>CM041717.1:6630863-7830863 GCA_023373845.1 Nibea coibor
TAATGGATTGCCAGACTGCATTAACTCGAATCACTTATGCTAAATGTAGGGCTATTCATATGGTAAGTGGTGCTGTGTTATGTATTTTTACAGTGTGAATTTATGGATATGTGTGTTGTAAAGATATGAAAAGCAACAACTGCTTCTGTTCGCTAAAATAGCGCAGAAACTCAGAGGGAGAGAAACCCGAGAGCCTTGTTGCACATTATGCATTCAGCGTTTTCATTACCATACACGACAGCAGGAGATACACTGAAGTCATCTGGAGTGTTAGTGTGTGTGTGTGTGTGTATGTCTCAACTCTGGCTCAGAAATACTGCGCAGGCTACAATGCATACTTAGTTTCACTGAACAATTAACATGGAAAATGATTAAATTGTTAAGTGCATTACAGCATGACCAAATTGAGAGCATTTCATTCTGCTCACATCCGCTGACAATTTCTATTGTAATAATATGCCTGTCACTTCATAAAAAAAGAATTTCCCCATAGAACAGTGCTTTAAGCTGTGACATATAAATCGTGATTTCTAATAACCAGCGCCAAAACAGATTTGTGCTAATTTTCATTCTTAAATATTCTCTGGGGTTTCAATCCATTAACACACGTGATAAAAAGATAGAGTTTACCAGTATATTAAATATGCCTCCGAAAAAACTGTCATGTTTTATAACGACTGAGCGTGATCTAATTTGTTTTTATAGCTCAATTAGGCAATTTTTTAACTCCACAGGACAGAAACGCTCCCAGCAACAGCACACACCCTGTTAGCTTAGCAAACAGCTGCCCACTTGCACATCCTGCACACAAATTGTATAGTTGCATGTACAATGCTAACATTGCGTATTTCACCTGACAAATGTAATGCAATTATTGCTGGTTATCAAAATCCTGAGAAAACATGGCTAGCTGATAGCTAGCTTTAGGATGCTGGGTTAAAATTTCTTCATCTCTTGGCTCGTTGCTGCATGTTTGTCAGCAGGCTGACAGCTCTAGAAGAAAAACAATGAGCTAAAAGGGGATAAAAGCTAAACAGGTGTGTAGAGTTGATTCTCCATTCACAGTACTAGTAACCGCTTCACATTACTTATTTTTAACCATATTCAAAATATCACTTATTCGGCTTCAACATTCACATTCATTCATACTTATAAGGGCAAATAAATTAAAGCTTTGCTGTTCTCAAACTGATCAAAGTGAAACACAAGGATTTTACACAGCTCTTTCTCAAAGCAGTTCTCATTTATACTGATGGCAGCCGTCTAATCCACACTGCATCTCATTGTCTGCACAGCTGCAGTCAATATAAACCTCCCGTGGCCTGCAAACCTTAGAGCATGTGTGGGTTAACCATACATAATGGGAAAAAAACATCTTGGTACACCTGCAACATCGAGGTCTAGGTCTTCTTGCATAAAATTCATTTGATGCTCATCATTGAGCTACTTTGTGATTTTTTTTTTTTTTTTTTTTACTTTCGCTTATCCTTCGATTTATCTTTGCTTGCACTCAGCTGATTGACCTCCAGACTCAGCTCACACAATCATTTACAATCACACTTTCCACACACACACACTGCCGTGCTGCTCGACTGCAGCAGCTGGATGTGCACTGCCTTGTTCAAGGGCACCTCAACAGAAGTTAGTGAAAAAAGAGAAACAATAACAATAAAAATGGTGACATTAAATGCACCTGCATGACCTACCCAGGGGCTACAGGTTGGACCGTGATTGTTAAGGTGTGTGTGTGTGTGTGTGTGCGTGTGCGTGTGCGTGTGCGTGTGTGCATGGGAGTGTGTGATAGAGAAAGGGGCGGTGGATGGAAAGGTCATCATGAATAGTACATGAGGGTGGGTGGGGTCAGGTCGTTCAATGTCCATCACCTCCTGCAGATGATCTCCAGCTGGTCTGGGTGGGGGTTGTAACTGGCCAGACGCCGGTGTGTGTATGTGAGCGGGTGTGTCTGTTCAAGAGTGTGTGTATTTGCGAGCTCTTCCATATTCATGCTTCATCCATACCCATATGTATTCAGCTCTACATGAGACCATTTACATCCTGGAAATTGGGCTGGAAATAATGGGAGGTGATGTGGGGGTGGGAGTGAGACCTTTGACCCGTGCTTTGTGCGTGCGTGCATGAAGGAGGTGTCCAAATAAAGAGCCTTGATTGGTGTGAATAGTGCGAAGTGATGCCACGCTTGCAAAAACATTTACACGGATACAACAGAGATGGCTTCAATAAAAAAGTCATTCTCAAAGCTGCCCTGTCGATTACATTTCAATCCAACTTCATCAGTCAACATACACAGGCAGCGCCTCGCTGAGTAGAAGGACAGGCACATTTCACACGATTTACTTGCTCTGATATATCTTTTAATATCCATCTGCCCTGCACTGAATAGTATTTAATAACTGTCAAGGCGGTCAGGTACAAATCTTCAACCATCTGCCCCTTTACTGAAATGAGACCAATCAGTAACAGGGCAGGGCTGAGACCTGTGTCGGCAATGGTAAAAAATGTGCAGGAAATGACACCAAAGGATGAATCATTGAGGAGTTTTCATCCATATGCAGGGCATGAGCAGTTTCCAATGAGTCAAATTCATTTTGTTTCATGCTCTCTGTAATCAGATATGAGAAGGGAATAACAGCTGGCAAAATCAGACAATTTTAGACTGGAAATAGCTCATAAAAATAAACATAAATTAGGATGAAATGACAAACAGACACAATTTTCACGTCGTTTTTCTTTTTTTTTTTTTTGCATATTTCTGGCAGCCTGCTCTGTATGAATGTAAGAGTGACTATAATTTGTATCTAATTGTAATTGACTCCCTGAGAATGAAGATAACAATAAGAAAGTGATAAATAAGAACATTCAAGTACTACTGCTGTCACATCTGCATGACAAATAGCCACAAATGATGGTATTTCATCAAAACCAAGCTGTAATTTGTGGTCTTAAAGGGGCACTACGCTGTTTTCGCATGCCAAGTCGATTTATTAGTCATGAGGAGTATTATGGTACTCCAGTGTGTGGAAACAGCTGTATAAAGTCTTATGTGCCTCTGGAGGAGCGTTGTCAAGTCTGAAAAAAAAAATCACCCTGATGATGAAAGAAGTCTGGATTGGAATGAGAAAGACGATGAATTAAAAAAAAAAAAACACTGCCTTGGGAGCTGCGAGAAAATAACCACCCAATCAGAGCCGGGTATATAAATTACGCACATACTCAACATACATAAGCTTCAAGCACATAAGGCTGCCACTTTGAATTCTGATATGTGAACGAGACATGATTCACCTCCCTCTGCACCCGGCGGATATAAAGAATCCATCGACCCCTCTGCAAAATTCACATTTGCATCTTTTAAAAACTTTCTGACTGCACAAGTCTGACTACAAAGAATCTGTAAACAGCAGCGGTGGCAACAATGGCTGCCGTCAAAAGCATGCCTGACGCGAGTTAAAAAATCGAGACCTCTCAAGAACGCGGGAGATATTTTAGCACGTCGTTGGAGGGATGAAAAGAAGACAAAAGCAAATGAACTCACTTTAACACTCCAACTTGAAATATGGAGATAATGGCTTAGAGAGTATCACTGATCTGACACCAAACAGACTCAAAGTATTCATCCTCAAGAGGGCTTTCCTAATATTCCGGGCCAGTGAAGTGTCAGCGCTGAGAAACGTGTCAGAAAATGTGTCGGACTGAGTTATTATCACCCCAGGTACAAGAACAGGCAGTACCCACGCCCACTCTATCCACAGACACACACACACACACACACACACTCCACCTGTGTACTCATCTATCCTGTCTCCCTTTTCTCCCTTCATTCTCTTTCTATGACAGTTCAATCCTTCATTATTAATATTTACACAATTTCTCTCTTCCTTAAGAACTTTTCCAGCTCACACACATGCACACACACACACACACACACACACACACACAAGCTCAGGCTTCAATAATTGATATATTTCCCAGCAGTCTGTCTAAAAATAGTCTGATCAACATTGCTTTATACATGCTGAATCCCCTCCCCCCACTCACAAGCACTGGATCCAAAGTCAAGGGCGGACTGAAGACACAAAGACTGGCAAAGGAACTCACACCTGACACAGAGAAACACACACATTAATCCTTGACTCCATGGAGGTGAGAGAGATAAATATAAGGGCCCGAGGAAGATGTACAATGTTACACCTAGGGTATTAATAACACACCGCTTCCTGTTCAGCACTGATCCCCTGTTGCGCCCTCGGGCAGCAGCATATGGCCCCACAAACAACCCCAAACACACATAAAGGCAACAAGACTCGATATTAGCTTATGCAATGCCGGAGCAATCCTGCATAATCCTTGACTATCCTTGAGTTCTTATCCCTCTGCGGACGATCCAGAGGTTTAAAAGCTACAAAAAGCACGACTCAGGCGCACAGCACAGGTCCTCAGATGCCACAAGTATATTTGTGTGCGTGTTGAATACTTAAACCTAAAATGGGAGAGACAAGGCACACATTTCAATCAAGTTCCCAGAAACAAAATTAAATGAAGCAGGGGAAATGATGAAAAGCTTGTGAGAAAGTCTGACAGCACTCTCCACACTTCTGCTCCTAAAACAGCCTGACTAGTTTTGCCTCTTTTGCAGCAGCGGGCTTTGATTTCTATGAACATTCGGCCCTCCTACTTCAGCTGGTTGAGGATATGGATGGAGGTGCTGCCAGGAGAGAACCAGAAAAAGAAGAACAAGGAGAAGAAGAATAGATGCACAATGTTTACTGATGTCTTGTGTGTTAGATGAAGCTTTATGTCCACGATGGTTTCTTCTGTCTTCACCCAATTACATAGAATTTTACAAGATATCCTGTAGTGTAAATGAGATGGTAAATATCACCAAGAGAATACATTTTTTTTATCACATAGAGCGAAGGTGTAATTACATTACAGGGAGCTCTAATTAGTGCTTTATCTTTCCCCAGTGGTTCAAAGTTGCTCATCTGCATGGAATACTCAATAAAGTGTTGTTTTTTTTTTTCTCATTCTACAGATTCTCGTGGATCCCTGCACCTTCTACCTCATGGCAGAAGCTCAAACTGTGAATGCAGATGGCGAGCGCGGCTCGGTTTGTGTGCATGTGTGTTACTCGCAGCGGGGGAGCAGAGGAATCGTGATCCTTACTTTTGATTCTGCTCACTGATATAGCCTCTGGCCGTACAATCTCTGTAACGTTCTTGCTCCATGCGCTCATGCTGGTGTAATACATCTTCATAATATAGGTTTCCAAGTGTGAGGTGAATGTGATCCTGCGGCTTCAGTGAGAAGACGCAACCTGAGTTATCGCTTCAATTACCACTTGGGCCTACATAATGTTTGCATTCACGGTAAGTAAAACTGGAGAAAAAAAACCTCACTAAGAGACAGTAGAGCTTCACACTGTTGCACGCACAGAGCGCAAACATACAGAAACACAGAGTGACATAAACTCTGCTGTCGTTCTCGGCTTAATTAGGATGCTACAGCACAAAAACATTTCAACACTGCGAGCATAATGACTCATCTTCATGTAGGGGTATGTGTTGCATATGCCACCTCTATCTGTGACATTTAACAATCTTGACACATTAAAGAGCCCTCTACTCCTGTATTTGTATGCATCTTCCTCTATTGGCAAACTTATTAATATTTATGTGGAAACTTCCTGATGAAATCTTGCACATCAGCGTTTGACAGGGGCGTACAGTTTGAGGACGTCTGCTTGATAAAATGTCACGATATAAATATTTGACGATGTGCATCATGGAGTTAAATAAATCTCAGCGGTGGTGTGAAATGACATTTATGAATGGACGCTCCAACAGGCAACACTCTTGGATTTTAAAGTTGGGAGGAGCACCGCAAGGCAGCAGAGAAGACGGAGACTGGAGCGTGAAAGTTCACTGTTGGACCGAAATATCTGAGACTCATTTACTGTCTTTTTTTCCCGGAGCTCTCATTGCAGTTTTTAATCAGGGAGTGAAGGTGACTCGGTTGTCATCGCGTGTGTGGAAATTTGCTTACGTGGTAACAGATGGTCATATAAGTATGAAGACCTGATGAAAGCTGCAAGATGCTGTCAAAAACTCCAGGAAAAGACAGTAATTGGACCTTGAATTTCGTCACTGTACTTGAATAAATTATCCATATGCTGTCTCTTTAACTCATCTGATTGCAGCAGATGGCCACCCACCAATCAGTTTGCTCCTGCCTGTTAAAAGGAAGGTTTTCCTTTCCTCAGTCACCACATGCTTGCTCATGGTAGGAATTGTTGAGTCTCTGTAAATAATTTTATAAAGAGTAGTAAAAGGAAAAGCCTAGGGATGGTTAAAAACTTTGGTCCTTTTTTAATTTAACTTGAGATTTTCAGCTTTAAAGTAATATAAACAGAAATGTGTTCACCGTCTATCCTCCCACGGTTCTAAAAGTAATGTGATAACAAGCCATGAACCCCAAACTGTGCATCAAATAAGAGTGTGAGCTGTGTGAATAATGACATTCTCATCCGTTAATCTTTCAAAAATCGGGTTTTATCTTCAACAGTCTGTATTTGCTTTGGTCTTATCTACATTGTCTTCTCTGCTGCAGCAATGACCCAAATTCATACTATCTGATCTCAGATGTTTTTGATGCATTGTGACCCCCCCTCCACCCAATCCCTGTCCATCATATTTGGAGATGGAGAGAAATAAGAAATAAAACTCCCACGCCTTTGCCATAGTTTGCAAGTGTAAAGAAAGACCCTTATGATGTTTAAACAAGGAGGTGTGAAAACATTTGCAAGCATATATATTGCTTTAAAAAATGCATCTACACTTTTCCAACGCCTCCTGAGAAAACAGCAACAACAGTTAAATCCTGTTATTCATTATGTGCAATATTAGCTGCGTTTAATCTTTTTCCTAAATATGAAGAAAAACTGCTGCTAATTCAACCAAGTGACAGCTGTGGTGTACCTGTGTGTTGCACACAGTTCAGACGAGTGCGCTGCGATAAAGTGAAGTGCGCGATGTCTCTGCTGATTTCTCTCCCGGCTCATTAAAACTTGATGAACCTGAACACCCCTTCTAAAAACAGAAACAGCTCTTTGACAGAGCAAGCCTTGACTCTTTCCATTAGCATAATGTATTCAGCGATAGAAATGGCCAAGATCATGAAGGAGACATGATTTTTAAGAAAGTCAGACTTTCTGAAAATCTTTATACTAAAGTATTTTGGTCAAACTTTTCCTATTATTATATTTACTACCATGTTTACAGACTAATCCAATTACTAAGTCAAGAGGTTTATTGTCTAGTGTTTCAGCCGAATGTTTTGGTTTAGCTGTACACAACTTCAGTGTTTTGCTTCACTCTCACCATTCTCATTAAAATTAATAATCCGACTGTCCACTACCTGCTCAGCATCAAACGGCAAACAGTGAGGGTATCAGTCCTGGATGATTTGTAAGAAATGTCAGCTAACAAACTGCTAGCCCAGAGAATTATTTGTTTTAATAAAGAAAACTAAAGATGATATAGTGTATAGTTGGAATAAATATAATATTAAAAACAGGCTTTTAAATAATGAAAATCCTACATTACATAATGTAGCATTTTTAATTGGAAACTGAATAATTCACTGCGTTAAATCAAAGCTGATGGGAGCAGTAAAACAGAGGTGAATTTTTATGTAATGTTGCAGATTGCGACATTTAAAAATTTAAGAAGTTTCTCAAAGCGGCATCTGAGCAAGTAAATTATGCATGGCCATTTGCTAAATTTTACTTCTCGGTGAGATTCCTTCAAAGACAACCACGTATCTCTAAATCTGTCAGCGAACAGGCCTGGATTGGATCATAATTCACCATGTATTCCTGTTTGCTCCATATGTGCTCGTGCATACAGCAAAAACCCAAATCTGAGCTGCTTTGAGTTTGCATAGAAAATGTATTTGGTCAGTGAGCAGCAGGGATAGACTCGATATCATCTTGTACTTAAGTTGGCTTTATGGTGCATCCTTTGACAAACACCAATGTCTGTTTGTTTACCTGCATTGGCCAGAGGGTGTGCTGATGCATAATAATGACAGTGTGTGTGCACCTGTTCATGCGTGAGCATGTGTGTGTGTGTGTGTGTGGATTTACTGCCTGGAGCTAGCACCATATCTCATCTTTTGCAGGAGGACTACTGTGACCAATCTAACACTGCCCCAGGAGCAATAATGTGAGTGTGTGTGTGTGTGCGCGCGTGTGTGTCCGTGTGTGTATTGGCTGCCATCTGCCCCTGCCACCGCCCTGCCTCTCTGTAGCAGCTCCTGACCTGTGCGACCATCTAACAGGAGCACTGAACCTGGCTGGCATCTTTAACAGCATCAGTTCAGAGCCACTCCAGACACGACAGACGAGAAGAGGAGGGAAGAAAAAACAGAAAAAGAAAGTTATCTGATTGAAAGACAAAAGTAGGAAGCTTCACATCATCACCCAAACCAATCCCTGTTCCCCTCAGATATAATGGAACTGGTCAGGGGGTGGGGGAAGTGATTGAATCGTAGCGTGGCATCAGATGAACTCAGC
The DNA here is from genome assembly GCA_023373845.1 of Nibea coibor. Lineage (NCBI taxonomy): Eukaryota > Metazoa > Chordata > Actinopteri > Sciaenidae > Nibea > Nibea coibor. Next base: position 6,639,457 of record CM041717.1, read on the forward strand.
ATGGCGCTGAGGTAATTGCACATTCTTTTTTTTTTTCTTTGGTGCTTCTGCTTGCACATAAAAGTCTAATTTTGAACAAGTGGGAACGTATTGCCTCTCAGGGGATTGATGAGTGTTACATGGCTTTGAGCTGCTGAATTAAACCCCTCATAGGTGTCGATGCACTGACCACGTGCTGCGTTTAACTCCAGCTGAGAAAACACACCTATGAACGCTCTTTTCTTTTTTATTTGATCAAGACGATTTTTTGATCTTTTATTAAAAGTCATTCAGTGCTGGCGGCCTTTGATGTGATGAGGGGGCAGCTGAGCTTCTGATAGAGCAATGCATTCTGGGGCTGCTAAAAAAAAAAAGCAGATTGTGCAGTGAGTGTGAGCTCCAATTGGACCAACCTGTTTTAATTAAATTTCTCTATCTGCCTTTGACAAACATACACATGCGCTCTCTCTCACACACACACATAAAGGTGCTAAGTCCTCCTCCTAGGCTGACAAGCCCTCAGCTCTGGGGCAAAGTGGAAGGGATTTCCGGGAGAGGGAGGAAGAGAAACGAAGATGGAGGAGGGAACAGGGGAGATAAATCGAAGGATTTCAGTTCAGGTAAATTTGTGAATGACGTGTGTGAATGATCACTTCTCAGGATGGTGGAAGTGCTTATGTTTGAGTTGTTGCCCAACCTGCCGTGCTCTCACTCTCACGACTTTCACGACCCTCGCGTCTACCTTCTTATTTACTTTCAGGGTGGCTGTGGCTCGGGTGGTAGAGTGTGTCCGGTTGCCGGCTCAGTCCGCTCGAAGCGTCCTTGGGTAAGATACTGAACCCCAAATTGCTCCCGATAGCTGTGCACATCAGTAAGTGTGTGTTTATGGGAGAGCTTACTATCATCGTGAGTGCTTTGGACAGGAAATACTATATCGCTCTTGATGAGCAGTTTGCCTCCTCTTCCATCAGTGTGTAAATGTGTGTGTGAATGGATGAAAGTGTTGTAAAAGCACTTTGAGGGGTCGTTAGACCAGAAAACATTTCTGGTCCATTACCATTTACCATTCCTCAGTTCTGGAGCCGATATACTGGTACAGAGGTAGATGATGTCTGATATGCACTGATATGAAAAATTATCTTTTTACAGGACATCATGCAGAAAAAGATGCATCTATTCAAATGTTCAATTTGTGAGTGTTATTTTAATATAGTATAGATATTTATAATGATTAAACTTGCAGTTTCAGTGTTTATTTGCTTGGGAAGCCTGAACATAAAGCTATGTCCTGTGGTTGCAGCCCATAGGCACAAGGGGGTCAGACTTTTTTTTCTAACACGGTAATTATCTCCTGACCCTTGTGGTCGTCCTGCTCCACAGGTTGGGAATGTTTTTATATTTCACGGTCAATCTCAGCCTTCTGTCTGCTTACATACTTCCAGACAGCCTGTCAGTCACAGTAACTTCTTCCACAGCAGCGGCAGTGCCACTTTGAGACCCCGTTTCCTTCCTCTAACTACCATGCATGAGCTACGACTAATGGACAGAATTAGACACACACATATGCACATTCGCACATGCACACACTCATTGTTCACTTGAACATTTCCTGCAGACATAAACACACCTGGGTAGGTTGTAGCCACAGTTGGGGGTCTTTTGTGTGTGTGTGTGTGTGTTACTTTTTAGAGGGAGCAGAGTAAAGAGAGGGAGCAAAAGAATTAAAGAGGTGAATGCACACTGCAAAAAAAACAAAACAAAACAGTTCAAGTGCAGAGTCTGAAAAACCATTTGCATTAATCTCGCCACTATCACGGCTGATTAAACACAGATTCAACCTATCAGGCAATATCTGAAAAGCAAGAATCTCAAGTGCTGGCAGTCACAGCCGTGTCCTTGAATCAAGCTATAACATCTTGGGGAAGCAGAGGTGGCGCCAGCTATCACTTAATGTGTGAAAATTAATAAAAAAGATGCTAAAATTAAAACATGTCACGCCGCTCATGAACTTTTACACTTACTCCAAGTCTCAATAATAACCAACTTGTTACTGTACAATGAAGTTTTTGCAGTGCAGTGACAGGAGACAGCTGTGGGAGATGAGGGCTGTCTGACACCGGTGGGAAATGTCACAGCTAATACGCATCACATGTGGAGGGAATCACACTGGATGCCTTGTTTCCTGCAAGATGTGTGTGTGTGAGTGTGTGTGGATGAGACATGAGCTCACTTGCATTGAAATTCCACACATGTGAAGCATGTGTCGAGTGCATGTGTGCGGGTAATTGACGGACTGAATTTGAGTGCTTTGCAGTCATCTGATACGTAGCTCATTGGGCAATATATCAAGCCAGACATACAGAAAACACTTCACTCTGAGTGTGTGCGTGTGTGCTTGTAGGGTGATTGTCAAAAACATTCATCTGAACAGAAAGTAAATCATTTCTTCTACTATTATCTTAAAAACAAATGTTTTTATTTAAAGGGGAACGCCAACTCCCATTTATTAATCCCTGTATTAGATTATTCTGCTTGCATAAAGTTGTCTCAGGAGACAGAAAGGCTGGTCAAATTTCAATCAGATGGCTGGCTTTTAGTCACCAATATGGGCCAAGCACATAGATGGTATAAAACACGGACATAGTATCCATGATGTTACCCACAAATTTCTGAAGCTCAAAGTGTTAGCTCAAAGTGGCTACAAAAATCTTTCATTTCCCATAATGCAATCAATAGCATTTTTTCATTAAAACTCCTCTGGAATACTACACAAGCTGTGTACTATTCCTTGTGACATAAATTACCTCTGTGTTTAAATGGATTGGATGCTTAATAACTAACTTATTATTTTAAATTTTTCTAGTGTTATTTTTGTGGCACAATTTGCCTTATCATCCTTGTGAGAACATTTCTTACATGTCTGAATGTACTAAAAGCATTAAATTACCTTTCCTGAATGCTGCGCCTACTTTACTGTGATGGGGAAAGTTTTTAAATCTAAAAATAAACTTGTTCATGACATCCATTTTTTTGCAGTGTAACCCTTAACCCTGAGTCTAACAAAGGTTTGGACCAAATATCCATTTACAGTGCAGTGTCCTCAAGTTACAGAGCACACATACACACACACACACACACACACACACACACACACGCACACACACGCACACACACACAGTTTGCCTTCAGTGACACCAACCCCTAATTACGAAGTTACAGAGTGTACTGGGGTGCATGAGACTCCAGCAGAAAAACAAGCTCAAATGAGTGCTGAGCAGACACACACATGCATACACACACATACACACACACACACACACACACACACACACACACACACACACACACAAGCCTGCCTGTTGGCTTATTATTGCAAAACTTTGACATTCTTTATAGGACTTTATGTTTTTATGCTCATTTCATACAACATAAGACCCCTTCAAATAACCACATTGCACTGAGGCACACACGTTCATACTGTGCACACAAACTGCCATCTTTTCTTTCTCTAGAAAAAAGTGAACACAACAGCTAAATTGTTCAAATTGTAGTCAATTCCTCATTCTCTTTCTATTTCTCTTTTTCTCTCTTTTCCTTTCATTATGGAAATGAGCATGCAGGCAGATGTGCGAGGTTGTTGGAATACTAAGCACACTCTCTATTTGTTTCTCTGTCGGGCACACACTCTGAGGTGCGTGGCTAAAAAAACTGAGGGCGATGTAATGTAATGACGAGTTAAATGCATGGGAAGTGAACAAAACAATACACGCACAAAACCAGCCTTGAGGGGGGGAAAATGAATTCCTCTCATTTCACCCATCGTGCGCAAAACACGATTTTTTTCTCGGGTCTCCAATTTCCTCAGACAAGCTGATACAGGAGACACAGGGATACATATATCTATATATATATATAGAGAGAGAGACAGATAGATCATGTTCCTTCTGAATGAATATATGAGCTCTTTTCCTCCTCACCACAGCTGCAGCACAGCTGGAGGACAGTGATTGGTTAACAGGGAAGAGTTCTCATACGACTCCTTCAGTGATGAATTTTATTTTTAAATTGAATGGCTGGTTATCTCTGCGGCTTGAATGCTGACCACTTAAGCCCAAATTATATTTTCCATATCCCCGTAGTCATGGGGGTCCACATGACATGACATGTTTTTCCAGCAGAACAGAAGAGACTAATAAATACACCGCTCAGGGTATTCATACGCGTATCTGTGTGTTTTTTCCGGTGACCTAAATGTGGACTGTGTGTACCTGCAAGCAGAACAACTGCATGTGCGCAGACACCCGGTATACAAAGACCACGTGCACACCTCTACATAAGGGCTATTACAGTGTTGGGGGAGAATGAATGAGCATTGTGTATGCAGTAAATTCTCTCATTAGTCTCATCCTTGGCTGGAAGTGAATTCTGCTGCACAGAGCACAGAGGCCTCTACAGTTTAAGGCAGCAATCCTAATGGTCTTTTCTTGTTTGTGCATGTAAATACATTGTTAGATGGATTCTCTTTTGGAGCCAGAGGGTTGAAAAGTCCTCAAGGAATCTTCAAAAATATAATCGGCTGATAAAAGATCTAGAGCGATCATCTGCAAGCATTTTTTTGAAGATGTTAGCACAAAAGCTGATTTAAATCCGACACATATAATATATGAACAGTCAGATAAAAATAAACGTCTATCTCAGTTAAGTTAGAATTTGTATTCAGCCATGAATAACAAAGGTCGGGCTATGCACTCTCATGACCATGTAGAGGACAAAGCCATCAATCCAGAGCATACATATTATTTTATTATTACCTTTTAAGACTATGACAAGTGGGTAAACAGTTGAATGTGTCTTTACCTTCCCTGAAGCCCCTGGCTGGCTCTGTGTCTCATTGTTGCATAAAGTACGTAGTCTCCTTTCACTTCCCGCAATCTTACCGTATTACTGGCACTTATGTGTTTCTTTACAGTGAGTCAAAGATTTCAACGACAGGGATTTACAGTATTTTTCTCTTTGTTCCTCTCCTCGTCTCAGTATCTCCTGCCCTCTGTCTCATTCTGTGTCGTCATCTTATTAAATATCAGCAAGTGGGCAGCGATCAGCATGCTATGTGTGTTTTATTGTGGAAAAAAAAGAGAAAAAGCTAACCAGGTGTAAATGGTGTCGCTGACATGCTGCTGGGCCATGTGTTGGTGTGTTGTAATTGTGTCCAGTGGAGCGGAAGACCTATATTCAACACACACACGCACACACAGATTGTGGTTGCCGTCAGGGCTTCCAGTCCTGGAAGTCAGTCGAAAGAGGGTGACGACAGCACATGTAGGCAAAGATGTGCGGGTGTGTGTGTGTGTGTGTGTTAACAGGGTGGGTGAGATTTCCTACTCACTGCAGATGGAGCAACCATATGAGCAGTGAATTATGAATTGATTGTTTACCAAATTGGAAGTATGGGGGCTCTACTGGGACCACCGTAGACTGCTCAACAACTAGTTGCACATCTGGTTGCTATGACAACCTTCGATAAATGCACTGTATTGTATTGGTGCAGAAGGCAAACAAACAGAGTAATATCTCGGCTTCAAATTCGAGAATTTGAGGGAGGTGACCCCTCAAATTTATTCCACCCTCTGTGTGTGTTGGGGTCAGGTTGGGGGTCAGAGGTTCAAATTGATAGTTTCCTGCCCTCCTTGTACATGAGGAACACACACCCAAAATTCATCACACGCCCTCAAAAACACACAGTAGCACAAATCGCACACACCGACATTCCCACAGTACAACACACACACACACACACACAGATAAAAGTTGATACAAACTGTGAAATCGGATGTTCAGGGGTTCTGTAATGTGTGTGTATGTGTGTTAGTGCACACATCCTGAGGTTCAACTGCAATCTGTAAACAATGTTTCTGGCTGAGTGAAGAAAAACAAGAAGCAAGGGGTGAAATGTTCAAGAGAGAGTAAGTGTGTGTGTGTGTGTGAGTGTGTCAGAGCGAGAGCACTGAACTACAGATGCCTGACTTTCACAGCAACCTTTGCTTCTGCGGAAAACCCAGACATGCACAGTATCTGTGTGAACAGCCTGGATATTGTCAGCGCAGAGCAAAACGCTCCAATAACCTCCACTTCTTAATCGAGAAAACACTGACTGCGATGCAGGACTCGGCTAATAGTGGGATATCACAGCGCAATATTGCTCAGCAGCACATTGACACAGCAAGCCACTTATTTTCCTCTAATTAATAACCTGACAATGAAATTCCTTGCACTGGTTACACTTGCCAGTGTGGTTATTTCCTGACATCGCCACCCAACAATTAAATTAGCGCCTGCCCATCACAGCCCCAGAGTGGAACGACAACTGAGTTCTGATTTGAAGTAACTTGTTGTGGTAATGAGGAGGATGAACGTCGAGGTCTTTCAGCGGTGCTGAATGGCCGCTGTCGCAGTCACCATGCGAGGAACATAGGGAGCTCATTTAAAGTGACATTAGGCCATTCTACACGCTAATTACTTCCAATGTATGACAAAGAGCGGGGAGGGCTTTCAACCATCCCTCTGCACCGCCATGCAGAGTGATAAGGGCTTCGATAAGCAGCTAGAAACGATTAATTAGCTCGCATGGATTCATCTTGTCGATGGGATTTTATTTATCCCGCTAATGTCATTCTTTCTATTTCATTTCAAAGAGCCTGTCTACTAGAAATTTGCTTTCATTTCTGTTCCATTCCGTATTTTAATCTCTTGCTTGGCGACAAGATATTAGTCCTTCAAAATTTGGATGAATTTACTGCGAGATTAATAAAAAAAGTGATCACAGACAGCTTTCATCAGCACAGAGGTATATTTATGAGTTATGAGTTAAATATGTACTGAAGGCTGTACTTAAAAAAAAGACAAACACACAAAAAAAAAAAACACAGAAAATTGATTTGCATGCAATTTGCTGCTGGCTTTTTAACATTTATCTGGCGACAAGAGCGTGTTTAAAAAGCTGAACTGATGCTGATGATTGCAAGAGATCACACCGCTGTACAGCTTCTGCAAAACACAGAGGACGGATGGAAACAAATCGTACATGGCTATCAGGGATGCTGGCCGACAGCTTCCAGATCACAGCAACAGATAGCTCAGCGTGCTGTCCATCCACATCAAAGAACTGCTGATCCTTACAAGGTCCAAGGTCCTGGAATAACCTGCATCAACAATCAGTGGGGGTTGCACCACAGCTGAGGGACATATCAAAGCAAACCCGCATTGCTAACTGTGTCAATAATTACTCCATGTCATAGGGAATAAAAAGCAAATAGTAGTGCACTTTACAGCTACCGCCCACTCAGTTCCCTGATTTTTGGCTAATATTTTTGTTTTTCTCTCTTTGGAATACTGCTATCTCGGTAGATCAATACTGGGTAAGCTGAGGTGAGGTCAGGCGAGCCTGAGTGGGAACGCTGTCAAGATGGATGGTTAGACGTCGGGGTTGACGGGACTTGGCTAATTCCTTTGCCTTTCACCTTTGTTTATGAAAAAACACGACTGGCTGAGCTCTTCAGACGCTCACGTCAGCACCTGTCCACAGACACGGAACGAGACAGGCTACCCTCACCAAGGTGAGGATGCAGAGTTCAGCTGTGCAATTTGAAAGCTCTGTGTACTTTTCAAAGGGCAGCAAACTTTTTACGTTGATAGAGTCAAAGCTGCCCGCGGCCCCCCCCCCTCCGCTTTCTCCCACCAGCTACCACAACAGTGAGCTAACAAGCTGCTCTCTGTTAAAAGCCGGACATGACAACTCTTCTGTGAAATCGTAATCCTGGAGAGGAAACTTTACAGTGTACCTTTGATATCTTGATGTGAGACATTCTGAGCCGGTACCCCCGCCCGAGCTAAAAGATGAGGTAGATATTTTGCCTCTGTTGTGTGAAATCTATGATGTGAAATGATTTAATTAAGATAGTCTGAGGAGTCATAATTAATTCTGCCGCTCTCCGACTCAGGCTTACTGTCAAGAACACAGGGAAAGGCTCAGGCAGAATAAATTACAGGAGAGTTGTGTGTGTATATGTGTGTGTGTTCCCCCCCTATCTGAGGGGCTAATGGGTGTGAAGCTCTTGGTTACTGTATTCTCCCAGAGCTGACAGAGAGTTATATCAATTCTTTAGGAAGCGGTAGTGTTCTCAAAGTGTAAGTGAGCCCGCTGGTACTTTTTTTTTGTCAGGCATCCCGCCATCTTAGATCACATCACAGTTCAGTCCAGGAGTTTGTTTTGTCTGTCAGCGAGGAGCATCCTCTGGGGAGCACTGTCAGTGACAAATGTGAAATTGAAGGATTCGCAACAGCTCCCAATGGGAAGGTTGTGCTGGAGTCGGCAGCAGTCACAGAAGACCCCTGAACCGTCTGAGGCGTGTTCCTCCATTACACTTCCTTTCCTTTGAGTCCCTGTCCTATTTTCTTGTTTGGACAGTGTTTAGTCACCTAAGGCTGTTATAGGATGAAATGAAAGATACCTCCAGGGAGCCACACCTGATATTCCTTTCAGCCTGGAGACCTTGAGACAGAACTCAAGAGGTGGCTCTATTGTTTGCCATTGTTCAATTACAACTAAATTTGGCTCAATTCATGAAATAAATACCCGCCTGGTTAAGTGAGAAAGTCAAAATTTTTAAAACTGACTTTGGTAGACTGTATCTGATACTTCTACTGCCTCCTTCTAATGTCCTTAAACAGTTGACATACATCTTTATGTGGACGCTGAGGGCCAAGAGCCCTGCGCATCAAACATTTCTCTCGGTCAATGTCCCTTCTGAAGTCCAATAATCCCTGAAGCTGCAAATTCTTTGAGCTTTCTAGCTTTGGCTGAAGACGCAACAACTGTCATATTATCATAGATGACAGGCAATAATGAGTCTGGCCTAAGCCAAGCAACCGCTGCTTTGAGCTTTCAAAGAAAGAGCCTAATTAAAGGCTGCTTTGTGACTTTTGTCACTTTTTTGACTGGTGATTATAGACCATTCATTGGGGAGGACTCGTCCGCTATTTGCGGGTGGCGTGCACCATGAATATCATCTAAGAGCTTTGCTTACGTTGTGCCGAACCTGCATTCTCCCCCGGCGAGTTCCAAGATTCCCTCACTGTAATTTGCAGAACAAATTCCTTTGCTTTCTGCAGAATCCCCTCGCACTAATAAGGACGTCTCATCAACAGCAGTTCAGAGACAAATTAGGGCTGTTTAAAAATGCAGACTCCTTGCTATCTTGTCTGTGATTTCCTGTAATGAAGTACGGGGGAGCAGAGCGTCCTTGGCACCGAGGACAAGTTGGGCAGAACAAGCCCTGTGCTCTTTTGTGCAGATTTGACTAATAGCAGAGCTATATTAGCCCTCTGCTGGTTAAGAGCGTCTTCTAAATCGCCTCTCCACCACTACTAAAACCATGTGTCTCCAAAAAGTAGCCTACTGTCTTATTTGGGCCAACTCTAATTGTCTCACTAATCTCTCCAGCATTAAATGACCCGGAGAAACTGTGTCCCACAGGGCAGGCTTACCCTGCTGATTGGAGACTTTGCCTTTTGTTTTTCTTGGCATATTAAAACAGCACAGACCACTGATGGAAAGCCTACAGAACTATTGGAAATGTAATTAAGGGCTAGCAGCAGCTTTTAAACGGTTGACTAGTGCAGAAACAAACTGTGCCCCTCAGACAGCAAAAACTTTAATACATGGGAAATGAGTGGCTCAATCGATAAGCAGGGCGTCTTTTGTAGGGGAAAATTCAATGGAAGACAGAAATGGGCTGCTTCACTGCCTGCATACTGTTTCTCATTTTCGCAGTGGAGAGCCAAATTTTATGGCAATATTTGCTTTGAAAACAGACAAATAGAGACCGCTCTTTGAGATGTAATCATTTGTCAAGTCAATTTCATCTTTCATTAATATAAAAACAAATAGCCGCTGCAAACCATGCCGGCTGCAACCCAGACTCCAGCGTTCGGTCAGATTGGGGCGCAAAGTGAAAAACAAACATCTCGCCAGCTCCTCAGGTGCTGAGGTGAGGCCGAGTTGAGAAATGCTCCAATCAAGCGCAATTATTTGTTGAAGTCAAACGCCACAGCCATTTCACATTGACAGCGAACAGCCTATTGTCCTGACTGCGCCAGACAATGACATTCATCATAAAGCACCTCTAATTTGATACATTTCTTTAAGCTGACATCTTTTGTGAACCGCTTTTCCAAACACACTGGCCTATGGGGCAAGTGATTGGGCAATTATCAGAAACAGATTCAGCAAGCCCCCACTGTGGCCTTTTGTCCCTGGCATCAGCTGGCCGACTGGGATCATTAGAAACATTTTCTGCCTGTGTTTTCTTTCTCCAAACCTCAGGCTTTGTAGCCTGCACGCAAGCGGGATGATACAACACCTTCAGAACTAGTCGGAGTCCATCCCTGGCTGTCTTTCAGTGCAGTAAAACAAAAATACAACACCAAAGTCTATCAAACACTGTCTCACTGTGCTGCCTCTGATAAATATTCATGATAGCAGCTTGAAAACCAGCTGTTTTCTTCCAATTAAAGCTTGCCGGGATCCACAGTTTTGGAAATAAATTGTTGCTTTTTTAATTAACAGCTCGTGTTACTGGGCCAGAACACAACTAAAACAATGCAGCACCCATCGCAAAGATTTATGTGTGGGACGGGATGAGAGCATGTTGATAACAAGGCGAGGTGATGATGCTGCTCTGCGCCCCTGGTTTCCCACAGCAGCCTCAAATAAGGTAGGGGAAGGGTGGTTATTATCCTATTAGACCCAGAAGGATGTGAATGCTGCTGTGGTAACAGATATTGAACATCATCCCAACTGGCCGTGCGGAGCGGATCAAATCAAGTCATCAAAAGATCCTTCTCACATCAAAGCGCTGTGCAGACCTGGACACGTGCCTGCCATACCAACCGTGTAGAAACTCTGGCAGAGCATATAGATGCCGGTCCACTTCAGAGGCAGGGATTCACCAACCAAGGTCATTAATCGCAGGACAACCCCCGCCCCCAAAACAACAGTGGTAACAACGAAGGCAAGCAGAGAGAAACCACAGTGGACTTACCATCAGGAGTCTGAGCCGGTGTGAAGTGAGGAGGTTTGTCTGAAAGAGATAAAAGAGATAGAGAGAGAAATAGGTTTTTAGTTTTGGGGAGATTCAGAGACTTCCCAGGGGTAAAGGCCAAGTAATTGAGTTGCTACAAAAAGACACATTCTGTCTACAGGCTTGGCTTTTCTATCTAACACATTCTAATTCAGTGACCGGGCCCTGTAGGAATCCAGCTGAGCTAATCGACAGGAGTACATTTCAGCGATAGCATCGTTGTTTTGTCATTCATTGCTTCCATGGGCTTCTCTTCCCAAACCACATCGCATGACTTCAGATATTTTAAGGACACATGAGAATTGAAAACTGTTTTGGGTTGAAAAGTGTGAGATAAGAGTTTATCTTTCACATCAACAGTGATGACAAGTGAAGTGAAAGCGTACGCTCCCCCTCCCCGTCCCCCCGTAGCAACCACATGCAGAACAAATCAGTTTTTTCCCCCTTATTATATCAAATAACATCGTGCCTCTCTCCAGGTCAGCACCCAGCAGACGATGACATAAGGCTTGTCGGTTTGTGAGAACCAAAAAACAAGAACTGTGGTGTCAAATGACTCAGTATGAAGTAACACACGGGGGAGATGAAACGTGACTCTTTTGCTGTTTTGACACCTTGATGCTGGAAAAAAGAGGACAAACTTGAGCAAGAAATGTAAATGGATCAATAACAGCACGTAGTGGAGGTGGAAGAGTTTGTTTTTACGTCGTCTAGCAGGGAAACAGAGGAATGGTAGTGATAAACCAAAAAAAAAAAAGAATGCAAACAGGCTGCGACTGACTTTATTTTATTGTCGATTAATCTGATGATTATTTTTCCATTATACAAATGATTGTTTAAGCTACAAATTTCAGAAAAAATAGAGAAAAGGCAATTTCCCAGACCCCTAGGGGGTTGTTTTCAAATCTCTAGTACTGTCCAAAAGAGAACCCCCCTCCCCCAAAAAAAGTTAATTCGCAGCATAAAGCAGAGATTCTCACATTTGGGATTTTTGTTTGAAAAACGATTGATCGCCCATTCAATTTGGGGTAGATTAATTTTCCGCTGACTGACTGATTGATTAAACAAGTCATCATGTCAGCACTGAACAGAACACATCATCTACCTCTTGGGTAGCTTGGCAATTATGCAAAGAGCATACAAACACCGTAGACATACGGCCCTGAATGATGCAAAGCTTTAAGCAAAGTAAGAAGACTGACACGAGGTAGAAAGAAAACACATCTAGCTCCATGACCTGAAGAATCCTTTCTTGCGGTCATCAGTCAACTTTACTAGAAAAACAACTACTGGTGAACACTGAACACATCAAGCGCCGATCTACAGGGATGATTTTAGCGGCAGCGTCTTACTAATGTGCCACCTTCCTCAAAGGCCATCTTGATACAGAGGTCACAGTGCAACAGGGCACTGAAGTACCGAGCACAGCCCAACCAAAACACCATCTCTAGTTTTGCAGTCAAGTCAGCTGTCTGACTCACTAAGCAGAGCCCCGGTGAGTTGTCAGAGCTGCCTGCACTGAACAAACACTGGAACACACACACACACACTCAGAGAGGATGCGCAGCCACCGAGCCATCTCTCCGATGTCTCTGCACTGTGAGGGATAATGAGGAAGATAAAACACATCACATCAATTACCCCGCTAACACATTTTTCCGGGGCCCCGTCAAACGCTGCGCCTTTCTCAGGACTTGTGCGATACCCGTCGGCGTCCCAAGACACAGCTGAGTTTTAAATTTAGGCTCACTTAAAATTGCTTGTCAACAGCCGGGGCTTCGGGGGAGAGAGTGAGAGTGAGAGAGAGAGTGAGAGAGAGAGAGGAGAGAGAGAGAGAGAGAGAGAGAGAGAGAGAGAGAGAGAGAGAGAGAGAGAGAGAGAGAGTGAGTATGTAAGAGAAAAAATGAGGAGAGGCGAGGCTGGTGCTAGAGGTGAATAATGAAGTGTCTGCTGAATCTGTTTCCCAGTCAGTCATGACGGTAACTGATTTCCATCTGGGGGGGATTTCAAAAAAACATAAAACGAAGTGGAACAGAAATTGGCATGAGGAAAAAATATAGAATTTCTGCTAAAGTGTAAAGGAGCACACGCGAACACACACAAAAACAGACGCACGGGCTGTTCTTCCTGTCTTGCATCCGTAAACATGCCTGAACACACACAAACAAACATACACACACACAGGGATACAGACATATTGTCGCACAAAGGAAATCAGAAAGAGCCTGACACAGAAGGTGGTGTACAACGTGAGCCGAGACGCCGGTGGAAGCTAAACGACTTCTTCACATTTCCATAATGAAAGGACAAGATAAGGTCTTTCCATAAACATATCAGGCTTTCCCATCTCCCTTTGCACCTGGCAAAGTCGGCATGAATTCACGAGGATGCGTGAAATGTCACAACATGGCCATCATTCACCCTATATCTTCAGCAAATCAATATGTGTCTGACTGTGACATTTAGCCATGTGCAGGAAGAAGTGTGTGTTGTATGTGTGTCACCTTCCCCTCTGGTGTGGTTGATCTATAGTGGTACAGAATGATAAAGTGAGTGTGTGGGCTCTGTGGGCAGTCAGTAGGATTTTGGGGAGCTTACAAACTGCGTTTGAGTGCGGCCTTGCTTCACTCCCCCCCTATATGGTGACAATAGAAATTATGATTCAGAGATTGCATGACTCCTCCAACACCCCTCCTCCCACAAGACACACAGACGTCACTACTACCAGCACTATCACTATCATACCCAGCTGTCCTTGTGGCCACATGGCGAGGGGTCTTGGCAGCATAATGGAGCCCCTTTGACTTCATCAATTTCTGCAGCGCACAATTCTTTTCACTCGGTCATCTGAGAGGGGAAGATTGGCCCGCTTTAACTGAGTTTGTATTAAATCTAATAGAATCTGCCTGGCTGAAATTGATTCAGTAACACGGCGAGGTTACAAATGAACCACCTTCCCCCCTTGTCACCCGCGTTCACCAATTAGAATGAAAAGGAAAGACTGACAAAGATGACGGAGAGACACAGACACTCTCTGAGAGAGAGGTGCACTGAATGCAGTAGCATCCTCCGGGCCACGGGAAATTTGCCTTGTACATGGCTGGAAATTCAACAGTCTGATGACTAAAAAGAAAAAGAACCTCTCCTGGCTCAAATACCACTTCAACCTGAATGTGGCAGCATGGAAATGACTGTTAACATCCAAAGTGATTATGTGACACAAGTTTTGCAAAACTCATTTCGAGGAGTTGAGAGGAATCTCACCTTTAACACAGACTAAACTGGCAATGCACTTAGAAATAGTCTCAGAGAGAGTGAGGAGAATGAATAAATCAGTGTTAACACAGGAAGGCCAGTGGACGGTGATCTGTTGTTGAAAAGGAAGTATTCTGTGTTCAAGGTACTGATAAATTAAAGGTTGCGGAGTCAAACTATTGGTCCTTTAAGGGTAAAACGTTCGTGGGTAGGGCTGAGTATCCCAATATGAAGTAGAAGCACCATTTGAAATGTAATCGTTTCTATACAGAAACTCATTTCATTGGCACCAGAACTGAAAATGTTCAAATAATACCCAGCATCGGGTCTAACAAACGGAAGACAAACTAAAGCAATTACCTCTTCTGTCAGAACTGCACTCCTAAAACTCATTGACCCAAGAATCTACTGTGGTGCCCACCATCAAAACAGCCTCCAGTAACTAGGCACACAAACATTATGCCTTTATGCCTCTGCTTCTTAATGAAAACAAACAAACAAAAAAATAACGGTAGGACAAGAATGATACAGTGGCAGAAGATGACGGGAGGGGTGGGGGCTTCCCAGGCCAAAAGACAAATTTTCATCCTCCAAAGGCATTTAATCGCCATTTAATACTTCATCCTGCAGTTCAAAGTAAATGCCAAGTCTTTGGAGAGGAGATATGAAGCAATTTCGCAAGCCTGCGGACACAGAATCAAGGAGCGGGGGGCTGTGACTTTAGCTGTCCTGATGTCCCTACTTCAAGTACAGATAAGGCTGTCATGAGAGGTAGGATGAGCTATGTTTTTGGGGGGTATTTGTTACGACAACAAGGACGTTTGATGCAAAAACTATGTAGAATGTGCAACGTGAAATGATTTAATTCCAGCTAAATCCTGTCTGCGCCAAAATTGATGTTGATGGGAAGCATTCCATTACCAAACAGTGACCCATACATTAAGGTGCTATCAAAGTGCAGGTAGAGAGAATACAATAGAGTGCACTGCATGTAGGAAAGCTGTGTTTCTGTTGAACTAACGTACAGTTGTTGAGGAACAGGAGCACGGCGAAGCCCAGTGTAGATGTGGCCAGCAGGATCAGACAGATGTTGCAGGGGATCATGAAGTAGCGCACAACCAGGGACACCTTGTGCTGGTACCTGCGGTCCTGCTCCTGTGGTGGTGGCGAGGGATAGTGGCACCCGCTCATGCTCCACTCCAATGATCCCCTCCCCTCCAGGGTGGAGGAGATGATGGGACGAGGAGGGCGACGAGGGGTGCCCAAAGACCCGTTGGAAAAAATGATGGCGGTGGGGTGAGGGCAAAGGATGAAGATGAATATAAAATAAAAAGCAAAAAAAGAAGATGCGGAATGGTTGGAGTTTCAGCTACGGTTCCAGCCGTGCACCGTGGCGAGGACCCGGTGACTGTTTCTGTTAGAAAATCGCAGCAACGAGCTTTCAGCGGTTTCCAAGCAACACATTTTTAGAGATAATAACATCCATTTGGAGAAAGAGGACAGACAGGGGGACAGAGATGTTGGACTCCTACAGCCCCCCACCTGTCCACACGACCTCCATTCTGCTGCACCCGCTGGAAATAGACAAACTAATGGGCTTTCAATGTGCCAGTATGTGTCTGTGTTGTGAAGTGGTTTATACTTACAGTGCAAACATGTGTGTGGATTTAAGTGGGTGGTGATAATGTGTTCGTAAATGTGTGTCGGTGCGCTTTTGGCATGAATGCGCGTGAAATGCACCTAAGCCAGAAATGTGTGTGTTAGGATGTGGGTGTTTTAGATTAGTCAAATATCCACGCGGAAAACTTCCAAGCAGTAAATCCACATAAAGAATGGTCTCCTTTCTTCCCAGTGACCCTGACTGGTAATTAGATGGACGTGAAGGGGTCTTCCTTGTCAAAAGCCTTTACAAACCAAGCCAGGGTCTGGTGCTCACCAACAACATGTGTCACAAGTATTTTCCTAAGAGCTGACAGTCGAGCATCTTTTCAGACTCCCCGTGGCTGCTGCCTGTTGGGGCAACAAGGGTTCGCTGCTCTCCTGAGTGACAATTTGTCCGACGAGCCTCTAACTCAACACAACTGCTTCTTTGTATCCACTGGACTTTGGCTTATGTCTGGGAGCCTGTGTCACGGTGAAGAGATATACGACCACGGCATGTAAAATCCGTCCAAACCTGACACCGTCACCGGAGCAATTTGTATCGGCTGCGGCCGCGATTAGCGGGATGGTTTAAAAGCAGCTGGCTGCCACTCGCTAAACCGTATGCTCTTGGGTTCACGGGGATGGTTTGTTTTTCCTCCTCTTCTGTTCTGCGTGCCTGCCACTCCTCCACAGTTCAATAACCTTTATTCCCGGCCAGTCGCATGGAGTGGGTAAGCAGCTGCCCCCCAACCCCGATGGTGCGCTGAGGCCGAAAGAGGGTCAAAAGAAGTGGCGGAGGGGGGTAAAAAGTTGGAGCGAAGAACGATCACAATCCCCACTCGAACTGTCAGCGCACAGCCGTCTTTTACCCCAAGCGGCTGCGGATGAGCAGCAAAACACAGAGACAGTCGAAATGAATACACTCGTGGAAAGAAAAGGAAGAAAACCGCCGTGTGATCAGAAATCAACCAAGGAGCTCGAGGCAAAGATTTGTTGGGCTTTCCTCCCTTGTGTCAGCGCCCTGACAGAGAATCCCGAGCAAATAATGAGAGGAAAAGGTTCTCATTGCCTCCTAATCCTTGTAAGACTTGGGTTGATTTAGCTCCTTCTATTTTTTTCCTTTCAGGAAAGAACTTGTCCAGTCTTTCCTTTCTTTCTCTGGTTTGTCGTCTCTTTTATACGCTTCCTCGAGCATCCAGTCGCTTTTTCACGGGGTTGTCTTAGTCCAGAGGCGCTCCCAGTGTCCTGACCACAAGGATTTATGCACCAGCTTCTCCTCTGTGGGGATCCAACATTCACTGGCAGCCAAAACAACAAATTAGGCTCCGGGTATTCATAGCGCGCTTAATCCCAAGGCAGCAGGTAGTGGTCCCAGTGTCAGCGCACTCAGCCAGCTGAAGCAGGGTTGGAATGAGTCAATGAGAGAAGTCATCGGACAGACACGGCAATACAGAGAGAGAGAGGAGAAGTAAACGGGAAAGAGAAGGAGTGCTGGCAAAAGGGAAAGCAGCTCCTGACATTTCGTTTTTTTTTTCCCCTCCCTTTGGAAAGAACAGCAGCGGCGTGTCACTGGTTTCCCAAACACTCTCCTCCTGAGCGCTCCTCTCTCAGCCCTCAGCCAGCGGAACGGATGAGCGCATAATGAGAGAGCGAGTGAGATAGTGCAAGGGAGAGAGAGAGAGAGAGAGGGGTGGGGGGAGTGGTTGAGGGGCTGTCTTTAACAAAGGCAGAGGGGAGGAGGGGTTGGAGTTGGGTGAGGGAACGGGAAAAAAAAAAAAGAAAGAAAACGAGCGAGAATAAAGGCTTTGGGGAATAGTACTCGAGTCCTGACAGAGTGGGGAGGGGGGCAGCAACAGTGCAGCAGCAAAACAAAAGAGGGCCACGGTCTTGGGAGATGTCAACCAACTCCTCCATTTGTTTATAGCCTAATCAAAAGAAAGTCTCTTCCACAAGAGTTGGAGAATTTCCACAAAGATTTAATGAGGCAAACTGAGAGAAAATAGGCCTGCGGTGGGAGGGAGTGAGTGAATGAAACTTAAACACATTAAAGTCAATCACAAATTGAGTCTCTCCAAACAGCCGAGCCCACTTGTTTTTGACCGATATGCGTAAAGAGAGCAGGACCAAGCCTGAGAAACTCCACATGCGTTGCACACAAACAAGCCAATGCTCAATTAATTAACATTCCCGTTTGTACTTATCTTTTCTGACTCACTTTCATGACAACCGGGAATAGGTTTCCTTTTTCCCCGTATTAAACAAAATTGCAAAAAAAAAAAAAAGAATATTCGGCATATTTGGCAGATGATATGAGGCGGAAACGTTTCCATCTATTTCATAGCGTGTCATTTTTTTTGCCCTCTTTAAAAGCGATACATTATCGCTCTTCTAATGTGATAATGAGGTCAAAGGGAGGGGTGTCTTCGCTTTGTTTTAGCAAGACCCTGGATCAACATCTACTTTGAACAAACTCAATGGCAGCAGGCAGCAGATGCAAGGCGGTATCTATCATCAATTATTTATGTTTCTTTTTCACTCTCTCTATCTGTGTCTCCATCTCCATCTCTGCTGTTCAATCCCCCCACTCTGCGCTTTTCACAAGGGTGTGCACACACACACGCAGGCGCTGATGCACACGGCGGCTGCATCCACAGAGGAATTGCATGAATACACACACAATTGCCTTTTCTGTCTGCTGGAAACGAGCACATACACACAGCAAAATGGCCCCTTCAGTCTTTTTGTTTGAGCCTATAAGGAAGCACAACTTGGACACATACTCATACTGAAGTACACTTTCGCACACGCGCACACACACAGGTAAGTGATCTTGCTTCCCCCTAAAGTAATTTATCTTTTTGGACAGTGTGTTCATTCCCAAGCCTAAACTGAGCTCTGTGGGGGAGACTAATGCGAGGGGAGCCCCGGGTTTTCAGACTCCCCGCTGAGGGTCAAGAGTTCAACCCCCCACATCATCGGCATCAACACCACCCACCCAGAGGTGCCTGTCCTCTCTCCGCTCTTTCCAGACGCGATACCCCAGACAGTCTACATCGGCTCTCACATTGCATAACAAAACCTGATTGATGGACTGACTGAAAAGAAAAAGGAAACAGCTGCTGCCCCAATTGCAGCCTCTCCTTTGTCTCCCTTTTTACTTTATATCTATGACTGTGTCTTTATCATCACACTTATTGTCTTGACAAGTGGGAATTTTGGGTGAACATTTATAGTACACAGAAGTGTATCACAAAGCAACACCAACAACTTGTGACCATGATTGAAAAGCCAAATGCTGCCAGCAGAGGGCGGCGAGGAGTCAGCCTGGCACTATCTGCTCTGCCTCCACAACCCAAATAAGATCTTCCTTCCACATCAAAGCTCAGCTGCTTTGATCCATTTTTAATGCCACAAGTATCGCACGAGGTTAACATCTCCCTCTGAAGGCTTTGAAATGGCAATTTCCATTAAGGAACCAAAGGGGCTGCTCTCTTGTTTAGTGGTCTGACAGTAAAAGTTGATATGTGCGTGCATATGCATGTGTGGGTCATTCTTTATGCAGAGGGTGAGAAATTTGTCAAGTTCAATGCCTGATTGGCAATAATGCTTCAATCAAGGTCTGTGTGTGTGTGTGTGTGTGTGTGTGTGTGTGTGTGTGTGTGTGTGTCTGTGTGCGGCCCTGTGCACATCCAGGTCTTCTGCCTAGCCAGTGTTTAATCTAATTGATCTGAGAGAAAACAGTCGTTGCCTTTGCTGAATGACAATTTCTCCTCCAAAAGGCCAAAAGGATTATCACATTAAAAAAGACTGTTTACCACTAAGATGTACCGATGCGAAAAAACAACCAACATCAAGGCAAGACAGGAGAACTCTCTCTTTTTACACTGTCTTTATACATTTTCAGACATGCGGCATTCCAGCAGCATTGCTACAGCGTCAAGGGTCAGACATACAGTAATATTTCCACAGCTTTGCAATGACAGATGGTATACAGTCAGCACTGTTTTGTATCGAAAAGCACTTTATCAGTGCAGGGTCAGCGCTCTGACATAAAGAAAACGAGAGGCGATTGTGTATTTCCTACATTAACTAGCTAAATGCAGCGTTTCTGCAAAGATTTGAAACATTTGAAAGGTACAAACAAACTGATTTAATAGTTCAGTTTGCACAGGTGATACAGTATCGTCCTGCCTTCCCTCTGGCCAAGCGAAACTCCGTCAATATCTGCAGAACCTTCTCCTGCAGGCGGCAATCAAAGAACTAAATATCAAATTTGCATGAACACCATTCTAACTTTGTTGCTGATTCACAGAGAATTACTTGTCAGAGATGGTAAAGGTGATGAAGCACCCAAGGGAAGAATTTTTCAGAAAACAGACATTTCTGTTACAGAAGTGATAAAATGAATACAGAGTGAAGTCACTCAACCTGTTTTGGTGACCTTACATGTTTAGTTTGACTCTGGCTGTTAGACTAAGTTCTTTAGTTGCATCTTTTCATCATATAATCTGTTTTGCGTGTTAAGATCTATCTCAGAATGTGACAACAACAGCTTTGTACGTTAGAGTGTGTGGGAAAAAAAAAAGAAAGCTGTGTTGATGAACACACTAACACCCCATTAGAGTGGGACTCTGTCCATTTTTCAAAGTAGGAGCTATCAAAAGCGAAGCTGTTGGCTTACTAATGGCATTAGAGATCATCTTTTCCTGCTGTCCATTGTAAATGAGGGTTTTAATGATGTTGATGAAAAGAATAAAGTCGGCTAAAATTTTTGATTTAGTAATTGCTTGCACTAAAGTCAAGTCTACTGGCCCACTCAGCTATTCATGTGTGCTTCATTCACTCTACGATGACTCACTCTAATATTTGTCATGTTGGGTTTTATTGTGCGTGTGTACGTAAAGATAATGATAAATCTGCTGCAGTGAGTTATTTCAGCCAGTGATGTCTCAAAGCTGGATCCTGGTATGTATTTATATAGACCTCTTGCCACATATTACATCAGTGGAGTAACACTTCTTATAAATGTAATCTAATTCCACAGTGAACTGTGTATTCAAGACCACAAATTCCACTTTCAGGGACATTAGGTCGACATCAGAGGGCCATGTTGAATTCCTCATGTGCATCGAGCCGTGCAGCCGGGCTGGTGGAGGAAAGCCCAGACTCTTCACCCAACGGGCCGCAGCAGTGAGATGCTAGCAGGTGGGCCAATTGTCTCACTACGGTATTAACAACCAATCATCATATATCAGACCTCGCTACAGCGTCCAACAGATTCCCAGCCTTCCCAGTCATCAAGCCCGCGTGATGAGCAGGACTAGTCTAGCGATGAAGAGACCAGGATCTCGCGCAGCTGTGCATGGATAACGGCATTAACCTCTGCTGAACTGGGACTCGAGGAAAAACGAGTGGGAGGTACAAGCACAGACGATGATGAGGGACCAAAACAAGATGCTTGTCTGACTAGTGTTATCATGACGACCAAGCATCAATACCACAACAAATGGACGAAGAAATGTTACAGTTTGGGAATGCTGAGTACTGACTCGCAATCTGAAAGATGAAATTACATTTCAACTCCAGACAGACACAGTGTGTGAGTGCTAGAGAACACTGATTCTCTGAAAAAAAATGTATTTTTCTTCCAAAAGATGTTTCTCTATTTGATGATGAAGGTGAAAAGCCCTGTCTAACCAGGCGTTCACTGAAAACAGACTTGCACATAAGGCTGGTTTGGAGCTGTAACACTGTACACCAGTTTATAAGGATTTTGGGCAACCATGGCGTGTGTTTGGCAATCACAGTGCCTTACTGCATGATGCTGCAATGTGCTGCAGGAAAAGTTGAGACCGGTTCAACTTTTTTGCCAGATGGCCTTGTGTTTTTGCTTGAGCACAACTCATTGAAATGACTGAGGGTCTGTCTGAACTGTCTGTCTGAACACAGCCGAAAACATCACTCCAAAATCTCCCATAAGTACTCGGTTCTGGTAACTGTGAAGGCCATAGCACATGAGTCACACATTTCATCCTCATCAAACCATCCAGAGAGCCCTTGTGTCCTGTATGGATGTTTCGCTGCTCATTTATTCTGGTTTTTCTCTTTAAATTTACATGAGTGGACTACTCAAGCAGACGATCAATGTGATCTGGGTCTAAACCAGACTACATGAGTATAAAAAGCTCAAAAAGGTCCAGCAAAATTTGAGTTCCCTTAAATGAATTGTGAGAATTGATGCCAGCAATCGAATGCAGAGATATGTGCCAATTCTGCGGTTACTCAATGATTTATCCAATCATATTGCAGTTTGAATATTTAGATAATAAAGTTGGTGTTGTGTGAAAGTAAAAACTGCTTTCATGACAACACTGTTTCTGACTCAGTGGATGATGGTACTGTTGGACCAGCGTTGTGAATAAGAGAGTTCCTACACTGGGTGGGCTCCACACAATGTGACTCATAATGTGACACATTGCCCAGTATCTTATGTCAACTTGTGCACACTATGACGCTGAAAGCAGCGAAATGCAGCCCACAGCTAAGCATGAATGTGTACATGGGTCATCTTGAAATCTGGTGTTTATGTAGCGCTTAGATACAGAACACTGGCCATAAGCCCGAACTGTGTATGCCGACTTTGTTTAGACTGCAAGCCGGTCCTCCAGCTAATGTTGTTCAGCCATCCAAAGAGGAGTCTCCAGTCAATATGATCCACCTGTCCACACTCAACACTTCTGGCTACATTAGCCTCTTCCTCCCACTCCATCCCACGCTGCCATGACCTGCTTTTTCAGCCTACTCTAAGCCAGCTCTTAGCCCGGGGCGTCATCCAGGACCTGTCCACTGTTGGACATTCAGCTCGTTCTCATATGGTGAGAATGATATTTCTCGCCTTGGGGCACATCTGGAGCCAGAAGATGCCGATCCTAGCCTGAGGGCTGATGTTCTCAGGCCTGCTGCCCACTGACCCTCCTCCTTCGTTTTCCACTGGTCTTCGAAATGAAGAGGAACTCATTCAGGAAAGAGTAACTCATTATTAGCCAGCACTTATTTCTAGCCAGCGCCTCCTGCTCATCAACACCCACAACAATAATGATTACAGGATGTAATATCCTCCCCGCTCCACTGCCTTGCCCTGTTTATTCAGGTCTTCAGTACCAACATTTCCCCTTAATAGCCATGAAGGAAATTATTCCAAAGGATGGGGACAGACAGGGGAAATAATGACAGAAAGAGAATGAAATGGTAAAAAAGGACTGACAGAAAAAGAAAAGGTGGGAAGAGGAGAGAAAGAGCAACCTGGGAGCTTGGCCGCTGTATGCAGAGCTAGTGGAGAGTGACACTTCTCCATGTGGCTGGCATATGGAGCAAATTGTGGCAGCAGCACAGGAAAGCTAGGAGCAGGGAGTCAGAGGAGGAGAGGCTGGCTCCGACAGCCTTTCCACAGGAAAGAAGGAACGGCAAGGCTGATGGAGCTGAAGGATGATACAGATGTCAGTCTCTGGCCAAGTCAGCCATCTGTCATGGGGAAGCAGCCAAGTCACACTGGCCCCGCCATGTGGCGAAAGTGGTGGGAGACTTGTGATGACCAGCCATTATGAGCTGGGAGCTGTTCTTTCAACATGGCTGATTCCCAACAGCAGCTCATCTTGCATTGGTGTAGACAGAGGACAGATAGATGTGAAGTACAGCTAGGTAAATACACAACATCAAGCAGAACCATTGGTACTGTCGGTATGTGTTTAGTCTGATCTATTTTAATGGTGATTAGCATTTTTATTTATAAAACTATTTAGAACTGTCCACACTTAACTTCCTCATATCATTTGTTTGTATGCACAATATGTTCATGTGTTTTGAGCTGCTTATAAGAACCTGCCCTGAACAAATGGCGCTCATTGAAATGAATAAAGTTGTTTTGAACTTTGAGCAATACTTTTAGACCATAGTTCAGAGAACTTGTTTAAATATGGAAAGTTGGCATTGCTGGCTCAGATTCTTAGACTTGTTTACTTATTCTTTAATTCGATATTTCTTGATCTGAAGGCAAATTAGGCTAAATTATTTATATTTATATAACACCAATACACTGAGCAGTTTGCTGGCATATTTTGTTTAATTAAAAAATAAATAAATTTTAGGCTCCAGTTACTGGAAAGTTTTTGCAGTAAGAGTTAATTTGCAAAAACAGATAAGAGCTATTCTTAAAATTAATAAATCATTACCGGTTTGACTGATATTGCCTGAAATGCATCAAAAAACATGAAAGATTTAGAAAAATAAACAAAAAAAGTTATCTCTCTCTGCAAATGAACCCCTCATGCATTCACCCCTAACAGCCAATGTACAAATGTTATCTGTATTTGGCAACGTACGCATTTGTGTGTCTGTGATGTGTCTGTGTGACAGCTCAGACTCGCACTGACCTAAAAACCAGAACTTCCAGTTCTTTCACTTATTTCCGTCTTGACTTTCTCTTTTTTCCTCTTGCTGCTGTACATTTATAAAATGGAGCCATAAAGCCTGAGGACACGAACAAATGTTTTGCTCAGGTTCAGATATTTTCAACGTGCACTGACATGCCTTCACCTCAATTTACGCACTGCGAATTTGTGCCCATTTATGTCGACTTTGTGCTCAGTCTGAACACACCTTAAAGGTATTAAGGAAACATAAGGAATTTCAAGCATTGTATTAGCACTTTTTTCCCCTCAAATAACCCTGTCCTGCGCAGATGTGAGGGAACATGAGGTGGTGAAATTATCACCATTCGGTAACTTAACACTGATGTTAAAAAAGCAGAGAAGTGTAACTTCAAGCTAAGGCGCTGAGGCCCACGGATGAGCAAGAATACAAAGAACCTTTCTTGCACATAAAAGGTTTCAGTTATTTAATGAGCAGTACGTCCGAAGCAGAACGTTGTCATTATGCACACTGACTATAAATAGCCTATTTTATATTCCAGGTCCAACAAAGTCCTTATGTGCTACTGTACAACAAACACTTTGTGTTGTACATCAATAATCCTGATTTTTTTCTGAACATATAATTACTGCTGCTTTAACGTTTGTGAAGTACTACAGCATGTGGGATCAATATACATCGCTGTGACATATACATCCAGCGCTGTTTACCTGATCAGCTTCCTGGCAACAAAGCTGACAGTGACAAGCCGTTATACACTGGGACCCTTCCATTTGCATTTACAGTAATGAACTCGCTATCCTCCCTTCTACTTCTCGTCTCTTTCCTTTTTTCTCAGCCCATCACTGGCTGCTGGCTGCACATCGAGCTGGATCTTCTCAGATAGAGGGCAGAGAGGGAATATTAATTGGCGAGCAATACCCTCTTGTTGAGACGCAGCCCATAAATGAAGCAGCTATAAATTATTTATATGCCTAATCAGACAGCATGTGCTCAAGTTATTCTCTCAAACATGACAGCTTCTGTGCTATTCCTCTTTTTCCTCCTCGTAAATAATTCTAGTTTCTTTTTGGTATGGAGTGCAGTCAGATAAGCCTGTGTGCTGAAAGTCGAAGCCTAATGAAAATATGGTGCCACAATGACGAAATAGCTGTTTTCTGAGTGCAATCACGGTCAGGAAAATGAATGACCCGCTTAGCACCAGGTATTAAAATGAATCCTGTGTTTGGGTGCTTCCATTCTGATAGACCGAAAGCAGATAAAGTTCAGGTGTAAATGCACACACGCTACAATGACTATTAGCAACCAGGTGTGAATGTAATGAGACTGATCCATGAAGAATGGAACCAGTCAGGGATTATATAACAGGAAACAAAAAAACATTTGCACATGGATTGAACCAGCCGCCATACGCAAATCAGATTTTAACATGCACACCAGTAAATAGACCTCTGGAGAGGCACACAGAAGGGTTTCTGGATGTGACAACCCTATGAGGCAGGCAGGACACCATCATTTGTTTGTACCTTCCAAAACAACAAACTTAAAAACCACTGCTGATATAATATTCTGTTCAGTTTTCAGTCATCCAGGTTATCTGTGTCAGAACTGAAGAAGCATCTTGGATTAGAGGTGAAACGTCTTCATGGATCTTCAGCCAAGTCCAATTGCCCCAGATTTAACCCTTTTCGAAAAACTGTTGAAAATACATCTATTTGATGATGTGAAAACACTTGGGTTGGTTAGGTTTAGGTGCAGAAATGCAGCTTATGTTTATGAAAAGATGGATCAAACTTTATGTAGGGCAGGGATCCTTGTTTGTCATACAATCATACAGTTAATGTTCTGGAACAGCACGGTCATACTCAAAAAAACACAATGTGAGTGGTGGTTGGTAACAACACAAATGATAGTCTCTCGTGTTTTGTTGGTGCATCCATTCAACCCAACCTCATCCCTATACAGACTTGAACAACATTACCTAAATTGCTAACACTGCAGCCGATATAGGGCTTTGTCACTTGAATATAAATGGCCTTGTAGTAGTTCTGTTCATGCTACTTCCTGCTCTCCACTTGAAGGATGCGTTCCATATACGCACGATAGATCGATGTGCACAGGAAGACGTGCCCTTGTAGATTAGTGGCAATGGTCACAACTGATTGGAGGTAAGTGTACGAAGGATACTAAAAATCTAAATGCATCTTATGGAATCGAAAATAATGAATCATTTTGGTATCTGCGACGAAACCCTTCTATCAAAAATTGATGATACCCAGCGCCACAGCATGAATCGGTAGTTGCAGTCCAAATATAACCGGCAGAAAAAGACAATCTGGACACATGATGGATGCCAGCCATTACAACCACCATCATCAGCATTCTGCTAGTGTAGGAAAAGTCAGCTAGATTCGCCTGCTCGTCCTGAACTCAGGGTTTTAGCAGGGTCAGTGTTGTCATACTTGTTTTGCAGATAGAAGGAAACTAAAAGGAAAGAAGGCCATTACCAGATGTATAGAGTAGAGAGTACCCAGTAAAGAACCATCGTCAGACCCTTCAGCAGGCTAAGAGACCACAATAAACCCTTCCACAACCCTGAGACTAGTTATCTATCAACCACAAGGCTTTAGCTGCTTCTTCCTTTCCAGTCTGCCCTGAGACTCCAAAACACACACATTCATACAAGATAAGCACAAAGATTTAATAAGAGAAGAGAGAAAAATATAGAGACAGACAGACACATTTCTTCCTTCAAATGCCACAAGGTGCTGCAGGGTTAAAATAAATGGTCTGCTAAAAATCTGTAAGAAAAAAAGGACAAGAGGGTGAAAACTGGATGTTTCAATTGATGTTTTATAATCCCCTCTTCAAAAAAGTTTATAACTGGAAAAAAAGCCCTGTAATAGCCAGTTTAAAGGACTTACTGATGTTTCATGACCTCCCTTTTAACTGTTAACAGCTGAGAAGTAACTTACCTCACTTGCCAAGACTGTGAGTAGCTTCAAACTTCTGTTTTGACAAACATCCTGCCAGCTAAAGTTTCCTTGAGCAAGACTCTGAATCGCATCCAGTCCCTGAGAGCTGTCCTGTGGCTAAGCCTGACCTGTGACCTCCATCCTCCAAGGAGACGGGAGAAAAGAGAATTTCTCCACAGGGATCAATAAAGTATCTTTCTTTCTGATGCTGGGTCACAGCAGAAAACCCTCAATCTTCCCTGGTGATTGGCCTCAATTTTAGCTTCTATAACTAGTATCCACACAGGTGGAGATCCAGCATTTGTCTTGGTTGTGTGTGTTGGCGTAGGTTCTGTGCAGGTACATCAATCAAAGACATCCATGAATTTCCTGATCAATCTTTACAATGTTTAAGAGTAAGAGTTTTTGTTAAGACTAGATCCTCACATCAAGCAGGTGTATGGTTTGATGACTCAGGCGTTTCCTTGTCTTTTCGCTCAAAGCATGCTGGGATAGTTTGAACCTCCTGTGTGCCCTTGAGTATGAATAAGTAGGTACAGAGAATGGAGATAGTGGTGGATAGATGGATGAATCTCACAGCAGACAGCCATTCCAGACTTGGTAAATGATAAACATTCATTCATATAGGACAGCAGGTATATAGGACCAAAAACAATCTAGTGTAAATCAATAGAAGGGGGCAAATCTTCTTTGGAACCCTGATGAGACCTCTATGTATGCCTTTATGGATTTCTACATGTCCTTTCTTGTGGCCCCCACTGTTCATCATCATCAGCTTGTGCACAACAGCCAAAACTCAATCAAGGTGGTAGCAGCGTGGGCTGACATGTCAACTCGTCTGTCATCCGGATGTGATGGGGGTGGAGTCAAGGAGGCGAGGGAGGGCAGTGGACCTGTTTTTTGCGAGCGAACGCATGACAATGATGAGCTTGGCATGTCGCCGAGGCAACAAGCGGCCTCATCCATTATTCATCTGGGTAACAAACTGATAAACGAGGTAAATGAAGAGGAACAACGGCGGCGAAAATCATGCCGGCAGACCGAAAGAGACATTTAGAAGCCGGCGGCACCAGCGGCATCCTGAGGCGCATATTAATCTGCGAGGTAAACAACAAGGTCTGGACACAGGGTCAAAGCAAAGCGGCTTGGCGGCTCTCATCCTTGAGAAGAGTAATGAGGAGCATCTCCACACCTTTGGAAAATGGGATTTCTTTCCCAAAAAAATGAGCTCGATCATATCGGCGAAGACATACAGGCATTACAGAGAGGATTCGCATCTCTGCACAATCAACACATGTATAGTGGATAGTTCTCACATCGTCAATCACCCACCTACCATATGCACCCAGCACCCTCCACATCTCACCACTCTACCGATCCCTTCGCGGCACGTTGCGCAAGTTAGTCCTGAACGGTTGCATTAGCCTATCAGTACAGAGAGCAAGAATGATACCCCAGGTCTCACATGTCATGCCAAATTCATGCAACTCGATCTGTACGAGACAGCAGGGGGATGAATTATTGCCCTGTTGCTACGGTAACACCTCGTATGCAGAAAACACCATGCCGAGGTTTGAAAAATGGTGATTTGGAAGATTTAATTTTGAAAAAAAAAAAAACATTCCAGTGACGGGGTGGGAGGGAGGTATGAAAGTGAGGAAAAAAGACTGAAGGTAAAAGAGGAAGAGAAGGAAAAAAGACTTAGATCCAGTGAGAAAAAAAGCGAGGAAGATGGAGAGAAACGAGGCGAGGATTCACTCGCAGCAATTTGCAGCAGTGCTTTAGACAATTTGGGTCACTTCTGTCACTGTATTTCTATAAGGCGAGCAGAAACACCTCATCTGCCATTCATTTCATTTCCATTCCAACACCTGCAAGCCATTTGCATTCTGTCAGTTTTACCTCTCCCTTTCATTTCTCCGCATGCCACTACATTTCCTGAATGATAACATACTGGCAATTTCTACACTGGCATAGCACAGGCCAGGACACAACACTGCCTGCATCCAAAGCAGGGAGGAAAATGGTGAACCTTTTTTTCCAATCTTGTCTTTCTTTCTTAGTCCCTCCACCCTGGGTCCCAGTCCTCTTCTTAGGTTTCCACAGACACCCCCATCCCCCCCAAAACTCTTGATCAAATCCAGATCCTTGCCATCTGACCCTTATGAGCCCTTACAGGGCCAGTGACTCCCCTGGGACCTGAGGCCGGATCGCATGTCTCGTCTCTCCACAGCAACAAATGAACCAGGCGCTCAATAGCTCGCCTGATTGGCTGTGATGACATGATTTCTGATGAGCGGAGCACCACAGAGCCACATCGCTTTCTTATACAGGCATTACCGGCGCATTAAACCAGGGCAGGAAGGCAGCTGTGCACATGCAGGCAGGTTTCATCAAGTCAAATCTCACGTTCTTTCAAAACCCAGTTAGAATGAAATATAGATCCAATTTTGCCACTAGGAATGAATGTGAAAATGAAAACAACTCCAGTGTAAGAGAGAGTAGCTCTGCTTGTCTGGGCCGATCCCTCATGAGAAATACAACAGAGTAAGAAAAGCAGTGTGAGGACCTTAAAAGAAGATTTTAGACTTTCAGGTTTCAAATGCTTCGAATTGAGATATTCACATTA
Organism: Nibea coibor; assembly: GCA_023373845.1. Taxonomy (NCBI): domain Eukaryota; kingdom Metazoa; phylum Chordata; class Actinopteri; family Sciaenidae; genus Nibea; species Nibea coibor. The sequence goes on from CM041717.1 coordinate 6,669,504, forward strand.
CATCCATATTCATGAAAGCGGCACTATGCAATTATTACGTACTTGTAGCCTCAAAATGTCAAAGAGATGAAACTGCTTTTGAATTTTGAGGATTAAGAACCTGTATGCAGCGCTTCATGTTTACCGATCAGGCCGGTCTGTGAAGATTCACACCAAAGGGTACCAAAGGGATAAGAGAGAAAATACAGATCTAACACCGCAGAGTCCTGCTTTCTTAAGATGGAACACTTGCCCACTGCTGTTTGCGAGACAGGATTTCACTCCAGTGGTAATCCTTGAATTTCTTTTTCTTTCTTTTATCTTTCCATTCTGAAGATTGCAGTCATTTCTCTAGTGCCAACAGTGATGTCCTTTTCCGTGGATTGCCTGTTCTGATGACTTTCTTTTCGTTGTTTGTTCAGCCTTGGCGGCTATTGCTGTTAACGCTAACTAGACGCCACCCCTATTTTTAGCATACAAACTAAAAGCAACAATCAAGCTAATGTGCATGTGATTCTTTTAGACATAAAGCAAATGAAAAAGCCTTTAGGTAGAGTCATTATCGAGTTAAAAAAAGAGCAGTAAAACACCTGAAAACCACAACTTCTTATGTTTGCAATTTTTTGTTTTTTGTGGATTAAATAAGCAAGATATAATATGCTAATTCGTTAGCTAATTAGAGGTGCTGATAGGTGGATTTTGTAACCTTTTTTACAGATCAAAATTAGCTGTTTCTCCTGGTCTTTATGCCAAGCTAGCCAGTCACTAGCTGTAGCTTCACATTTACAGCACATATGAGCATATTATTGATCCCATTTCCCAAAATGCCAAACAATTCCTGCATAACGAAACCAACATACATGTGGCATATTTGTCTCATTAATGGCTTTAATGATTTAACCCAGGGTGACTCACTTACTTCACTTACGTTTTTTTTTTTTAGCTTTCAGCCACATCTCAGTTTTCAGTAGTGGATGAGCTCACCTCCCCACATTCACAATCTAAGATGTGGCTGAAAGCATTTGGGAAAAAAAAATAGCGAGTGGACCTCGCTCTAAGATTTCAGGGTTCAAGAATGAACGGCCGCGTTCAACTTCAATGATTCGCTGATCACGAGTGTTGCCCCTACTCAAAGCACTTGTCATTTCAGCGCTACAACTTTCCATTTGCACATTTGAGAGTGACTTCCTGATTTTGAGTGATTAGACAGGTGTAGTTTTTGGTAAAAAAAAAAAAAAAAAAACATTCCCCGAGGAGCGATAAGATGTTTTTAAACATGTGCGCGCAGCCTATGAACCCTTTGCGTGTGCTGTGGGGCTGTAGCTGTCCTGTGATTGAGAATCTAGGGCAAACCCCTTAAGTGCAGAGATGGGGAGAGAGATCATCAGAGCCATTACTGCGTGATAAATGATTTGCTAGCTGGTGAGTTGCCCTGAGGGAGACAGTGGGGTGTGGAGAGTGTATGTACGTATGTGCATGTGGGTGTGCGTGAGTGAGTGTGTGGCGGTGGGGGCTGGTGAGGGGGTTCAAGAAACCCACGTCCTGTAAATGCAATCTGCTTCATTACAAGGGGGGAAGAGGGGTTGGAGGTACAACCACAGGCAGACACAGACACACACACACACACGTACACACACACATGAACTAAACTCTCGCTGTTTAACTTAACTATGCACACTTTTTTTTATCACAGACAGACACACACAATCAAACTTTGTGCGCGCACAGACACACACACACTACCTTACACTCGTTCTCACATACACTCCGCAGGCAATCACATCTCTAGGGAAAAGGAGCAGGAGCCAGGGCCGAGCTCAGAGGAGGAGGAGGCAAATTAGTGCAGTAGTTTTGAAAGAGCAGTGGTAGTGGTAGACGACGAGAAAGAGAGGGAGAGAGGAAAAATTGGGAAGCAGTGAAGAGTCGACCAGGCTTGTAAGAACAAGGAAGGAAGATGTGTGACTTTTGAAGAGGGGGAGAGAGGTGTGAGAAGAGAGTAAGAAAGAAGGAAAGACAGAAAGAGAGATACTAAAATGATTCGAGTGTGGTAAAAAAAAAAGGAGGGATTAGATGTTAAGAGTTTGACAAGCCTGAATGAACAGAGAGAGAGAGAGAGAGAGAGAGAGAGAGAGAGAGAGAGAGAGAGAGAGAGAGAGAGAGAGAGAGAGAGAGAGTTAAGAAAACATGGGGGAGCTGGAATGACAGCAAGGAGTTGAAAGGGTGAGAGGAAGGGAGAGACGGCAAGAGGGTAATGGCTGGTCGGAGAGGTGCAAGCAGCTCCTGCCAAGATAGAGGAAGAACCAGCGAGGGAAGAGAGGGAGAGAAATTGAGCAGCATAACCCTCAGGACCCCGCTGTCTGTAGAGGAGAGTTGTGTGTGCAGGTTGATTTGTGCATGTGTGTGTCTACGTTGTCGTATGGTGCACGCAGCGCTGGCAGGTCTGAGAGTTGTTTTCAGGCTCCTCGGCTTCTCTGTGTTTCAGATTGGGAGGGAGGCATTTCTGTAGAGATGGCCCCCCAAGGGAGCTCTCGTTGCTGGGGTTAGACAGCCTGCCTGCCTGGCCTGCCAGCTCCAACCTCTGGATGAGGACCAGGAAGCGAGACACAGCTGGATGAGCCCTGGCTCAGAGTATGAGTACCACATCAGGAGCCAATATCCATCCTGAGGTGATGCACCAACATACAGGTGGATGCATGAAGGAACTGAATGCATGCACTACATGCAAAGTAGTTCACCTTTTTTTTTTTTTTGCTTTACAGCAGCTATTTTTCTATATTCTATATTTTTCTGACATGTTTCTGACAAATGATTAATGAATTAATCAAAACTAAAACCTGAGATTAACTTTTAATGAAAATATCCATTAGGAGCAGCCCTTCCTGTTTGTTAGCACTAATGGAACTCATGTCTAGGAGCTAACGTGGTAATGACTGCTGATATTCAAACATTAAAAGCCATTTGTTCATTTGTTTTTGTTTTTTTTCCTTTTCATGAACAATTATCACGCAGCGCATTAAATCTGAACGCAAACCAAAGACATCATACTATAAGACACGAAGCCAACTCTAGTTAACCAACCTAAAACTTAATTGCCTTGTATTGTGCTGCCCTTTTACCACCATTATTTCCCCTTTTCTTCCACAGCTGTGTGTTGTCAAGGCTGGAGTATGAACAATGATCTGTTGTTTAGGTGCCAAAAACTCCCCAAAAACCAGGGCCACAAATTGCTCATCTAAAGTACTGCTAGCTAAGGGGAATGTGCCTGTGGAGACACTTCACTGTAAAAATGCCATGCACTGGCTGTCTCTTGAGGGCTGTCATCCAGATTTGGCAGGAGGTACAAGCAGTCCAGAGTACTCACTGTATGATAATATGTACTTTTGTGCTCATCGTTCATTCAAACAAGGTGTTAGTAGAGCAGCTTTAAATAATACCAAATACTAGGTATCATGTCTTACTATATATATGTATTCTGCAATGTAATATATTGAGCTATATAACTCCAACATAACACAGCCTGTAAAGCCCAGATGTCTGACCTTGGCTCAAAGCAGGATTTGGCTTTAAAGCCCAAATAGCTGATGATGCAAGACATAACTTAGAGTAAGCTTGATCATCCCCTCAGCAGAGTTTATCTTTGCTCAGTCCCATATCCCCAGGTCAATAATGTTGACTCATCGACCACCCTTTCCTCTGCTGTCGATAAAGCACACTGTAGCCTTTCAGCTCCTGCTTTGGCTCCAAAAAGACGAAACAAAGCAAATGACCCCCAAGGGCTGATCAAGACCCTGGAAAAACAGAGGCCGATGCTGATGATAAAAGCCTCATTCACATGGGCTAAACACTGTGTATTTTCTTGTGGCTGTTTTCCTTCTAAAACTCACAAAAATTGCGTTGGCATTTACCCAGGCGGATAAGATTTGAGGGGGGATTAACAAGGCGATGATTTGTAGGTGGAAGAACCGAGAGTTGCTGCCGGTGTAAAGAAAGAGAAATGATTTGGGCGCTCTTGCCCTTTAAAATCGTTCTTTTTCTCTAGTGATTCCGGCTTTGCTCTTTCCTAACATCGCTCTCCATCTTATCGATCAGCGAATCAGCCGCCTAATAGACAGGTAGTGCTCAGCGCTGAGCGGGAAGACTTGAGGTGAACGGGTCACAGCAACAGTCCAGAATATTGAAATGAACAATTAAAGCAGTCCTTCTCGGAAGGACAGCCGGGGAGTCACACGGGCCTGTTTGGGAGGGGAGGGACGGGAAAAGATTATTGTCTCCCCGAGACTGAGAGGCACGAAATAATTCACCTGGAAATCAATTTCCATCACGTCTATTACAGACCACCAATAGACCGAGAAAGAAAGAGAGCGAGAGAGACAGACCAAAAGAGACTCTCATTTCCCCTTTTTATCCATGTTGTATTTTTCTTCCCTCTTTCTCTGCCCAAACCATTTCCACAGCAGAGTGCACTGGCCACAAAAAGACATCTGCAGTCGATCATGATAAACAGTGCGCATCTCCACCATTTGTTTCCCTAAAAACCACGGAGCTGCATGAGTAAAAGCTACAGCTGCCACATCTTCATGGGATTCTTTCTGCATTAAATCATGACGTAAGGACTTAAAACTTGTGAAGGCAAACACTGGCGCTGACATTCTTGCAGAGCAGCTGTTAATACGTTCATGCAAATGCCTTTAAAGACACATTCCACTTGAAACTACACACATTTCATTAGACAATATGCAAAATGAGATTTTCACACCAACCACTGGATTCAATCATGCAATGTCAGGAGGCAAAAGCTTTGGATAGAGCATTTAGATTTGAAAATTCAAGTTGACAAGAACAGATAATACCAGAAGTCGACAATGCTGTTTTTTTCCCCAAAATAAAAGCAGGCCATAATAGCTATGCCCCTTGTTTAACTTCTGTGAAGTGGCTGATTGAAGGGAGGGTCTACAAAGAGCATGAGATTTGCCACTTGTCTAAAATCTGAAGAGCTGCTCTTATTTTAACAAGAGCACAGCCCACCATCCCTCATTCTCCCACCAAACCTCCGATTCCTCTGGTTTCCCCCTGCAGAGTCCTCATTATCAACCAAAGAAAACAGAGCTGATGCGCCTGAGTGTGTGTATGTGCGGTGAGGGAAGATCTGTTAGATGGAAGTAGAGGATACGAAGGAGAGGGAGGAGAAGTGATGGGTGTGACTGAAGGGGGTGGGGGGGGTTACCAGCCTTTGTAGGTCATCGTGAATGTTTAATGCCTTATGCTGATGAGCTGACGCTCTGTTTCTCGGAAAGATGCACTCTGAGCCCCGTCAATCCCCGCCACCGCCGCTCACACAAACATGATTCCTACACATTTGTAGGCATAAGCCACCCGCTCCTGAGCCCCTGCTTATATTCTCCCCGACCTCTCGGCACGCCAATTAAGCAGGTATGTGACAAGACGGCCAAAAGTGCCAATTAGGCCAATCTACCTCTGCTAGATGTCCCCTTACACCCGCCTCCCCATCGTTTTCCCAGCAGCAGTTTCCACCTTCCTCTCCCCACTGGCTCGTAATGGATTTCCACGACACTGTCTCTCTTCCAGCACTCCCATTCACCCCTGTTACATCATGAAAGTGAGTCCAAATAATGTAATTTTATTAGGTCCACTTTAACATTCAGTCCAAAAGCAGGGGTAGACGTTATTTTTTTCCGCTTTGAGCCCTCATAATAATTTAGCCTGCAGTACACATCGTAATTGAAAGGGTCTGATAACAATGCTGCCTTGTTACATGCACTACATTAAGAAAACGGGGAGATGGATTAGTGTTACATGACAGGGGGGGGAGAAAACTCAATTCACTTTGAAAGATTTACTAAAGAAGTCCCACAACGGCTTGTTTATCTTATCAATTAGGGAACCATAATCTTTTTTGAAAAATGTGGCTTGCCACAGGGCACAATCACCTCATAAATAAGGTACGTCCTAAATCCCCCAAACCAATTTATTCAATTTACCATACAATGGATTATAGCTTAATTTCAGTGATAATGGGAGTAGACACTTGAGGAAATTAGAATGGAGAACTTGAAATTTCATGAGTCCTTTCCAAATTACCCCCAAGGATGATAGAGAATCAGGTGGAAGAAATTATTCAAACAGCACACACACAGTTGTCTCTCAGACAAAGTGTTTAGTTTTGGAAATAGACTGAAAGCCAAAGGGCACCGTTTGCCATTTTTTCCATTTGATCAACAATCATTTCAAACACTGGTGCAGTTCTGGATGCATTATTTTCAACACATAGTCATTAAGGATTCAGTGGAAGCCTGGCTGTTAATGGCTTTTAGATGCTGCCTCCCACACCCTACTTGATGGGGCATGCTTTCCATTAAAGTGAAAGTATTTTGGATGCTTACAGTTCGATCATAAAGCCCCATATGTTGCGTTGTTATTTCCCCGGCTCTGTCGCAAACAAGCCTCCTCGCTGTTACAGCGTGGGGCGACAACGCTGCGTGAAAGCCAACGTGTCAAAATCAAAATTCATCTCTATCAATGATGGTAATTGGTGCTGAGAAAGGGAAGAGAAGCACGCTCTGTGCTACTGGGGTGATTAAAGACACACAGTCTGTTACTCGGGGCAGCTTCTTGCTTTGCTTAGGTTTAGCCATATCTTATTGTTCAGATGTGAGAGGAGATCCAGTACGATCCCCCATTAACATGCAGCGTGCACAGAGGGTCGGACCTGATTTTGGGGTTGAATGGAGTTTGTGGAGGTTGAGTGGTGTGGCAGGGCCTCTAGCGCTGCTTGATGTGCCAAACAAGACAAAACTGGGTCCTCTACATTGGGTGTGGCCTGGATTCACACAAAGCCCCCAGTGGGTCAGCGCCTAAGGAGAGAGTCTGTGTATGGATGGATGGATGGATGTATTGAGGACAGCAGAGTGGAACCAGGGTGAGTCAGGGGCAGCATGGGGAGTTGGAGGAGTGACAGAGGTAAAGCAGATGGATAAATGTGGGAAGGGGGGGGGGCACTCAGACGTGGAGGATCTGGGTTGTTGCATCATAGAGAAAAAAATCCGGATCTATTTCAGAATATTCTGCCAGACATGTCAGGCCAAAATGAGGCCAGAAATTGCATGTGCATGTGCAACCTATCTCTGTGTCAGCAGCAGACACACTAAGTACCATGATCCCACTTTTTACTCACTACCTTTAAATCCGCTATCAGCGTGTAATTCACATTTTCCCCCACTACACCAATGACAATCTATACCTGCAACGTACAGTATATCCAAATATTAAGACAGGATGCCGTCTCCATGAAACACATTTTTACCCCACTTGAGCTGGAAGTAAATCCATGCCCCCAAAACACATTTAGCCCCCCTATCCAAATCCACAGCTGACACCATCGCTTTTAACTCCCATTTTTCTTCAGCACAGATCTGTGAATGCAAGACAACAGCCACACAACGGGGGCACGCCTGCTAATGGAGACCTCACCCCATGTCTGTCCCATGAGGCTGTCTGTCCTGAGGAGGAAATGGGGGTGATGAGGGGGGCGTTTAGTGAAGGAGAAGGGCGTGTTCGTGTGTGTGTTGCGGTAGGATGGGATGGGGTAAGAATTCTGGGTCAGGGACTCAGTGCTGGCCTCTTAATCTGGAGATGGACAGGGTGGGGTGCGGGGAGGCAGCGCACAAACACACACACACACACACACACACAAAACCACACCAGATGGGATACCCCCCATAAGCATTTACCTACTTAGCAGGCCCCTGGGCACGTGCGCGTACACACACAGACACACACACACACACACTCTTATCCCTTCACTGCAGCCTCTGCATATACAGTAGGTGCGATCATGGGTGAAAAAGATTATATTACCATAACCTAGATATTCTAACCCCCCATGACCTACTGGGTTATGATGGAGGCACTGCCCTTGGCAACACAATAACCCCAGCAGTGCACCGCACTGCCGAAGGAGACATTGCACTGGCTACTCAGTCACTAGGATGACAAGAGCTGATGCAACAGCAGCTCAAATGACAAATTAAATATGAATGTGCATGAACCACCGCCCTCCTTTCATAGTTTCCCTCCCCGTTTTCTTGCTCTTAATGATCGGGGTGTATAAGATGTGCTCATAATATATTTCTGGTTTAAATCCATCTCACAGCTGCCACCCCCCCTCATTCCTCATTCCTGTCATTCTTGGCTCTATTTTTCTTTCTAAAAAGCAGATGCACCATAAAAAAAACATCATTAAACTAAAATACCTCTGTGACAGCACATTTTGCCTGAGTTGAGGTTAATATTCATGTAAAAAAAAAAAAAAAGTATGTATTTGAATGATAATGTCCTCAGACTGCTGTGCTATTATGTGATGAGTGAGGCCCCAGAGAAGAAGAGGATGAGGATGAGGGCAGCTCGAGGGCTGAGCTCAGGTTTGACTCTCCAGACTCCAGTCCATGCACGGGAGTCTGGAGACTTAGAGAAGGAGGAGGCGATCTGCTTGTGGAGCCACCTCCCTATCCTCAGTGTTGGAGCATGTGCGCCCCCTAGTGTGCCTGCTTGTTGTAGCAGCTTGAAGCTGCACGTTTTAAGACTTAGGCAGCTTCTTCTCCTTTTGACACAGACTTAAGAAAAAGGGAGAAGATTAAGATGAAATACAAGAATAAACATCTTGAAAATCAGTCAACAAAGGAGGAATAAACTATTTCTCCATTATAAATGGTAGTAAAGTAACTATGTAGTAGGTAACTCCTATCCTTTCTTAAGCCCTAACCCCACGGAAACATAGCGGTCAGTGTCAGCAGGTTGTCAAATGCACAGATGTTATTGCATCTCTGCAGAAAGAGAGATGATGGACACATTGATACTCCCCAGGGTGACAAACACAGACGAGAACAATCATAATGTGGAAAAGCTGTAAGGTCAGCCTGGTGGTGCTCCTGACCTTAACACACATACACACATATAGCGATGTCACAACAGTTATTTCAAGGTGTTTCCATACTTCTCATCTTCTTCAGGCTGCTTTGTGTTTCATTTATCAGTAACCTCCTGACAAAAAAACATGTGTTTCAGACGTCCAGGATATAAACAATAGATGGGATATGATATGTTTATTGTGTGAAGAGAGAACTGCTAACTTTTTGCATGACTGACAAATGGGATAATGAAAAGTTGACCTACAACCAAAACAACTAACAGGCAGGACAACCTGAGACATCAAACTCAAATTTACTAATTTCTGTAGCACAGATGTTACAGTAACATCTGTAAGGCAACAGTACATTGAAGGCGCAAACGTTAATTTTGCACTGTGCAGTGAGCAGCCATGAGATGGCAGCAGATGCAAAGAGTAGCCATCGCTCCGTTCCTCTATATGATCAGTGCCAGGAACAGGAACTACTTCATTAACTGAGTGCAACTGTCAATAGACTGTACGTGCCGTAAACTAAAGCCATGACACGTGTCGATATTACAATATATTTTTCCCTTCAAAAGACCATATATTCTGGGGTGTCTACTGTAGATTTACACTTCTAATCAAGATATATTTAGTCAGAGTAAATAAAATCTATTCATCACGTCTTAGACGACAGGCATGTACTGATACCACAGTGGAGTCTGCTACCAAATTGATACACAAAGTAAAACTCAGTACAAAATGTTTCTCAAATATTTAAGTCCAGTGAGCCAAATCTGATTCTCTTACTCTGCAATAATCAGCTAAAATAAGGCATTGGCACCTTATAGTCCTTTTTTTTCCTTTCAGGCTGCAATGAGAGGGAACTGCAATGCACCAAAACATTTTAAACATATGAATGAGAAACTGAAGCTGGCAGAGGACCCATAAAGTATTCCACACACTTTCCCATGTGCCTTTGAGCCACTTGGAGTGGCTACCTCTTGTACGGCTGGTGCTCTGCAGAGCTGTTAACGGCATTTACAGCAGGGCAGGCGAGAAACAAGGCACAGGCAATAATACACAACGCAGGAATAACCCAGGCTAATGAGCTTGGCCATGACACAAAGTTCAATACAGCCTTGAAGATAAGATAATGAGTTTGCATATGGGTCAGAAATCACAGTAGATGAGAGGAGGGGACTGTAAACACAGCTGAGGTGCTGCCGTATCTTACTTTAAGTGGAGAGGGTGAGGAGGTGAAGCAAAGAGGATAGTGTCGGGCCCGCGGGGGGAAAGAGTGAAGAGTGGCTTGGATGATTGCAAGAAGCCATGGTCATGTTCCAACCAAGTCAATTAAATTACAGTGTGTGTGAGCGTGTGTGTGTGAAAGAGAGAGAGAGAGAGAGAGAGAGAGAGAGAGAGAGAGAGAGAGAGAGAGAGAGAGAGAGAGAGAGAGAGAGAGAGAGAGAGAGAGAGAGAGAGAGAGCAATTCTTTCCCAATAAGGAAGAAAACTACATGACCCTGACAAAGAGTTAACAGCCAAGTAGACAGACTCCAGGCAGATTTTGGAGCTGCCAAAAAAGAATATGTGCAACTCAATAACATGCGCTGGGCAACAATAATGTTAGTCATAGTATATCACAGCTGTTAATCAGGAGGCGCGTACTTCAAATACTTTAGTTTAAGAGGACCTTAGAGTCCAACTAAAATAAACTCTCAGCAGCCAGAGTAAAACTAGCAAAATTGATGGACATTTACCATGGAATATATATTACATTAGACATTAAGTATATTAAAAATACAGTGGGAATAGAATTCTAAATGCTCAGACGATGCATTTTACAGCTATGCAATTTCATTTTAGACAAACATCAACAGGTAACTTCTGAGAATCCCTCGCAGGTTGTTACGCTGCTGGTTCTGGTTGTTAAGGTTCTGGCAGAGTAGAATTGTCAGCCCTGCCTTGCTTCACAGCACGAAACACATGTCGCTGCTCAGAGCATTTGCTCTCTATACACAGCTCACTTTCTTATACACATACGCGCACATTTGGAAATAAACATTTGTGCGCACATGCGCGTATGGAAATAAACATCATATGCTCTTTTGGAAATAAATGCTTGTGCATACCGGCATGCAGGCAAGAACTGGCATGTAAACCTCCAGGGCCCTGACACCTTGAAATGGATACAACACATGTACAAGATAAACTTGATATTTAGTGACAAGGATAAATCCGACAGGACTTGGATAAACACTAAAGGCTAAGGAAAAAGGACGATTGCCCAACAGTTTCCCAGACTTAATGTCTTCTGAAACTTACAGCCCACAGCTGTTTAGTTTATAAAAAAGCATTACGCCTGTTTCTGTTCAAGGAATAAAATTCTTTTGTAGATACTTAAAATCTGATCCATTGCAGTAAAGATTTATCAGGTTCATTGCTACCTTCACTATCCTTATTACATCTGTTTGTTGTCTGGGTCTGATTTCCGGACAACAACCCTCAAGAATGCAAATGTTTCCAGCAGCCAAATTTTTGATGTATTGGGTGTCCTAAAAATGCACCACCATCAAAGAGTTGTCAAAACAATCTCAGTATTTCCAATGATAACATAACTTGGACGAAAAATAAACCAGACTGAAAGTTCATTTGAGTCTTGACCTGTAAGAAAGACTGTCTGCAAAGTTAATTTTAATAACATACCTACATGAATTGCATGCAAGGGGAAGTAGTCTGCAGCAATTCATGGTGAAAGGGTTGAACGGTGAAAAACCACCAGTATGGGCCTTGAAGCTCCGGTCTATTTTGTGAGCATGTCAGCTCATTAGCCTCTTATCTGAGGAAGGGTTGATACACAGGGTCAGGATGGCCCTGACTACAGGGAGTTTTTTTTGTTGGACTGATAGATGAGGGTGTCTCCGATCCAAGGCTGGGTTGCAAGAGGGAGGTCGGGGGGCCTCGCTCCGGCCTAAAGGAAAGAGGCACAGAGGAAGCTAAACAGGAGAAGCAGTGAAAGGGACATGACAAGGGGGGTGCCGGTGATGAATAGTCAATGATAACATACAGGGCTGCTGCATGCCTGGCCTGAAATGGACTGATGTTTCTGTACTCAAAGAAAGTCTAAAAAAAAGTAGAAGAACATAAGAACATAAAAACAGTTGATTAACTGTGTAACTTTTAATTTGTGATAAGTAGAAAATCAACGACTCCTATATCTCCTCAGATGATCATTAAATTACCATCTAAGGCACCACTGGGAGTCTCCACGTTGAACTATTCACACTATTCAGTTATTCACTCTATTCCTAAAATGAATCTCTCCAACTCTTTCTGTCACACGGTCGTTTACTTTCAACCCTGCAAGTCGATGTCTTTGAATTAAACAACAGCAATAAAAGAAGGGAGAAAGAATACCTCCAGGACTCACTTGAAAGAAGCCAGAAGAAGAAAACCCTTCCCCTACACGCCAGTTCCTTTGACTGTCAGCTGCCAGTCAAGTGTATCTCTGCAAACAGTCCAGTGGTCACTACTAACACTATAAGATATGCAGAGTGGAAGGATTTATGTATAGCGGCCATTTATCCACCAGCAAGCTGGATAATATTGAGCATACAGCATCTCATCTAATATGAATGACACCTACCCGCTTGGGAACAGAAGGCTAAAGAGCCAGAAGCCACAGGCCGTAACCCTCCAATCCTGATTACTACTCAGACTGACCTCCCAAACCAGACAGCAGATAATTGCATCCTCTTGCATTTGGAAGTCACATTAAAGGGCTGATAATGGAGTTCTGGCTCAGAAAAAAAAGGGATCACTGGAGCGGACAGGAGGAACAACGGATCTGTCTTTGGCTGTGGGAGGAAATTGGTATCTGCTTGATTCATAGCTGAGCCTACAAAAGATGTCCTCTCCACTGGCGTCCATTGTCAGTGGTGCGTTGCTTTTGAAAAGGGCCAAACTACCTGTTCTTTGTTGAATAGGGCTGTTGGAGGAACATGACGGTGTGCAGATAATAGGGTCTGTCAGTGGAGACCCACTGTGCTCATGTGTTATCACGCGCTGCGGTACAGCATCGAGAAAAATGTCCTGTTTGACAATGCAGATGTGACAAAGATCCAGCAAATGGTGAAAGAAATATGTATATGTCTTGCCACACTTACTCCGTCCTCCATCCTTCTTTCAGTGTCAAATCAAAATGAAGCACAACATCAGACTTAAAGGGTAAAGAAATACATGAAAGATCAAGCAAACATTCTAAAAATGTTCATACTCACAGCACACAAAGGGAGAAGCACAGTGAAGAAGAGTGATGCTGTTGTGTGAACTAGGCGATTATATGAAAATGCAAATCCCATAGGGCGCTACGGCATTTTGATGGGATCAAAAAAACCTTCAAACCTTCAAATCTCTGGAGTGGATCAGAGTTTATATGTTATGCCTACGTAATAACCTCACATCTGTTTTAAATTCAAATTACTGTAAAATAACTGCAATTTTTTGAGGGTTGGTACAATATGTTATAGCATACTATTAGCATTGTGATACTACCAACAAATCATATTCTCTAAAGATAAGGGAACACCATCAGCATATGTATATATATATTTTTAATGAAAATTTATGGATTGAAATGCAAAAAACATATTCCAACGACTACTGTGACATTTTGTAATATCTGTCACAATATTCAACAAGTGGCAACGACAAAAGGCAACGACAAAACTTGGGCACATAGCAAGGAAATGCTGCGGTCTGAGCTTGGCCCGCAGGCTCTTCTGGGCTGTGTTGCATTCTCCTCTTGCAGGTGCTTGTTTGTGTCGGCTTGCTGGGAGAGGACAGTTAACCCGTATAGCAGTTAATGAGATCCCCAAGGAAGGTGACGCCGAGCAGGTCACGCCGTTGCAAGCTCCGGATCCTTTATAACCCCCACCATGCGTGATCTTTGACCCCATCCTTACTCTTAGCCTTGCCACATAATCTCGTGAAAGTCTAAAAACTCATATCAGAGTACAGCACACAGTCATGGACAGGTGTGTGCATTTTTATCTGACATATTCACACAAATAGGGTGATGCATAGGGTGCAATAATGCTTTTATCATACAGGAGACAACTTATATGCATTAAACAACTTGGAACATGTCACATTTTTGCATTATATTTATGGTTTGGTAATAGTTTAATGTTTTATAATGCAATGAGGACATAGAAATCATTTTAAAAAGGAAAAGTAATGACTCTCTGGTCTGCAGCCTTTAAATTATAGCACCCCACTAAGTCTTGACAGTGACCCAGCATGAAACGCAGAAGTAGCTAAATGGAATTCTGTCATCATTTACACCTGTGCTTTCCCTTCTGTGACATGTCAACGTGTCTGTAGTGAAAAAGTCCTGTTGAGGTATGCGTTTTTTCCCGATAACGAATGAGAACATTATTTGTGCCGGCACAGTTTGCTCGCTCTCTGTAGGCAGCCTGACACAAATGTGGCGTGGCTGTGATAAATTCACCGTGGCAGCGTTAATTACACCACAGCAAATTACATACATACAGTAGGTATGACATAAGACTACGGGTCTTAATCTTGTCAACGAGTACAAGTATCAATTATATAAAGGAGGGTGCCAAAGTTTATAAGAGAAATGTTTTTCATGTGTGCAACAGGTGAGCGCTGCCTCGACACCCTGTTCCCTGAAAGGAAGTACCCGCGCTTAATTCACATGCTTAGCAAATCCTTCCCATACCTTATTAAATCAGACACACACTGACGCTCAGACGTGTTTTGTTCAGACAAAGACCTCCTGGGGGTTTACTTCAATGCTATGTGTGCGTGCATGTGTGTGTGGCATTGATTTTAAAGCTTTAAAGACTCATTTTAATGAGGCATATAGAGTGAGAAACACGTCAGACGCTGTTTAACTGTTGTTTAACCAACAACATAGCGGGATGAAAAAAAAAATCAATGAATCAATCACGTTCATCAAGGCGCATGCGGTTCAACCATATGCTAGCAGACGTAAGAGTTTGGTGTGCTTACCTGCGATTATATATTTGTGAGCTTCAGCGGGCAAAGAAGAAAGAAAGAAAGACAGTTAGCAAAAGTTAAAGAAAAAAAAAGCAAACACACAAGACATAGCAGAATGTGCACAACTTTGAGAAAAAGAGGAGGACTGAAGCAGGAAGCGGAAAAGCCTGGGATGGATGAGTGGCAGAAAGTAGATGAAGGAGGATGATGGGGAGGAGTGGTGATCACAGACCATGAATGCAGTCTTTTTCACAAGTAATAATCAGTGTCACCGGCAAAACGTATGAATGTCAAAATGAAAAGACACCCCTAAAGTTGCAATACACACCATCACTTCCATTTTCCATATTTTGCTGAGGTACAGAAATGCAAAACAGGATGAAAAAATGATGAAAGTTGCACAAAAGCTTGGTGCCTATACAAAGGTTGAATCCAATGGCCCAGAGCCCAGCACCAACAAAGAACTACAATTATGAGGGTGGTATACCTGAACAAGCCCACCCACCTCAACAACACACCAATAAGACAAATCATAAATCATGCTCTCTCACACACACACACGCGCTCACACAGGCCAGTCAATCTGCTGTCTGCCCAGCAGATGCAGATTGATGGTGAGCAGTGTTGACAAGGCACATGAGAGGCTCATCAATAAAAGATGGGCTGGGCCAGCCAGAGCTATTTACCAGGGAATAACACACAAACCACAGAGTTCCCTCCATCGATTATTAACCAGGCACACATGGAGACATTCTGTCCGTGTCCTGCATGACCAGTAACCGAGATCAGTCTGCACAGAGATGCGAATTGGCATCAAAATTATGTTATCTTATATGAAATGCTGCTTGAGTGCCAATGTTTTGACACTTGCAGCAACGCAAACCAACAGCAGTGGAGTCTGGGAGAGGAGTCGATACACGAGGAGGTGAAGCTGCATTCAAAATGTGTGTATGATATGACGTGGAGGGAGAGGAGAGGGGGCTAGGTATGTTTTCATCATTACTCCTTGACAGACATTTTGAATCGATATCAGCACTTCCTTTGCATATCTATTTTTATCCAAATAACTCCTCTATCTTTTGACAACAAGGTAGTGGCTACACAGCCAGTTTGCAAAAGATGACAGGAGTGCTGTTTGGTAATAATCAAGGTGAATGAGCATGGCAAATCAGCAAGACTACGCTTAAAGTAAGCAAAAACCAAACGTCAAACTGCCAAGAAGCAGCAGAGACAGGACTGCAAAGATGGTTTAACATATAGCTCTTCAGAAAACTCACAGACATGATGTCCATATTTACTCTCCTCAGCTCAGCTATGGCTGTTCACACATATCTGCAGAAATATAAAAATGGAACTCTGAAACCTTGTGTTTCTATAACTACTACAATATTTTGAGCCTTTGAATTTGGTGCGAACAGCCAAAACATGTTTGTTTTTTTTTCACAGGAGATGTTTTTGGCATTATGATGTTATACAGAAACAAATCCATCAGGTCTGAAACACGTGACACATCAGCTTGCATTTCTCTTTTTAAAACACAAAAATTAGCCTTGATCGTGTGTGTTAAGTATTGCATCACAGTTGGAAGTTTATTATCCTCACTAGCCTAATCTTCTGTGAAATACGCCTTTGCTTTTTTTTTTCAGCTGGTCAGTACCGCCACTATCCATGCATAACCCCGTTTCATTAAAAGTTATTCAACCACCTCCCTGAAAGCAGTCAACTACAAAAAAAAAAAATCCAGTAGTTGTTCCGCACAATAACCTTGCACCCTGACAAAACAGGTGTTTTGATGGGTTTTGTCCCAAGGCGGGTATTAGCCCTGTGTCAGCTCTCCTCCTCTGTTCCACCCTCTTGCATTTCTCTCGCCCTGCTTTCTCTCCCTTCTTCTTGATCCTCATTATTCCACAGTAGGGTCTTTTAGGGAGCAAACGGTCTATTATCCAAAGATGGAGCTTAAGACAACTTAAAGCTCTGGAGGAGTGGCTATTTATTTGGTTTGAAAGACAGAGAGAGAAGGAGGGAGTGTGTGTCTGGCTTGGCGTTCCCATATCACTTAGGCTAATGTGATTAAGGGTGAGTGAGAGGGGGAGTTAATTTAGCTCAGAGTGTGTTGGTTCTAAGTGATTCATGACGGGGAGTGTCCAGGAGGGGAGAGGGAGAGACCTGGCTGGTCATAGGACTTGGTTAAACACACACACGTATACGCAATCAAATAAAAATGGGTGTGTGTGTGTGTGTAAGCTCGTTTTTACTGCCTGGTGCTAAAATTAGTACACATGAATGTGCACAAACACAATTGCTCACCACCCAGAGTCAGAAAATAGTTCCTCTAATTTAATTTCACCTCACTCACATTTTGTTTTCTCCATTCAAGATTACTTTTTTGTCCCGAGGGAAATCCAACGTATAAAAATACATACAATTAAATTATATACAATCACTTAGCTGGTAAACTCACTCATTAATGCAGCTCCGAACCTCTGTGAGCCATCCTGGGGAATTCAGAAGAGCTTATGTGTGACTGATTTAATGGGATTGTATCAGACAATTACAAAACTAAAAGCAATGATTAATGTATAGCAGAACTAAATTATTTTAAACATGGTTTATCTTTATAGTTTTCCCTCTGTTTCATTAACATTTTTGCACAAATCTTTGCATAAATTAGGTTTTTGATAGACGTCTTCTTTGATGATTCCGGTGGTTGCTCAACATGTGCTCTTATCTGTTTTCATAAAAACTCAGTGTATGTTGGGAGAAACACTCTTTATTTGTTGGGTATCTAGTCTTGGGCAGCTGGGTGCTGCTACAAAGGAGGTGGACAGCAGTGTCTGTGTGTGTGTGTGTGTGTGTGTGTGTGTGTGTGTGTGTGTGTGTGTGCGAGCAGGGCCTCAAACATGGCAGATGGACCCATTTCGATACTGAATGCCTTTTTGCATGTTACCACCCACACACACATTATACAGACAGACGCAGCATGTCAATGGCACTTCAAGCTCTCGAACAGCAAAAAGCTCAAAAAGCATCAAAAAGTTTTTTTCTGGAGTGTGATGATGAAAAAAAAAAAACAGTCGCAACATTTATCGCTCGGGCATTAAAGCGAGAACAAAGCAAAGGCCTTAAATTGTGTCACACGTCATACATGCAGCTTTGCCGCTTAATGCTGTTAACTGTAAAGATGATGACACACGTGGAGACCTGTGAGATCTGTGTGTGTTTGTAACAGGGGAAGGGGGTCTTTGTTTGCGACTCAGTATGTATGCTGACTGCAAAAAGAGAATACTGTCCCCCTTTCAAAAGGGGACAACGCAATGCACCCCCCGAAAAAAGGAAGCATTTTACAGACAGGAAGAAAAATGTGTCATCCCTCCCTCCCCCTCTCTAGCTCTATTGTACACTTTCAAATACCTCCTTCTGTTGCCACGCTGGTCAAGGCTTTAAGGAGGGGAGCGTCAGTCAGTGACTGCAAATATCATCCTGTTTCAAATGATTAATAAAAGAGTCCGATGTGTGGCTGTGCACTGGACACCATTCTGTTATCTGGATAAAAACCTTTTCTGCAGACTGTCTTCCGGTTGTAAACCACTACTGGACATCATAAGGAGAAATAAAAGCAGCCTTTTCAGATCTCGATTCAAAAAGGATGTATGGGAGCTTCAGGCAACATATGTGAGTCTGGACTTGAGAGCCCTTAGGTCATCCATAGACAGGGCCAAAAACTGGGAAAGGGGGGAAGATTTCTAAGGGACTTGGACCAACTACTGCATTTTCTCACACACAGGACACTGTGGGTTGTAAAAAGTCCTATCAGTTTCCAGCTGTGAGGTGTATACAACCCTTTCACCGTCCCCTCCTTTTCTCCAACACTTGAATAAATAGAGGCTGAGAAATGGGCCGGAGGGTAAGACAAGAAAAAGGAGGGAAGGATCCCTTTGGTACTTGTTTACCTCATGCAGAAACATCCCTCATGTCGCCCCAATTTACGTGGCCTTGGTGGACTTTGGCCAAACAACTGCTCGCCAGGAGGAAAAGTAAAGCTTGCATAGCTTATTCTGGATTTGCCTCAGCCGACAGGAAATGAGGCTTGAGCCACTAAGGCCATGTAGAGTGAGATCCAACACCTCAGGTGTTTTTATTTATCCATTTACTGGATAGAGCCTAGAGGTGGAGATGGGTTGGATCAAGGTGTCAAGCATGTAAGCGTGTTTCCCTGCGAGAGACACAGATTAGGAGTGACTGACTGTGTCCATAAAGAATTGCAAAAGGCTAGTTTAATCACAGAGCACCGCAGCCACTTAAATTTCTTAATGAGTCATTTGCATATGCAGCACAGTGGCACCCTGATTATATATAAGAGAAGATAGAAATGCAAAGAAGGTTTCCTTTCACTCAAGCAGAATCTTTTCACAATAGCGCAATTTCACGCCACGCAAATCTGCAGCTTCTCTGTGGGCCCGGGCCTGCCTTGATTAATTTAGTGTGAGAGAAGAGATTAAACACCCCAAAGCAGACACTGAGATAGGCAGCCCGGACAGACTGAAAAAAAAACACAGCTATAATGAAAATAAATTGTCACTTTGAGGCTATACGAGGCGGATTTTGCTGTTTTGTTCAGTCATCTGATCAGTCGACGTTTGACTCTCTAGACGCCTGAAAGGCTGGTCTCTTTGTGTCACTCTTTATGTTGAACAGAAAGCCGCGCACCTTTCCTCCCATTCCCAGTTGGACAGTCTGCATGGAGTCTGCCTCCATGCAGACCTTGCAACATCCTGCAGCTTCGCCCGTGTTGAAAAGTCAAAGGTGGAAGCTGCTGTGATAAGAAGCGGCTCCATGTTAGCACTCCCCCTCTGTGGTCCATTTACACCAAACCCTGCAACTGATGACATTATGGGGAGGCGTGAGGCTGACGGCTCCCACGTTCCTGACATTCCAGTTGTGGCAAGAGATGACTGTTTCTCCTCAAACCTCTACACTGTACGGTGCGTGTGGAGCCTCAGGATGTGTCCCCCAAGGTCGGTGCGTAATCTGAATCTAAAAGGTCAAAACACAAAATCTGAAAACCACTCCATAGCTGTAGTTCTTGGTCAGCAGGAAGCCTGACATCACTATTTTTATCCCTCTAGTTCTGTGACACAAGAAACAGAACAAAATGTAAAAGCATCAGAGGTAGGATCCCCAGTCTCTGAACAACAATGCTATGGGTTTAGCTATTGTCGAAACGAAGACTCCTTCCTGATTCTGGACACCTGATTCAACTGCCTGCACGTAATTCTGCACTTTGTATGAAACTACTTTTGGTTTAGGCATGGCCTCAGATATCCCTGAGGATCTGATTGGAACAGACAATCCATGAAAAAAGTTCAAAAAAGAAAGTGCAATACGCTTTTTTGAAAGGACACTAGATCACTTCAAAAAGTGCCATCTCACATTAAGCTTGTCACTCTGTTCCCCGTGGCAGCTAAGCAATGAAGGTTTTCTCCCAGATGCATTCATCAAATAGATCAGGATCATGAGTCTGCTGCTAAATGCGGGCTTGGCATGGCCGAGCTTTCCAATAGGCCTTCTGCGTAATTCAACCAAGCAATTAATGTCCGCCCGGTCAAAGTCAAAAAGGCACAGGGAAATGAAAGTACTAGAGCCGTCCATAAAGCAATGAGTCCAGTCATGCTTCCTGATGCTGCAGATGATATCACTGAATCCTCCGCCTGTCCCTCCCCCTCCTCCTTTAGTATATGGTGTCCCATCCTTCAACGCCTTTTCCCGTTCGATAGTTTTCACCCATATGAGAAACACAGCCTTCCCCCTTTTAGCGAAATAGCCTGATCCAATAATGGCTCCTAAAGCTCGCACAATTAGAGGAAATGGCTTTTAATTTAGCCAATTAACAAGCTCGTAAATTCATCAATGGAGCAAAAGATTCATGGAATTAGAGAGCAAGCATGAGAGTGAGTGGGCAAGACAGGCACCATCAGCTAACCCACGAGCCTCTACGGGGCTGTAATTATCAAAAACACACATAAACAGAGGAGCGGAACATTTGGTTCAGATAAGACAAAAACTTTGATCCAATCATGAGAGATCAGAACTGATGATGGATGCAGGCTAAAGTTATTAGCCGGCAGGCAGAGGACGTGCAGAGGACGGTAATTGAGAAGTGTAACGTCCTTGGCTGCTGACGGGTACAGGCTCTCATCAGATGAGGGATATTCTAATTTGATTCATGTCTGCCAAATAGCAGAGACCAGTGCAAGATCAGCTTGGTGTATTTAAAAGGCAAATATCTATTGACGTTGCAGTTAGGATGCATGCTGAAGCAAATTGAGCAGGAAAGGAAGTCGCACCTAAAACCGAGACGAGACATGTCGCTACAAGGAGTCTTTCACCAGATAAGATAATGATGGGCCATAAAGAGATAAGCATTCAGCATTCTTTCGCCAACTCACACTTACCATAATGTTCCTAAAAGCAATTATCTTAACTAGGCATTTAATCTACTCACCACGCTGTCCTGCAACACAGTGAGAAAAAAAAAAAGACCAGTAGCAATCTCTCTCTGCTTTTCTCCGTGTCTTTTTATTCTGAACTGTTGATCATTTTGTGGCCCAAATAATTGAATGGATGATCAAAGGAATATAGACAGCTTAATGGAAACACAAAATTACCTGATTTTTGTCAAGACTTTTCTCTACCTGATAGTCAGGAGTGACCTGCCACCTACTTATTTGGCTCCTCCAACAAGAGAAACATTTTTCCTCACCCAAAAAGACTCTCTGAGCATGAATCAACAAAATTTATTAAGACAGAAATCTTCTGGATAGTGCTGATGTTTAATAGCAAGTATTGTTTTGACTATCAATGAATGCACAGCTCTATCTGTACTCCAACCGACATGCCATTAATATCCATAAACGTCAAGGTCTTTAGTCATTAGACATTGTCTCTCTATTCACCAATAGAAAAACAGAATGGGACGTGGACAAAGCTGCTGTTTTTGTCTTGTGTGGGCCAAGATAAAGCACCCAGTGAAAAGGTTGCCATCCATCTTCATCTGCCTGGCATGTGCTTTAGTTACTTCCGCCCTCAATGTAGCCTGTGTCTTTTTCTGCTCCGCTTGTGTGCCTGTGTGCCTGTGTGTGTGTGTGTTTGTGTGTTGCTAGTGGTATCGAGGTTAATGAAGTGCATCCACCTCTCTTCCTCCCCAAAATGAAAGAGACTTCATTAAGCAGTCGATGCCTTTGTGTGCTAGCAATGCATGCATTCACACAGACATAAAAGCAGATGCAATAAGACACCTGAGGACGGCATTCATAACTGTACACTCAGGACAATGACAGAGATGTGTACAGGCATATTCAGTCAGCCCCGCCTCAATGGCGCCAATGCAAAGTTCTATATATTTCCATTTCCTGCGCTAAACCAAATACTAAAAATAGTCTTAATGGATTTTAATACTGGTTTCCATAGTTGTAGCTGTAAAACCTCTAAATTACCTGACTGTCCTTGTCTGGAATTCACCTCCCTAAATGCCAGCACTCCCATGACCAGTGGGGAGTACATTCAATGCTTACTCTCTCTTGTCTTTCTCAGCAGCTCAGTAGGTCAGTCTGACCATGACAGATGTTAAACAAATGGAAAATCAGGGGTGTCGATTAGCTCAGTTGGTAGAGCGTCCGCCCGATGTACGAAGGCGGCGGCCCGGGGTTTGAGTCTGACCTGTGGCCCTTTCCCGGATGTCATTCTCCATATTTCTCTCTCCCCACATTCCTGTCACTCTTCACCTGTCTCTGTCAAAAATAAAGCTTGGAAAAAAAACAAATGGAAAATCTGAGAAATGCAGAGGGAGGAACCACGTCACAGTGGCGATACCAGCATCACATACTGTCGTCATCTATTTTCCTCTCCCTCATCACTGTCTTTCTTTCTTTCACCCCTGTCCTTTTCACTCTCCCCACCCCTTCCCATCTCTCTCTGCATCCTTTCATCTCAACCTCCCACGCATTTCAGGTCACCGGGGAAGCAATCGTCTTAAGTGTTCTGGCTGACAATGAGAGCTGATGAGAAACCTTCCTGTGAGTGTTGGCTGGCTAAGGTAAGCTCCTGATCCACCCTGCACTGCATACAAATGCAGGAGGCTCATCTGTGCATTCTGTCTCCCTCCTTCTTATTCTGGAAGTTTCTACCTAATTATAAATCCCTGCACTCTGCAAACAAAACTCACTTCTTCACCTTAAAACTGAATTGTATCAACGACTAAAACTCTAAGGGGAGAGCCAATTTGCCTACTTAAGGAGTTGCATACTCTCTAAGTTTTTACTGGCACAAAACCAACCTGGGAAACTATCTCAGAACCCTCAATCCGCTGAATCTGGTCCACAGTGTTTCCAGTTTAATCCAAAAAGAGGTCAGGTCTGGCTATGGTCAGTGTCTGTGTCAATGTCAACACACATCCCTCACTCTAATCTCTCTCTAGCCCCCTTTTGAAGGGCAGACCATTACATGAGATCGAAAGTATCACCCACAAGGGTGATACACTGCTGACTCAGTGCAGCTTTCCCATAATTCTCTGGGCTCAGGAGAGTGGGTTAACCATTTCATCTGTAAAATAAAGGGCAAAGGGGAATCAACTAAACCCAATTTGAGAAGGTGGAAAGGAGCTCACGTCTAGCAGCTGCAGAGCTGGCTTTCAGATGATTGATTTGTTTGATTTTACATCAGCAGTCTTCATCCATCCGTCCAAACCAGCTGTCGGAATTCCAAACTACCACAAGAAGGAATCTGTAGCCTCCATACTGCTCCGAGCATGACTTCACCCATAGACAAGTCCCTGCACAGCCCAGATCCTCAACACTAAAGAAACCTGCAAGCATTACGCAGGAATAATAACTCCCCTTGACAACTGTGGTTGACGGAGGATGTGACACGCTAAAAGGTAATGACACGTATGACAGATTGACGATTCCTGACGACTGTAACTCGATAAACTTATAGGTTCTTGATGCTGGCATCAGCAAATCAATCTTGGTGGTGCTTCCTTCCACACCGACATGTCATTAAACAAACGTGAAGTGCCAGCAATCAAATCGAAGACAGCGGTAACTTATGAATGCGTTGTCTCCCATCCATTTGTGTGCCTTGAGCACTGACTCGTTTCAACATCAAAATTTGTTTTCTAAAGTTGCCATAACATGATGTATACCAAAGCTTGAGTATTTCAAACAGAACACCATTATATCACGTAATCCTAAAGAGAGATACTGAGTTATCTGCCGGCTGGTTTATGTCTTGTGCTCTCCAGAGAAGCTGAACAGAATTACACTTTTTTACAGTAGCAGTTTTGCGCTTAGTAGCACTGGTGCATCTGACAGGACTCTGGACAAGACTTAATGAACACCATCAGCTGTCAGACCAAAACTGGTAACAGCATCGACTTGCAAGGGATCAATGTCATTGAGGAGGAGTCAGTGGACCTCTGGAGAAAGTATCGTCTTTGATCAGGTTTCGTAGTGACAGTTTACAACTGACAACTGAGCTCACTCTATATGCTGATGAAGACTGCAAATTGAGATTAAAAGCACTGGCTAGTAAGAGTAATTATACCCTTTGGCTTGGGATAAAAATAATGCTGTTTACTACTATGGTCTCATCTCCACAGGATAAATGCTACAGTACTATGTTGTAATAAAGCCCTAGCTGGCTTTGCTATTGCTATTTGAAATGTGAAAAAGTTCATATTTATGACTTGCAGTGTAATCAGATGAAATATATAAATTAAAAAAAATGTTTGAAACAGATGAAGTTGCAAAAATAGAATTTTCTTCCTTGTGGTCAGGTAAGTTTGACAATTATTTAAACAGTGTAGAAGATTAATTCAAATGAAAATGACTTCCTGGAGCAGATGCTTGTGCAATTTGCATTCTGCTTTTCCCCAAGTCTAACAGGGTTATATTTACAGACATTTAGTTACCACATAACATTTATTTCAGTGTTTTTGGTGCCAATATTTAAATTGTAGGAGGTTCTTTATGATCGTCTAGAGTCTAGACATATTTATGAGGAAAACTTGCTTAGAAGTGGTTAAAAAGTTATGGCGGTATTGTTAACTTGTGCATACATTAGTCTATACTTGAGGGTTTATATATGGGCTTGGAATGTAGTGATGTTTTTGAGACAAACACAGCAGCACCATAACTATTTTAAAACCGCAATGGGTTTTTTCTCAGTGGTGCTCTACATCAGCTGTGCTCAACACAAAATAACTAAAAATATAATAATAAAGAATTCAACTGAAATGGAATTTGACTAAATTGAAAAGGGAACACATTTAAAGGCTTTAGGGCTGTGTAATGACGTATTGTGGAACAAGCCCACTGTGGTTCACTACTTTTTAATGGTTTATTTTCTCTGACCGAACAAAACGTTGCAACCGTGTGAAGCATGTCTTAACCGTAGAACTCATTTCAGGCATTTGAACCAAAACTCCATTCAAATCATAATTGCTTTCCAGTCGAGGGAACCCATAGCTCGAAAAATAAAGCTATCTCCCTTCTGGGTTTTAGGACTCCAACCCAGACCACTCTATTAGCAAACATGGGCAGCCCCTTGTATAATGGACCAGGAGAGGGGTGTATAATCAGTCTAATTGGCTCTGGGTGGATTTAATAACATCACAGAATAGTCATGTCACGAACCACTAATTAAATGCTGTAATCAACATGCTGCCTCATATACTAAGCCTCTGATGCAGTCTGATACAGCCATGGCTGCGGGTTAGAAAAAGGTGGTGTGTGCAAGCACTTATGTAGCTCTGTGAGTGTGTGTACGTGTGTGTGTGTGTGTGTGTCCATCCCTTGGCACTATCATCAAGGGCTGCAGCAGGTGTGCAGGGAGGCACCATCTGATCTAGTTGTACAGATCCACTGAGGCTGAAAGCCTGGAGACGTTTCATTTGTGAGAGGATGTGTTCTGTCAGGTAGACATGTGTGTGGTGCTAATGGCTGTGAGAGTGATGGGTTTTTGGTCATGTTACGGTTGCTATTAGGTTAATATTCCAGGGCTGCGAATAATGATCGTCCTTATTGCAAGTTAATCTGCTGAATTAACACGTCAAAAAACTCAAGAACCAAAACTATTTTTTTTTTTCTCAAATAGAGAGTTTAGATCCGGGACATCCAAACAGCAGTCAGATAAAACAGACATTGCATTTCTGCTTTCTGCTACTCAATTATTAAAATGTGCTGATTGATTTTCTTCATCAATGAATGAATAATTTCAACAGTAATTAATTTATTAGTGTAATAAATTAAATAAGTCACACTGAGGTAAATTCTTTTCATTATAAATTAATCTGGTGATTATTTTAATTATTCAATGAACCAATGAACTGTTTAGTTGTTAAATTGTAAAAAAATGTGTTGTCAAATGTCCAAAACCCAAAGATTTAATTGGAAAATGACGTGAATCAGAGCAGAAAATCATTTCATTGGAGAACCTACAGGATGTTTCACAGTTTCAGCTTGAAAAGTGACTGAAACGATAAATCAGGCTCAATCACACTTACAGAAAAGTAATTTGTGTTGAGTGTGATGAGTGTTTTACGGTTATCATGTCTTGTTTTCATCTGTTAACAACATGAAAATTTGGCTTACACTTAAGACAGCGTGTGACAGTGATCAGATAAGAAGGTGTATCTTCTTTCTGTACGCTGCACGCCTGGATATAATCTCTCTCTAAATGTAGCTTCTTCTGTCCTCAATAAAACCTGAACAAAGGAACTCAATAAAAATAGTTCTGGTTGGAGATTGTGCTTTGGCGGTTGAAAATAGAGAAGTCACACTCCTGGGCTTATATTCATGTCATTATCCAATGCACATTGTTTTTCTTCTGATAGAAAGCCTGTCCATTTGGTATGATCAACCTTCAACAACTCCAAGATGATTTAAAAGAAATCAACATAGCTGGAGCTGTATCCCCAACATTAAAAGCCAATGTTGGCGATAAAATAAAAATCCAGAGCTGACCTCAGGCCGCAGTGTTTTGCTGGCTTGCAGACAGACCACAATCTTACTTAGCATCCATTAACTCCCTAACATTTATGCCAGTCAGCAGCAGATGGTCCAGGAATAGCAGCAATCCACTTGACTCTGCTGGCTACACTTCCAGCTGTTTGAAAAGCAAGAGTAAAGGGAGAGAGCAGGCCTCGCAGAAAGCGGCGTCCCTCTGAGAATACTTGGACCCCGAACCTCTTACCATATGTGTTTGATCTAAGGGTCATTTCCCCAATGTCAATGCTGAAAGTGATAGTTCTGATATGATGCAGTAACCACTGATCCGCCAGTCCGGACTGGTGCGATGTAGAATTATAGCTTTGAGATAACAGCTGGGTAACAGACAACCGTAGTCATCATAATGGCAGAAGCACGTGTGTAACCTACATTACGGTTTAGCATGAAAGCTCCAAAGGCTGTTTTGACTACATGTCCCATAATCCTCAACTTAAATTCAGTCAGTGGCCTAACTCAGTTTAGTGTGGCATGGGAATGAGGGCTGGACTGCAAAATCCGCTCCGCAGAGATAATTCAATTAATAATGACAAGAGTTAAAGGAGGTACGTGGGAGGATGGTTTCTCTGCGTGTGTTTTTGTGTGTGTGTGTGTGTGTGTACATGTTGAGTGAGGGTATTAACCCGAAAGAGCTCCTATCACACAGACACACACAGACCAGTGAGCCCTGTTGCCCCAGTATTTTTGGGCTTCCTTCCAGTTTTACCGCCAGTAATTCGCCTCCATCTGCGGGGGCGCTTTGAGCACCCAACAATGGCCACCTATGTTCCCACAGGGACAGCAAGGGAGATGCAGCCAGGGCCCTGCTACACACACACACACACTGGCACTCATTGGCTGGTATGACAAGGTCCACATGGAGTGTGTGTGTGTATCTGCTTGCATGTGTTGCATGCACCAAGTTTCCAGCCAGCGGTAAACTCTCTCAATATGACGTAACTTGGCAGAAAACAGTGAATGAGGAAAACAGAGAGAGGGCTGCAAATACACACACACACACACACACAGAGGCAAACACCTCCCTCCACACCCCGTCTTTCACGAGGTGAGATCTTTTTTATAGACTAGTCACAATGAAGGACTCAGACAACAACACCATTGTTACCACTGCTGGTGTTTGGTGTGGCGTTGTAGTGGGCAGGATGCTCAGGTTCTCTATTACGTGTACGTCTTTGACTCGAGAGCAGACATAAAACAAAGTGAAAGGGGAGCTAACAGACTTTGAGAAAGAGGAGAAGTGGAATTCATGGCGGGATAGCTCTGCTGCAGCCATCTGGTTAAGCCATTTTGTGAGTTGAGGGGTTAGGTTACGTACTAAGTGTCCACAGGGGGGGACAATGGACGAATTACAATCCATCTATGTACTAAAACACAAAGAGACAGGATGCAGAGAAGAGCAGACAGCATGTAAGGGGGACAAGGACTTATATATGTACATATAATTATGTGATTCTCAGGACCTGTCACAGATCATGAGGGGGGCAGCATCTCACTCAAGGACACTTCAGCAGAGTGTATGCTCGATGACAGGAAGATTTAAACCTTGGGCTCCTCTCTGTCCAAGATGTCACGCCATTACCACTAAGTATTTCAGCACAACCAAAGAGTTTCGACAACAACATATTGACTGTGCTCTTTGTTGACGGGGTGATGACAGACTCTAGATAGAACAAGTTTGCGGTATAAAACTTTACGAACAGCCATTAATGGTGTGACAGTCAATATTTTAGTCAAGTTTTCAAGCAGTGACTGACACAAGGGCAGAATAAATGCCTGTTTTAGATTCACGTCGGAGTCAATATAGTCTCTGTGAGCGACTGCAGACACATGGAAGCAGTGTGTTAAGTTAAACTGGGTACAAATAAAAGAGTGTTTTATAAACTCATATTAGGATGGGTCAGCTGGTTTAAATATGTAATAACATTGCAGATATTATAATCAGTCAAAAAGAACTACAAAAATGTCCCGATGATCAATGATCTAAGGTACGAACATTAACATGTCACTTCACTTCACTCTGTAACAATTTATGGCCTTAATTGACACTAAAGCTCCCATCCTGTTCCACCATTCACACGTGTGTGAGTGTATTTATGCAGCTTATAAAAAAGAAATTAATTGTGACAGTTATTATGCAATGTTAACAGCACTCTCCACAGTGGCGCAATAAAATAAAAGTTCCTTAACTGTCAGGAGGCTGTTTAAAATGGAAAAGCCAACCTGGACCAAAATGTTACACAAGCACAACTCCCTAAAGAAGAGAAGGACGGAACTGCTGTAGACTGTCCAGAAAATCTCAGACTGGAGAGTTTCAACGAATCAGTCATTAGTGAGGTTTCCATCCAATGCAGTTTCAATTTGCTCATTAACGACTAGTGTATGGCCACATTGTCAGCTCTGTAAAGCTGTTCTTAGGCACCTGAGGGGGACACTGAATGTCAACCCATCAATCCGTCTAATAGTTGTTGAGACATTTCACTAAAAGCCAAAAAAATGTCAACCTGCTTGTGTCGCAAGAGGAGAACTCGCAGACAAGAAATGAATGCCTGCACACAGTTTCATGGCAATCCGTCCAATAGTTGTCAAGATATTTCAGTGTAAGTTGTGGACTGACATTCAGACACACATCTCATGGCCAAAAACTTGAGTGTAAAGGTTAGAATGTTTTTCTTGAAAGAAAAAAGTTGGCGTATTGAAAAAGAGAAGATGAAATAAAGGCTGATTTTTCAAATATACCTTGATGTTGGAGTACCTGCTTCCGCTTCTTCTAATGCAGACAAAGCATTCATGTAACGCTGCTAGTCACTGTTACATAATTAAAAAGTGTGGGGGTGAGCAGGAGTACCTAACCAGTCCTCTTGCCTTGTTGCTGGCTAATATAAACCTCTAATAAAGGCTAATTCATAAATTTAAAAAAATAAATGTGTCCAAGTCATCTTGGTAAGCAGAAAAGAACTTCTGTGAGTCATCAGAGTCACTGATGCTTCATTACTTATGCCATTTTGTCACTTGTTGACATTGAATTTTGCAAAATTCAATTGAAATTTGGGCAATGGTTTATTGCAAACAACCAATTCTCATCATCAGTAATGAAAGTTTTCAACCAAAAGCCCTGATTAGAACTGCCATGTGTAAGAAGAAGAAGAAAAGGAAAGATGGTGGAGCGAATGAAAGACTAAAATCCATGTCCAAGTGATTAGCTGTGAAGTTATGCCCATTAGGCAAATGATGATTATTGGCTGCTCATTATTAGGCTATTACAGCATCATTAAAATGACATTATGAGCCCATTTGTGCCGAGTGCAGTTTGGTACACACAAACACATCATCACTACACGAGTAAATTCTGCCCACCAGAATCACTTGATCCAAAGAAATAGCATTTACGCACACACACACATACACAGATACACACACACACAGATACACACACACACACACACACACACAAATAGAGAGAATGAGAGAGGAATGCAGGTGCAGGCT
Source organism: Nibea coibor (assembly GCA_023373845.1). Classification (NCBI taxonomy): domain Eukaryota; kingdom Metazoa; phylum Chordata; class Actinopteri; family Sciaenidae; genus Nibea; species Nibea coibor. The sequence continues at coordinate 6,699,965 of CM041717.1, forward strand.
GACACAGGATCAGATTCAGACATGTATGAACTTGTCTCGTCTCTCCTGGCCTCTCAGAGCTGCACCATTCCTGCCTGACATCTCTGCTCTTTGCTTAGGTGTGCCTTTCATTCCTTATTCTCCCCTGACACACATACACACACACACTTTGAGAGCTTTGAAGTTTGTGCAGTACATCGTTTTCTCGTTTAGCTGTGAACCGAGGAAGAGGCTCTGGGAAAATGCCAGAGAAGTCCCATGTCGGAAGTCACCCACTCTGGGAGTGTGTGTGTGTGCGTGTGGTTTTGTATGTGTGAGTGTGTGTGTACATGTCTCAGGTGGGCCAGTCATTACGGGTGAATGGGATGGATGGGACTAGAGCTGTCACGTGGATGGGCTCAAGTTGCACACACAGTCCCACACACATACCACAAAGGAGGTGGGTGTCCCAGTGCCTGTTACTGTGTGGGATCCCAGTACTGCACTGGTACAGAGGCATGAAGCATTTTACACACATGCATGCACACAAACACACAGGCAGTCATGTCACCGATGTGGTTGCATTCAGGGATTACACAAGAACACGCACGCACAGTTCTCTCTCCGCGTCTGAATTCAGTGACACCTGACAGCAGCTCTGAGAGGGTGACAATTTTGTAATGATTCCGTGGGTTAGAAAGGAAAGCGGACATGGTGGGCTGTAATTTTGCAGGCCATAATAAGTGTACAGTCATTTTGTCTGGGCAGACTACTTCTTAAACTGCTCTTAGCACTCCACAGGAGCGGCACACACACACACACACACGGTGGAGTTGCAGAGATCTGAACAGAATCAACTAACCGTCAGTGACATTTCTGCAATGACAGTTGTGGGAATGCGTTTGTTAAATGATGAACCTCGTAGCAACATTCACGAAATATCTGTCCATCAGAAATCTGTACATGTACATGTTACTGCAATCCATGCATGGCCATCGGCTAGTGTGTTAGAACTTTGTATGAATGTCAGCATGAAATATGCCAACAGAAACACCCTGAAGTCATCTTAATTTTTGCTTGCTCAGTGTTTGTTTAATTAAATATGAAGGTCTTTATATTCTTAGGACAGGACATTTAAGGTTATGTACTTTGGTATTAACTATAGGTAACATAGGAATAATGTTTTGAGAAATTACATGTTCTAAGTATCACCTCATTTAATTGAGTTTTCAGGAAAGAAACTGGAAATCATGTTGTAAGTACAAACTGTAGTTGTGTTGCGTTTCGTTGTTTTCCAAAGGACTTTCTTTGAAAAGGCTGCTGAGATCTTAACTGAGATTCAAGGAAATCTTCTGTTTCTGTTTTTTTTCTAAGAACTGTGGGGACCCTGAAATAAAGTGTTGTCACATATTTTACTCCACAGATGAAATTTTCCGTATCGACTGAAAAGCAGCTAAATGAACAGAACAGAAGAAAGAGCAGTGTAGTTTCGCTGTACCGGCTAGAAGAGGGATATCTGGAATTCCTCCCTCAGATGTCACGTCCTTAATCTCATTATCTAAGAGGATATGAAATCTGCATTCCACCGTCCTCAGACACATGCACGCGCGCGCACACACACACACCTACACACAGATCAAACCATATGTGTGTGTGTGTCCTTTTCATGTCAGAGGGAGCCTGCTGTGTGTGACATGGTGGCCAAGACCATCCACCTCGGAGGCGGTGTTATGGCTGAACATTCCTACGCACACATATACAAAAATATGCAGACACAGGCAACAAACCAAGAGCATGGTACTTCAAGCAGGCAACCTCATCTCGAGGAAGGGTTACAAGAAGAAGAAAAAGAGTCATTTTGATGCTGGAAAACTTGTGTGGACAGTTGAAGAGGCCCTTTGAAGAGCTTCTTCATCCAAAAACATGGCATTAAGGAGAGGATGGGGGTACTGCACTGAGTGACAAGAGGACCTCCCACTTTAACCGGCACCGTGATGAGGCGTGACCACTCCTGACAGGTGTTTTGTCTCACTCAGAGCGGCGTGATGTGGCCATTGTAGTGGCCACTTCCACTGAAAGGCCCAAAGAAATCCCACACCAAACAGAGAGAAGAACCTGGCATGCTACGGCAAACATGGTTGTTTTCCAGCCTTTGCAAACCGGAGCTTACGTAAAATTGGGCATCAATCAGTAAGTCTGAACAGCAATGATAGGAGCCACTGCACATCAAAGCCACACATTCTCCTGCTCGTTTTTTGTACTTCCTAGGGTCTCAGGTGTGTGTATTCTTAAAAGCTAGTTCAATTCACAAGGCCGGTCTGGAATTTAATCAGTAGAAATCTTCTCAGAGCCACAAAAAGAAGGCATTAAAATCCTATTACGATGCACAAAGCCTCCAGTGTTTCCCAGTAATGCTGTAGCACACTGTAAGGTACTTGAATGCTAATGCTAACTAGTGCCAGTGCTGCCTCCTCAATCAAAGACCCAAAGTCTTTCAAGTCAAGTGCTGTAGAGAGGGAGTAGCTGTACATGTTCTCAGTAGTGTTTTGGCTGCTATTAACATTAGGCTTTTCAAAAATGCTCTCCAAAGTGGATTCAATGTAGACAGGAATAACTGAGCCGCTGGATGACAAAGTTTAATTTAAGAACCCAACTTTCTGTAGCCTGACTCTCTAACTCTCTATCACAGCTGTACACTTGGTCAAAGGTGTATGTTTATGCAGCTTCAAATGTCCCTCAGCCCATCTGTCCAGGCACCTCAGTCTGTAAGCTACTTTGGTGAAACTGTTGGATCTTGAGGGAGAGGGGCTTGGCTGGGACTACTTTAACAGGAAGGGAAGGGCCCTGAGTGAGCACACACATGAAAGGACGACTCCGTCATCTGGGAGCTTTAATGACAGACTGAGCAGCCTTGTTTTGACTGAAGAGCTCTTTTAATATGCATGACAAAAGACGTCCTTCTGGGACCTTCCTTGGCAACAGCGCCGAATCCCCTGACAAACTTCTGTGGTTTCTGCCATTGCTCTTCATCATGTCATCGTCAGTGGTCGTTGAGGTTCCGTCAAAGCGCAAAGGCATCTGCCTGAGCAAAACCATCTGCTTTTCGAGGCCCATCCAGTGTTCTGGAGATCAGCAGTCTTTGTGCACAATGAGTTAAAAACAAAAGGGCAGACAGTTCAGCTGCTGGGCCTGCTAAAATGGAGCACTAGGCTTTTACTCACTGTAATCTCCCCTACTCACATTGTATAGAGCTTTTCACTCCTCTTTCGGTGTCCTTGTCTGTTCTTTTAAACGATACCGAGCCCCGACTGGACACATTACTCTCACTGTCTCGCTGAGCACCGTTGTGAAGACTACCAAGTGCTGTCAAAATAGTCGGAACAGGGCAGCGCCCTCTCATTTGACAACCTCTCTTGAAAAGCTAAAACATGTTTTTGAACACACAGCCGAAGCACTGCATGAAGTACCATAAATGATTCATCAAATTCCCAGTTTTCCACCTAAAATACTGTGGATTGATTAATTTTCCATGCAGAACCATGTCAAAGTCATAGAAGCTGATGAAGACATGGAAAATGGCAGTGAGATAAGTGGGGCAGAGAAATGCTGGAGGTCTAGGTGGTGATGTCTTGAGAAAAGATGGGAAGGAAATGGATGCCAAAAAAGGTACTGTCCAGTCATACAACATAACATGATGTACTAATTGTAAAGTTTGTTTGCTTGAAGATGCAAACAGACATAAACAAACTGTACCAGCAACTACAAAGCAGAATACAAATGTAGAACCAATTTTAAACATGACTATATATGATTCCAAAATCCAATCCATTATTCCTACAATCCAGTCATCCTTTGAGGTATGATGTGTATGATGTATTTCCATTGAGGTTAGGGGGTGGGGGGATAGCAGATGTGGTTTGGGAAAGAGACCATGGCCATTATGATAGAGAGATTAAAGCAAAGGGAGTGGTCTTACCTGTTAGGGCGTTGGCAGGACAAAAGAGGAGACAGCACATGAAAGAGAGGGAAAAGAAAAGATTAGACACTGTTTGCCAAGCTGTAAGCCATATATCAGCACATTTGTAGAGTATACAATCACTGCACTGATAAAGTGCTGTCTAGACAGAGCTACCTATGGGTTTTATGGGGGGCTCGAAACTAAACTGTTGCTATAATGAACACTTTGTCTGGAAGAATTTGGTCTTCCATCACATTTCCACTGTAAGGCACTTTGAGTCAAGACACAACAGTAGACCTCATCAATCATATTCATATTTCAAGGTAAAGATCTATACTTGCATTCAGACTGGTTCTGCAAACTGCAACTGTCTGCCTTTCTGGATCACAACAAAATTACATCAAGTCCTCACCTTGGGTGTTGTAACAAAATATGTATTGATTTTTTTTCCACTAGACAGCTGGGTTTAGCAGATGTTGTTGGATTTGGTTTTGGGGTTATTTATGGCAATGTAATAACAGAAGAGAAACGAAGAGCACACACACGACACAACTGTCATTTTTTAAAAAATATTCATGCTGCCATCGCAGCAGCTTTACAGGGGCCAGTGAACTCTGTCAGCAATGCTCGTCAGACGATCGGATACCTTTGGACATCTTTTCATCGTTTCATCTTTTCAACAGTGTGTCTGACCATTTCTGAAACTTTACGAAACCAACGATCAAACATTCGCACCATGATTGTCCAGCCAGCTGTGTGGAGGTTTGAAAATGGAGATTAAGAGTTTGAACGTCACAAACACTATGGATGTGTTCCAAAAGACTGTCTGAAAATGTATCCCCATTTTAAAATAATATTGTATCTTCCTTTGACCACCAGCTTTGTACTCTGCCTTTCAGAAGTCAACACTTTAGATTTCAAACATGGTTGAACAACACATTATACGAGCTACTTCTCCTCTAGTGCAACTGTGGCTCTTAGTTAAGGGCTTTCTGTTAATGTTTTCTTGTCTACTATTGTTTATTATATTAATAAACTGTCAGTTCAGTCATTGATATTAACAAGCTAGATTCATTTTAACACAGTCCTGATATTCTGATAATCAAACAAAGCATTAAAGCTTTAGATACTTAGATACCTCTACCTATATTAGTTTTTGATTTTGCAAAATTGTTTGTATTATAATTAGATTATAACTTTTACAATTAAATTAGTATTGGACTTGGCTCATTTATCTACTGTCAAGTCTCTTCCAGGAGGCAATTATTTTTAACAGGGCTTAATCAGTAACCAGAGTCACAAGCCCACAACAAATATTTCAGAGATAATAAGTGCTTATAGTTCACAGTCAGTGAGTTTATGTCCCTGTTACAGAAAATATGTATTCCTCCATAGCTCTCACTGAACAGGAAAAGTATTAACTGCAGTAAACTCCATCTCCATCCCTTCCTACTCTTCGGCAACCATCCTTCAGCTCTGTGACAAGCACTGAAATATTTACAGCCTGAGGATCAGTTCACCAACAAGTTCCACTTGGCATTACGCAGGAGCCATAGTGGTCACCTTCCTTTGTCATCCATATTTCAAAAAGGTATTGGGGGCAAAGCAGAGGAAAGCTTGCTGACCCAGAATATGAATGAGCACAGAAATTCATATACAGGAAACTGATCTGATAAGACTCAGCAGTGCTTGGAAAAACAATGCAGCCTGAAGACGAGCCATCTTTAGGATGTCGATCCACATCCACGTATCATCTTTTTCTTTGCCTAATTTGGTGATACAGTATCAAAGTACAGTATGTACGGTATGTAATACTTTGATCTGAACCCGGGACCTAGAAGTGATGATGCATGATTGATCAGTGCTGATCAATGAGCACAAACTGACACAATTTCCATATAAGCTGTGATCCGTGATACAGAATGCAATTTTTGTGAAAATGTTTCTCCGACCACCACAAGAAAGAGCTTCACATCTCCCTTGTGAAAATACATAAAAGAGATGGGTAGGGAGGGACGGAGAGCAGAATGAGGGAGAATGGAGGTTCTAAGAGAAGCTCTTAGTTTATCACGCAAATTGGTGCCTTGATGAAGAGATACCATGTAGTGGGAAAAGAGCTCTAGACAAAACAAGACTTTGCTCCATTCTGTGTTGACGCTCTGTCTTCCAGCCAGCAGTGATATCCATCCCTATCCATCTAGTCTAGGTTAGGAGGCCAGCGGCTGAACCCAGCGGGTTCCTAAGAAGCCTCTTCTCACCCTAAAGAGACGGGGTAAAGTGCTGCTGGAAGAAGAAAGGGACACTATTAAGTGGAGGCAATCCTCGCTTGGGGAACAAGAGAACCTTAATGTGGAAAGGTTGGACACTATAAGAATAAACACAAGCACAATAAGAACACGAGTCTACTGAAAAACAAACGTCTGAGATATTAAGGATAGCTCATATGGAAACAGCTCCCTAGAACACTGAGCAGTCTCCTTAGAACCTGGCTTTTAGCTGCAGAACAGAACAAGTAATGAGTGAGTGATTTTTTTACTTAAATGGCGACGCTTTGAATGGCTCACATGAGTCACAGTGACAGGTTGAGTTGGTTTCACATGAAAAAGATACAATATCTGTGAGGAGGCAATAACCCTCTGCCTGCCCTCTTACCGTGATGCAGTTTGACTCAGCGCACAGAGGCTGACATTATATAGCATCCCTGTTTTAACAGCACACCCATATATTAAAAAAAAAGTCAAGTAATGGTCCGTACAGTGCGGGGGAAATTGCCAAGAACAACCCCTTAAGTTCGATGGCACTAACAGTAATCAAGTTCCCGAGCAATCTTCATTACACAGAAAGCACTCAGCTTTATTGAGATTCAGGGAGAGAGAGGTTGCAAGCGTACAAAAAGGATTTATTGATTGCACTTAATGCAATAAGCATGCAGGATCCAACTCAACAATTTCATTAGATTTTTCTTTAAAGCCATGCTGCGGGTGCTTGGCAGGGGAGAAGGACCAGAGAACCAGCCAACTTTTGCACAGGACAATCTCTGAGTAAGGATGATAGGACAAGCTTTCTCATTACACACTCACCCTAGCCTTAAAGGGGTATTTTTATATGTCGCTTTGATGGCAGCTTTCACAAGTCAGGAAATAATACTGAGGATGTCATTAGGGTTATCTCAGATTGGGCATGCGGACTTTATTAGAAAGCCTGTGCTATAAACTTAGGGCATCAAAGGCCCTACTGAGTTGCATTATGGGAAAGGAGTTTGATCCATTCTAGGGACTGCTACTGCACTGATTTTGAGCACACTGTTTTAAATTACTCTTCTGACCTTCCTAACTTAATGAAATAACTATACTAAATAGCAGTTTTAGTTTTCCATGACTTCGAGTTCAGGCTTTGAGAAGTTCCTGTCTTACACATCAGCTCTGGAGATACAACAAGTAACTACAGAGTGCTGCTTGGCTTTGGTTTAATTAAAAATTCAGCAGAGCAAGAGTTCTTCCAGACCAACATTTTCTGTGTTGTAGATTTTTCTACATCTATCTGTTGTCTGCCACAAAAAAACTTTAAAGAGATATTAACTTCAATAAAAGATGCCGAAAACTTCCATTCTTGGTCCAGTCATACAAAGCTAGTGGCGTGGCATTGCACTTGCCTTCTTTTTCTCATTTAAATCATCTCTATTCTCATGCAAGGCCAGACTGCTCTCTGCCCTCAGCAGTGCAAGAGAAAGGAAGATAAATAAACAGATCAGGAGGAGAGGGTGCGAGGAGGCGCAGCCTTGGGTCTTTGGGCTGTTGACAGTCAGCCATGTGTTCCAGCTGTTAAATCTTCCTCCTCGACCCCCACTGACACTTCTGTCAACTCTTCTTCCAACCCTCCCAACTTCATTCACCACCCCCATCCACACACCCTGCTTAGTCCTCTCCATGACCTTTTACTTATTGGGTCAGGGCAATAAATACTGTGTGCTGCTCTCCAGAGGCGCGTTGACTTCAATTCACCCCCTGACACCTGTGCAAAGACTGAGTAGGAGCGTGATGCTGCTGTTGAAGCAGTGGAGACTTGAGCAAATGAAGAACACTGTCCTAACAGAAAGACACAAGTACAGTAAATCACTTTCTGATTCTTTTTTTTTTTAAGGATTTGTGGAGGCCTCCTTGTGAGTGATTTCATGTTTAAAGGCTATAATTCTGTGGTTGAGTCATGTGGCGTAGAATTAAGAGCATTTCCAAAAAACCCATAGCAGAGGGGCATTACATTTTTTTTTATGGTGTCATTATTCAAGAGGGTTTAAGAAGAGGAAAATGGTGACTGTCAACTTTCAAATTCAGGAAGTCAAAAAATCCAAACAATTGTTGGGTGGTTTTCCCCCATCTGCCCTGTAATTATATTAGACTGACAACAGATGCTCCCAGGGGGCTTTGCCAGTTCTCAGTGCATACTGAGTGACAAAGACATTCACAAAGTAGTGCTGGAAGTTGGTCCAAAAAATCTGCACCTTGATCCAAAAGAGAAGCAAACTTCAGGGCGTGCTAAGCTCTGTGTAGACCTCACTTTACTTGTGCTTTGCCAAAGAAACACTTTCACTTCCATTTCCAGGTATAGACAAAAGAAACAGCACCCTAAAAGTCTACCATATGCTCTGACATCGGTTCCACTCAAATTGTGGTACAATGTTTTGTGCAGTAAAACACAGTGCTCAATGGTTGGAAATGTAAGTGAGCATGTCCAAAAACAATGATTAGTTAAATCATTTTATAGATTAGATAAAAGACTAGTGTATGAGCACAGATTTCATCCTTAAAACTCATACAACCCATCTTGCCTGAATGCAGGCAGAGCACAGAATGAGTCAGAAAGCAGGGTTGTTAGAAGGGGGCAATGAAACAAATGAACCCAGCAAGAAATGATAATATAGGCTGTCCGTGCACAAGGCCACATACTGATGAGGTGCAGGCTGAACCTTCTCATTTCTACCAGGATTCAGCCTCATTCTTAGCACCCCTCTGACACGGCACACAACGAGGAGGCAAAAGCTGACTGGTCCGTGGTCAGCAACTCTAAAGAAGTCTGCATCAGTCACTTGCAAACACACCATGAATATTAGACAAAATGTTACAGTAAGAAAGAATGAAAGAATGTCTTTTAAATGTGAATGAATAAAAAAATGAAATGTCTTTTTTGAATTTTGATAGCATTTACTGCAAAAGGAAGGTCATGTAATATTCATTCTAGCCCTCATCTTGGGTCATCTTTCAATTACTCCTGTGGTTTCACTGCAGAGGCTCTGGGATTTGCTGTTCTTATATTCATCAGCTTTGATTGGGCTGCCAGGAGAATATTGACCTGTACTTGATACTCTCTCAAGATGTATGTGTTGAGTCAAACAAATGGACGGATGGTGGGCTGGTATTACAGAGACGGATGGACTCAATTCATTTGGACACTAAGCACACACACTGAGGGTTTTGTCGTCTTCTCTCTCTCTCTGGTTGTCACACAGTAATTATTTCTCTTTTTGGAGTTAAGGTGGAATTGTGAATGAATACAATCATCTACGGATCATGTCACAGTAACTCAGGCTTATAGCACAGCAAGTGTGAAGGTGTGATGTTTTAGGGTCAGTGCTTTGATACGTTATCACTTACAAATCACAGAATTGTAGAATAGATGTGCTACCATGATTTAGCTTTTCAGTGCCACTGGAGCACAACATGTCAATCTTCAAGACAAAATATTCAACCACCGCTGTTCAGAATCAGAGTTTAATGTTTGAACTCCAAAAAAACAGACTGTGGTTGCTGTTCTGAGAGATGGTTTCAGCTCTGATATGACTGATAAACAGATTATGAGTAAATCAAGAAAGGCTTGGAACTTCCAAGTACGAGGAAAGAGAGTGCTCAGGTAAAGGTTTGCCTGCAGACAGTGAGCTGCCTTGCTTTAAGGAACTGGGGATAACATTGATAAGAGGGGAATTAAACACAATATAGGACAGATGCATGTTACATGAAATATACAGAAGATACAGGAAAGAAATAGGATACCCAATCCTTCCTCTCCTTAAACAGTGCGTGCTATTCAACCCCAAACAATAAACTAAAGCACAGCTTAGCCTACATTGCATACAAGACAAGCTCACAGCAACAGTGCGGCTAGAACAATGTACTTCATCTCATTTAGCCTAAGTGGAGTGGAGAAAACACGGCAGCACGGTGTATCAGGATTCAATCCAATTTGGCCATTTACTTTTAGAAAGCAGCTCAGCATCCCTGATATACGAATTACTTAAAACATCAGTGTTCGACACAAATGCTGGGTTTAAAAAGCACATAATCAGTGCATTAAGTCAAAATGAGTGCATTGACTAATGAAGAGGCCTTGTTTTATTGAGCAATTTGGCTGCTGTTGGACCAGTCCAAATAAATAGCTGCATTAAGTCTACGGCAGCAGCTTCTAGTCTGTTGAAATTCGTGTTGCACGTACAGTCATCGTGGGCATGTAGCAATAGACATGTTTCAGTCCAACTGCAGGCAGAGAGACACGCAGCTAAAATGCTTCATTTTCTGTCATGACCCACTGTAATAAATAATAATGAACTGGTCTGAACTGCAAAGCAAAAAAAACAAGCATCTTGAAAAGTAATCATGTGTTTTCACTGTCCTGTATTATACAGACATGCACTGACAAATAACCGCTTCTCCTCTCGCTCTCTGACACTAGATGATGGGGTATAAAACAGATGGGAGGGGAAGCTCCTGCAGCATGTTGCCTGCCTGCCATGATGTATTTTATGTGCAGTATCTAATTCATCCATTCTACTGTGCTTGTTTTGGGGGTGTGGGGGGGTTCATAAAAAAGAACTGACAAAGAGACCTGACAAAAAAATGGCTCAGCTTTTTTTCCAAATCTGTGATCAGACAGATTTATGAGCGGTAGCAGGTTGACAGTATTAATTTTAAAAGTGGGGAAATGTCAAGATCTCACGGGTGACATTACAGCAGACTTCACCTTTTCATTTCACGGCCATTTCACTGTCTAAGTGTGACAGCTATGACTCAGCTTATTTCTGTTTTATACAGGTAGATCTTAAAAGTTCCTTAAAGCTCAAAACTGTTTCTGGAGAACAAAAAAACAGCCTCATGCTCTGACTGCACTTGGTGATGCGTGACAGTAAAAAAATAGTGGTTTGCTTCAGTGTCACATTAAACATGTGAGGAAAAAAACCTGAATGGCCTACTTTGACATTTTATTCGTTCTTTATAATGCAATTTGTGTGTTGTTAAAGCAGCATTATGCAACTTTTTTTTTTTACCTTGAATGGCACCTCTTTCATTTTGGCTCCACTCTTGCACTGTGTTACTTGGGTTGGGTCAGAACAACCTCTCGCAAAAAGAGAGGAACACTTTGTCACACACCATCTTAGCTCAGTATTCTCAGTGCCTTTATCATGGCAGAGGTGAAGACACTGAAGAGGACAAGCCAGACAAAAGTAAAGCTCGGCTAGCTTTTAGTTATGTTCATCTGTAATTTTCTGCAGTGCTCCCAGTAAATTTTGATCTTAAAGTGTGCTGATTTGAGTCAAAAATAGTTTAACAGAAGTCTTTATTGTTCAGATATCCAAGAGCAGCAGAAAATTCCGTGCTTAGCGAGCGATAGATTTGAACTGAGAGGCACTCGGCGAGCGGAACCGCTGTAGAAGCTCCCTGAGGACTTAATTGAAGACTATCTGCACCTCACTGTAAAAGCGTCCTGAGGATGTAACTGAACACAGTTGGCACCTTTTCATTTTGAAAGAGCAACAAGCCAATGGGGAAACTCCAACAATGTGGAACCAACTTTTGTAACATAAGTTAGGGATGAACTTTTGATTTCGACTGTGCTACGTTGAAGCCAAAAAGATTTGAAGATGGTAATATGAGAGATTAAAAGATTAAGAGATATTGTTACCTGAGAAAACTCACAAATATCAACTGCAGGTGATCTTAAATAAAAATTCACAAACAATGTATGAACTAAAAACTCATTTTAACATTATTATCAAGAAACACCTAACAAAACAAAATGTTTGTGAATTCAAGACCAACCTGATGGGAACCTGTTTTTATTTCCAAACTGTGGTGTCTCTTGCTGTAGCTGCAAGTTCTGACACTAACTGCTTATTAGTGTTTGTGTGTGTGTGTGTGTGTCTGACCTACGGTTCCCACAGACTGTCAGTCTCGGGGACTACCTGACCTGAGGGCCCCAAGCCTCCTCACCCTCCCCAGCCTCCCCACCACTTCAAGGCTGTCACCTTTGACCTTTGGCAGTGAGAACTTGCATGGCTCTGTGATCTTTCCTTACCTTCCTCTCTTTAGCACATACTTTCTCTACCATGCATATATGTCTGTGTGTGTTTGTGAGTGAGTGAGTGAAGGGACAAACTTTCTCAATCCTCAGATAAAGGGTCTAATTGCTGAGACAGATTTATATCTAGCCAGCTGCTAATGGTTTGTTAAAAGCAGACAAACCCTGGGAAAACATCTAAAACACTAAGACCAACTGGTTTTCCTGTTTGACTTTTTTTCTTTCTAAAAAACTCTATTCAGCTAACATCCGCCAGTAGTATATAAAGTCACATGACCAACCCAAATTGGGTCAAGTTGAGATGATGGGCTAGTATACCTCCTGGATTCACATACACACACACACACACACACACACACACACACACACACCACTATGCATTATTCAAAATGCCTCTCCATCCCCTATACACACGACACAGACTGCCTCATCAGAGCAGCAGTGAGCATTCTTAGAAACTCAATGAGATAAGAGGGTTCATCAAACAAAGGCTTTCCCAGTCAGACAGAGAGGCATATTTGAAACTGAGGTTAGATTGGGAGGCTTGTGTGGCATTAGCCGCGGGCTCTCTCCAATACATCTGTTATCACCTTCTTGGATGATGCAAAATCTTAAATTTTACCTTCCAACTAACTAATAGTTCTTGTTACTTCAATCTAGAAAGTGAAATTGGCATGTCTTGAATAGGCCTACACATCTGTATCATCCAAATGCTGCCAAGTGTGTGCCATAACAACAGTAGTGGCAACAGTCGCTGTAGTTGTTCTAACATAATACGGCCCAAAAGCATTTCAGTTGCTGTGTTCGTGTGTTGGTTGATCTCTCCTGCCAGTCACCAATGTGCTGCCTGATCAAACAAGTACAACCATTTCAGATAAGATTATTTTAATTTTCCCTGCAGGAAGCGCAATCTCATTTTAAAGCTATCAAAAATGAATCTACAACTCTGTTTGACAACTCTTGCTCTCATGAGAGAACATGTTTGTCATTACAGTAAGCCCTGTGAAGAACAAGTCTGCATTAGTATCAACTGTAGAGATGTTAGCCTGCGGGGAAGAACTTCAGACTGTGAAAACAGACTGAGTTTACACAGAAACAACAAAAGCCCAAACAGGGGGAACGTGAGTGAACTTGCAGCGGCAGCGTAAGCCTCACTGTGGACCTGCTGAAATATCTCACTGATGAATCAGTCTGATTTTAAGCCTCCTCTATATGTCAGTGTTATTATTATGTGCAAGTGTGCGTGTTTGTGTGTAGCAGTGCCAGTAAGTTCCCGGTATCATGTCATGAATCAATCAAATGGGCAAAAAACAACCTTCATTCAAAATGCTTTGATCGCAGTTGCATGGTCTTGGTTTTTTAAACATGGCATCTGGTTTGCTAATGGTGGCATCGGTTCTGCATTTACTCTGCAGCGCGACATTGACCTTCGTCTACAGTAATGAATCACAGCAAAGCTGAGAGGTCTTATTGAATGTGTCGACAAAAAAAGCCTGCCTGCAGGCTCTCAGCGGGAAGCAGAGTGAAGGAGGGCGGAGCAGAATGAGAAAGGATCCCATTGTTGCAAAGGAACTCAGAGTGCAGTGGCACCCTGACACAGGTATTCTGCTAAAGAAGGCCAGCATTGTACAGAGAAAGCATGCACACTGGCACAAAAAATGACAGTGGTGGGAGAGGGTGTGGGGCTTTAGACACCTGCTTGGATTTTGACCTTGGTATGGTCTTCAAATGACTGGCATCTTTGGCTGGTGCATGCTTGTAAAGATTGGTACATTTACAGACAGATTTTAAAGGTAAGAATTCAAGGAGGTGTGAAAATGGGCCTGCTTGTCTTCCGAGCTTTCTTTTTTCCATTCATCAGCAAAACTTTTCATCACTTATGAAACCAAGTGCAACTGTGCAAATGCTTATAAAGAGAGACTGTCTGAATGTGCACTCTCCCCATTTGTACAGTGCAGTGTGTGGAGACTAAAGAATTCTTATAGAGAGCTCAGGGAGGTGGTGAGATACAGCCAGGAGGAGGCTGTGATGGCAGGCATTTGGCTGGCATTAGGGCTGGAGTATGTTCAGTCCAGAACCTGTTCTTACAACTGTCCGACCACATTGGAAATCGAAACTGGAAGTGGCCAAAGTCAAAGGCAAAGTGAACAACTGCACATTTTCAGACGTCTCTCCCAGACAGCATTCATAATGCTGCACTTGAAGGCTTCATTTGCAAAAACAGATCTCCATTTTGTTTTATTTGTATAAATTGTGGGGGTTTTAATTGAGCATTTCAGGGAATATCAATCAGACTGGTATTTCTATAAAGAATAGCACTGAGTCTTCACTCTTCACTTAGGTATGCAAAAAAGCTCAAACCCTGGCTTACACCTCCGTGCAACAGGCCAGTCCTGTTTTAGCATTTAATAAAACAATAAAATATCCAACGCCCTCCTTTTTGATTCCTGATCACTTTTTCCAATTTGACTGATAAAAACATTGTGTGGCTCTTGGAACTAGGACACATACTGCTTAACACACTACAAGATTACAAGATTGAGTGGAGGGGGGACACAGGGTAAGCGTTCCCATTCTCAGCAGGGGTCCAACATAAACTGCTTCCTGCATCTCCATGTCCCAAAGAAATTAAACAAAGGTTAACATTTTCATTGCGTATTTTTTACGACAGACACAGTCACATAAGAACCCCTGAAAAGGCACGTTGACAGCAAAGGACTCCCAAAGGAACAGTTTGAAGCTGCTCCCTGCCTGCACTGCCCAGGTCACCACAGCATTTCCATTAAAGCATTCCAATCTCTCCTGTTGTCCCCCCAGTACGAGGCAAATGGAGATACAGTGGCATTGATTCATTTATTGTGGGCCCAGTGTGCTTTTCTCTGGCTCCTCAGCAAGCGGTGGCTGTGATCTAATTACCAGTGGAGAGATGAAGTCGTCTCTCCGAGCATAGCTGACGGGACCATTCTTCTTGTGAATAGAAAAGAAGGCTGATGCTCACATCAAGTCAGCTCCTCATCACAGAGGAGCTGAAACTAATGCAGGAGCGCATTAGTTACAGAGAAGCCAAGGGACCATCGACTGAGCAGCCTAAACGATGAGGCTGCATTGATCTCCATCAGTGCCGGAGAAAAGCATCCAGTGGATTGGTGCAGTCTCTTCTCCTCTAGAGATGGAAGTCATCCTCACATAGTTAAAGGAAAACAAAGAGCCCTCGTTGAAAGACCTCCCATCAAATCTCACCCATGTATTGAACTTTTCTCAGAGAAAACCAACATTATTGAATTTTCACAAGATTGTCTATTGACGTCTTCCAGAGCTAGACTGAAGAGGGATCGCCTCTGGCTAGGCCGAAGTGCCAAAGGTCAAACATGTTTCACATGTCAATGAGACAGTAACAAGGCGTACTATACACAAATCCAGGCCAAGTCCATGTCACACAAAACACTTCACAGGCACCATGGCTGCATTCCTCTTGCTTGTCCCTCAACAAACAAGCACGTTCACCTCAGGATACGGCTTGACCTGCTCAAGCCAAAGTCCGTGATCGCAAAGTCCTTTGTCTTGCCTCTTTTATAACTGGGACAGGACCACACACACGCTGTGGTCATGACCAGCACTGGTATTGTTCACATGGTTGCTAAGGTGCCTTTGAAACAGTGCTAGGAAGGACAGAAGATGGCCATAGTTGTTGATGAATAGCCTCTGTCCAGGCCAGCCATCACTGCTGATAATAGCTTTGTACCGGCTGCATGTTTATAGGGAACACAGGGCTGTTTGTAGGTAAAGGCAAACTCTCGCACATGCACTCAAACATCTCCTAATACAGTACCAACAAGAGTTATTATACTGCTTCCTGATCACTGTTTTGAGTTAATCAAATTTCAGGTACAATTACATTTTACAGCAATAATTATAACAGCCTCTAACAGACATTATGCGTGAGAATCCAGACAGAATCCTTCTCATTAGGCATTCAAATGAGGGGGATTATATTCAAAAGCGTTTGAGTCAAGTCAAGCATGTAAAATGCTTCTAATCCTTTTGTCAGACACAACGCAACACTTTTGTTTTAATAATCAAACTCATGATGAACCTGTCTGCTTGTGTTAGGACTGTGTGGTGTGAAGAGACACTTCTGTGAAGATCATTTTAACAAACTAAATGGCTGTATGAATCTGTCAGGAATTAGTTATTGTGGCATGCCAGCGGTGATTCAAGTGGTTACGCATAACTGACGATGCCTGTCTGAATATATCTTGAGGGACATTGTAGAGGACAAGTCTTGTCTGCTGGCTTCATCTGCTACCGTGAACACTGCGGTCACAGTTACAGAACAACAAACTGACCTATTTTCACTACAATTTTAGAAGTTTTAAACTTTGTTGAGAGCGTAGCACTTGAAGCAGTAAGTCATAGAAGTCAAGGACATTCCCTTGTAGAGAAGTGCTCTGCTCTCAGGCATATTTTGACCATGTTTCTGGCCTTCAAATGCAGACACTAAGTCTGTTTTGTGTCTAACCTGACTAAAAAGTACATTTTATATTTCTGCATATCCACTGCTGATTAAATTGAAACACAAAAAAACTTTACAGCAGAAAGGGGAAAGAAAAACAAGAAGCAAAAACAGCCGAAAGCTACGAGATGTGCAAAGCAGACTTCAGGTTTAACTCGCTGATTTACAGTCAGAAACAGCTCCTCCCAGATGCCCGAATTACTGCTAATTTCCAATATCATTAGCATCATGTCTGCCAGTGTCATGTTAATGAGGGTTTAACATGACAATGAGGTTTTCTAAATGAGCAGCCGAGGGAAATGCAGCGCTCAAATAATTACACGGCAATGTGCTGCGAATCATGACTTCAGCGTGATCTCCAGCATTATGCCTGTCATGGATTTGTTTCCAGTGAGGGAAGGTGTTTTCAGGCTCAAATGGATTTCCATCAGGAAGAATCAATTCTACATTTTGTTCTTTGCTGTGTGTTTAATTAACAAACTGTTCTAGATGAGTGTAATTAGATTAGCATATGAAAATGGGAATAAGAATAAGAATTAATAATGAAAATGGGAGAATGCTGTAGATCTCAGTAATCAACCAAGGCTGACATGTTTCAGAAAACTATTCTGAAACACTTACTCTTTGATAAGGAGCACAGGATATTGCTATGATACAAGCAGGGCTGACAAATAGGAATGAGTGCATACAATAATAAGGCATTTAAGAGTCATAACAGGCAGAGGAAACTTATGACCTGGCGGGATGAACCATAGAGATATCTGCTTCAGCGGCACCATGGATACTGTCGTCTTATCTGCCTTTTTGACCCCAGAGCTGTCTGAGGGTTTGATGATCCCAACCACAGTAAACAGAAGACGCCAGTGTGAGATAACGGACTCTGAGACTGAGTCACATCTTAACAATAAAAGCTATTCCCTGCAAAGTTAAACCGAATTTCAACATAACAGATAAGTGATATTGTAACTAACATGTTTCCTCTGTGCAATGCAAAACAATTCTTTATAAATGTGGGCAATTCTAGAAACATTTGCTACACAATACGTAAAACAAACAAGAAAAATTGGATTGATTGCACTGAAATGAAATCAGTCCGAAATGTATGTAAATGTTGGTGTGTGACCAACCAAGTATAGCGTATTTCAATCAGTATGTAAAGTGGCTGAACAACATCCCCATGCTGCGCTGTGGTTTGAGAGCATGTGGGTAAAGTATTTTATACATGGTGTATGCTACCCTGCCCCAATAACTAGAATCATATGGCTGTGATGAAGATCTATATAAGAAAATAGATCGAAATCCAATCTAAACAGCTGTCTGTCTTCATAGCAGTTCAACGTAATGCAATAAAAGCAGCTCAAATGAAAAACTAACAAACTGACAGGTGCTTCTAGAGTGCTTTCATAACCTGGAAATACAACATTTCCTCTCTGAGCTCTGGGGGTTTTATCAAGTGGGACCATATGTTTTAAGAATCTGCTTCTTGTTAGGTATAATGGCTGCCAGCCTATACTTGGCTCTGGTTTATAGCACTTCCAGCCCCTGGATAACTGCAGTACAGGGGGGTAACAAGCGCCTGAGGCTATTTAGGTTGACACCAGCTGAAGTACAGTACTACTCTCATCCACTGTAGCCAGGTTCTCAGGTCTCGGCTACACCCCTCCTTCTTCTTTGTTTTCTTTCACATTTGTCCAAGTAAGAAACCAGACAATGCATATGTGTGACAAGGAGTTAGGGGGGAGATAAGCTGGGACGTCCACTGGAGGGATGCCAAGGTGTTCCAAACCTGCAGATCACCTCCAGAGGGAAAAGGGAGGACTTCCTGGGTCAATGGAGAGGATGCAGTGGGAAGGAGCCACTATGTGCCAGCTGTCAAGAACGGGATCCTGAGAGGCCGGGGGTTAATAAGGCTTGGCAGGGGTGTTCCCATGGTAATTGCCGTGGTTACTCAGGGCTTTAGCCAAGAGAAGGCTGCAGGGGAGGTGAAGTCAATCTGGGTGAACCATGGGAGATCACTGAGGGAGGGGGAATTTGATGGACTCAGCGATATCATAAACTTTACAGGCAATTAATACTCCTGCCAAAGTGAAGAGCTTCAGCAGTCTTTATGATCTGAGACCTGTTGCTACTGAGCCATGTGGGATGTATTTCATTTACAAAAAGCTAAATTAGGTTTCATTTTATGAGAAGCCACAGTGATGGATAACTATACTTGAGCTGCATTAAGAGCTACTTATAAAAGAGAGCTGTTAATAAAGTGGCTGTGATATTTTACAGCTGGCATTGAAGGGAGGTAATTCACTCAAACACAACATGACTGCTTTACATTACAGCCTGACTTCCAAGAGAACGACTTTGTGAAAGCAGAAAGTGTACTTTACAGAGCAGAGGATACCTTGATAATGAAAAGTCTGAAGAAAAACATTAGGTCGACAGTCACTTGAAAACCATTTTAGATCTATGACAGTCTCTCTTTTCTCTGGATAACTGAACAACAAACTATTATCTTCTACACTGATGACAGATATCATCCGTCTGCTGTTCCTTATCATCATCATTACGACAATTTTCCTCATCATATCTTCAAAAACTCTTGCTCTTGCTATTGTTACCGCAATTAATCTTTTTTTTCTCAGCAGAATGCAGCAAATTCGAGTCCGGAGGTTGTCGAAAGCTACTTTGGTAAATGTGGTAAATCACTAACCAAAGTGAACACACAGTTGGAAAAAAATGCTACACAAGTAAACACTTCATCACAAATGTACTGAGCATCATAAAGTTGAATCTTACACTGTGTCTGAGAGTGGATATCTTAGCCTTTATAAAAAAGAATATCTAAACTTGCTATCTTTTCGCATCGCCTGTCTCAATACTTGAGCTTCTCCAGGCACAAAGATTATCTTAAAACTGATGAAAATCGTTTGTATTCTTACATTTCCAGTGACTACACAGAGGGAACTGAGCTTTGAAAAAAAACGAAAAAATATGCCAGAAAGGGATAGCGTGTGAGTGAAAAGATGAAGATCAGGATGAAATCATGGTCCACTCTCTCTGGTCCTAGAAAGAACTGATGTGGAATGATCTATAACTGAGATGGCTAATCTGACAGGAGATGAGATGCCTCCCTTTCACAAAAACCTAGACTAAACCCGAGGGAAATTGAAGAGGTTTTTAAGGTTTAGTTTTGCTGGTTTTCTCTTTTGTTCTACTGAATGGTTTGTGTTTGTAGCCCGGGGGCTTGCTGGACAGCAGTCCGCTCTACTGTCTGGGCTCCAGTCCAGGCTAGTGGTGGTGGTAGATGCTTTGGCTTTGGGCTTTAACCCCCGTGGTTGAACCTGAGCCCTGCAGCTGCTCATTACTGTGTAGTGGAAGTTCTGGGATTGCTTTATGAGCCCTAGGAAAGTCAGGAGGGATTCTCTACCCACTACTAGCTAAGCAATCCAGTTACATCAACAGCGAGCTCAGGGACACATGGCTAGCCCAGGCTAATCTCGATATCCAATTTAAAATGTTGAGAAATGATAACCAGATGTCAAAGGCTTATGTTTCTGCCAGTGGGTTGTAAAGCAAAGGAGGTTATGGAGGACCTTAAACATGAGAGCAATGCTTCCAAGTGGGTAGGAGTTGTCTTCTGTTCCAAGGCAGTCATTCCAACAATGATTTTTCATTACATATGCCGAGATAGTTAACTATATGAGGCTGAGCAATGGTTCTCAGTGGGTTATTACAACAATGAATTGCCTGAATAAAAATTCTCTTAGATATCTCTAATATCTCTGCATGTCCAGATATCTGTTTGTTGATAGGGTTTAAGCTTTACAAAAGGTCTTTTGTAATGAGCTATTTGGTGTACCCACTGCTGCCTCGGGCTGTAGTTTTTCTACAATTCCCAGAATGCAATCTTGCAAAAAAAAAAAAAAAAAGAAACTAGCTTGAACTCGTTCACTATGAAAAGTGGGAATATGAGAATTAGTATATGTCAAGTCAAGCAGTTCATGAATACTAGGGTGTGTCTGATCAAGTTGTTCCAAGTCCTCAACATGTGTTGTGGATGCCCTACATTCTCCTCTATTTATGTCATAATATAAAATATCTCTGTGGTATCTCTGGCTAATTTACAACAGAACGCTGATCCATAATGGCTACTTGGCTTCAACGCGAAGAGATTTATGTTGTCTTGATTTACTCATTTAAATATGAAAGCTGGACTGGAAGCACAATGTGATGATATGTCAGCTGTACAGGCATTAATTGAAACTAGCTAGACACTGTAACTAGGAGTAGCGCCTGTATTGTGTGACAATGCAGACCCTTGTCATAAAGCCTTAAGGAAAGCATTGATTTTTTGAAATCGAGTTGCAACATTTTCAACTCATGGGTACATATCTTCACCTCACTTTACCCTGCCCAAAGTAAATATACTCACACATGAAACCTATTGTACAATTTTCATTTTCAGATAGCGAAAACCTCCCGTTATCAAATTCACATGTAGCTGCCTTGGTAATATTTCAGTAAAATGTCATGGTGCCCATGTTTGGACACAAAAATAAAAAAAACAACAACATAATTGTCCCAGAAATTATACTGCTTTATCACACTAATGACTGTTTGAACTTCTGAGTGTTTAATTATGCTATTTGGTACATGGACATCCAGAAATATCAGGCAAGCAGAGCTGTTGTGATTCACTCTCTGTTCCTTGTTTCGGCTCACTAACTCTGCTGAGCGCATTTCTCAAACTCCTGTAAATCATTAGCAAGCTGCTTTAATGAACAGGTTGTTCACCTCTCTCTCTCTCTCTCTCTCTCTCTCTCTCTCTCTCTCTCTCTCTCTCTCTCTCTCTCTCTCTTCCCCTCTCTCTTTCTCAGTCCAGCCCTCCTCCTTGCTTCTTATCACTGCCAATTGACAAATCCAAATGAGCAAACACTGAGTCACTGCACCTGCGTATCCAACCTTCAATCACGGCAACTTATCACAATAGCCTTAATTCAAATGTTCCCTCTTACCACAGAGAGGGCAAGTGTAACATGCCGAGAGGAAAGCAGTGAACTGAAAGCTCCTGCCATTAAGGCTAGGTGTATGGTTGACAGTGAAGACGCTTGTTTAACCAATCAAGAAAAGTTATTTGGGTCTATCTCAGAAAGTAAATCTGGAAGGTGCAGTGTTTACACAATGCAAGTAAGATTTAATCCACTGTAAATAATAACCAAATGTCAAGTGAAAGAAATTACAAACAAACATGAAGTGTGATTTGTTCACACCCAGCCATCAATTACAACAGACTGAGATATCCCAACACCTGAGGATCCTCCCATCAACCAACTGTTAATCTTCTCACTTAAGAGAGAAGAGCTACAAAACTATATGGACCCTTATTCACATACTTTGCGTACTTTTGGTCTTTTCGTGGCTTCATAGCCCTTAGTTCCAATTAATTAATCTTGCAGATACAGCATACTTTAGACAATAATGTGCTTTGTGGCGCACTTTGTGTACGACAGTTTTGGGAAAGCCCTTTCCTGTTTCAACATGAGCATGAGCCGTCCATGAAGAAATGGTTTCCTCAGTTGCTGAGGAGTTAAACCCTGACCTCAACCTCATCCAACACCTTTGGCTTGAACAAGAATTCTGATTGCGAGACTAATGCTCTTGAGAATGAATTGTAGCAAATCCCTGCAAGTACCAGGATTTTATGAAGATTGTGGATCCCCCATGTTGTTGAGGGGAGATGCCCACCAATTCCTCTGATTTTACATAAATATAAAAAACATAAACATGAAAAAGCCCGTAGTGAATGGCACCATGTAGCCTTTCATAGATCTTAACCCTGAGAATCCAGATTCAGTTTGCACTTCCACACAATGTACTTATCATGCTGCTTCATCATCCATTGTTGGCACAAGACTAAACTCTGCCACTTCACCCCGTCTGTTTGCCTGCACAATACACTCACTCTACCTATTCAGACTGGAGTAGGACTTTTGTATGTGACTTCCCATACGGAACAGGGGAGGAAAAAGACTGAATTTGTTTCTTCCTGCTGGATATTCTACCCTGAAAATCTCCATATCAGAGATCTCCAAGCTTAACTTCCTCATCCCCATTCGTGCCCCCTCCTTGTTGCAAAGAAAACACCTGTGTCCACAACACAGGTTTTAGTTAAGACCTCCATGTTACAGGTAGCAATTTAGTGTGCAGGCAACTTCAATGAATTTTATTTGAATGAACTGCGTTTGAAGTTGGGAGAATAAAAGTATGCACTTCCCATATGGGCTAAGTAGGCAGTTCCAGAAAATGAAAGAGTAAAATCATCTATCAAACTCAAGAGTGCAGTAGCTGTAGTTTGGAAACAGGTCAAGGACCTTAGGGAGCTCCACATGTATTTGCAATTAGTGGCCATGGTTTACTGCACAACAGTAAAGATTTGTTTTTATTTTATTACTCATATATAAGTCATGCTGCAACAATTAATTCAACAGTCCCAGGAAATGAGTCAATATGGGTGATGGAAGCCCTGTGCACTCATGATATCTGAGTTCAGGATACAATGTATTGTTGGAAGTTACACCAGAACAAGGCCAGTAGTGCACTGACACGTGACGACATAACACAAAACATGAATGGAGGAAGGAATTTGAGAAATGTCCAAAAGTCAACAGAGGCGCAGATACTCGACTAAATAGCCTCCTCAGGTTCCATTGTTAACTTGAGTTGTTACTTATTGCAGGAACATAATCAAAGATTGTGACCTGCCTGTCAGGCCTCAGCATGCACAGGAGTGGTTAATAATAAATCAGCTGGCAGGTGACATACAGAATAGTCTTGTTATGTCTGTCTAGCTTTTGAAGCATGAATGTAGTCACTGCACCACGATGAGGTCAGGACAATGCCGGGCAGAATCTGAGAACAGGGGTCAAAAAGTAAGAGCAAAGGTCAAAGATTGTGGGTGGCCTGAAGGTAATGGAGCCAAAGTGGTGCGGAAGCTCTGAAGATAATGAACATGAGCTGCTTTTCATACTCAGGTGACTGTGTCTATGGCGTGGTTGAGCAAAAGGGTGGGGCCATCTGTAGGGGGAGAGAGGGGAAAAAACAACTAATGGGCTGATGATTAAAAGGAAGTAGTGAAAAAGCAGAGGAAGGGAGGGAAAGAAGAACAGGGAAATAACAACAAAAGCAGACAAAAAGTTCATCTTCCAACATTGATGGCCAAAAGAAGAAAGCTGCTGGAATACAAGCAAAACTTCATTTATGTGAAGGGTGACAGGTTGGATTAAGGAACATCTCTAGTTATCATTTCTGTTTGACCATTATACATTCAGTTATGATCACACATATGGCACAGTAAATGATGCAATCTGGCAACTCTGTGCTGCTCATATTTCTGCTTTGTCTGATTCCAATGGATTCCCAGATCTTAGTGCTGGTCTGATTTCTGATAAGCACAGACCAAATTCCTGAAAAAAACCCCACTAAGGGTTAGATTTCAGCCATTTCCACCTGTCCCTCTTCATATACTTGAGAGTTAAAACTTGTGGAGAGAATAGTCTGTAAGTAGACTAGTCAGACCCATCCTCGGGTGATGGATGTGTGCCGAGCAGCAGCAGCAACCTCGCCACTTATTCTCCTCTGACTCTCTGCTATGTGCTTAATGTTCACTTGGGCCCTTCCCCAGCTCTCTCCCTCGCTCTAGTTCCCATTCCCCTCTCACTTGGCCCCACTCTCTCAGTCTCAGCACAATCAAGTGCCCCCGTCAGCGATGGGCATTTCATTACCTAAGTGCCAATTCCTTAGCAACCGAGCAGGTACTAGAGCTCTTAACCACAAGCAGGCAACTGAATGCTAATGAGAACGCAGTGCCTTAACACACACATTCAATACATTTATGTAGGCATTATAAACACGCTGGGATTGATAACCAGGTTAGGCTGATGGTTCGATTAAAGCATTTATGTTGTTGTCTTGCCCTAAAAATCTGTTTGTTTGTTCTACGGGTGCTAGTATTAGCAATGCTTGTTTGCATGTAGACATATCTCAGTCTTGTTAACACTGTGACCTTTTTCGGTGCGCACAGAATTAAATCAATTACAAGAAGCCAGACGGAGCTCTAAACATGCCACAGTAATTTTAGAGACACACAAGTAACTGAGCTCTGTTAATCAGGTTAGGTTGACTCCAATTTTGACTTATATAACTTAATGTTTACAGGAGGGTTCAATGTTTGGTTGCAGTCTAATTTTAAATGTTAATGTGACCTCATGCTCTGTCTGCATCCTGGACATCTGCTTGCTAGCTTGATGTACATTGAGACAACTGAGTAACTTCTAAAATAATCCGGGACATTATATAGAGGGTGAATCAATATCTCTAAGTAGCCGCTTAAATAGATTCAATGTCTTTCTGGGCTACTGCCAGAACTTTGAAAGCTCAATGTTTCTCTGCCTGTCCATTTGTACCATAAAAGTCCCTGTAAGTTGATTAAACATGATTGATGGGGACACTTTCAGAATCCCTGGCACAACAAATGCTTTAAATGCATCTATGCGACCAGTAAGTCTGATGTTAAACCCTTCAAGGTTTGAAACATGTTTTCAAAAATATGCATTTCTGCAGTTGGAAGCAAAATCTGGCATTTTTAAAACTAATGGATACTGAGCAGTAGGGCAGCGCAGTGAGTCTGCCCTCAACTGGAGGATCCAGATTCAGACATCAGCAAGCCAGCAAGCATCTACTCTACCCTGCTGAAGGGTCTTTAAGCAAGACAGTGAAAATGCTTACCAGCTTCAGGATTGTTGTGCCGAAACTAAACCGTGACCTCTGACCTCCATGTGAAAGGGGGGTGCGAGTGAAAGGAACAGTCTTCAAAAGAAGCAATAAAGTGCCGCATTACCACATTAACAGACCAGATAATAGAGCAAGTAGATGTGTTTCTTTCACCACACTATACTTAAAAAAGTTAGCAATAAAGTAGAATATGTTTGGGAATAGATATGGTTAATACTGCTGTCCAAAAGGCACTGTGGCTTCCCGTTGGAGAGGAACTCAAACATCTCCCTTCCCCCCCAGGCTAGTGATGGGGGAAATGGCCATCGTCAGGTAAAATGACCCTTAATGCCTCCTGAATAGAGCGGCTAACTTTACGCGGCCGGGTCATTAGGGAGACAAAAGGGCAGGCCAAACAGCAGCAGAAGACCCCCAACTACAGCTACCACACGCCCCTTCCCCCCCATCTCAGAGAAAGACTCAAAAAATGGAGCCTGGATCTACTCCACAAACAGATTCCCCTCACACTCCAGTCCTTGGTGAGCGTCAGAGCAAAAAAGGACGCTCCCAAGTTGGAAAGGAATGAAGCAAGTGGATAAATCTGGAATGGAAAAATTAACTGGGATGTTTGCATTTGGCCACTGTTCAGCTGAAGTAATCTGAATGACCAAACGTGAATTGAAAACTGATAATAGTCCTGCACAAACATCCTCTTCTGCCTTCTGGGACAGGCTGAGAGACATCGCATCGAGTATGTTAACAGTGTTTGCAGATGACTTGGAGGCCAGGAGGGGACCTGAAGGACAACTGAGGAGGAGAGCAGCTTGAAAGGAGAGGAGCAGAGGCTGAGTTTGTGTGCATTTCCCGATGACAAGCTGTACAAGCACATAGGACCCCACAGACACACACACACACACAAAACACACATACAGTCCTGTCTCACTTGACTGTCCTCAAACGCTGAATAAACTTGCAGTCCAGACATCAAAGTGGCATGGTGTTTGTGCATGCAGGTATTTACAGCACTACCGAGTGACCACACAAGTACTTCCACACACTCAAAAGCCCACAGCAAGGCAGACAGCCAGGCCTGGAAAGGGCAAATACCCAGAGCTATGCAACAGCAACATGCAATCTCTCCCTCTGAGGACGAAGAATGTGGGAAGTGAGTGCTAAGTTGTGCTAACTGGGAAATGTCATACCTCTTGGTTTCCGCTTTCCAAGTTTAGACAAACACCAGTTGGCCATGTGTCTTTGTTCAACCTCTAACTTAACAAAAAAAAGTGATACAAGAATTTTAGGGAGTTTTTTCAATTAATTAGCTGATCACAGTTTCAGAGAACCTCGCACAATATCTTCAAATAGTTTTTGTACATTCCCCCAAAGTACATTTTTTCAATGTTAATGTGAAAAATCTGTATGAGAGCCAAGTATTTGGACAAAAAAGGACAGTAGAAGAACTACAGACAGACAGGAGAGATTTTGTATTTGGCCGTGTTTCACGGTCAAGCACACACCTATACTGTAATAAAAGTTCCTTGAAAAAGTCACTGCTAAAAATGGCTTTTTCTTTGAGTCGAGCGCCTGTCACGTCCGGGGTCAGGTTACTCTGCCATGCAGGCCAACAAAGGGAAGCGGAACAAAAAAAGAGTAGCTCGAGCCCTGGCAGTGATCTCTGAAGGACCCGCTTCACAGAGAGCAATAATTTCACCTCATTTAGAACGAAATCCCCGTGAATAATCTGCCGACATGAGAACCTGTCTCCCCCACCCGGAATGGGCAGAATGAAGTGTGCTTGTGGAAGTGAATGTGTGTGGGTCTCTCTCTCTCACTAGGGCTGACCTGTTTTTAAGCTCTGGGTAGAAAACAAAAAAAAATAATTAAAACTTCAAAGATAAATCAAAGGCACAAAAACTGTGCTGACCACATTTGATTGACAAGCGACCTCTGGAAACGCACTGCAGCAAAAACCCTAAAAAGAAGAAGAAACCCATTAATTACACCTAAGTTTATGATATCAAGATGGTTATGGTCTTGGTTTTGGAGAATTAATTTAAGGCCCTCATAAATAACATATCTCTGTGTGTGTGTGTGTGTGCGTGTGTGTGCAGCTTAAACTCTTTTCATCCTCCTCCAGATAAAAAATGGAAGGAGAATGCAGAACGAGAGTCTGCCATCTGCAAGCTCAAAGTAACACAACATTTTAGCTCAAACTTAAAGACTGAGTGTGTGTGTGTGTGTGGGTGGGTAGGTGGGTGACAGAGAGTGAGGACAGCAGTATACCTCCATAATACCCCCCTGCCCCTTCGCTCTTTCAAAATTCTCTTTACGCTTTGATGAGCAGGCCGCAACAATACCCCGATTCTTCAGAGCCGCCATGGTCCCTCTCCTTAATCCTTTCTCCTCCCAACAGTTCCTGATTCCTCGTGAACTTGAAGGTTGCTGCTCCAAGGTGGCGTACGACTGGGGAGTCATTCTTTTTATCATCCCGTCCTCCAAAAACAGTTTCTGTTATCGCTCATCTCACAAGAAGAGAAAGAGGAGAACAGCGTTTATCATATTCAAAGTCCGGAGCAAGTAAGTGTGTGCGTTGAGCTCATAGTCAGAGCTTTGATAATCGGCTATGATGGAAGACAGGTGGTTGGGAGGGACAGTTCAAAAAGACAAGAAGTCAATAACAAAGGCTGCCCCCTCCTCCCAGCCTCCACACCCCACCAAAAGCCATTCTCTGAGTCTTTGTCAACACACATCTAAAAAGAGACAGTCTGGCGATGGCCTGAGGGTGATCATTTACAATCCGCTTCAACGCTGATATTCCACAATGCTCGCTAAACACCGCACAGGCAGATAATCAAAATAAATAAATCTCTCCCCTAACAAGCTGAACTGAATCTTCCTTTCAGTGCTTCATAAATTAGCGAGTCTGATAACAGTTTGCTCAGGAAGTTTGCTGTTGATGAAAGAACTACTTTCTGCTCGGCACATTCCAATTCCGGTGAATTCAGCCGACCGGCGGCGGAGAGGAGTGAAATTAAAAAGCCGTCTGCTCGCTCTCAGGAGGTTTCTTACTCTGCATTGGTGCCTGGGAGAAAAGGGCTACCACGCCCCTTCATTCATGTGAATTTGCAAACACACAGCAATACAGAGGTATTGACATTACTCAGTCTGACATATAAGCGTGCAAGCGTCTCAGCCTCATCGCACCATGCTCATCTGCATTATTAAAGTTAAAATGGAGAAAGGGCTCTCTTGGGAAAGAGGCTTCTTAATAATAACTTCAGACTCTATCGGTTGGGGCAAGTGATGAAGCGTCACCCTTTATCATGACTGTCGTCTGTTCATCTCAAACCAACCAGGTGATTTGCATGGAGGATCTCATTTCAGCTTCTTCAAAGTGATGACGGCAGGGCTAAAGCGAGCAAATCCAAAACAGAGCGGCCATGACTGACTGCAGGTAATCCACCGACTCTAAACCACGCGGCCCACAGACCCATGATGTGGTGCATCCATGTGTGGTGCAAAATTTGTTATGGTTTTCAATGGAGGGATAACAACGCTGCATCAGGCGTCAAGTGTCACAAAGGACACTGACAAATAGTCCATTCTTTACATTTAATTAGCTTTACAGTATCAAAAGACTGAAACTCCACTTGTATCCAATTCAATTCCACTGTGCTCAATTAGTTTGATAAAATGTGGCAGATTTATTTAGTTATAATATAAACCTTATGTTTCACAGACAGCTCCAACTGCACTGAACCAAGTGGAATGATCTCACTTTATAGGCATTTTTTCATTTCTTATTTTAGGTGCAATCAGAAAAAGCTAAACAAAGACTGTAATATGTGCAAGAATAGTTGATGAAGTTGCTGATGGATAAGAACATCTCAACAATTTCTTGAGCAGCTGCTGATATTTTTTTTAAATATAATAATTCACTCTACTGTCCTGCAGACAAAACATTTCAAACTAAGAAGTCTCATGCCTCACAAGCCAAATCAAGCAAATAATAAACCAAATGTGTTATTCTAGTGGTTTACATGGTGATATACTAGTCTGCCTTCATTGGCTTGTTTTGGAACTTAACTCTAATAAGCTTAGTTACTCCTGAGCATTGTATCAGTTACAACAGGCCACCATAAGCTGTGCTACAGACCTAGGTATAGTGTTCAACAAGTTCCTTGAATGATGTAATCAGTCACTCAGTGCTCAATGAAGAAGTAACTGCATTAGTTTCTTAACTGCTCGACAAGTCAAGTTATTTAAATTACTTTCAATCACTCAACCCAGCAACATTTTTAACAAGCATTCAGACAGCAGTTTTCTGTGTGTCATGGTGAAAAGCGTGAATTTGCAAGATACCTCTGCTATGTGGTTGATCAGGGTCAGGTCAATGCAAAAGTTCAGGCTATCGAGATACTGCTCAATCTTAATTAGCACCATTGGCAACACCTGTGTTCTCCCTACTATCTCATGTCAAAATGGCTGCTGTGAAAAAGGTGCTAGCTAACAAGCAAACAAGTTTACACACTTAAAACACTTACATGCAACAGTAATGTAATAATAACCCAACACCGGGTCAAATGTCCCCATTGGTAACGTGTAAAGTTACCAATGGTATTGACAGATGTTTTTTTGGTGTATTAATAACAAACATTTTTTGTTTGAGCCTCTTTTAGCAGTTGCTTGCCGCCTCATGCTAACATATCCAGGACCAGTCTCTCCCCTGAGCATATAAAACTCAGACTAAGTACTCCCCAGGTGAAAAGTGCTACATGGATAATGACATTTCAAATTACCCAATAATGCATCACTGCCCAACACTGTATGTCCATATTCACATATTCAGTCCCCTTTTTAATAAAACCATATTTTACAACATAAAGTAAACTTGGGTGGACCACAACCAACTTTTCAACCTTGCTGTCCTCTTATGCACAATTAGTCTAAACAGCAATTATTATGCCAAGGCTATTTTAGTTTGCAGCACTTAGTTAAATCTGAGATGCTTTATGCCTTTGCACAGAGCAGCCTGCTATTTGTTAGGGTGCATTCTGTCAAAGAGGATCAGTATTTGAATTGCGATGTCCGAGCATGACACCGGAATTGATGCCAAATGAAGCTTATGTTAATTGACAGTGCTGTATCATATATGCACAATGCAATTTAGAAATTATGGGCAGACGGCACAACAGAAGGCTGGGTGTGCCATCAAAAGCTTGTTTAAAGCTTTAACATGAGAATGTGTGTGTGTGGAGTTCATTATTAGGAGGGCTGTGTCCTCTGGGGCACAGATGAAGTCCAGAAACATTCAGTTTAGTCTACTGTCAAGGAGGCTCCCTCTCCATCCTTTATTTCCCGTCTCAAGACACCCATCTTCCCAAAAACACAATAAAGGAGGAGTGGGGGCTGTTGGCAAAGACACAGAAGCAGAAGGGAGGACAAGAAAAAGGAATAGGAGGTTCAGGGAGGGGAAATGAGAGGAAAGAGAAGAGAGAAATCGCCTCTCAACTCTGACTATTGTCTAGATGTAAATTGGAGCTGATCAAGATTCCACATGCATCGTAACCAGCAAGTTCAATCTGCACAGACTGAACAGAGCCATACTGAGAGGGAGAGAGAAAGACATGGACGGAGAACAACAGTGTGTTTAAGAGTGACTCACATACAGACAGACATGCAGAAACACACACAGGGACAAAGAAAGAGATTTGGCTTGAGTGGGAGCAACGAATGCACCACTTAACCGATAAAGGAAGGGGGTGGATGTACTTAAAGGCAAGAGCGCACACACATATAGACACACATCCTAATTTCAATAGAGCAAACATGTTAAGCTCAGACTGTCATTAACCAGCCAAGTGATGGGCTTTCCCTTTCATTTAGAGTTGCAAACAAAGATGAGAGTCAAGATTTTTGTCTGGTGTGTAACATGCTTAATAAATTATAGGAACAAGTTTCATCATAACTCCGCGCAGCTGAGTTGGAAAAGAATGTGGATTTCTGACTGATCCTCACTCTGGGAATGTGTCAAGGCTTTCTCTGGGTTGTGTGAACACATCTGACCCCGATTTCACCCCCACCCATTCACACTCCCTTTGGCCTCAGGTAAAGGCTAACTGGAGGCTGACCTGTTGCCTTTCACTCTTCCTTCGCCCCCCCCCCCCACTTCCCTTCATGTCTGGAGATTGGATAATCCTGCACCAGCCTGTACCCTGGAAGTCAAAGGGTGAAGAAGGACTGGGGGGAATTCCAATGGGAATTTTGTTTCTAGAATCTTGATCAAGATTTGAGCCTGAGTGGACGAGGAAAACATCAGTGTTGACGATGTTATCAGGGCTGGCAAAGTTCCACAAGCCTGCATCTTTCTCAAAGATGTGGAGCTATTCCTTAAATGTAATTAAATCCAGTCTCTGCACATCCAGAAAAAACTAAAAACACCCTTTACAGGAAACACATCAAATCCATAATCAATGTGTCAAAACCCACTCAAAGAAGGGTTTACTCAACTTCTAGAGACCCTTTAGACTTCACTCCATTCATCTGAGACAAAGCACAAGCAAATATTTGCAGGCACCCAATAACACACATGGCATTTCACATTTTCTCATTGACTGAACACATTGGAGCTTCCATGCTGGAACTTGTCCTGTGCTTGATGAGTAATGCTGCCCTAATGACCTCAAGGTAGTCAAGTGCAGGGAGTGAAAAGGTGGTGACTTCATGCCTTTTAGACGCTCTCAACTAAACCAGCAACTAACTTATCCTAACACACTAATCCTGTGGCCAGTAGAGGTTGAAGAACATCTCATCAATTAATTCTAATTAGGAGAAGACCATTGGAATTCTTAAGGCAGATATTTAGTTGGCAAACACTCATGAACTTTACATAGGCCTTTTACATACAGCTCCATACAGCAACATATTTCGCTCACTTTCTCTACAGCATCCATTCCTGCTAACTAAAGCATAATTAACATTCTGATTACAGTAAATAAACGTTAGAAATACAAGCCCTTGGTTAAGATTAGTTCAAAATGACTTCAAGGACTAAATAGGACACATTCCGTTAGGGTTAGGTTATTTCCCTGCAAAAAAACATTATTTCCCTAAACTCCAAAACTTAACTAAAGCATTAACAAGGACTGGCTTAACAATTAGCTTTGTGCTAATATCTGGTGTTGAAAAATTAATGTGGTTTTGTCATTTCCAAAGAAACGCAGCAGTGCACTTTCAAACAGGTAGCGGTTTGTCTGTTGAGCATAGCCTAAAAAGGAAGCACTGATTTATTTGCGATGCTCTTTTTCTGACAACCTGTCCAAGCAGGCCACATAGCTTGTTGAAAAACTAGAGCAGTGCGAACCCAAACTCTCCACATTCAACGCCTCCATCCATCTCAATGCTCATATTTCTCTAAGAGCCCTCTCAAACATGTCTGCTTCAAGTGCTCTTCCAGGGCATGCCTCTACCCACTCACTGTGCACGCTTCTCTCTGAAAGATAGATGCAGAAACTTTTTTTTTAGTTGATGCTGATGCAGTCATGGTCACAAGAGGATTGGGGGCATTTCAAAATGGCTGACAGTGCTGTATGGTAATAAGGCCACGGTGTCTAGGTAATACAGTACAAGGGGCTTCATCGTGACAACGAGGAGGAACTCGGTGAGAGGCTGATCTGGGCATACCGCTGGCAACAGCTTGCAGTCTGTGATAGAACTTGTTCCCTTAGGCCAAGCCTCTCAGAGACGGCATGCTTCAGCTGGAAAATGCCGAAAGCTGCCTCACGGCACTCACTACGAGTCTGCTTCCCTTTTTTTGTGAACGTATGGGGTTGCAGCACGGCGCAAGACTGAAAAAGACAATACAGATAATCTCGCTATCTATCTTTTTCAGTTATTCTTTGATGGTTTCATGTCACTGCTGGTCTCTGGTCAAAAGTTTCAGTTTTATTTGCTGAGATTTCGAGGTACCTCCGAAATGTCTGTCACAATCTCAAAACAATTGCACTATATCCCCTCACCTCATTCTGGTCTTTTAATTCTTTTCATCTTATTTAGCTAGCTCATCTCTCTTCTGTTTTTCTCTCACTCTATTTACTCTTTTCATCCTTTTCTTTCTTTCCATTTCTTCCTCCCCCATTACCATTACCTTCCTTCTGGCCTTCTCTGGATTTTGCTGGCTCTTCATCCTTCATGGTCTTTAATTTTGGACTTAACCTTTTTCTTTCCTTTCTCTGTGGTATATTCCGGACCACGTTATTTTCAGTCCTCATAATTGCACTGCATCCCCTGAATAGTTTAGAATTTCTTCTTTTTTTACTTTATGTGCTATTAATTTCGGAGCCTTATCTTTTTTTTTCTGTCCGTCTGCACTTTATGAAGTCACAACTTTCTTTTATCTTTCCAATTTTTTCCAATTTAATATACATTAAATGCTGAAGTATCATTGTTAAACATGTATATATCTGTGCTACACATGTCTCAGAGCCTATAGTATTTCCATTACAGGTCCTTGAGTTGTCTAACCTACTGTGTGATATAATTTACCAGTACAATCATGTTTCATATTACATATTTGCTTCAAAATGTTTGACTACTACTACTAGAAGATTCATCTCAAGTTTCTTCTGATAGGGTCAGGCACATCATTTTAGATTAGATTAGACTCAGATTCTGGCTAGTAATTGCATCTGTTATAGTCACATCATATCAATTTTACAATGAGCTGCTGAGTGAAGAAAAGGGAAGAAAATGCACCAGCATATTGTTAGTTTGGAGTGAGACTGAATTTAAAATATGCAGGTTTGATACAGTTGCTGGTTGCCAATGTTATCTTTCTTACCTTTAGTAAAATTGTTTTGCTACACACGATGCAGCTTCCATTTGCTTATTTTAAATAACAAATGGTTCTTATACTAATAGAGAACTATTACATGAACCCCGGAGCCCTCATGGAGGCATCTATTTATTGTGTGGACCTGTGATTACTACAACCCCGTGAAGTCAGACTTTCAGTCTAACGTTACTGTGGAGACTCTTCAAGCAATAACAATGTAATGGCTGGGTCAGATACAGAGTCACATTTTGCATTATGTCTCATTCTGATGGGGAGATAGTAAAGTCTGTGTCTGTGTGTATATAGATACATGCCCAAGTCGAGTTAGTGAGACATCCTCTGCCAGATATCTCTGTTTGTCTCTGAAAGCCATCACGTCCTTGCCATTGTTGGCTAAAACAACAGGGGCAGGCCAAGTACCTCCCTCCAGCCTGACAAATCTGTCAGCCTGGAGGGCAAGCAAAGAGGGAGAGAGGGAAAGGGAGAAAATTCCAGAGAGGTTTCATCTCTCAAGAGAGTTGTCATCCCCAGGGTATGTTAGAGGACACACATATCACAAATTCCATAACTCATGAAGACAAAGGAAACTCTAACACTCTTAGATGGCATTACATTTCCAAAGTACTAATCTCTCCTCTTGGTTTAATCCCCATAGCAGCTCACTGGTTTATATCAACAGCCAGATGTCTTGTGAGAATGAGCAATATATATATACATATCTGTTCAAAACCAAATGGTCTTGTATGGCACCTTTACACTACTTGTCACATTCACACGTTGAACGCAGAGGTCATCGGGAGTGATACAGCGCTTCCTATTCAAAACACACACAAATGATGCTAAGCTCTTCCATACACACACGTTCACACGCCGACATCAAAGCCAGTGTCTTGTCAAGCTGGACTGGTCAACCGGCTCTACCAACTGAGCCACAGCTGCCCACAAATGAATGCAGCAAACCATACTGTCATTATTCCATACATTCTTCTTACTTAATAAAACCACTTATCTACTTAACCCACAATGCAATTTGTCCACCAGTCGATGACACGACTCAGGTGTGTTATACAACTAGAGGCTAAGATAAGTGCAGCTCGAGCTGCTGGGATCAAGCAGAGATGTGGAGCAGGCCACAGAGGTTTACTTTCAAACTTGTAGTCTTCAAACTACAGAGACAAAAGGCTTAATACAACTTTTTCTCAAGTGTGCAGTCGTTCAGAAGACCTATAAACATACACTGATGTATAAAATCCATGAAGTTCCCCTTTAAAATAAAAAAAGGTGTTGTTAAGTTGTAATAAACCAGCATTATCCTTTAAAATGAACTTCTGCTGAGAGAGACACAGAGAGGTGTATATAGAATTAGGTCAGAGGCTGGTGTCAAGTCTGCACAAACTGCACCTGGTTGTTAAAGACTATGACAGCTTTAGAGGGCATGGGATTCCAGTCTAATTACAGGTGGAAGTGCTGTGAGATGGGAAGACTGGGAGGAGGAAGACAACAACTGTGAGAATACAGAATCTCGTGGCCAAGAGCAGAGAGAGGGGTAGGCCAACGACGAGAATTCTGTGTTATAAGGTCTGCAAATTGTCATATATCAACCTTGCCTGCCACAGAGGGGTGTTTAAAGAAACATCGGCAACCAAACCATGTTGCAGGCATGGGACACATCCACACACACACCATGACAGACAGACACATGTGCAGGTCATCATCAGAATTTGAGAACATCACTTAACATGACACCTGAAAGCAGGATGAAAAATAGACAGATAATGGCAAACACAGAAGGAAACATGGAGAACAAGTCACAAGGGAGCGAGAGAGGGGTGATCATCTCAAGCCCACCATGACAACCCATCGACAGAGAGACAGATGAGAGGGAGGAAAGGAAGCAACAGAGACTGGGCTGTTGTCCGAGGGGCAAAATAGCACGGGAAAAGTCTTTACATCCTGTGATTTGTTTGTGAACATGGGACCCCCAACTGTCATGTCTCACCTACTTCCTGTATATGCAGCACTGTAATGTAATTAGTGTTAAATCAGGCAATGTATGGGATTAGACTAAAAGCAAGGTTCAGGAACAGCAACATTTATGTACATTCCATTGTTGAAACAATTGGATACCATCAACTCTAACTTTAAGCCCTGGCCCTAATCTTACAGAGAGCCCTGAATTAAACCCCATCAAACACCAATGGAATAAAGTGGAACACCAACTGTGAGCCAGGCTGTATGGCCTGACATCACAGTGCCCAACCTCGCTAATGCTCTTGTGGTTAAATGGGAGCAAATTCCTCCAGCCAGGTTCCAAAACCTTGAGGAAAGCCTGTGTAGTAGAGCAGTGGCTGTTTCAGGAGCACATTGATATCAAGAGATGTTCAACAAACACACACGTAATGTGGGTGCTTAAACAGAACTCATCAGGGCTGGGTCCTTATTGAAAGTATTCTTAAACAACACTTAAACCACTCAAAATAAAGCTAGAGATGCCCAGAGAGTACAAGGATTGGGCAGAATCATTGTCATGTGGATGGTGGTATATAACAGGTGCATACCACGAGACAACAGGGAACATAATAGGTCTAATTTGGCAGTACCGGGTCAATGCATCTGCAGTCCACATCCAGAAGGTGAAAGAATGTAATTAACCTCTGAACCAAGTTCTTCCTGTTTTATCCAATTATGGGCCTGAGACTCTCAGACAGATGTTGATTCATTAAAGGTCAAAAGCACTTATGAAATCGAAAGAAGTTAATTCTGAGGTGTCTTAATTACTGCTGGCAAAATTCTGGAGGTTAAAACACCAACCTAGAGATACCTGACTGAACGCAGTTCAGCATGTGTTGGATATGTTTCTTTTATTATGTATCTATTATTATCTAGCTTTATTAAAAGCAGAATGTTTAAATTGCATACTTAAGTGAAAGCCATAGATTGTCAAACTATTTCCAGTAGAAAGGTTGATCAAAGACGTCCCCTGTGTATCCTACAACAAAAAGAAGTTACAGGGCAAAAAAAACACTTTTTCATTTTCTTTCCTTGTTTCCTCTTGATCTGAGCCGCTCTGAGTGACAGCTGAGCTGACCTAAATCTAAATCACATTAGGGCTTCTGCTTCATCCCCCTGGTGTCCCACCAAAACCCTTTTCTCTAAACCTGATGTTTTTGGCGTGTTGACAGTAAGTAGCCACACTTGCCACAGCAGCTGCCCTGCTTCAGAAATGCAGTCTTGGAACAAGAATTTTGTCACGGATCCAGTTCCCCAGAGGGAGCCCA
This sequence comes from Nibea coibor, assembly GCA_023373845.1. NCBI lineage: Eukaryota > Metazoa > Chordata > Actinopteri > Sciaenidae > Nibea > Nibea coibor. The sequence continues at coordinate 6,737,611 of CM041717.1, forward strand.
GATCTCATGCAGACTGCTGCTCTGAGCTCTTTATGTCTGGGATAGAAGAGGTAGGTTTCCGGGTCACTGTACATCCAAGTCCCTGCCCAGAGTCTCTCAGGTCAGTTCCACTTTCCTGTTACTAAACTAAAGTAGAGTTTAATTCAGACCTTGAGACCAGCTAACTTCAGGTCTTCATTTCAGTTTCAGGAGCTTTAAAAGAAAACTTGTCAAGTCAAATTCTTTATTGACAAATAACTTTATGGTATGATCATGACGCATTGTGAATTCTGCTTTAGAGACCTTCTTCAAATTCATAGTAGGTAGATGGTGCCATGTTGGACACCTTGTGCAAGTCAATTTAAGAAACACTTCTGCAGGCGTTCTGCATAGCCAAGTTGTTTTGTGAACTTTCTCACAAGAAGCACTGAGGTCTTTTAGTCCTTAAGGCAGCAAGCTAAAGCGAAGGTCGGGTTTCATTGCTAGAGACATTTTACAGCTATTTTATGAATATGTGAAATAATCTCTAATTGCACGGCCACACAACGATAAATTTAGTCTGCTTTTTACAAGTATATTTGGACAGGCTTGATGTTACACGGTATGCCTGTGTGTACACTGTGGGCATGTTAACATCTCACTGAAGTGACAGGCATGTCACTACATGTAGGTGTCTTTGCGTACAATCAATACCATCTATGATTCTTATCAGCTTGACAGTGATACACTCCTGGTTCGAGCTGGGATACAAGCCAAGGTGAACAGGCTGTGGTTAAGTGGTCCGTTCTTGCTTTCCTCTCTTCCATCTTTCAAGGCTTTTTCATTTCGGGGTCCTTTATCGCTATGCCAAGCAGCCTCTCCGCTCCCGCATTTTTAATTAAAATCTAAAATGTGCAATAACTCTGGAGACTCTGGGCTAGCTGGCAAATGGGTCCATTGGTCTTGTTTCTCCCTTCGAGCCTTTGTTGCTTATTTCATCAAAGCCTTCCATCAAGTCTTTCTATTTGTCCAATTCTGTTCACTTCACTGCATAAATGCTTTGACATAAGCCACACAGGGTACACAGACTTACCAAGGGTACACCTTTGGAGAAAAGCTCTACAGCAAGCAAATGAACTCTCACTCTTAGACTATAGCCTAATCCATTCAAGGACCCTGAGAAAAATCCAATCCTTAAAGTCAGTCTTCTTGACTTCCCATGACTCCCTGAAGACAAAAGGCTGCTTGTGCAGACACGGACTGGATAAAGACCCCAGTGCTTTAGTTCAGTCACCTGGGTGCGGCTGCGTAGTGTTCTCACACACTTAAGAGAGCCATAATAAAATAGACTCCATCTCCCCCTTGGAATTACCCACAAGCCATATGTCTTCATACCTGGGAAAGTCAAATATATAGTAGGTTACCACGCTTTCACCGTACAGTACTGATGCTCTAATCTGTTTCTAGAATTTCTTAGTAAGATTAAAACATGAGCAGGTGGTAGTTGAGTCTGATATTTAAATTATAGGGCAGAAAACTTGCTGCAAGATTTCCCGGAGTGTTTTATAGCAGAGGTGGACCACCTTGTCTGAAATAAAGACTGCCTCCACTAAACTCAGGAAATTATTACACTTGTATCAAGTGAAATTAATCTTCATGGAAAAGAAAAAGTAGGGGCACTACATCAGGTAGAAGACGTCATATATAACCATAGATTCAATGAGAGACGCTACTGCACCATCATACTGCTGCATGAGAGATATTAAGCAGAAGTAAACTTGGGCTGGCATACATAGAACATACGCTCAACATCATGTGTGTCTCTTCCAGGGCTTAGAGTCACTGATTAACTGTAACTGTGAATTGATCGATGCACTTTGCAGTACATATTCAATTGTTCTAGAAACTCCCCTTGATGATCAACATTTATGCTCTGAAGAATTTCTCGTAGATAGCGTGGCTAAAAACTAAAGCGCTCACCATTTTGCCCATGTCATTCTACCATTATCTCCTCGCATATCAACAAGGTGAGGAGGGAGGAGGCAGCCAGGTAGGAGCTGGTGCAGGTTAGAAATTCCAGTCTGTTCCAGGCCTCCTCCTTGCACAAACAGTGGGGAAAAAGCTCAAAGTTTTCCATGAGGCCTAGGTTCATTCACTGAAGTAGCACTGAAAGAGAAGGCGGGGTGGGTTCAAATAGTCGTCCCACATCCCACCCACCCCGAAAAGCATTCCACAGGACTGTCTGCTCGCCCATCATTAAGCAAGACCACCTGCTGACAAATCAGGACCCCCATCATGTTCTCGGTGAGCCTGGCTAACCCCATTACCAGTGAGCCTCTGGACTGCTGTACACGCAGATCATAAAGAGCCAGTGGTATGTTGAACAGTAAAATGTGGCTCATTAACATCCCACAAGGACTTTTGATTGTCCAACCAGTGAAGCACACTGGCTGCACTCAGTATTGCGTATTTAAATAGATGCAGCACAAAAGGGACAAAGAAACTATCTTTGATGCAGCTGTTGCATGACTATGCATTGACTTCTGACTGGCTCATCTCTCCTCTTCTAAAAAGAGAGATTAAAAAAAAATGGAGGGGTGGGGGGGGAGTGAAGACGGAAGGAAGAAACAGCCCTTTGTTGCTGCTCTTCGTTGGGGCCTTGAGGGAAAGACTCAAGGCATCAAGTCATCAAGAGCTGAAACAAAAGCAGCTGATAAACAGAGCAAGGCAGATAAGATCTCCCTGCACGCTCAACACTTCTCCATCAAGAAGGCTTCCTCTCCACCAAGCCCCCAACACCTCCGCCTGCTCGCTTTGTTGTCATTAGCACAGCATGGGAGGGGGGAAAAAATGACATGTAAATGATAATAAACACAAGACATACTTTGTATCCTCTTACCTCTTTGAAAAACCTGGAGGACAAGGTGTTCTGTTCAGTCTTGAATTGTCCCCATTCATTCCGTTTTACAACACCATGACTTCATTTTAGTTTCCAAAGACAGCAAAAGTCTGTGTTTGATTCTGACATATTATCTGCCAACTGCGCAGTACTACGGTAACATTTCACTGAATGGTAGCTGGAGGACCAAAGAGAGATTCTGTGCCCTCTGCTTATCGACCCAGACAAGGTGCAAATGTAGATGTGCTACATTTTGAGGTGAAGAGTTACATTTTTCTTTGTGATTTCAGTTTCCTACTTTGGCCACAGAAATTCCGGTAAGTAAAGATAAGAGACAGTGAAACAAAAAGAGAGTTCTTTGTTCTGCACAATGAATATGGCGAACGGCATTTTAAAATCTGGTCGCAAGTGTTTACTGAGATCTTGTAAACACTCCTCGGGGGAGGGCTGCTCTGTGACAGATGAAAGCTTGTAGCCAAGTGAGACACACATGGACTGAGTGGTCCTAAAGCGCCACCGCCCAGTGCAAAGAGCACGGGAGTAGAAAGAGTGAGAAAAACAATGCCTAAAGTCATCTGTCTTCACGGAGCGCTGATCCAGAGTTAAACAAATATACCACAGAAAACACAACATCCCTCACTTTCCACGTCCTCACATGTACAAAAAAAAATCTGCTGTTTTTACTTCATACTACATCACTCATCTTGTTTTCCTTCGTGTCTGTGTCCTTCTCAAAACTCTTGGTGGGAAGGAGCTCACACACAAAGCCTTTTTTCTTCCACCTCAGACAATGTGCCTCCCCACCTAGCTCTCTGCCAGGCATTCCTGAGTCTATCCTAGCTATCGAAAATGTCAAGAATGAGGAGAAAGCAGAGGAGGGTACAATGAGTACTGCGGCAGGTAGAGTCTTGTCCCGCTGCACTGACATCCCACAGTCTCCCGGGGTAGTGGTTGCACAGAACGGATGGGATCTGACTTGACTCTCTTAATTAAAACTCTGCACTAGAACAAGCCTCAAAGCTCATTCTCTACTGGATGGAGGCATGCAAGCTAATTATGAGGGCCAATTTCAGTCAAAAAAAAACAAAAAATCCAGATTTCATGGCAGGGCTGGTGCTGACAAGCGTCCCACTTGTCTATACTGGACAGTCAGTGCAGAAGAAGGTCCCGAGCCTTCCTTGGAAAATGTTCAGTTACTTCAGATGTCTTAAAGCACGATTTATAACTCTTGCCTAATGACTTCTGTAAGTATTTTCTTACTACTACCATCAACTGTAAGGTGATATGAGAAAATCGGGCTATGTGAAGTAAACCCTCTTCAAATACAAAGCCCTGAAACAAAAAAGGCACATTCTAGACAGTTTGTGAGGGCCAAGAAACTCCCCTCTCCACAACAGGAGTCTAAAAAGAAGAAAAGGGGGCTGAATAAAAAGGTTAGCAGTGCAGTGTTTCGTGCCTGGACAGACAAACAGAAGAAGTTTTATGTGTGTGCCAAATGCAACTTAACACTGCAAACAAGCTCCATCCATTGGAACATCCTGCCACCCTGATCTGTGCAGAGGAAAGTACCCAGAATATAGACCCTACAACTGTGAAACAGTGATTGCCCCAGAAAGCCTTCAGCAAGGTGATTCGCGCTCTGATTCATTTCCTCCTGGTGCTCCCGGCCAGTCTAAGTGTTAGATTCAAACTTTGAACAGCTGCCAACATTGTCAAGCACCAGTTAAACAGCAGCGAGCTTGCTGTTAACTGGCATGGGGGCACAGGCTGCTACAGTCTCGCAGTCACGGTAGATGCTGAGATTTATTAGTCATGGCTGCATGGTTCGTCTCATAAGAGCCTGACAAATGACTTCTCAACCAAAAAAGGGCTCAGAGGAATGAAAGTATTTAATTAACTCTTTTCACGCTGAAGTTCTAGTATGCAAACCCATAGAATAATGCTTCTGCCTTTGCTAATTTTCTGTTTCTGTCACAGTGACGTTAAAATGGTGGGAACCCATGAGTAATTTGTAAAAAGTGTGGGAACCTGTCTTGGCCTGTAAAACTCCCACGTCATGTGTCATTTGCATTAAGTGGTCAGCAGTTTCACCTCTGACTTAATAAAATCGCCAAAGTACAAGGAGCAAAGGTCGTGAATCATCTCTCAACCACTCAACCCATGTCCTCAAGGTGTTAATCAGGGACACACCCACCTCACGGCTATGCTTGGAAAGGTTGGAGCTGTGCCATGGCAACAAAGCTCCTAAAATGACTCAGGTGTCCTTGTTTCATGGAGTTCTGGGAAACTTTGACGCTCTGAGCCCGAGGCTATGTAATTTCTGCAGTCACTGGTGTATGAAAGCTTTGCTGCTTTAAGTGATTTACAATTACTGTGAGTAACCACAGTGTGGATCCCGCACTGAATTTCTCACAGGTAACACAAGATATCAGAATAAGTTACAGCTAATTGACTTATTAAATAGAAATGACAGAATTCACCTCCGTACATGTTTATCATTCTAAGAATGACTTTTTTAGATTCCCAATATGTACTGCATATTCAATCCCATGGATGACTCATTCCATTCACAACAAACTGGCTGCTTACCTTCCACGCAGTGCTCCACGTCCTCCAGGTTGCGCAGGGTAATCCTCATCAGACTTGAGTTGAGCATAAGTTCGTTCTTGTGTTCTGGACCCATGGACTCTGGGGCAGGGTTGAGGAAGAATATGCGAGTGTCGCCCGTGGCTACGCGATTGTCGCAGATCCCAGGGTTGCCAAAGCCACCGATCATCACCTTGTTGCCACCATCCAGGAGAATTTCACGGTTGACAGTGGACTTCCCTTTCAAGTAGCGCCAAACCCTGACCTTTAGCCAAACACAACAGACAGACAGCACACCGTTTAGCTTTTTGTCAAAACCAAAGAAACATACCATATTGTGATCCATTTTGAAATCATTCATGATTAGTGAACCATTGATTTACAAAACTGATGAAGAACAGCCTGAGATGTCTTAAATAAGTGCAATTTCAATTATATGTTTTCATTTTTCCACATTCAGTCAGACTGCATGTGCATTATAATGAACAACAAAGAGTATTTTATGTCTTTGTCTAGTGGACAAATAGTTAATAGCAATGCAGTTTATTGAAATTTATTAATTATTGTTTTATCCTCAATTTTCAGGCTTTGCAATGTCATCCAGTGGGCCAGACTAGATACTTTGGCAGGCCAGTTCTAGACCTGGAGCTGCCTAGAGCTGTATGTTTGACACAATGTAATCTAAAAGTGGGGTGCTGTTAAAATTTCAGGCCCCTGTCCAGCTCTGGATTGTCAGAATCAGGGCTTCTCATACTGTCCCCCGCCTGAGTATGCATGCTTTTGTAAAGACAGGTTAGTTCTCTGGCTTAACTGTTCAAATCTTTACCTGTGCTACCAAGACATCCGGTGACATTATATGTGATAACAGAGAATCTTAACCTTGGATTCTCAACTACTTCTATTGGAATAAATGTCATACTTAAGATCCAGGTCCTGGGTTTGTTCAGAAAAACGTATCTAAAACACTGCTTGAACCCATTGGTAGTGCATGACAGTTAATGCAGCAAAGGGTGCTTTCTGCACAGTCATGGGAAAGCTTGCCCCTTCCACTACATGTTAGCTGTCCTGTCTCATTTCAGCACTTGGTGGCGGTTTCTGTTTTCCAGAAGGAGAGCTGCGTGCCTCTAATCTACTCCACTCATTCACCGGGAGACGGGAAACAAGTGGGTGCTGAGGAAAAGAGCAAGCGAGAGAGCTGACCAAACACAACTTGTTTATTTTGACAGATTATAGAGTGGTCTACCACAGGTCCATGATGGTGCATAAGTTAGTTTCACAATGAATGGCCATGGAATAAGAATGAAGGAAGTGTTCTTCCGAACTGAAAATGTGCTTATTTGTGGACCTGTGGATGTTTTTTCACCATGTATTATGTGGTTTATTAATCAGAGAGCTCATGTTCCTGTTTCACACAGGTTTCACATGAGTGGTTAATGACAATGTAAAGCGTGGCTATTATCTTTATTGCTTTGGGCACACCTTGCAGCACTTGTCAGTACTCTTTACCAAGACGAAAATCAAGTTACTGTCTCTTATGATCTTATAACAGCGACCTGCAAATCTCTGTACTATTTTGCAGTGTTTCTGTGGTACTTCACTAATCCTCACTAACATTTATATATTCTATATTTTATGGATCTTTTTATTTATTTTTTTATCCCCAAAGACATCTGTTACAGCCACAAGTCACAAATCTCTAGTGTGAGATAAAAGCAGTGGCATTCGTCAGCAGCACCACAAAATAAATCATGACTCAGAATATCACGTTTGCAGCCTCTGGCAAATGTTGCTGCATGTTTTCAACAACATTTATGACTGGAAATCAATTGAGAGCTATAGCCAGGGGCCGGTGAGGGGCCAGGATCCTACTGCAGCATGTTTGGGATGATTACATGGTCGGTTAGGCCTCCCTTGTAGCTATGTAATTGGTAAGTGGAAATATAAAATCACCCTCTATCTATTTCTGAAGGCAAAGTGGATCCACTGTCAGTGTCCGTGTAACCGCTGCCAAATGATTCTGGATGAATGAGTTTGTAAAATGTTTTTCAGGCAAACTGTTGATGCCTTTGAGAGAGTTGGGACACAATTTCGGTGGCAATGGCTTCCATCAGCTGCACGAGGGTAAAGGTATTAAGGGATAATGTGACTTCTAACAGTCCACAGAAACCCTGTTGGTAGTTTTCGTGCAAGAAGCAGGTGTATTTTCCATCGTTTCAGAGACCACATGAAAGCACTTACCTTGCAGGAGTAGGTGTTGTGCACAGGGTCCATGTTAATTATTTCGTCCACGGTGCCGGTCAAAACTATGTTGGCCTCTTCTTCTCTGTCCTCCAAGTCTTTCTCCGGGCAACTTGCGGCGCAACGCTGCCACAGAGCCACGAGCAGCCCCGCTAGAAGCAGCGCTGTCCGGCCGGGCCGGAGTGTGCGCTGGGAACCCATGACCACCACACGGATGTAACCCAAAAAAAAAGTAAACTTTCTTAAAATTCAATTATTTTACCACCCGGATGGTCCGAGAACAAACTCCAAACTCTTTCGAATGCGAACTTCCCTACGGACTACCAGTGTCTCTTTCACTCTGCTGCCGTGTTCCCTGCATCTGCAGCCCGGGTTAGAAATCCCTCTCTGCCGCCGCCGGCTGGGAGACCAGGAGGGAAGAGAGGAAGGAGGAGGAAGGAGGAGGAAGGGGCAGGGATCTCTCTCTCTCCAGGAATGCAACTGCACTTCTCTCACCCCCTCTCTTTTCTCTCTCTCTCTCTCACACACACACATTCACAGTGACGCTCCTGGATTTGCATGCGATTTGAATTGCTGATCCCACAAGTGAGGGTGAGGGTGAGGGTGAGGTGGGTGGTGTTGAGGGGGCTGGAGGGCTGTGCGCTGGGATGTCTGTAGAAAGTGACTGTCCAACGCCGCCCCCAGTCGGACAGACAGTGTCTTTACCTCCGGTCCCCGTTATCAGGAGCAGTGTGGATTCTCAGCTCGGCATCCTTTGGTCTTCATGGTGCAGGGTATGAAGTCACGGGCAATAGGCTACTGTTGTCTGCTCATAACAGACACAGCATAAAGCACTAAAGGACACCACATAAAGAAACACAACAATCCATAAGCTTATACTCATTGACTATGTTTAGTAATCTGTCACATTGAATAATAGGTTGGAAGTGATCACATATTGCTCCAGCAGTTCAGTGTTATGAGATGCATCAAGTATCGATGAGTTTAGTGGTTTAATGCCACTGACTCCCCGCAGATCTGCAAGGCAGAAGGAAGCAGAGATTGTTAAAGGTTTTAGCACCAACGTAAGTAAAATTTTCTTTTATAAGAAAGCAGGAATCTCTGAGTCTTTCGCCTATAAAAGATGACCGTTATTTATTATTGTCTATGTTTTGTCTATGATTATATTGCGAAAGGATACACTACTGTGTAGAATATATGCAAAGTTAAACCTTCTTTTAATGATTATTATTATTTCCCTCTCTGGATCCTCTTCTGTAGTTTCTGGGGGCTCTTGCACACCGCTACAGAACTGCTGTGTACAGTCAATTCCCTGTGTCTTCTAAGATTCACCATTTAAGTGTGTTTATATGTGAGATACAAAATATTGAGGAATAGGCTTGAATGTGAGTATTAGACCTTTATACTTTGCTAATGTTCTTTTCTAATCCAGACATGACATTTCATATAAGATTTTAGATGTGCAGAGCTCATATAATGCATTGATTGATTGTGTATAATGTGAAAGCTGCTGCAACCTAACTCCCTACGCAGCGTTTTAACATCTTTCAGCTGATTGTTTTGGCTTTGCAGACCATTTTTACTTACTTGCTTACTGCTTACTTGCCACAATTTCTTCACAAGATTTTGCTTCCACTGTATGGTGTGGTGAGAATAGAGATCTTTATGCAAACGTCTGTAACTTAAGAGACTTCTTTTATTAGGAGCTTGCAAATACAGCTACAATATGGTTATGTGGATGAGAGCTCCCTGCAGCAGTGAAGACAGACCAACAAAGAAGCAGAGTGCATGGCACATTATAAACAGTAAAAACAGATTGTGCCGCTGCTACCTTTCGCAGTTGTGTGCTGTGTGAAAAGCGTGACAGGTGTTTTGGAGCTAGCAATATCAAGATAGCAACAGGTTTGCCTCAAGCTAGAACATTCATGAACAATAGGTCATTGTCAGGTCATTCAGTGAGTCACATAAGGTTTAAATTTTCCACTACATATGGTACAACGGCTCAACACGTTTCACTTGTAACCGTTCTTTTTTGTTTTCCATTAGAGAAGTTGTTGTACCTGATAACTGGTACTTTTCAAGGTTCCAAATGAGCTGAGCTGATACTAAACAGTGTTGTGAAAACACTGCTGACCACTGATCAGTCGGAGGGTGTCGTCACTAGAACTGTCACTTGTAAGAGACAGACATCCCACATACTGCCTGCAAATTTTGACCTTTCATATTTTTTTCAACCCAGATTTGCAACTTGCAAAACTTCTCCATGGTCAGTTGACGAAGTGCAGATGTTCCTCTGTTTAGGTACCCATGAAAGGATCTCAAGAGGAAAGGGTATCCTAAAAAAATGGAGCTTTCAATCAGTATTGCATACTGTAACATCTGGACTTCTTTACTGGCATCTTTTTCAAAGGGTCAAATGGATAATACAATGCAAAATGTGTGTTACTATTTTAAAACTTTGGCTCCCAAACTTGAAGGTGACAAGGCTGTCAAAAAGCTGTCTTTTCAATATCACTGTAATATGATTCACTGGATGATAACACTGGTATAGAACAACAAATTACATTGTGGTGCACAGTTTTAATCTCTTCACAGTTATCTTACTTTTATCAAATGGGATCTTTGATGTGATCTTTATAGAATTAAGTGAGCTGGGTACTGAAAGTTCTATGGGAATGTGTAAAGTTGTGACAAGTGTGTACATCTGATGTAAAACTAAACTTTATAGCTGAACAGGCAGATGCTAAACTCACACTTTCTGATATGTCATTAAAGATCCCCCTTATATCATAAAACTTCCCATGTTTAAATCTGTAAATGTTACCATATGGCTATTTTGTTAGAGCTCCTATTTAAAAACAGACAGTGCGTAAATTTCCACTCCTTAAAAGCTGTAATTTTAACTACCCTTCTATTCCTGGGAAAATGACAGGCTTGGATATGCACAGTTGCTAGAGAGGATATTTGCAGAAATTTGTTCAAGTAGGCCTCAGCTCTGACAGCTGAGTTAACCCAAACAGACAACCGTCTTTTGAATGAAAAACGATACAGTATGACAGTGCTTTTCATGTTCTTTATACACATGAAGTGAGGATCACATTTGTCAAAATGCTTTTATTCCAGGAGAACACACTCTTCACAAGCGATCCCTCTAGGCGTGGACAGTTAAATCAATCCTACTCCAACACAAATAATCTCTCAAATCAACAAATGACATAATCTGTAATATTATCAAGCCTGGAGCTGCTCCACTGAAAGTAAATAGCAGACCAACTGTGTGGTTTTAAATAACATTTTCATTGGCTTCCACGTTTAAATGGGCTTCATTTTATAGCAGTAATGACTAGTTTGAACAAGAGTACACCCAAATTCAAAAACATTTCCCCTGCATGATTATGGATTATAAATTATTCTTAATGTAGCTGTATGTTGGTGTCATACATGAATCACTGCTGTCAGCTCTTTGTTTATGAATTTAGTAAACAGTAATGAGCGTAAATTAAAACTGTCTGTTTGTTTCACGGTGCAAAAATTTAGTGGGATTTCCTTCTCAACACACTAATTACAGTATAATGCACAGATAAAAATGAATGTCCCAGTTGAGTGAAAATATTGGACTGCAGACCTCACATACTTTAAGCTACATTGATCACATTTGTATTTATAAGTATGTTTAGTTGTTATACAATGGAACAAACGACTGTGTAATGTGTGTCGTGACGTGTCTTTTTTTTTCAGCTCATTGTTTCACGCTTCTCCCCTGGAAGTTTGGTCATCAACCCCACATTCCCACAGCTGATTTTAGTGAAAATGCTCCTGTCAACTCATTGCAACTCAAAACCTATCCAGCACCAAACATCACCAGCTAGCAGCAAGCAGCAAAAGAACCAGATATTTCACACAGGCGTTGGTGGAGACCATGAAAGAGTTAAAAGGAGATAGAATTTGACTATTATAGCAGAAGATTATAGCAGAAATATGACTCCAAATGAGTGCTGATGTTGTTCTGTGTCTGCGTAACGCGGTTGTTTGCCAGCATCAGAAATCATTTGCTCCGCAGTCTGATTATCAACTTGATATGCGAGAATGACAGGAAAAACACATTTCTTGTGATCTCTACAAACTGATATCTGCAGAACAACTTTAAAAATGCAGATAAAAAGCTTAGAGGACTTCATTTGCTAGAAATATTGTAATTGTAATAAATGACATGTGTATAAACATCGTTGCCTGTGCTCATCGTTCAAAGACCATCCTGGGTCAAGATGATTAGATTTTTTACATGCAGAAAAATTCAACAGAACGCAGAAAATTTAACACGCACAGGCTCTGTATACTACTATGTTATGTAAAATATGGCCCCTGATTGATAAAATTCACCTCTGGTTCACTACAACAGCTTCATAAAGTCATGATTGAGAGCAGCTTGTTCCACTTCCTCTGACTGCCATAAATAAACTGGGTTAATTCTGCAGCTAAATGATGAAGAAGCTGAACTTGAAGTGCACTGTTGTTGAGTTCAATTATTTTATCTCACCTCTAAATTTGAACATTTTTAGACACTTGGCATGTGATGGCAGCTGGAGCTGTGTTTTGTACTGCTCTCATCGAGAATCCCACAGAAAATTGGTTAATTTGTGAAAAATAACATAATCATCTATCATAATTATCTTCTGCATCAAACGCTGAGCACTGCTGTAGATTCAATTGTCTTCCTCTGTGGACACAGAACATGATTATTGGAACATCTTTCATAATGTGAAACTTACCAGAGCAACATGAACCCCTTACCCCCCACCTAGTGCTAGTTATCTCCTGACAGCTCTCCTCCTCCCACAAATATTTCAACACAAAAGCCCCAGAAAGTAAACAAGCTTTAACAAGTATTTGACATTTCATAGACTCTTTTGTGAATCAAAGTGTGGGCAGATGCAATTACAGCAGGAGATAAAGAGGGGTTGTGGAGCAAAGACATCAACTTACATTCCCTCAAAGGGGATTTACAGCCTGACATGGAGAAGGTGCACTAAAAACATGCTGTCTATTACCTTTCTTGGACCTTTTTCTCTGGCCATGTATGTCACTTTTATATTCTGCCTTGTTAAAAACACCAGTGTATAAAGGTAGGTCTATTTGGTAGGTCTATTTTAAATAATATTTGGCAGAGTAAAGTAAGAGTCAATTTTTAAAAATGTCAAATATCAGCATGAATTATTGGCTGCGTGACACTGGTCTTGGCCTTAAACAACCCACAGCAGACAATCTGTATTTTTTCAGTTATGACACTGATGGATGGAGACGGAGTCTTATATTATAATCTCTTTTGATAAATTATACTTTTGTTGATGGCTTACACAGAGGAACCCATCGCAGCTGGAAAGAGTTGACTCTGTATTCAGAAGTGTGTCATTGGAAAGAAAGAGGTGTAACCAGAGATGCAACATTAGCAGCCAAATTGTATGCAAAGCCCACAGGCTTCATTTCACAGGGAAGCAGCTGCATTGCTGCACCCCGGTGTATCACTGCATCATGGGTAGTCAGAGAATCACTGTGCAGTATCGGAAACCAATCCAACCTTTGGGCTTGTGCTCCAGTCATGTAAGTGATATCTTACAGTGCGTGCCGCATAAATAATGCACCGCTCCTGCTAAAGTAATTCAGCATCTTGGCATTCAAGTTTGCGCTTTGTTTCAACATCCTTTATCCTGATAGTGTCTGTTCATTTCCTCTGCTTGGTATGTTGTGTTTTACATTGCTCTCATAGATAATGTGCAGACACACTCTCACTTAGCATTGCCCAACAAGCAGCACAGAGATACACAAAGTACACACACATACACTGAGACATTCCAGCATTATCAAATCAGGCTGCTGTAGCTCTTTTGTTTTTCCAGAGGACAGGCCCAGTCCCCTTTATCAGGTATCAGCATGAGAACAGAGGAGCGGGCCTTGCCTGCCTGGCATCTATCTGCTTCAGACCACAGACACAGTGTCCGGTTTCCTACAGTACAGGCTGCCCTCTCTCTGCTGTCTCTGTGTGTGGCAGAACTGGCTATAGATGAATTCATCCAGTGATATGCTTACACGGTGAAATACGAGTCATTATGGCTGAGTTTGTTGTTTGTATACGTGTCCCCAAAATGTTCTGGTGCATTGGCAACACGGTCATGTTCCAGATAGATGCTTATAAAAAAATAATAATTAAATAAAGGTAGGGTTATTTATTTATTTTTTTGTTTTTTGTTTTAATTTTAAAGGAGTGGTGTGTAGGATTTAGCGGCACCTAGCGGTGAAATTGCAGATTGCAACCAACTCACCTCACCCTCCCTTTCAAAGCATGTAGGACAAATCTACAACAGCTGCAAGACTTACGAAAAATGTAAAAGGCTTCATCTAAAATGTAAAAATAAATAAATCTCCCTGAATCTTACACACTGGACCTTTATGGGTGGATTTATAGGAGTAGTATTCTATAAATAGTAGCTAATCCCAGATCCCCCTCTTGGGAGCCATAGAAAGGCTCTCGACACCGGTGATGGTGGGGTGGTGGAGGGGTGAAGCATGCCCAGCAGAGAGACTAAGTTATAACGGATGACAGGAGAGCTTGTGAACAAATCCTGTAAAATCACTGCATGACAACGGAGAGGTGGAGCCCCAGAGCGATGGTGATAGTTGTCTTCCGAATTTAACATGCAATACATAATTAATGTAAAGGAGATAGTAATCACTCCTTTTCTGTATCGTCTGTCTGTCATATGTATAAAACATATATGGCAAACCTGTTTAACAAACAGACTGGGTGGCTTACTGGTAATATTTATGGAACTACAGTTGCAGAGCAAGACTTTAGCTAACCATCAATGATCAGTTATTTTTCCTAATACCAACAGTTTGACATGAATGGTCAAACACTGGCTGAACACATGTTCACTGTCACACATCATAAACAGTTTTTGTGTGAAATTTCTCTACAAAGTAGAGCAGGGAGGACACGGCATGCCAACAAAAATGTAAATATACACAACATGCTTGGAGACATCCATGGTTTTATTAAACAGAGCAGTGAGAATACAGTTGGAATAGCTTCAGGAGTCTGGTATTAGTTGTTTTTCATACTAATTGTGTGGAGACATGAGATACTGTCAGATGGTTTTAATCTGTCTCATTGTTTTTGCCAAAAGGGCATTTGTTTATGTGACTGAGAAACTGAAGGAATTTCATCAGGTCCTTGTTGAACTGCCACGTATGAAATGCCCATAGCAGTTCGCTGCATTAGCATAAGAAAATTGCTTTTTTGTGTTTCTGCACAATTTAAATGTATTTTGGAGCTATTAGACCATCTGGTAAAAGGTTCATTCACAGTTGATTGGTTCTGCAAAAAGGTACTGTGTGTCATCCACAACATTAAAATGTTTTGTTTTAGGTATTGCATATTGTTTACTGGACGTCTTTGTTACAGATGGGCTTAATTCTGCTGCCTGTTTAGGATTTGTACCTGGCATTGATTCAACTGGTGCTAAGCAAGTTTTGTTGACATCTGAGGTACTGAAAATAGAGATCATTTTATTTCCAAATGACTGACTATAGTCTTGCTTCATACTGTATGCTTACATAGTTTAGAGTAAAATTATGTGTTTTCTAGTCAGTATATTCCTCCCATTGCAGCACCACTTTCTCAAGACAAACAGTAGAGGTAGAAGAGCCACAGCAAACAGACTGTTTTTAGCTGTCTGACAGTTTGCCAGATGGCCCTCTGCTTTGTGGTGTCAAGTCTAAACAGGAGAGGTGGTTTCACACCTGGTTTTATCCCTGTGCATTTAACTGGAATGTCAGATGGTTCAATGCCCTGTGGAGCTTCTCCCATTTCTGTTTTCTCTCTCCAGCTTTCTCTTTTAGTCAGAAAGTTTGAGGCTTTGAGCAGAGCTGATATGTTTCTTGTTGGTGTCAGCAGTATGAATAAATCGGTAACGTCTCACTGTTTGAGTACATTGTGGTGGACACACACAGTTGCCCCCCTTTTTTTCCTGCTTTTTCTTTCATACCTGAAAATGACATGTCTTTCCAAGTGTGCATTTCCAATAAAAATTCTGGCCTTATGGTCCTTTCCACCATCATTAGTATCTATCGTCTTATCTGAACGGATTGCAACAGATAAGGTTGAGTGGAGACAAGATAAAGGAGTGTCGGTGAGGAACACCATGTAGACTGTGTCCAGCTCATTATAGATAGGGACCCAGATAAAGTCCCCTCACTTCCTCATGTTACACATGGTGACTGTATTGCCTCCCAGACTGGAGTTACTCTGTAACGGTTTCACACAAAGTAAGTGTGAAGTTCATTGGAATGGAATTTTCTGAGCCCATTAAATCACAAAAATCTCCAAAATTGAGGTTACCAAATGTTAATGTCAAATGCAATGTTTCAATACGAGTTTGAGCAAATCATTATGTTTAAAACCAGCTGCAAACTGTTCACTGGCCATATTGAAGGCAGGGCAACAGTAAATGATAGCGAGCCAGTCTCCATTACTATTAGTTAGACCTCTCCATCCATCTGCTCCCGCTCCCGCCCAGACCCTGCTCGTTTATGCAGAGTGGCTACAATTTACAGACGACCATTTTGTCTAATGGATACCATTCATTCATTCCCAGCTTGCTCTCTGGCAGGCGCTCGCCAGAGTCCATTAGGATATGAGTCCACTGCGAACGCCCACAACCACGCCACTGCAGATGAATGGCAAGATCAAAACCTTTCTGACTCCAAGTGATTTAGTCGCTGCTGTTGAGCTGATTTTATATTCTGCAGCTGTTGGCTACTTTTGTTGATAAATGTGTAATGAGGTCCATTTGGATGTGAAATTGACTACTTCAATTCACCATTAATGCACAATGTCATCTCACCACAACAAGAGGAGCACCTATAGAAAGACAGTAGCCTGTAGTATAAACAAAGAGTATTGCCTTTGTGGAATCACCATTTTAAACCAGACACCAGTAATCACTGTTATGCACCCAGATTAAGAACTTTTTGATGTACAGGAACTCAGGGAGAGAGGATCCTCATTTCCATAAGCTAGCCTTAAGTTTCCCCTCTAATAGTGTTTGATCTATACGTCTCTCCAAGGGAACATGATCAATAGGATGACTCTGTGGGTTTATGTGTGTGTGTCTGGAGATGCCCTTCCTCAGTCAAGGAGCTAAGCACCGTGCCAGAAGACAGACTAAGCACTATGTGACAAGAAAGTGCAGCATCATCATGGCTTTGCGCTTTTGTAGACTGGGTTCGACCCAAAATGGCTGTCCAGTTGCATTAGCTAATTGCACGCTGTATTGTCTCTCTGTCACTTGGCACTTTTTCATTTGACCAGCTGGGCACATTCAGTGATTCCAGGCACTTAATTCTACTGTGACTATTAAGTTTGGACTCACCTGAACCAGTCAACAAGGTATCTAAAATTACCGATTATATTCATTATGAATCTTACAGTTTCACAGATGTGGCCTCTCTTTTGTTCTATCAGTTGCTATCCCTAAAGGGGATTCAGTGATTCAGTGAGTCACATAATGGTATAATAATGGTATAATCCTCCTGATAGTTTGACTTGGGAGATTCATTAATTAATTCATTCATTTATTCCAGAATGGTTACCTCTATTGCTAAGCTTGGCTGGGTTTGAACTCCACAATATCAGCCCAATAATGACTTGTTAGACATAGGCCATCAGGAATAATAAAAAAGGGGAAACAACTGATCATTTTTCTTGTGCATTACAGTAAAAAACATATTTCTCTTGTCTATTATGATGTGCATTATGACACTGACCAATAGAAACACAGAAACTCCACAAAACTGTTTCTTCACATTTACAGTTGTGTGCAGAAATTATCATGATGTTGATGTTGGTTCTGTTGTTTATTTGCATTCTTGTTCTCAGAAGTTGGCCCCCAACAACTCCTTTGTGATGAGATGACATCACGGACATCATGAAAGACAACTGATGCAGTGACCATCTTAACGGACAAAACTATTGTGTATTATCTGTGACTGCTTATCCTCATCAGGGTCATGGTGGGGCTGGACCCCATCCCAGCTGACTTTAGGTGAGAGGGTGGGTACACCCTGGACAAGTCGCCAGCTTATCACAGGGCATATGGAGACAAACAACCATTCACACTAACATTTACACCTACAGACAGTTTAGAGTCATCAATTAACCTATCAAGTACATGTCTTTGGACTGTGGGAGGAAGCCATGCAGACGTAAGGAGAATATGCAGACTCCACAGAGAAAGGCCCCAGCTGAGGTTCTGTTTGTGAGATGACAGTGCTAACCACTGCACCACCGTGCCGCCTTTTATCTTATGCTGTCTTTAATCGGAATAAATAAAATTCCTACTAACTCACACTACTTCAAACTAAATTCAGTGTTCTCTGCAAACAGAAATACAAGATAAGCACAATATATCAATAACCTGTCAGGTAGGCCCACAGCTATTATCGGACCCCAAAACTGCAGCAAAGCCTAAATGGTAAACCAACACATCTACAGGCGCCTTGCCAGTGCAGGTGGGTAGACACATTAAGGCCAGAATACAGTGCTGGGCTGTGGCCAGGTAGGGGATGAGAGCCGCCCCCATCACCCAGAAGCAGATGTTACCTTATGAATGCTTGCCCAGGAATCTGTGACTCATACCAAATCCCTCCTTCTGTTTAACAAAAACCCATGAGAACCTGTGAAGGAATGAAAGTGGGAAAGGGAAAGAATGAAGCGGTGGAGGGTAAATCTTGATGTGCGTGACAGAGGGAGGGAAGGATGAAGGTGGGAAGGATTAACGGATAGATAGATGGCTGATGAATAAGGTGGGTGGAGGACTGAAATACTAGCACAAGTTCTCCTTTTTAACCGCCTTACTCCTTGCTCCTTCAGTCTAGATGAATGACAGGCTTCATCAGAGGGGGAAATATTTCAAAAGCATGGCTGAGTGAAGAGGCAAAGCAGAAACTAAACAGGAGTGGTGGCAGACGAATCAAAGCCTCGGACTGATGAAAGTGCTCCCAACATCCTGTCTGTCACTTAACAGAGGAGGCCGGTTAGGCTGCCTGTTAGGACAAGAGCCCTTTGTGGCTGCGAGTATGCATGCATTTGTGGTGCTCGAGTGGTTTTATGTGTTGAAGTCAAGTGACTGCATGTGTGTTTCATCTCTAAAGCTCCCACCCCTGTCTCTCTCTCTCTCTCACTCACACACACACACACACACACACACACACACAAACACACACACTCTCTGGTGAGTCTAAAAGAAAGGTGAGTGTTGTCAATTGAGTGAGTTGATGGCTCATCAGTGAAATATGCCTGGCTCGGCCAGGCATGATAGAAGGAGAGGGGCCCTTGGGTGCAAAAGTAGGAATCTCCGCCCCTTCCCCTTGTTAAAATGTATTTCCCACCCCCTCTCTCCTTTACCCTCTCATTTTCTTCATGTAAAGAGCTGTAAGCCTGATGTTTTTTTCTTTTTTTTAAATTTTGCTTCTCCTCCCTCTGCAAAACCACATCACACACATGCGCACTATCAACTTACACATGCACACTGCTGCATGCTGACTACAGCATCAGCCTGATAGAGGTTTAATTAACCTTGCATGTTAATCACCAAATTAAATCTGTAAGAACAAAAAGTACATTCATGACATTTCCTTCCTTCTTGTTACAACAAAGAGCTTATGCTCATAATAATAATATTTCCTTAATAATAATAGCAACTTTCAAGGGACCCAAGGACACTTTACATATTACAGACCTCGTAGAATAATAAAAAAGCAACATACTATATACAACATAACACTTGTTATTAGATTATATTAACTCTGTTAATCATTTTCTTAATTATCTGATAAGTTGTTTGGTCCAAAAAATGTCAGAAAACTACATTAAAGAATTAAAAAAAAAAAAAAAACAGAAAATATTCACATTTGAAAATCTGAAATCTAAGAATGTGGAAATATTTTCTTTTTAAAAACTCAATATTATGAATTGATTATCAAAATAGTTGACGATTAATTTAATAGTTGACGGCTACTTGATTAGACAACTAATCATTAGAGCTTCAGCCATAAAAGCTTGAAAGTTTAAATAAATTAGTGTGCACATTCATTTTTTACTGTGTAAAACTGAACTCAGGGAGTGTGTTCATTGATGCTTTTATGATACAGTGCAAAAATGACTAATGAATGTGTTCTTCTTGATAAACACTTGCCTTAAACTAATCTAGATAAGCTGAGGAAATACTGCTTGAGTGCAGTAGATGCAGATGAGTCCAGTGAAATATATCCATTAAAAAGCCACATATCAGGTCTACATAAGGAAAGGGTCAGTTGATAGTAGGGCGCTCGGAGTAGCTTGAAAAATGACCTAGAAAACCAGAAGCTTATAACTTTCAACAACAGTTGATAAAATCAATAACAGTAAAAACTTTTCAACCCAGTCTCCATTATGGCCTACATTTGATCTATCTTGAAGTTAAGCTACTCCCTCTTTTCCTTCTTTTTAGGACCTCCTGGAGCTTCCTAAAAGATCACTCATGTCGCTGACCCCAGGCTGGACCACATGTATCTAAAGGAGCGAGTGAAATGTTTGCTTGTTTCACAGAGGAAACATCTACTGTACCATGACCTTAACCCAACGATGGCAGAAATGTAAAACAAAATAGTAATTATGGTTCATTTTCATGATGAAAATGCATTTCACATTCAGGGTAATTTCCTACAACAGAGAAATAAGAGGGTAAGGGTCTAATTGGTGTGTTGCACTGTGGTAAATGTCACTGTTCAGACATAGCGCTACATGTGGTCAGAGATCGTCCTATCAGCAATAAGAGCTGATTGTTTACCTGGACAATGTCTCCCCCCTGAGGCTGAAAACTAATTACACTAAACAAGACAGCCACACATGTATACATAAAACATATACATATAAAAGCTTACATAGAGTGTATATACAACTGCCATTACTTTATTTAATGCCAGTATGTTTAACCATGCACTATTTCATCTATTCCATACCTTCAATTTATTTTGCATGATATTTTTAGCAGGAGGCAGCAGGGTTTTTAAGAGCAACCAGCTAAGATTTGTGTTGTCATTTGTCATACATATGACAACAGAACTAGAATATTACAGGAAATAACTTTGAAACTTTCAGACCTCCAAATGCAGCACATCAGTAAAGAAGCATTAACAAGGCCAACTTAACTTGGCCCTGCTTAACTTAACCCTCTGTTCCTCCTACTCTCTCAGCAATGTGTACAGGAGTCCTATGATGGACTATTAGATGGATTAGTATTATGGTAGTTTATTGAATTTATTTATTGAACACACAGTGACAAAATTAAGATAACTTGTAACACGTTTTAAAACGTGTGCTTAAGGGGAAGCGGTAGACCTTTTTCCATAACAGCCACTTTGACATGAAATACTAGAGCGGAGAGGTGATATTAATTAAGGTCCTGTTCCATTTATTGCAGCAGAGTCTTTCCAGAGAGCCAGCATAGAGGACAGCAGCACTCTGACTCTGTTTGAGCTGATTGGAACTGAACCTTAATTAGTATCATTGATAACACCTGCGCTTACATACTATTTCAGCTGGAAATAGCTGCTGTCAAACAGGTATATAAAACACCACCCATGACCTTATCATGCCAGTAGACAGAGTGCTTTAATAGTGCATATTATCACATGGAGTTTTGATTAAATTTGCAGAAACCATATTACCACATGTGAAGCCTGGGGCTCTTTTCACAGCATATGTTGACATATCATAGCAGGAAAAGCTCCTAACAGCACACTGTAATTAAATGTCTCAGAGAGGCAGCCAGCAGAACACCTGGATAGAGAGCTCTCGTTGATGTTATTAATAACAGCTGTGCTTTTCATAACATGACGGGTGGGTCTGTCTGCAATACACTTCCGTACATTAATTCAGAAAGAGTACCAAGTGAATTCAACAACAACCTTTCTTTTCGTCCGCCATGAAAAAGTTAGCAATGACAATTTAAGGTGATGTCAAAAGTTAACAATTAATACAAATTATGCGAGTATATTATACTGTATTTTTCTTTGGACATATTATATTGCTTCCTGTAATGTAAAAGAGCGACAAAGTATAACGTCTTACACGTACAAATGTTCGAGGTAAAGCGTATCAGAACTGTACTCACCTGGGCTGTATGCGTCCAGCTCTGCGCAGGTTCTGCGCAACCGAGCGCTTGTGAAGTTTGCTGTCTGTAGCCTGCTGGAGACGGTCCAACTCACCATAGCGATACCATAGCTAGCTAACATTGCCCCATGCTGGCCCGCCTGTCGTACAATGAGAGATATTCTGCAAGAGCCGAATAACAATTAAGTGGCCGATATATTAATATAAACACGTAAGTGGGACGGAGCGACTTTATTATCATGCTAACGGTTTGCTACATTAGATAGCTTCACGTTAGCACTGGCTAACGTTAGCTAAACAAGACCAGCATGATACACTTATGAAGCTCTGACTTAGCCTGTACCTGACATAACTTTACCAGTTGGACGTGTCAGTTTTGTGCTAGTCGTGTAAAATATGCTATCTATACACCTTAACGTAATGTCTCTGTTTGGTGTGTTGCTAATTAGCAAGTTGACAGTTTGTTTCACTAGCGAATCAGACATGTTGGCTAGCACTAGCGTTAGCTAACAGTGACCTGTATAAACTGAGGACAGATATTTCTTCCTGGTATAATGTTCAGAAGATATATTTTTATTGTTTTTCTTTGCTGAATTTGTTTGTGCTAAGCCAGAACGTTTTCGTGAAAGCCTGTTTGTTTGTCTCCCTGCAGATCAGGCCATCCAAATGGTGATCATGTCAGGCACAGCCACTGTGCTGCAACAGTTTGTCAGCGGGCTGAAGAGTCGAAATGAAGACACCAGAGCAAAATCTGCCAAAGATCTGCAGCACTATGTGACTACAGAGCTCAGAGAGGTAACGGCATAAAGAAACATGGATGTGTAGGAACCTGCCAGCAGGCTGTCCACAACAGCTGTAGGGATCAGCTGTTTGCACAGTTTCAGGAGTGGATATGAATCTGCCCTTCAGTTTGCCGATTTTACATAAAATGTGCATGGATCACATAGAAATGTTTTGGATTTCTTTGGGATTACAGACTTCTCTTGCTCTTTCCCCTCACTGTTTTTTGTGATATGTGTTTGTATTTGCGCCTTCCACAGTTAAGCCAAGATGAAGCCACTACATTCTATGATGAGTTAAACCACCACATATTTGAGCTGGTATCCAGCTCTGATGTGAATGAGAAGAAAGGGGGGATTCTTGCCATAGGTAAGCATTGACCTGCCAAATTCTTAAGTTTACAATCAACTTTTGATTTACATAAGGTCTGATGGAATTGCCTTGAGATGTGTTACTGCCCTGAATCTATATCATGATAGTTACATTGTATATATGTGTTAAAAAGCATGTTATCAATATTTCCTTCCAGTGAGTCTGATCGGAGTCGAGGGAGGCAATGCCACCAGGATCAGCCGCTTCGCCAACTACCTGCGCAACCTGCTCCCCTCCAGCGACCCCGTGGTGATGGAGATGGCTTCAAAAGCCATGGGCCACCTTTCTATGGCTGGGGACACCTTTACTGCCGAGTATGTGGAGTTTGAGGTGAAGAGGGCCCTGGAGTGGCTGGGAGCAGACAGAAATGAAGGCAGACGACATGCTGCAGTAAGTCACCGTGCTGTTTGTTGTTGAAATACTTGTGGGTGTTTATGTTTGGCGCAGATGAGGGCAAAGGAGGGTTTGTCTTTTTTGTTTTTACTTTCTGAAGCAGCACGAGGTGTGGTTATGGTCTGTCTTTTCCCTGGATGGAGAACTCACTCATCGCTGTTCAAGAGACCATGTTGAATTTTAATCTAAATGTAACATTTTCAAACTTGGTTTAAGATGAACTGCTGTGTTGTTACTGAACTTGTCGGTTGTTGATCTTGAGTTGTGAGTGTTTGTAAAGGTTTCTGTGACACACTTGCACTCTGGCCTTGTTAATCTTATCTACAGTTATTCTCTGACGCAATTGTCTGTTTGAAAATGCAACGCACAGGGGAAATAATGCTAAAATCAAAAAATCTAAATCAAATTTAGGCTTTATTTTTCTTACCTTGGGCAGTTTTCAGATATGTGGAATTAGTTGTCAGACGATACAAGAATGAGTGTCTGCAGGAAAATGATCAGTGATGTTTTTGTGGAGGGCTGTCCATGCAGACATCAGCACAAAGAATGCAAACATTGGAGGCCAGCAAAATAAACAGCATCAATGCTATTATTAACCTCACCTTAACCTTTAAAGTTTTTATTTGTCTGTTCATATTAGATAGTTGGATTTCCTGCTAACGAACGGAGCAAATGATTTTGGATTGTTTTTCAGTTGAGTAAAAATGTAAAAAATGCATTTTCCTTGAATTTGTTATTTGATGTTGAATGTCAAATGTTCTGCTCGTGAGGCTTGTGTCTCTTCCATTGTTTTCCTCATTTGCAAACATTGACTAATTATTGCTTCAGTTGGCAGTACTTAATCATGTGTGGTATGACATGCTCACATTTCCATGTCGTGCACTAGTTGTAGTAACAACATCTTAAGGTTCACAGCTCTCAGTTTTATTTCAGAATTCCCCAAAAAACACAGATAAGGGTGCATAGAAGCAATGTCAGGATGAAAACAGGGTTTTGGCAAAGAAAGGTATAAATACTAAGTGTTGATTTAGAATAATGTTGTAACTGTTCAGTCACATCTTAAGCACAATATTGACTTACAGTAAATTGTATATTTTAAAAAAGTAAATCCAAGGAAGGCAATTAATGATGAGCTGTAAAACCATTTTCTGTATTTTCCAGGTGTTGGTGTTGAGGGAGCTGGCTGTGAGCGCGCCCACCTTCTTCTTTCAGCAAGTGCAGCCCTTCTTTGACAACATCTTTTACGCAGTTTGGGACCCCAAGCAGGCGATCCGAGAAGGGGCTGTATCTGCACTGCGAGCCTGCCTCATCCTCACCACACAGAGGGAGACCAAGGAAATGCAGAAACCACAGTGGTACAAAGTAAGATTTTAAAAATAAGTTTCTCTCCTCAGTACATATTGTATTTGCCAGAGAAAACCCCTGGTCTCCTGAGTACTATTAATAATAGGTAACACAAGTGTGTGTGTCTTTTCTGTGACAGCAAACCTTTGAGGAGGCAGAGAAAGGCTTCGATGAGACTCTGGCCAAAGAGAAAGGGATGAATCGCGACGACAGGGTCCACGGCGCGCTTCTGATCCTGAATGAGCTGGTTCGCATCAGCAGCATGGAGGGAGAGGTGAGTGGCTCAAAGCACTCTCAAAATATTCTCACATCCACATGTGAAACATTCCTCTCACTGTCTTGTCTCTGTGACAGCGCATGCGTGAGGAGATGGAGGAGATCACACAGCAGCAGTTGGTCCATGATAAGTACTGCAAGGAGCTGATGGGATTTGGAACCAAGCCCCGCCACATTACGCCATTCACTAGCTTCCAGTCGGTGCAGCCACAGCAGTCCAACGCCCTCCTGGGCCTGCTGGGCTACAGCACACCTCAGGGTTTCCTCACCTTCGGAGCCGCGCCAGTACCTGCCAAGAGCTCGCTGGTGGAGAGTCGATACTGCCGTGAGCTGATGGAGGAGCGATTTGACCAGGTAGGTCACACAGCAGAGGTTTGGCTTTTCCAAGAATGCAACAGTTGTTTTGACAAGATTGTTTGACCATTTATGGTGCTAATGCAACAATGCTGAAGTATATATTCACCTGTCTTTATTAATATTTAAGCATGGTTATGACGCTTCTTGAATGAATCAATCAAACTCTCACTTTCATTACATTCCTCTTAGCTTTGTGTTTTATGGCTTGCATATTTCATTGAAAACAAAAATACATAAATTGGAAGTGAACCACAGGGAGATGGAATCAGTTTCCCAGTCTGGGGCTGGTGTGCGTTGGTTTTGTGTGTCTGCAGTAAATGGAGGTTTAAGTGTTCAGTTTTTGTTTAGACAGCCAGAGAGATGTTTATGGAACTATTGTGTGTTTCAGACCATAGTTTACATTGGTGTTATATTGGAATGCATCACATTATATTCTACTGTGCACTCATATTATAATAATTAAAACGATTGCTTCAGGTTAAAGATGTATTTCACCACTGGGGAGATGGTCTTTTCATAAAGCTGGGCTGCCTGTGCAGTAGAAAGATGCAAATATTTTTGAAATTCATGCTACGTGGCCAGAGAAAACAGAGAAAAATGGCTGTATTCCCTTTTGCATTTTGCAGCTGCATCCGTACAATAAAATAATGTTTCTGAAACATTTGAGGTGAGAAATTTGAATTTGATGAACAGCTGAACAGTTTGGTCTTAATCTGTCTCTGTTAAACCATGTTTGGTACCAGACAGCAGCATACTTGAATTGGCTGTCTGGGTGCTGGCAGTATGCTTATTTGCACATACAAACCACAGTGAAATGATACAGAAGTGGGTGAAAATTAAAGTGTCACTTTAAGCTGATTGTTTAAGCCCTCACTTTAGTCTTGCAGTCCAGCACCCTGTATTTGTTACTTGAATGGTCAACTCCTGAATGCAGTGATGATGTGCAAGTGTGAGAAACAGTCGTTTAAAGTAACACTTTGACAACAAATTAAAAACGAGAAATTCTAAATTGAATTTTGAATAGAAATAGGAAACATAGCTTCTATGTTATTTTACTCAACTCCCACAACAATGTATCCCATTGTCCACAACACAAGGCCGGTGCTGTTCTCAGAACCAGATAAATCACAGCTGACACAAGCTTTTATTATGTGCTTTGTCCAGGTGTGTCGGTGGGTGCTAAAATACAAGACCAGTAAAAACCCTCTGATCCAGATGACCATCCTCAACCTGCTTCCACGCCTGGCAGCTTTCCAGCCACATATATTTACAGGTGGGACTAGTTAATGATCAAATGTTATCTAAGATCTGTCTAAATCCATCTTTTTTACAGTACCGTGCAACTGTGATTTCTTTCCATCACTACAAGCACTGGGCCTCCTTGGTGGTTAGGAACAAAATGTAAAGCGATCATGGTCAATACCTTTTGCCCTTTTGTCCTGACATCAAGGGGCTTAGTCGTAATAAATTGCTTCTAGTTTCTACCATTAAGTTGATTTATGTGTCCTGTGCTGCAGTCTACACAAAGCCCTACATCTGTATTTAACTATTTGCACTGTGGTCGTTCCATCCACCGAGCAGACCAGTACCTGTCGGACACTATGGGCTACCTGCTGGGCTGTCTGAAGAAGGAGAAAGAGAGGACGGCAGCGTTCCAGGCCCTGGGGCTCCTGGTGGTGGCTGTCAGGGCAGAAATCCAGCCGTACCTCTCGAAGGTCCTTGAGATCATCAAGGCTGCGCTGCCACCCAAAGACTTTGCACACAAGTCAGTAATTAAAAAGATGAAACAGTTTGTAGTCTCTCTATGTATTGTAATAAATTCAACTTCTTCATGTTTAGATGTTGATATGTTTGACTTATTAGTATCCTTTTAATAGTTTTGTCTTACCGCGCTGTTTATGTTCTCTTATCTTGTCTCATTCTGCTCTAATGTCACTGTGTCTTCATGCATTTTAAGGATCATTCTAGATTTGTAGTCTATAGTAGTGTTATATTAGAAGAAACCCTCCTTTAAATCTAAATGTATGTTTGGGGAGTATATCTTCTGTGGTAGACATATTCAAAAATCATTTTGGATTCTCTGCATAAAAAGAAGTCTTACCATTAGTGTATGTTTTTTCACTTTCTGGTCTTCCATGTATGCAGGAGGCAGAAGACCATGCAGGTAGACGCCACAGTGTTCACCTGTATCAGCATGCTTTCCAGAGCCATGGGCCCCAGCATCCAACCAGACATCAAGGAGCTGCTGGAGCCTATGCTGGCTGTGGGCCTCAGGTAGGAGAGGATGAGTTCATCACTGTGATAAATAATTAAACTAGTAAGACCTTTTCATCTCTAGGTTTCTAGGTTTGGATTTTTGGGGTAGGTTTAAGTAGCAGAGTTCAAGTCCAGAGTTTGGCTTATAAAATTGACACAACAGCGTTGATGATATTGAGTTGTTTGTTTACTGTGTCCTGTTCATGTAGCCCTGCACTGACGGCGGTGCTGTATGACCTAAGCCGTCAAATCCCCCAGTTGAAGAAGGACATCCAGGATGGTCTGCTAAAGATGCTTTCCCTAGTGTTGATGCACAAGCCGCTCCGTCACCCTGGCATGCCCAAAGGCCTCGCTCACCAGCTGGCTTCACCAAGCCTCACAAACATCCCTGAGGCCAGTGACGTAGGAAGCATCACACTGGCCTTGCGCACGCTGGGGAGCTTTGAGTTTGAAGGCAAGAATCTTGCAAAAAACACAGCAGATGAGATCATATTTTATTTTTAACTTTATTTTGTTAAGAAACACATGGAGAGAAGTCAAAAAAATATGCCCAGACCCCCGGTTCTAATGCATCAAATTGCATTCAAAGATTGATCTTAAATTTGCGTCTTTCAGTAAAAGAAGAAGAGGCATGAAAGCATGAAAAGAAATAAGTGATGGAGTTAATGCCTCAGTGCTTACAAGCTGCACATTCATTCAAGTTGGAAAAAGTGTTGTGGTTTTAAATTGAAAGCATAAACCATCAGATTTAAAATTGGAGTCACAACGGGGCGAGAGCACATGATCTGTAAGAAACTATTGAGTGTAGAAACGGCTGGGGCGGTTGTGTTTCCAGCTGTTCTCTGGACTGGACCCATAGAGCTTCAGACGGCATAGTACTCAATTAAAATGCTAGATAGTTCTGGGCAGTTCTTGGCGTTTGTTTTGAACTTATTCCCCTCTAATGTCAAGTGTCTGCTTCATATTTCTGTACGTTTTAGCTAAAAAAGAAAAACAGGGTCAATATTTCTGTTGACTACAGCAGCTGTCAACACCATATGTAATATGTCTGACAAAGTGACAAAGAATTGGGGGAAACTCTAAAATTGGAAAAACCAATAAAAAATGTGTTCTTAGAAATTTGCTCCACTGAGCAATGTTCAGTATGCAACTCTATGCATGTAAGTAAGTAGCATTTTAAAAGCTGCTTAAGGCTACTCAGAGGCAGTGCAAAATGCAATTAAAATCTGTGTTTAATACGGTATTGTTAAATGTGAATTCTGCTGAGCTGGTGTGCTTCGAGTGGGATGTTTTGAGGGGGATTTCAGCTCAAGTGGGGAGTGAGAAGAAGTCGTGTGTCACCATGCTGACTTGCTTAATATTTTCCAGCAGTAAGCTGCGTACAGCAGCCTGTGGTGAAACAATTACTTTTCACAGTCTTGCATCATCCTGTAGTGGACGGTGGGGTGGGGTTTGCCTTTTGGTGCAAAAACAAGCCGGGGCTGCACCGCACAACTGAACAGGCTTTGCTATTGGAAATGGGAGATTTCTGGCTCGAGCCACAATACTTTCTACATTTACATCACATTTGAAATCCAGAACCCTTTAAACTAAGCCAAATTGTCCTGTCTGGATAAAGAGGAAAGAGTCCTCAAACTAATGGCGTGTCATTATTATGGCATTCATAATTATATAATTCCCAGTTCAGGGATCATTCTGACTTTTTGTTCTTTCACCAGGACACTCGCTCACCCAGTTTGTGCGCCACTGTGCTGATCACTTCCTGAACAGCGAGCACAAGGAGATCCGGATGGAGGCAGCTCGGACCTGCTCACGCCTCCTTACCCCCTCCATCCACCTGATCAGCGGCCATGTTGTCAGCCAGACAGCTGTGCAGGTTGTTGCAGATGTGCTAAGCAAGCTGCTTGTTGTTGGCATCACAGACCCAGGTAACAGGGAAAGGAAAGGGGTAGTAGTACTATGTGTTTTTTTTAATGTATAACGATGTAGAAAAGTCTCCGTTGAGTGATGAGAACTCTATTTTACAAGAATTAGCATTTGATTTGAAAAAATATTACATTTGTGATATGAGCATGCCATGAGCAGCTGGAATGACCCCTCATGAGAGAGTCAAAATGTGTGATTTGTCCTTGTACCCGTACTTCTGCAGATCCAGACATTCGATACTGTGTGCTGGCATCACTTGATGAGCGTTTTGATGCTCACCTGGCCCAGGCCGAGAACCTACAGGCGCTGTTTGTCGCACTGAATGATGAGGTGTTTGAGATCAGGGAGCTGGCCATCTGCACTATTGGACGCCTCAGCAGTATGAACCCTGCCTTTGTCATGCCCTTCCTACGCAAGATGCTCATCCAGGTAGGAGAGGAACGACAGATGGCACACTAAACGTAACGGCATTGAAGGTCTTTTATTTTTTTTACCCATTAAAAGGAGGTTTGGTTTTGAATAGTTCAATCTACAGCACTGAAACACATTCACACCAGATGTTTAACAGCTGCAGCTGCAGTTACAGTTTTTCATTATTTAAAGGTCATGTCAGGGTTACAGTCAGTCCAGTCAGATTTTATGCAGGTGTGGTGAATAAGTCTGCCATCCAAATAATTTGAAATATGCAATAATCATTTTAAAAATCTCAACAGAGGGCCTTGTGTTCATATTAGAAATAGAGCCTTTATTTAAGTTTCTCCTTTGCCTGGTGTTGAAATGAAATAAATTGAAGGGGTTATTGAGAGATAACACAATGAAAACATTTTACCCTATTAAAGATATCTTACAAATACAATATTTTGAGAAAACACATCAGTTGTTTGCTCTGAAAACATAGTCTGTTGTTTTAACTGAATACCATTAGAGGGCAGCAAAGACCATCTTAAAGCCCAGCTATTCGTATGAAAGATTTACTAAAGGTTTCTTTGTGTGCACAATGAATTGACCTCATTAAGATTCATTGTGTTATACATGTTTTGAATATCGTTTCAGATCTTAACAGAGTTGGAGCACAGTGGTGTCGGCAGGAACAAAGAGCAGAGTGCTCGTATGCTTGGTCACCTTGTCTCCAATGCCCCCCGCCTCATCCGGCCATATATGGAGCCCATCCTCAAGGTACAACTCTGCTTTTTCTTCACTGTCCGGGTCTATGAGTGGTTCCCATGACTTGTTCTTTTCCATTTTGGTGTTTTTTTTGTCAGTGATGGTATTATATTACTGTGTTACAAAATCAAAAGGATATACTGAAAACAGGGTTCTATGGGGTGTCCATTAGCTCAGTTGGTGGAGCATCCACCCCCTGTATGAAGGATCAGCAGCGGCCCAGGGTTCGAATCTGACTTGTGGCCTTTGGTGCATGTCATTCCCCATCTCTCTCCCCACATTACTGTCACTCTTCAGCTGTCTCTATCAAAAAGAAAGCTTAAGAAGGCCAACAAAATGAAGATCTGTTTTTGCTCTATTGTCAATGTAAGAGAACTAATCTGAAGTAAGGAAACAGTTATGAGATGTCTTTATTGGTTTTGAATAAAAATGAAATGCATTGCACATTATGTACATCAGGTTCATTTGACAGGATTTTTTAAAGTCCATTACAGTCTTAATTCTTGGGGCTCTCAAATAAACTTCTGTCTGTAAGTTGAGCAGAGCACTGGTGTTGAATGAGTTAAGTGACTCTGTTACCTTTTTACTTTTACAGGCTCTCATCCTCAAACTGAAAGACCCTGACCCCAACCCTGGAGTGGTCATTAGTGTACTTGCAACAATTGGCGAGTTGGCTCAGGTAAAGCTGGATTCAGTCATTCAATTCCTGCAAGTTTTATAGGGACGGTGTGTCATATTGATTTTATACCCAATAAATCTGAGCAGAATTGTTTGCCCTCTGCATATTATTACATTTTCACAGTCTCTCTACACAGTCTTGCACAAACAATTTTAATTTTAACAATTAAAGCAGTAAGAGCTTTTCCTTTTCTGAGGTGGAAGTACAGGGTAGAGCGCCACCCATGGATGTGTGCCTTGCTCCACTCTGTCCAGGTGGTTCGACTGTCCCTGCAGAGAAGGAGTCAGGAGAGTCCAGTTAAAGGCAGGCAGGCTCTGCAGTTCATTCAATGTGCAGGGGATGTTCAGGTAGACCAGGTGTTCAGGGTTGACTCAGTGGAGGAAGTGGAAGACACCCAGTTGCTCAGGAACCAGCACAGGAAGGCACAAGAAAATGTAGGAAATACAGAAATATAGTAAAAGACAAAAAAAGATGTATACATGCATGCAAGTGTCTGTGTGTAGATGTGAAATGTCTGATTTTGATTACTCCTCATGATACAACCAAAAAAGACAGTTACTTCACCCCTCCCCGAACAGATTTGACCCATGGACACAGCAATGAATGGACTGTCCAAACACATAAGACAGCACAAAGTTTCACATCACACAAGGACATTGGTTTGATATGGCCAGATAGATTAGGAGCACTAATCAAAATCCTTTTTTAGGTTTTAGTGAACGTGTAAATCAGTTTTGATTGGTTCTCTTGTGTGGACTGTCAGGTGAGTGGCCTGGAGATGAGGAAGTGGATGGATGAGCTTTTTCCAATCATCATGGACATGCTGCAGGACTCCTCCTCGTTGGCCAAACGACAGGTACAGTCCTGCAAACGAGTATGTGCTTCATCTGGTTCTGATGTTTTTCTCTCAACAGTACTCCAAGTTCAGAAAAATATTTATTTCTTGGGTACAGTAAATACATGTCTACTTCAGTAAACATAACTGGATATAATTTCTGCAAACATTTTAAGTCACTCAGAAACAAATTTTAGAGGATTGTGAGTCTGGTATTTGCTATTTAAACAGGATTATGCAAACGTATGGTGAAATCATTCAGAAGTATCAACCAATGGCTTATCAATAAGAGACTGAAAAACTATTTGAAATGATGTCAGGAGCAGGCAGACGGGATTAATGGTTGGGAATTTCATCTGCTCCTTTTTAATAAAGAACCTTTTTAGTATCATTTGTTTAATAGGCTCATTTTATTACACAGATCTTTGGGTAACATGCAAAATACCTAAGCACCTCAGGCATTATGCTTTATGGGTCTCTATCAATGGCATTGCTTTCCACCAGGTGGCACTGTGGACATTGGGCCAGCAGGTGGCTAGTACAGGTTATGTGGTGGAGCCCTACCGCAAGTACCCCTCCCTTCTGGAGGTGCTGCTCAACTTCCTGAAGACGGAACAAAACCAGGGCATCAGGAGAGAGGTATGCACCAGTGCCTCCATCTTGGCTCCTAACCCTTCCTTTTCCCCACAGTTTACTTCGTGGCAACGTGAACCCAACTCTGTCGTTCTGTAACTCATTAAGAGGCCAGCAACTCTACCTGTCAACATATACTAAACAAATGAATGTCTGTTTAGATGTATTGACTTAGACTGCTGAATTATAATTGCAGAAATCCATACAGTATGAGGCTATGCACATTTTCCATAGTTACATGGTTACTTTTTCCTAAGTCTTGGGCTGTGATGTAAGTGATAATTGTCAGAATTTCTTCATTCGCCTGTTACATTATGTGGATGTCAGAGAGAGCATTGTCAGTGTGTGTGGTGTGTGGCATGTGCACATGGGTTCTGGCAACTCCAGCCTTCAAATCCACTATGTAATAAATTTTAAAACCCTGTTCTAACCTAGTCTCTGTTGGCTATTCTGCTTTATACTTTTGTATATTCTCATTTTTTTTTATTAAAGGAATACACCACACCAAAGTTCTATCTAGTATCAAGTACTCTTCACTTGTCAGCCTGAAAGATGGCTTTGTTTACTATTTGAAGACAGAAGCTTTTGTCAGCTGTCAGCTTACTGATTCCTGTAAAGTCAGAAATTTGTGAAGATTTCTGAATCTCGTCTTCCAGTCCAAGATTGCCAAGTGTGTGTGATGTATGTCTCCAACAGGCTATCCGTGTGCTTGGTCTTCTTGGAGCCCTGGACCCCTACAAGCACAAGGTGAACATCGGCATGATTGACCAGTCACGAGATGCTTCTGCCGTCAGTCTCTCTGAATCCAAGTCCAGCCAGGACTCAGGTAGGCTTGTGATTTCTATTACCAATCACAATTTGGTTGTAACTTCAGAAATATCTAACATCCAGAAATACAAATTTGTTTCTATTGTTTATTATTTTACAGTAATATTATTAGTGGAACAGCTGGAAGGTTTCCAAATCAAGTTATATCTCTCTGTGTGGGTTTGTCTCTTGGGGTTGGTGCTACAGTCTGTTTGTGTGTAGGAGCCTGATGATAGGATAGAATAGTGTTATTGTGGCCTTGGATTGGCTATTATATGTTTAATTAAAAGAGCATATGTTTTCACTAAGATATGATACTCTGTTTACACAGTTAATTATTAATGCCAGATATAGAGTGTCTAGAGAGAGTCTACATAAATATAAACAATTGCATCTAACCAGGAAAAGCCTCGACAGTAATACACTTCTTAAAGATGGACTGTGAGGCAATTCGATTGAACAAACAAGTCTGGTTTGAAAGGTCACTAAACTTATGAAGTGCCAGTTTGCATTTTCGAAGTAGCATTTAAATGTCATGCAGAAAAGGCATCTGAGATGTAAAACATTGCATATTTGCTTCATCATTTCTACTGTAACATTTGGATTGATAAAATGCCAGCAAAAGAAATGCATCCATTTTTGTCAAACTCGTGAATGATTTAGTGATGCACGAGGAAAGAGGATCACAGAGTATACATTTGATAAAGCAGCAGTGTGATGTGAGATGTTTTATGCTTCACTATTTTGAACAATATTTAACTGTGCAAAATAATTTGTTTGAAAGGTGACCTTTAC
The DNA here is from genome assembly GCA_023373845.1 of Nibea coibor. NCBI lineage: Eukaryota > Metazoa > Chordata > Actinopteri > Sciaenidae > Nibea > Nibea coibor. The sequence continues at coordinate 6,772,118 of CM041717.1, forward strand.
CCACAGCTGATTATTATGAGTCAGGAAAGCCCAGGTGAAGGCAGGCTCTGGAGTTCAGGTAAAGCAAGTGTTCAGGGTTGACTCAGGATAACAGCAGGACGAGGCAGAAGCTCAGCTGTTCCTCTATGTTAGCTCCAAGTGAGTGCTGTGAGTTAAACACACCTTTGAAATGCAGCTCAATTTGTCTTTGGTTAGAATATGATCACTCTAGAGAGGAACCGATTTCATCTTCAATTATTTGAATTGCTGAATGTGGCTCACAAAAAACAACTGATATTCTGTCTGACCCAAAGCTCTTATGGTTATCCTTTACAGCTTGGCTGTTTTACATTTCATAAATCTACAGTTAATTAGAAATAGAGCGCGGTGAAGTGATATGTCTACACACTCGAGACAAAACACAATTTTTAAGGGTCTTGACCCTGCATTTGAAAAGTCAACAGCAACCATGGTTTTGGGTTTTTGGCTTGTTGAAGCCTCTGGGATCTAATTTCTGGCTTCTGTCGACCTACGCCCAACTAAATCACCTCCAACATGGTCTTCCACTTCTGGGAAATAAATCTGCTTCAACGGGAGTGGGATCTTTTTAGAGAGGAGATGTTTAATTTAAGGTGACCCACTTAGACAGACGTCTCTTTGAGTCTCTTTACGTCTCTTCAATAGACTAATAATGAATAATTTGCATTGCTGCTTTTGTGCGTGGATTGATTACTGATGCAGTTATCTGAAGCGTTCATTTCCCTCACACATTGATGTATAATATTACATTTATAACATTTTTAAGTTGCTGTCTAGCACTTATTAGTTTTGTTGTCACATATCATGAGCTATACGTGTCAGTCACAGAGGAATGTTCTTACCTTGGCTGTATCTCTACAGAAAGATAAATTCATGTCAAAATACTGTCATTGCTTAGATACATATCCAATAGTTTACATATCTGGGTTATATTCTTTCCCACCACTCCTCCCTCCTCCCCTGACTTACCCTTTAGATTAGACACAGAGAGCTAAAAACATGTAAGGAAGGCTATCCATAAGAAAGGTAACAATCTTAAGCTACCAGTAGGCTGCATTTGTCTGTGCTGCTGACTGGGATTAACTGTGGAAATTCATGTGGTCATTCAGGAGGTTTTGACATTCCTTATGATGGATGCTGTCACGTAAAAGCTGTCATCCTCTGGAGATCTTGAAAATTCATGAGTGACAATAAAAAAACTGCTCATCTGTCTTTTGTCGTGGTGCATTGTGTATGGAGAATGCAGGTCTCCAGTTGTCTGCTCCAGTCATGTGTCTCAGAATGTGACCTTGGACAATATGGTAATAGTTTTACCAGTTTGTTCTCTAGCTAAATGGACTGTGACCAAATTTTGAGGCAATGCATCTGTTGGCAGATTTGTCAGGGTCAGCGTCTGGAGCACGAGCGATATTTGACAGCATGTTTGTTATGTGGGAGGTCACTGGCTAGACCCATCTCATCACCTGACTTCAAACAAGACGAATCACGCCACTATTGAACATCAGAGTCATAAAACTTGCTTCTTAGTAAGTTGCTGTATTTACATCTGTTATTATGGCTGGTCCTACACAGCTGAGAGCTGAATTACTGCTGTACTGCTGCCTCACTTAGGTCCACCGATGCCTGCTCTCTGTAAAGTTGCACATGTTTAGCCATCTATCATAGTTATTAATCTAGACTTGGTGAAGGCCGGAATAATGAAAGATCCACAAGCAAAGCTACCCTCTTTAGCCTGCAAGCTCTTTGCCAATCTGTTATGTCTACAGTCCGGAGTCTTGAGGGAGACAACTGGAGCAGCTGAAACTGTACTCCTGCAGAAGGCCAGTGAAACGCTGAATACCAGACGTCTGTATTCTCAGATGCCTTGTAAAACTCAATAGCTCTGCGTAGATAAATGGACAGACTGTCCCTATTTGCATTGCCTGTCAGAAGAAAATAATAATAAAACTGCTTATTTAAAATAAGAAATATGCATTGTGAATGTATGAAAAAGACCACCACAGTTGTTGGATTTACGGGAAAATGCACTCTCTAATTCTTGACACAACTGCTGAAAATGTCGTGGTGCTCCTCAGAATCTCGTGTATTTGAAGGTGATTCAGAAAAGGTTTATTACAGATGGCAACGATCACACGGATATCCTAAATTTCAGGGTAAAAGTGAGAATTACTGGGTGGTCAGACCAAAGATTCCCGTTAAGTGGCTGTGTTGGTATGGGTGTGTTGCTTCTGCTTTTTGAGATGAAATACGATGCAGAAGGAGTGGTATGAGTTGTGTATGCTTGAGTTTGAAGGTTTATCAGATGCCAGAATACTCCATACTATGGGACAGGATTTTTACAACTCTGTCATCTTATCTTCCACTGCCATAAATCATCGTTAACATTCTCAGACTTACACACGAGAGAATTATTGTCTGACTAATGGTCTTTGAGTGTCATGACGGCACAGTCTTCTGTCCAACATAGTCACAAGGGTTGGGCTGATGAAGTTATAGTTGGAACTAGATTTATAGTTGTAAAATAACCTCCAGTAATAATAATGATATGATCACATTTGACGTAATGCAAGTGGACAGCTTTTATTCCTACGGATCAAGCTGAGAGTGTTCTTTTACACAGTGATAGTTGCTCCATCTGTGACTCATACTTTTAAGAAATTTGTTTCTCAAATGTATTTGTGTGATCTCTAATCAAACAACTACTGATTGATTAGATTTGGGTTGGACTTTTCGGTGCTGGATTAAATCTGGATGATGCAGTGGCTCGTGAAGGTGTATTTGGAGAATTAAAAGGTTAATTGAGCACCCAAGGGTTAGGGTCCTTATCAACTTGTATTACCACCCTCACATGATTGATCAAAAGTATGAAGAGCGTTGTTGGCTTTGCCATTGTTCTCAAATTATAAACACGTCACACATGAACTGGATCACACACCTGGTGTGTATGACTCGGGCATGTTTCATTTCACAGGTCTGAGTTGACAAAAACCACCTGAACGAGTTGTTTATAAATCTGATTAGGGCACGATGGCTTGTGGAAGACTGAGAGCACCAAAGGACATGTCTGTCAGTCCTGTAATTAAAATGTGAGCAGAAACAGCTGCATTTCTCAGTAACCTCATGACATGTTACTTTGTATTGTATTGTGAAATGTAGATTCCGAAGAAAGCAGCCACTGAACTGGGGACACTGCTTATGCTATTGTGATAGTGCGATCTACTACATACAAGCAGATGGCCTGTTTAGAGGGTGTCTGCTCCTGCTCAGTGCATGTGGATAGACAAGATGTTTCAAAGTCTGGTCAGGACGAGGAAGTGGCATGATTTCAAATTGGTTTATGTTGTTATGTTATAGAAAAACCACAAAATGAATAATTTTATCATTGTGGTGTGGTACAATTTTATACTTGTGACCCTTCACAAGGATTTTCTCCATGATTCCAGAAAAATATAGTCACAGCATCTGTTTCAGTCTTGTCTGGTAAAGAGTGTGAATGTTCCAAGTCAAAAATCAAAGTGCATCCCTCTTTTTTTCTACTCCCCTCAGCCGACTACAGCACCAGTGAGATGCTAGTGAACATGGGCAACCTTCCCCTGGATGAGTTTTATCCTGCAGTGGCAATTGTCACTCTGATGCGCATCCTTAGAGACCCTTCCCTCTCAAACCACCATACTATGGTGGTCCAAGCTGTCACCTTCATCTTCAAGTCTCTGGGCCTGAAATGTGTCCAGTTCCTACCCCAGGTCATGCCCACTTTCCTTAATGTGATCCGGGTCTGTGATGCCAGCATCCGAGAGGTAAGCAGACTTGCTTGCGATACTGGGAGCATTAGAAAATTGGAGGAAAGAGGCTGTCTGGTTGAGTTATCTGTTTACCTCTGGCTAATGTTGGTTATTCTCAAGGCAAATCTCCTCACTGTGCTCTGTTTGTTCTCCAGTTCCTTTTCCAGCAGATGGGAATGGTGGTGTGCTTTGTGAAGATCCACATCCGCCCCTACATGGACGACATCTTCACCCTCATCAGAGTGAGTAACCATGTTAACATCCCCCACCAACCCCCCCACGACCCCGATCCCTAAACACCGATCATCCAGGTCCGCTTATTTTCCTGTGAGTCAGGCAAACAGCTGCAAACTCTTAATTGCACTCAGTTGTGCTCGCCACCTTCCTCATTAGGAGTAATGTGTTCAGGGCCCCTGGATGAAGTCTCTCCCCGTGTCACACAGCAGTATACATCATGTATTGGTGTGGTACTTTACCAACAAGATTAAAGAGGCTGCGATACTGGGAGAAGGAGAAAATCATGTTATTTGTACTTGTATGATTCTCTCTACTGTTGTTTCGAATGGCCCTCTCTAAAAGCAGTACAGCTCTGATGTACTTTTCCACTCATGATTCATTTTTAAGAGAAAACCGGTGAGACATTCACCCTTATCACGTCATGACGTGGGACCACTGCTAAAGCCATAGCACTTGCACTTGAACAAACACACTTGTCTAGCACATAATCATATAACAAGGCACAAAATATCATATGACTGTCCTTGTATCGGAATCTTGGTAACACTGTTACCGACAGTTTTGCAATGGCGGTAACTCCTCCTGGAGGAAAGTAATTGAGAGAGCTGGACCACTGCACCTCAAGTCCCTCTGAGTTAATAAATGGCGGGTGAAACAAAGAATCTATTCATTTTTCCTCCAGCTCAGCTCCTGCATCCAGATGAGTGGGCTGGAATAGCCATTCAGGATGTACACTCACTTGCTCTCTAGTCAGCTGCCACAGGCAGTGAAAGCAGGAAGTTGGGGGCTGCTTGAGACCTCTGGTCACTGACAAAACACCTCTGCCAGATCTCACAGCTGAAGCCCATTGACTGATTGACGTATTGCGTGACTTCAGGTCTTCTACCTTAACTCCAATTGCTATTATCTCTAATGTACACAGTGACCATGCCTAGATTTTCCAAAACAGTGTCATAAGCCACGCAGAGACGTGATGTCAGTCCCAGTTGACAGGAAATTGTCTCCATTCCTCGCCATCTAGTATCGTGATGCACCCTCTCTGCCTCTGGCATTTGAAAACTTTTGTATTTCCAAAGGGAAATCTGCCCAAACGTCTCGCTCACACTGAGTTCATCGCTTATTATGACCCGGTTCCTAAGACTCACACAATCCCTCAGCACTGTACGAGGGCAAGGTGGATGAGGTAGTGCTTTGGACTCTATGAATATTATAAAAAAATATATATTCAGAAATCTGACTCTCGTTAATTTAGGTCACTCTTATTTAGGACAAACAAATAGCCTACTTCAACAGTAACACATGTTTGTCTGTTTTAGGTGTTATTAGTGTTTTGCATTATTTAGATCACAGATTCTGGCATTTACCTGATTTACCTTAATTTATCAGTTTCTGAAGAAACTGAACATTCAATACTTGAATGAAGTTATTCTAATTCATGCCAACATGTTATGTTCTGACCCATAGGAGTACTGGACACCAAACAACCCCATGCAGAACACCATCATCCTTCTGATCGAGCAGATTGTGGTGGCGCTAGGTGGAGAGTTCAAGCTCTACTTGCCTCAGCTTATTCCACACATGTTGCGCGTCTTCATGCACGACAACAGTACCGGGCGCAGTGTTACCATGAAGGTGAGTGCAACCTGGTACAGTTCAGATGACCCTCTGACTGGAGGGTATCCAGCAGGATTCAAAGAAAACTGTTTCTGCTGTCTCCCCTAAATGCACAAAGTAATACTTAATTATGCTGTAAAAAACAGTAAAATGTTTTTGTTTTCCTTTGCATCTCCAAATCAAGATTACTATTACTATGATATGTACATAGAATTTATACTGTCAAAAAAATTTAGTTGGTAGAGTCTTTAACTGTGACACCTTTACAGACAGAATTACAGAAGAGATTAGATTTCAACAAGTCGTGTTAAAAATTCAGTTATTGCCACAGTAAACCGAGAGAATTCCTCAGGGAAGAAAATGGAACATAAACATAAAAATGAAATTGAAAAAATATAAACAATAAAGTTTTGACAAATTGAGAGGTTATAGAAATGAATCCAGTACGGCTGGAACTGAAATTGTGGCCACAGAGCTGGAACAGCTTTTTAAGAAAGTGCTTTCAGAACCCTCGGCGGAGACTTAACAAATAAAAAAATACTGCTCGGAAACAGGTTAATGCTGCCATGAACGCTTACTCAGCATAGTGCAGAGAAACAGCTGAAAAATAAAAAAGAAAATTGAGTCATTTGAAAACACTTGCAATAAAAACAGACCAAGCTGCATTTTGTAGCCCAGTGCATAGGCAGTATCATCATCAGAGAGGCCTCAGTGTGTGTACTTTTTAATGATGCCCTCCCTGTACAGAGCATCATGTTCCAAGTCTGTGAGCAATGCAACATTTTCCATTTTGTCCAATCACTGTCAATTCCCTTTAAATGATTTGATTGGTGGCCTTAGTTCAAACCTTATTTTTAACTTGTGCTTTCCATTTGACATCCGTGGCAATTATTCACTCCTGTCTAAATACATTTGATGATGCTCTGAGGAAGTCTGTATTCTAAACAACAGGCTGTCAGTCTATTATAATGCTTATTTCTCTAATTTACAGTTCTTCCTTCCTATTTGGCTGATCATTCATTTAGTACATAACTTACTTGTTTGAAAATTATAAATCACAGTCAGATGAAGGTAAGATGCTTAATCTTTATTATTTGTAGCAAGCAGCTTAATCAGGTTTAAATGATTTAAATAATGAATCATTCTATCAAGAAAAAAACTAAGTCAGCTAAGTTTGAATAGTGACTGGTTTAAAGGTAACCTGTGGATTATTATTATTTTTTTATATCACTACTAGTGCTACAGAGCAATGTTTTTGTGAGCACAATCCCCGTATGAGTGTAATCATGCATGGCACACATTCCTGATGACAGTGTAATGCTGCAGTTTGTGGCTGTAGTGCACAAATGTATAAAATATGGCATAAAACCATTTCTTTCAAATATGTTATTTAAAATGAAATTTATGTAGGCCTCAAGGATACATGTGTTTTGGTGAGTAACACTAAATTACATTATATTTTTGTTTACAAGAACCCCAAAATGGGTACTTTTAATTACTGTACTGTAAATGTTGACATATGAATTTGACTCTTCGGTGTTCATCGCATTTGATGGATGGGTTGGGAAGCTGTTTGGCTTCAGTGAGTGCAGGACAGAGATAGATCTTAATGGCAGGAAATTGTTTATTAAGACACTGTAAAAGGAACACATTTCTGAACTGCTGTTTTCTGGCATGCTAGCCATGCTAGCTCCGATAGTTTATGTTTGAAACCTGAGCTGCACTGTTTCCTGTTCTCTCTGCTTTTAGCCACACTGCACACGTAAATTTCTCTATTTCAGGATGCCATAAGAATTCTCTAAGCAAACCCTGTGAAAGAGGAAGATATATATGGAATGACTGTGCCTGTAGTTTGATTATACTGGGTCCTTAAGATAGGGATACCTAACTCGAAATATGTGCTATATATTTTTATAGAGAAATTTAATGTAGCAGTAATATGGAAGAGTTAAAATTTTGTGGGCATAATTAATAATGGCAGTAAAGTATATAGAATATATGTCCCAGTATAGAATGACTCCAAATGTCTTATGGATCTAATTTTTTTAGGTCAGAGTTGACTACTCAGCTCCTTAGACATTTGACAGTTGTACTGATTGATGGAGAAAAAGTGACACTTTGTGTGTCATAAATCTGGCAGAGAGGGCGCAATAATTAGATTGAAAAGATCAGATGTCAGATTTGAGTTGTTATTTGAGTAGATAACTTAATTTACAGAGCATCGCCAAGAGCAGTGTGTATTTTTATAATGTGCTGCTGTCACTCCACACTCTTCCAGCAAGCACAGAGCTCAGCCCACAGTTGACTTACTGCTTTCTGTTCGTGGTTTCCTTCGATATGCATCAAGACTATTCAGGTCTAAGCTACTCACTTGTAATGCAGCAGTTCAAAGACTGCATAGATGTATAGCTCACACACTCTCCTATTTCAGCAGCTGCAGCCAGTAGTTGTCGGGTATTCCCTGAAACCCTAAATCATGGTTTCGGCGCAGACCGCAAAGACAGAATCATAAGAAGAACGGTCATCTAGTGCTCTCTCCTCTGGTGCTGTTTTGTCTCAGAGTCTGCAGTATTAGATAACCCAGCAGCCCACAGTCTGGCTAGTCTATAACTCAGGCCTGAGTCTGGAGCCTAATCTCTCGCACAGGATGGGGGTCAAGAAATGGGGGAACTGGGAATTGAGTTACCCTCTAGTCCAAAGGAGAAGAAAAGAAAAACATACTTCCATCATTTAAGGGAGCTGTTCTGTCCAGCCAACACCAACCCCTCCCCTCCCACTCGCTCTCTCTGTCACTCACACACACGCACACACACACACACACACACACACACACTTGCACACCTCCAACTCCACCTCGGCTTCCTGCTGTCTCGCCGAGCACAATTTAGACATGGGGGTGGAGGTGTGGGGAAAGAGCGGAAGTGGTCATGGCGCGTTGTTGAGGGGCTGGGGTGCGTTAGTTGGCTGAAACATACGTCATCCTTTAGGACCACCATCTATTTATGTACACTGCTCACACATGCTTCACACACCATGACGTGACCATTAAACCAAACTTCAGAACCTCCTCTCAAATAACACCACACAGCTAATTTTTAAGATGTGTTGTGGAGACTTGGCTGGAGGCGACACTGTGTGCTATCAGTAAGGACACGTCAGACTCTGCAAAGGATACATGGTGAATCTTGATGCTATGATGCAAACAAATGTAAAGTCTGGGTTTTTAATTGCACAACAACAAAAGGCAAACTTTGTACAGTGTCATGGGATAACTTCTGTTATGATTTTGGGCTATATAAATAAAATTCGCTAGAATAAGCATTACTTTTTATAGATATATTTGCACTATGGCTACCTATATAGATATAGCTACAGCATTAGAAGATGTCATTTCAGCATTGTCCAACGCATTGTAGTGATTTGAGGGTCGTAGCCTACCAGCAGGCCCACATTGTGAGTTTCTGTGTGGCGTTTTGTACTTCCACTATGCCTTTTGTGTTTTATTTTATGGTCTGTGTGCTGTGAAGTGACATACAAATAAGATACTCACTCACTCATTCAATCATTCACTCGTAGCGTCACAGAATTTTCCTGAAAGCGAACATGTGTGCCAGCACCTCGATAAAGAGCCTGAAAAGGACTATTTAGCCATAACAAGCTCCTTAAAATGAACTGCTCATGTTAAGTGTTGGCGTATGTGTGACTGAGCTGTGTGTGCTCTCTTTTGCAGCTGCTCAACGCCATCCAGCTGTTTGGTGCCAACCTAGACGACTACCTGCACTTGCTGCTACCTCCCATTGTCAAGCTTTTTGATGCCCCTGATGTGCCCCTGCAGGCCCGCAAGTCAGTACCAGTCCTGGTAGAATTCTTAACAGGACATTTTTTATGCCCTTTTCTCTCATATAGATGGATCTAGCTGACAAATTCTCAACCTTTTCACGTGTCATCTAGGTTATTTTAAAAAGCTCCATGGAGCACGCCATGTCTCTGTCCTTCTGACGTTGAAGTGAGCGTTTTGTGTTGATCTGTTTTTCGTGTGTGTGGCTCAGGGTTGCCTTGGAGACACTGGAGCGGCTGACCGAGTCCCTGGACTTTACCGACTACGCTTCACGCATTATCCACCCGATTGTTCGGACACTTGACAGCACGCCTGAACTGCGCTCCACCTCTATGGACACACTGTCCTCTCTAGTGTTCCAGTTGGGCAAGAAGGTAGCTATTGCTGTCCCCAGGGCTCCCTTTAGATGTACCTATTATCCAGAAGACTACTTCCAGCCTCCCTACTGCTGGCTTCACACGAGCAGCATTTTGCTAACCCCTCTCCCCTCTAGTCTTTATTACTTCCTGCCAGACTGCTGATGTCATTGAGCATTTGGCGGCGGGGGGTGATGTTTATGAGTGTGGATGAGGTCACATTTACCTCTCCTTCTTCTCCTGAGCCTCCCCCTCCCTTATCCCTAAACCCTCCTATCGTTTTCAGGGCTAACCTCAGAACCACAAGCCCACGTGCAGCCACGGCTGGCAACAAACATACAGAGGAAGCTTTTGATCTGAGTCTCAGGGTGGTTAGATACAAGTGCAGGACACAAAGTTATTTGGCTTGTGATGAGGGGTAGCTAGACGAAACCTCATAAAACACTCATACACCCTTTTATTTACTCTCCTTCCCTTCCTTCTTATTTTCAGTACCAGATCTTCATTCCCATGGTGAACAAAGTGATGCTAAAACACAGGATCAACCACCAGCGCTATGACATACTCATATGTCGCATTGTTAAGGTAAGCCCCCTAAATACATCCAGCTTTTCTCAAAAACATATTAAATCACTTCATACTAGGCACATTTCCAACATGTCTCCTGAATTCATAAGCATATGTTCATACCTCTTGCCCAGTCAGACCCAAAACATTATAACCCTTCATAACACAGACAGAGTAACTGCACATGGTCAAACGATAGATTACATCATCATTAAACAAAACTTTTTTATGTACAGTGCACCATAAGCAAGTCATTACTGTGCTCTATTTATCAACAGTTATCCCTTAGGAAGGAAATGCTTTTCTTTGAGGCCTGATTCAACAGTTCATCTGTGTGTGGGCTGTTTGTGTGTGTGGCCTGTGTGTGTGTGTGTGTGTGTGTATGTGTGGCCACTATAGGGTTATACTCTTGCAGAGGAGGAAGAGAACCCTCTAATCTTCCAACACCGCCAGCTCCGTGGCGATGCTCTGGTCAGCGGGCCAGTGGAGGCAGGACCTATGAAGAAGCTTCACGTCAGCACTACTGCACTTCAGAAGGTCAGAAGAGACACCATCCATTTTACCTTCAAAACTGGTTCATTACGTAGTGAAAGATAACACACAAGACACCGGTGTTTGTCTCACTGCCATAGTGGTTAACTGCAGGTATTGTGATTGTGTATAGTAAACAGTCCTGTGTGTAAACCCATAGTTTACTCGTGTTGATGAAATACGGACCAACACACCAGTGATGAATTAAAGGAAAAACCTGAACAAACAAGCAGGAGAAACATCATGAATGCAGATGCTTCCAATGCAGGTTGCAAGCGACCACTGAATGGTTTGATGAGTATAAAAATGATGCAAATCACGGTCTAAGCAGAGATATATACAGTTGAAACTTTTCCTGTTTTAGGTCCGTTAGGATTACCAAAATTAATTCTATTTGCTAAATGCCAGAATAATGAGAGAAGGATTTTTTTATTACTGTCTTCAAAGTCAGAAGTTTACATACATTTAATTAGTTATTATCAGTTCATTATTTGGGTCAAACGTATTGGAAATCCTTCCACAAGCTTTTCACAATAGTTGGCAGGACTTTTGGCCGTTTTGGCCATTCCTCCTAACAGAACTGATGTAACTGAGCCAAGTTTGTAGGCCACCTTGCTCGCACATGCCTTTTCGGCTCTGCCCATACATTTTCAATAGGATTGAGATCAGGGCTTTGTGATGGCCACTGCAAAACATTAACTTTGTTATCCTTAAGCCACTCTGTAACCAGTGTGGCAGTATGCTTTGGGTCATTGTCCATTTGGAAGACCTATTTGTGCCCAAGCTTTAACTTCCTGGCTGATGTCTTGAGATGTTGCTTCAGTATTTCCACATAATGTTCTTTCCTCATGATGCCATCTATTTTGTGAAGTGCACCAGTCCCTCCTGCAACAAAACAACCCCACAACATGATGCTGCCACCCCCGTATTTCACAGTTGGGATGGTGTTATCAGGCTTTCAAGCTTCCCCCTTTTTCTTCCAAACGTAACGATGGTCATTATGGCCAAACTGTTCGATTTTAGTTTCGTCAAGCCGCAGGACATGTCTCCAGAAATGAAGGTCTTTGTCCCTGTGTGCATTTGTTTCTTTTCTTCATTTCTTTTGGAGTAATGGCTTCTTCCTGGCAGAGTGGCCTTTCAATCCATATCAGTACAGTACTCATTTCACTGTGGATAATGACACACTCTTACCAGCTTCAGACAGCATCTTCTCTTTTGTTTTTGTTCATGGGTTGATATGCACATTTTGGACCAAAGCACGTTCATCTCTGGGACACAGAACCCGTCTCCTTCCTGATTGGTATGATGGCTGGACATTCCCATGGTGTTTATTCTTGTATATAATAGTTTGAACAGATGAACATGGCACCTTCAGGCATCTGGAAATTGTACCCAAGGATGAACCAGACTTGTGCAAGTCCAAAGTTCTCTTCCTGATATCTTGGCTGATTTCTTTTGACTTTCCCATGACGTTACACAAAGAAGCAGTGTGTTTCAGGTGTGTCTCAAATTAACTCAAATGTTGTCAATAAAAGAAGCTCAGAAGCTTCCAAAGACATGACATCATCATCATCTGGGCGTTCCCAAATTGTTTTAAAGGCATAGTAATCTTAGTGTATGTAAACTTCTGACTTTGAAGAAAGTAATAAAAAATTGTCTTAAAAAAATCCATCTCCTTATTTTGGCATTTAGCAAATATAATTAATAATAAATATTAAATAATAAATAACTTTGGTAATCCTTTCATGTCACTCAGTGAGCAAAAAAAACATACATGTCTTTTTATATAGTGTATGTAAACTTCTGGTTTCAGCTGTATGTCCAGATACATTCCCTATCATCAAAACACCAAGTGAGACAATCTTTTGGAAGAACACTGTTCCATTCTTTGGAACATTTGATGACTGGTAGCCAAAATTTTATGTGTATATCTTTGCCAGATCATCCCACACACATTACCTGTGACACTCGTGGTCTGGAGGAACTGTACTTTTCCTCTGTACTTCCCAGAGACGGATGATTTCTGTCTTCTTCACAGGCTTGGGGTGCTGCCAGGAAGGTGTCCAAAGATGACTGGCTGGAGTGGCTGAGACGTTTGAGTGTCGTCCTGCTGAAGGAGTCGTCCTCTCCAGCCCTGCGATCGTGCTGGTCACTGGCCCAAACCTACATCCCTCTCGCCAGGTACACCACTTCTGTCATGTCTGACTCACCTCCCCTCTCCATTCCTCCTTGTCTCAGTTTTTTAATGCTCCACATCCATGACAGACCTTTACAGCTGAAAATTTTAAAAGGTTTTCCATATTAACAGAGAATTCGAAGCCCCGTCTTTGTACTTTGTGGGACCACTTAGTTACCAGCACTAGGAGACTGGTTGCACTAGCTACTAATTTCCAGATGTGACTTTGTGTAACTGTAAATGTGAAGCAGATTGTTAAATATAAAATACTATAAATGCTTGAGATTGAAGCTGTAAAACATCATTGCACATATACAGTGATCCTCTTTACAAGCTATGGAATAATCTTAGCTACGGCTTGATTGTCTGGTCTGCATTCTGAAAAATAGCTGTGACAGAGCATTCAAAATTTGAATTTGAATGTCTTTGTTTTAATATGTAAATGCTGTTTTACGCTCCACAGGGACCTCTTCAATGCAGCCTTCCTGTCTTGTTGGTCTGAGCTGAGCGAGGACCAGCAGGATGAGCTCATCCGCAGCATTGAGTTAGCTCTCACCTCTCAGGACATTGCTGAGGTCACACAGACTCTGCTGAACCTGGCAGAGTTCATGGAGCACAGTGACAAGGTTAGCACTCAGCTGCAGCAGCTACGTTTAACCACAGAATCCCTGAGACACAATTTTGGACTGAAGGATTGTGCTTGTCAGGTTTTATTAGGTTGCTTGCAGGTTTATATCTTAAGTTTTTAGAAAGGTTTTGATGTCCGCTAGTGCATTTTAAAGGGCTGATGAATAATACTTTTATTGCCTCATAGAATATAACATTTCAAACCATCCATCATGAATCAGTAAGGTTTAGATGTTATTCATTACTCCCAAGGACTCAACAAATTTAGTCAGTTTCTGAGCTTTTTATGCAAACAGTCCAGCCTCGTTGTGGAACGAAATACATGCCCATTGGATGCGCATGACATTACATGCTTTTGAAATACCATTTGAAAATAGGTCATACTTACATGCCTCTCCAACTGGCAAAGCAGCAGCACTCAGACCTCATCTGTTTTAATGTTGTCTTTGTGGAAACAACGATGATGGTTCACTTGGCTCACTTAATTTGATGTCTTTCTTTTGTCATCAACATATCTCCTGACTAAGCTGTTTGTGCATCTGCCAGAAATGTCAAATGGTGAATTAGATACAAAGCAGAGTTTATGACTGCAAACAATCGAACATAAAGGTATTCAGTAGGTTCATCAGCAAATGAATCAATGCAAGAACAAGAGAATCCACCCGAGACTCCTCACTCACCCCTCATATTTTATAGAGGCGTGAATCTGATTATGATTCAAATGCATGATTCTCAACACTGAAGAAAATAATATGGAAAATTGAAAATGTTTCACCTTTACGACTTTGTTATTATCCAGCTAAATCTGCTTTAACTTTGTAGAGGTAGCACAGTCCAGATTGTGTACTGTTACTGCATCAATGCAGAATCTTCCACATCCACATCCCTATGTATCTTAGAATTTATTTTGTGGCACTGCCAGTGCCACAGTTCACTTCAGCTGGAATATCTGCACCAACTATTTTCATGTGGGCACAGTGCAAAAACTTTCAAGGGAGTACTTTCTCTCTAGGCTACTATTTGGTCACACATGTTGTGCTAATTAGTGGTGATACTGTTACGTTGAGGGCAGAGACCATCGTGGTTGGGTCATCCCCCCTGCTGTAAAGCTGTAGTAGAAACACATATAATGTGTCCTATTCTCAGCCAGCGGAAAGAAGGACAAATGATGTTTTCTGTAGGTTACCAGACTTTGGCACATTATATCACTTACAAAGGCGCATTAATACAAATCATTCAAATGCTACACCCAATGACCTTATTCCAGTCATTCACAATAAGTGAGCTCTACATTAAACAGCCAGGAAGACTAATACACTCGACACTGTATTTTGGGTGTAGATACCATTTTTTCCCCCCTGGATATTTCCTGATATTGCAACAGGTGCAATGAGTACTGACCAGGTGGCAGAAGGATGGATTTTTTTGGCAAAATGCTCACTAACACTGGTTTTTAACTAATTAAAGAACAAAATGCAGAGAAATAAACATTTTAGTCAACTCATGAAAAAATAAGAAACAAATGTGTAGTGTTGTGTATGTTTTGTGAAGTTTACTAGATTGCATTGATGTTGCAAACCCAGTGGAGGGTCATTCAAGTTTCATCTTATTTAAGAAATAAGATAACTTAATTTTCATACACTTTGATTTCTTTTCCAGGGTCCTCTGCCTCTCAGAGATGATAATGGCATTGTGCTGCTTGGTGAGCGAGCTGCCAAGTGTCGTGCCTACGCCAAAGCTCTGCATTACAAAGAGCTGGAGTTTCAGAAAGGTCCTTCTCCTCTCATCCTGGAGTCTCTTATCAGGTAGAAGCAAACCATTTTTTTTAAATGAGAAGTTAAGCTCTTTTTTTCATTACCACATTTTACTGAAAACAGCAAGCATACATCCCTTTATCTTTACCTGAACAAGGTAAATAAGAAATTACTGTATTTTTCTATACATATTTTTTATTGGAAATTTACAAAGTATAAAATACAATACACTTTTTCACCCAAAAAAATGTATGGTACATTTGTTACATCATTCAAGATTATTTAATGCTGATAATGATTAATAATGATTTTAAAAACAGTAAAATAAATAAGGTGTGAATAGATACATCATTAAAATTTAATAGTTATAATATCAAGGGACCAAGATACAGTCAGTTTGTGGGCTTTTTTTTTTCTGACAGAATCCAGTTACTTGGTAGTACTGTAGATCACAAGTTCATTGATCCAGTGTTTTCTTTTGTGCTGGGGATTTTTCACAATTCCAGTTCCAAGTATACGTTGTTTGGCAGTGTTTGCAAGCTGGATAAAATTCTTCTCATGATGAGTTATGTTGGCACCGAGTGTTCAAACTTGAGGATGAAAGTTAGTGTGGGACTTTGAGATTTCTTGAGATTTTTTGTGAGAAATTTCACAGCCGACCTGACTTAATGTTTTGTAATGTTTTTTGTAATTTGTCATAGAGTCAACGGAATATGTAGATTCATAAATTCTTGTAAGTTGGGACTTATGACAAATCATTTCTTGGTTACTTTGAGTGTCTTTCAGTGTCAGTGGGAGGTAAGCGCTTCCTGCTGGTTGAGATTCATCCTCGTCACAAAAACTGGGGTTGACAAGTGCCTCTATGATTCATAGGTATTGCAAGAGAAGTTATTGCTTAAAGACAAACATAAGCCATTTGCTCAAAAGTCAAATTTTAATATAATAAATCCATTAAGAAATTATATTACAACTACCCTGTCCCATAACCCTTTGATATCGTCTGTCATCTTTTCCATCCCCTTTTCTCATCTTTCTTTATTTCTCTGCCTTTGGCATGGCATGGTGAAATCTGTTTTCCAGGCATCTAATTGGACGCTTGCCTCCTTTTCATCTATGAGTGTCTGGACTTGTGTTTCTCAGGGGCCTGTTTTCAATTTCTCAGGAGCCTTGATGATGATGAATGATGGGAGCCGGCACTCTGGTGTTTTCAATATCCCCATCTGGTTCTCACCTCTCCAGGATTTCCCATAAAAGATCTAGAGGCCTGTGTGCAGAAAGTACTGCGTAAAACTGGCTCTACTGAGTCGTCGCTGTATTTAAAAAAAAAAGAAAAAAAAAAAAAAGAAGCCATATCTGATGCACAGTTTTTGATGACGAGGAAGCATCGTCACTGCTTTTTTAGTACCTGATGAGTCATGATGTTTGTCCATGAGTCTACTCTCTCATATGGATGTTCAGTTAAAATTCAGGCTATTAAAATCTGAGTAAGTGACATACTCATAATAGCGTAACTTTTATGAGTTGTCCCTGGTATGAAAAATGTGTGAGGGATTTTAAGAAAATCAAAAGAATTAGTTTGTGGCCTGACTGTATTTTTAGGCCTTAGAACTGTGGATAGAGCCAGGAAACTGGTCACATTTTCCCCATTATTCCAAACAACACAGGGACGCTGTTAATTGAGCATTTGGCCATGGTGTTATTGGTACATCACGCAGTGTCTTTAAATTTATTTAGATTACTCATTTCTTTCTGTTTTAATAATTTTTGTTGAATCTGATAATATCTGGTAGTCTGTGATGATGGGGTTGAAAGCTGTGTGATAGGTATTCTAGAGGTCTGTAAAAGTAAAGTTCTTCTTTTACAGAGTAACTATAAATTTGGTTCCATCACTACTGTAGCGACTGGAGCCGGGCAATATTGCATCTGGAGCATGTGTTAATAATAAATGTGTAGCCATGATGTTACCGGGCACTATGGAAATGCTTGGAAATGGAATTTTAAATAAAGTTTAGTATGTTCAGATGTATAGGTGGCTGCAAACTGTTAAGCAAAATCTCATTTTATGCTAGCCATCTAGAGCGGCCTTTGTGCATTATTTTAAAATTTGGTGAGCATATAGTACTGTAATCACAAGGACTAATTTAGAAATACACACAATAAATATAACGTTTTTGCTGAGGCTGAATGAAGCTTGTTAAAATATTTTGGCATTCTTTTGGATGGTGCAGTCCATTTCCACACCATAGTTTCTTTGATTCTTTGGGTTTAATACTAGCTGAAGGAGCCCAGTGGTCAAGTGACTTAGCCCTCACACAACATTTTTGTCAAATAATAACTCCAACTTTTGGCAGCCGAATTCACAAAAGTTTAACTCGCCTGAAAAATAGCTATAAATTTCATTTCCAGGAGTTTTCCTAAATGAAGCATGCCAGTCATTAGAACTGTGTTGTACCCTCTATGGAGACATAAAGGTTTACGTCAGTAGGAACTGACCTCTTATACTGACACCGTCCACCACAGTTCAGTGTCTGCTTTTGTTGTTTGGGTCAAAGTTTGAATACTTTCAAGCATCAGAATAGACCAGGTCATTCCACTGTGGTCATTCGTCAAAAGGATGGGGACACAGCTTTAATTAGATGTTTACCCACAGACTCGGTGTGTCACCTTTTAAAAGGAAGCTAATCTGACTAAGCCTAACAATAAGCCTGTATAGGCAGTACTCCCTGTCTGTAGGTATTTGAATGCTCTAAGGAATTCTTTGTTGTGTTCAAAGAGTTGCAAAATACTGTCATTGTAGTGTCGAGGCAGTAAACCTAGAGCTATTTAAGTCGATAGCATAATACAGAGTGTGTGTGGTCTTCTTTCCTGCATTTGGCTTTGGTGCCCTGGGACCTTTGGCAAGAATGTCAGGAGATGACCCAAGGGTCAGAGGTTGGTGGCTAAAGGCAAATATGTTGCCATTATTGGACATGAATGGACACAAGACCTTGATTTGCTTTGTGAGTTTGTCACATTTCAACCATGCTATTCAGCCAGGGAAGAGAATAATGTAGAATTATGTGTTTGAGACAGTCATGCACCGTGTTTCTTTTAAAAAATATGTTTATTTTCTATCACATAAAACAACATAATTACACTGTACACATTTTACAAATTACACATTTCCATAATCAATGGTTAGGGTTTACAATAAAATGCAGCGTAATTTATAAGAAATACCTTTGGTGGTTGGTCCCATTCCAGCAACTCACAAAGATCCTTTTTAATTTCCACCAGTCCTTGATGATTTACACATGAACCAGACCAGTCTGGACTGATTCTTGATTGATTGCTCCTTGTTCTAACTAAAAAATACATCCTAGTGCTTTCAAAACAAATGAGAGGAGGCAAAATGCAATACCCATATGGAACAGTGGTAAAAGAACATCTATCAAAGCTTTTAAAAAATAAAATATCTTACTGATAAATACATAAATTGAACTACAATTTACAATCAAACACGGCAAAAACATTACACAACATTCATCTGACTGAAATTTAACCAGACCATCACAAACATTTCATTTCTTTCTCAGTCCAGGGAAAGCTACAATTTGGTTGAACAGGTATTAGTGAGATCTCTCAGCATTCATGCGTATGATCTTAATCCAGGACACACAGCTGAAGCACTTATGGTTGAAAATCCACTGGCCGGACCTTCATCTCCACTTTCTTGAGGGAGTAGTTGGACCCGTGCCAGCCGTACCAAGTGATCCCATCTGAGTTCTTTGTGTGCTCACCGTAGCGGTAAAAAACGCCATTCAAGTTTGAGTCAGTGCAGCAGTTGTACCAGTAACCACCTTGAAAGAGGTAAGGGGAAAGAATAAGACCAAACTGTTAAATGCAGGGAAATTAGTACCTGTAACAACTACTGTAAATGACTACATGGATTGACTTGAATCGGGTCGCTCTTATAATTTACCTTTGCGCCGAGCAGCACAGTCATCCACGCATTTGTCATTGTCCTTGTTGATGGTACTGAAGTTGGTGTTGTTGTGGTAGCGCAGAGAGTCTCCAGCGTTCCCGCTGTAGTTGGAGAGGAAGAGCTTGTAGCTGTTGAGCTCGTTACCCACAGTGAAAAAGCCGTACTCAGCATAGCGTGTCTGTCCTTCCCAGTCCTGCATTGGAAAACACATATAATGTGATTGAGAGGGCCAGTTATACAACCTGAGAATATCGGTATGGCCTGCCTACCATCTCTAAAAAATAATTAGATTTATTAGTCATTTTTAACACTTAGTACCCATAGGAATAAACTTGTTCTGTATTTATTCCCTCTTACATTTAACTATGAAATGGTTTATGTTTAGCGGCTCAGCCCAAGCTTACAGAGTCCCATATTTTCCAACACGTACCTCCATCTCAATCCTGAGCATACTGGGTTGCCTTGTTAGACGGAAGATGTGGTCATTGCCCAGCCAGAAGTCTCCGCGGATGGATCCAAATCCACTTTTGTACTGTTTCCAGTCACGGTTGAATGATGTCAGGCCGACCTTGCGCCTTTGGATCAGAGTCCAACCACCTCCATTTGTCTCCATATCACAGAAGACCTGAAAGTATTTACCGTAATGTAGACCAAAGTGTACAAAAGGTACTCAACAAAAGCATGCTATACATAAGCCTCAAATACATATTCAAATACTTACGTTCAGCTCAGGTGTACCCAGAAAGTCATCTTTAGGCAGTTTGTACTCGCCAGAGATCTTGTAGTTTTTACTGTAGAGGGATGCACAGTCATATATGGCATCTGGGGGAAAAAAAAAATCACTTCAGTTATGCCAAAACCATATGCAGTTTCATGAGCAGTTTTTAAAAATGTGAATGTCATAAATTCTAACAGTTTTATGGATATCTGAATGATTGGACAGATGAAAAATGACCCTTACCCCCTTCAAAAGCAAACACGCACAGCATGGCACTAATTTTTGCATAGTTTCCCGCTTTTACTCCTGTCACTGTATGGTGATGCCATTAATAGGGCTATGAGATCATTACAGAGCAATAAGCCCAATACTTTAAAAAGTCGGTGCAAAAAAAGATATGGAAACCTTCCACCGCTTCTAATCTTTGCATCCTTTCCTGTTCTGCTCTCCCGTTTCTAATTTGCTGATGTTTTAAAAAGGCCCCTGTGTTCCCTTTGCCAGTGACATGAATGTGGCCCTTTTAGACCACACAGTTAAGGTATTGAAATAATAAACTATGTCATGCCTGGTTAACCTCTCTGCAGCAGCAACTGCTGATTAGTAGTGTGTTAAAGTTGAGATGAATGTCGGCGATGGTTTGGCTTTGATGGAGTCCTTTATTGACAGCCCTACAGATGGGACTCTACAGCTCTAAATGAATGCTTTTGACAGCCGTTGGGCAACTAAGTGTGTGCACTGTAATCTATCTCACGGCTTATTCACAGCAGTTGACATCCACAAAGCAATGGACAATACTGATTATAGTTTTTCACAGCTAAATAAATATACGGTGTTGTGTGAGTGTAGCTGGCCTACATTCCACAGAGCAAATTATTTCATTCCAGTGAAATAATAACTTCTGATTTGCTAGAGTTTATCTTATCAATTAAAACATCATTACTTTTCCCCATGAAAAGAAGCCTTTGTAATGTATTCAGACTAAACAAAAAAATCAAAACCAGCTGTTTTTCATTCATGTTTTTCATAAATTGAGACAGGCTGCAGAGGTTGGAAGACAAACCGTACACTGCAAAGTTCAGTCATATCTAAAATCTGTGTCCATATGTGGAAATAATTTGATGACCAGGAGTGTGAATTTGACAGCAACTGCTCAACAGGTGAGAGAGAGAAAGAAGCTTGTAGCTTAAAATATGCTCTAGTCATCAGTTTTACCACGTGTTAACATTTTACAAACTCTCTACACATGGATTTAATTTAGCAAAAATAATTGAGTGAACTGAAAATTTAGTGAGTGAGTTTTTTGACTGCAACCAGCAACACACAAACTTTAACCACAATGTCATTTAATTTTCTACTCTATTAAGAGCTGCTCTAACGCGTTGATGCTCACCTGATGAAGTCTGGGTAGCAGATTGTAGGGTTTGTAGCTGCATGATCTCCACACGGTTGTTGATCTCTGAGTACTTGCTCTCTGCCTCTGTGACCCGGGCTTCTTGCTGTCGGTTCTGCTGGTCCAGCTCCATAATTTGCCTTACAACACTCATTAAGTCGCTCTCCTGCTTGCGACTCAGCTCCTCGAGGAGGCTGGTCAGATTGGCCACCTGAACCTTGAGAGAGCGCACCTCATCGCAGCACTGAGCCTTGACAGGCTTTGAAGGTGCCAGCCTCTTCCTGGGATTCTGGGCCCATGTCTCTGCCAACAGGAGCAGTGTGACCCCCAAAGCCACTACGCTCAAATTTACTTTGACCATTTTCTATATAAAAGTTCTAGGTTTTAACACAATATAAGGTGTTTTTTTGGTTGCTTTCAGTGTTCAAAAGCAGTCGCTCCCTGTAGAAGCTCTTTGCTAGAAATATCAAACAGACCAGTTGAGTTGGAGCTCCTCTTTGACCAGTGGCTCACCCAGGCTCTGTCTTATTTCCTCGGTGAAGCCCTCCTCTGTCTGAACATCTTAAATATTTTGCATGTGGGTCCTCCCCCTCTCTCCCGGTGCGCACAACTCACCGTGCTGACCCTCTCCAACCTTCAGGGTGGAGGACCTTTCCCATCCCTCCTCCCCCTGGCCACCCCCTCCCTGCTCTGACTCTACCCTCATCTTACTTTCACTCATTCCACAGAAGTTCTGCCCACGTTTCTCCTCTCTTTGTCAGGTGTTGATCATTTCTGGGCAGTAATCGTTTTTTTTGCCTCTGCCTGGAAGAGCTGCATTAGGAACTGAGGAAACAAAATAAAGCTACTGTCTGAACTCATTGCATTTCCAGTTATGTGCCCGTTGGTTTAGTAGGAAAATTGAACTCTTGATATCTCTCTTAATATGTTTTGACTTTAAATAATTTACCCATACATGAACATAGTGAAAACCTTTAAATACTTGTTTTAGGCTTTAGTTGTATGTAATTTTCTTCCCTGTCTTAAGCACCTTAATTACCCTGTTAATGACAGCTTTTACTATATCCTTGGGGCTGACCATTTCATTTCAGTAAATTTGGTGTTCACATGCCAAGAGATGTGTGAAGTCACTAAATACTCTTAATTGTAGGTTAAGTGTTCTATTGATGCTACCTCTTTTGGCAGATGTTGAAGCAGGCGTGTTTTCCGCCAAGCCTTTCAGCATCAGATTTCGAAAGGGTGCTGATATAAGGAGAAAGGCTTAGTGAAACCTCCAGGATAAAATTAGACCAAAATACAGTTTGCATTAAGTGGAAAGAATTTGTTCAGGAGCGGGCAGACAATGTCTGAATATGCTCTGTGTACATGTGTAAAGGCTTAACATTTTGCCATTACACGTGCACTGCATTTTTAAAGTAGCTAAAATGGTATACTGTTACTCACTAGTGCACCACAGGGCAACAAAATGAAGTCATATTCTTGCAATTTTTATGAATAACAGAAGGAATACGCAGCTATTTTCTCTCCTGTGTTCAGCCTTATAGCACGACATTGACTTTGGTTTTTGGGTTTGTTACCAACGCAAAGCAAATTCACAGAAACACTCTTAGCATTGTAAAGCACAGGAGGCACTTTCATGAGCCAAACATGCTTATTAATATTCCAGTTTCCGCAAATGTCAAAGAAGGGTTCAGTTTATATGGGCTCATGGGTGACTCATAAATGTATTAATTCTGGTTTTCCTTGTAGCTCATATGACCACGACCAGGTGACTTGGTAGCCTCTTTATATCTTAAATAAATGACATTGTTTTTGTTGGAGCTGGAGCCAATTTTTAGAACAATTATGGAAGATGGAAAGCAGCCTTGTACCAGTGAAAGTGGTATCCTTGCAAAGTTACACATTTGTGTGGCTTAATGACAGTGTTTACAAAATTCCTGCTTTTAGGTCATCTTCACTTTTAAAATTTCTAACATACCAATCACTGGCCAGGGGTGAAAATAATACCTGTGCAATGTCAGACATCAGAGAGGCTTTCTTGAAGCTCTATTCTGTGGAATTTCTGTCTCATCCCAGCCTCCCTGAGGAGTTGCCTGCACTGCCAGCTTAGAGGAGATGCCTTTGGAGATTAGGCCAATGGGATGGTGGTGGACAGTGTTCAAGTATGCCTTGACCATTGAGACAGCAGATGACTTCTGTAATATGCAGCTATGTGTGACTATTACTGTGCAAAGTAGTGCTGTGATGGAATACGCTGTAAATGCAGGGAGTTGTGCATAACAGTTCTAACTGAGACATGGCTGAACCAGAACATTCCTGTCAGTTTTTACTTGAACTTTATGGGTTTTTCCTTCTCCACATGGACAGGAATGAGCTCTCTGAAAGAGGCAGGGATGGAGGTGTTGGTACATTCATAGACGATAAATGTCGACAGTACACAGTGAAGTACAGTAGCTGTATTAAAGCACAATATTTGAGTACTTTCTTGAAGTCTTAAAAGAACTATATATTTGCATTAAAGTTGCTGTGGAGCTTTTGACCACTTGTAGTGCTATGGAGCAGTGTTTTTATGAGTGGGTGTCCATCTCGTGTATCTGCACGTGCATGATGAGATGCACATTCCTACTGGGATTAAAAATCTGTAAGTGAGAATATTTCAGGCTCAGCTCAACACATTTAGTCTATTATTGTTTTTAATTAATCCAAATTTAATATTTAACTTCATAAGTTAGTAATATGTTTGAAAGCACAAAGCAGGGATCAGAAGGCCCCGATAAGGTTCTTGAGCAAAACTGAAACTTTTGCCCTCATCGTACTACATAATCTGGCATCAGTAGCGAGGCCTTGTTTTGTATAAATCCTCAGCATTTCTGTGT
The DNA here is from genome assembly GCA_023373845.1 of Nibea coibor. Classification (NCBI taxonomy): domain Eukaryota; kingdom Metazoa; phylum Chordata; class Actinopteri; family Sciaenidae; genus Nibea; species Nibea coibor. Next base: position 6,796,566 of record CM041717.1, read on the forward strand.
CCATTCTGCCAAATGTTTGGCACACAGCCCTCACTATTCATGGCTTAGTCAGACAAAAAAAAAAAAAAAGGAAACGGTTAAGATCGTTCTGTTCTGCATCATCTTTGTGCCATGGGAACTGCATTTGGAGCACAAATAAAAAGTATGACTTTACTCAAATTCCAGAATCTTACATAATTATAAACGGTCTGTTGCTGCTTTGATGTGTCACAGTGCCGAAGTGAAATAGTTGGATTCATGTAGCTCTTCTTTTCCCTAGGCACTTTGCTCCCTGTATGTTGAGAGTCACTTTTTACAGCTGGTCATCACTCTGCAATTTCCCCTCATACTCAGTGCATGTTTTTTTAATATATATATATATTTTATGCTGACATGTGCTTTTAGTTTTCTGTATTTGTTTGATTTCCAAGATTCATATGGCAGTAATAAGCCATTTGTCATCTTTATACAAACATAATAGACGGCCTTTGTGTTCAGATCGTTCCAGCCAGACAAATTCTGAAGTCTGATGAGATCATAAACATAATCCTCCTTGATTTCTCATTTGTCAAAAAATAATGACAACGACTTTCAAATAATGTTACAGTCTCATGCACCTACTGTTGCTTTTAGCATAAAATAGCAAACAAATGTGATGATTGCAATATGTCTGTTGTTTTGTTCCAAAAGTTGTCTCCAACTCTCTTGGATGTTCAGTCTTACCTTTCCATTATGTTTTAAAGTGTTCAGATGACTATCTAAATGTAATTGAATTAAGATGAGTATCTTTGCTCTCGTATGTTAGATATAATTGAGGCGATTTCCAACCCTTCTGCCAACTTACAGACAGCAGAAAGTTACTGGATCTGAATTTTCACCTTAGGTCTATTTAAATAATATTTTTACAGTTGGCAGATGTTTCTGATGGTTCAGTAATGTATGTTTGATGATGCGTAGAGCCCGTTGACCTCTCTGTAAATCTTAACCTTAAGTCATTGATGTGCGTCAGTTTCTTTTGGAAAAATGTGCCTAATTAGCCTTCCTGGATTTCCTCATTGCCCTAACTGCTCTGTGAGTCACATCTCAATGTATCCCAGCGGCATCACTTTCCTCTGGCCCTGGATTCTGTCATTTAGTGCTAGTACACAAAAGTCCAGCTGGATGCTGTTTTATACGTTTAGTATCACGCTGTTTTTCCCTTCAAAACAGCTTCTTTACGCCATCAACACAGTTTACCCTCGAACCATGTCTCACCACGCTCTGTGTGAAGAATGAATGGCTCCTCTTAACATTAGAGGTATTCGCTAAACTTTAACCAAAGCCCCCTTCTTTATATGACTTCCTCTGGAAGCCCGCAGATTTCCCTGAACAGATTTTTTCCTTTACACTCTAAGACAAGTTGGACACCCCACTGCGCTAATTGCCACAGTCGTCTATCTCTTGATAAGTGCGAGCTGACAAAACAAAAGTGTCTCGAGTCAGAATATGCTCACAGACTTCTTTTGTGTCCCTAAGTACACTGGAAAAACGTTTTGTAATCAAACAGTGACCACCGGGGCCAAGCTGTCAGCAGAGCACTCATGGGTTCAATTACAGGAAAGGCAGGAGGTGAACGCAGGAGCCAGTGGATTCCAAGGTTTCTATCTCAAAACTTTGAATTACATAATCTTTATTAAGAGTAACCTCTTCCACCTGTCATCTCCATCTGCACAGAAGATCCTTAGTTTGAATTGTTCACGTTTTGGTATCAGTTTGACCCATTTGAAGACATTATATTTCTTGATTAGCTTACTTCATCATACTAGGAATATGGTTTTTATTCGTCTTTGAAGTTTGAAATAATGTCATTCAGATCTCTGGCATCTAAATAAGGCAATAGGTGTGAAAATTAGTGTCCATATTCATTGTTTTGACAGAGTCCTACAATACTGCTTATTATTTACTGCAGAGCTTCTATCAATCTTCAGTACAAGCTAGCATTACAAAGCCCTTAAAGTAGCAACTTACTGTGATACACTTACTGTTATTAGGAAGTACAAGGCCATTTAAGTACCATTTTGTTTCATGCTGGATTACATAATAGATACGTTGGGTCTGTGAAAATAGACCAAAACAGAAATGACATGTCTGACAGTGCCTCTAAACTATTATAAAAATCACCATGGGATGGATATTACCTTAAGTTTAGACACCTAAGGGAACAGCTGAGTTACCATGGATCGGAATTTCAAAATATTGCGATGGCTGGCGATCTGCAATTCAGTTAAAACCGGTCACGTATAGGGGAAAAATAAACTGTTCCACATTTTCCATAATGAAGGAGACAGTATGCACCAGGGCATGCTCGAGCTCAGAGTGGCAGCCTTCATGCCCTGGCAGAGCAGATCATAAGGTCTGGTGGCTGAAGCTGGTGATGGTTACCAGGTGGTGTTTGTTGCAGTACAGCAGATGGGGGCCAGGCTGCGACCGTCTGCTCGCTACCCTACAAACCAGTAGCTGGAACAAACAGTACTGAAGGGGAAGAAGGTGGATTAGCCGCTATCCCTCTAGAACAGTCCCCTCTGGTCTGTGTAAACACAGTTGGCCCTGTGGCACTGCTTCAGAGAGACATTTCGTGACATTGGGATGTAAAAACAGTTGCGTCACGGGACAGAAAACAAAAAACACTTGTGGCATTTAGGAATTTCATTGTTTTTTTGTCAACCGTTAAGTGTTTTTATCTTTGCGGTTGTGATCTCATTAAGTAGGTTTGAGCATTAATAAAGTGAGCGGAAACATAAAAACTCACCTTTTCTTAATCACAGATCTTTAACTACACTCATTGTCTGTCTCCATACATGTAGAAAGGATTCTATTCAATGAATTCTGAATACAGTGTAAATATTAATATTTTTGCTTCTTTGACCAACAGCTGGCATTTAGCTGCTTCATGACACTGGTGTAATCCTTTTGTTTAAATGAGACATCTGCACCCACTGCCTTTTTCCATTGTTTAGAAGGCAAATCAATTACAGCATGAATCAATTTCAATTGAACAAAGGGAGAAAAAAATGTCAAAGAACTGGCATCTTTCATTGGAAACATTTAATGGATAATTTCACTGAAAATATGGTCAATATGTAACTCGAGACTTGTATATGGATCTCTTTATCCACACAGCAACAGCAGCATTCCAGTGAGGTAACTGACGGGATGGGTTTTTTGGTTTGTTTTTTTTTTTCTTTTTTCTTTTTGTTTGAGGCCACCGGAGACGCTTTGTTCTGTTGGCCTCTTGACCTGCAGGTGAGGAACCCAGGAGAAACATTCTATAGTGGTGTCCCAGTGTGCCGATGGTATGGTGTAAACATGGGTGGAATGGTTTCTCCGGCTGATGTCTCAGTGGCCCCCTAACATACCTGACTTACTCGAGGAAAAAGAAAAAAACTGAAAACTGTTATGTAGACTTATGCAATCAAGGGATGGGATAGACCCGTTTTCTCTATGTATACCATTTCAACAGGTACCATTTGTGATACGTTTATAATGTCTCATTCACCCTTTTCCTGTGTACAATGCCACATTCCCAAATTATTAAGCTTAATAATAAGCTTCATTGACTGAGCTGATTTCAGTCATCTCAAAGTCAAGAGATGCTAAGTGTTTCCCCATGCTGCGGCATCTGCTCAGTGACGAAACAACCACCTTTTTGTCTCAACGTTTTTTGAGAAATGAGAGACAAAGAGCTAGTCAGATGGAGACAGAGATGAGTTCAGCCCTCCTTTAGCCACACACATCCCAGGACAATCTGGAATGAGGCGGGTCACTGAGGTAACCACTTCCTATGCCTCTGTGCTTATCTCATGCAGTGATGCATGTGATGCTGCTGTCTCTTAAGACACACAGAGGCCAAGATCTGTGTTCAGTAATGACAACATGTTGCTCATTATTTCCAAAGATGATGTTTGCATGCCAGGCTTGAGGATTTATGTTGTGTTTATGTTAAAGTTGAAGATTTGGGTCCTCATTTTATATGATGTTGACTAACACTTCTCTGATGTGAATGAAAGATGAAGTGTTGGTTATGTCACAGCATTTATAAAAGTGCTGCATCTCTGGGCTTCAGACAATTCTGTCTGTTTGTCTTTTGTCTGTCTATTCAGTTTTAGACTCTTAGAACCAAGAGGCAATACATCCATATTAAGCAGCAGGAGTTGAATTCTTTGGTTGGATATTTTTATATTCCAACTTAAGTTACTTTATTATTATTTTGTCTCTTTCTACTTTTATTTGAGTGTTTTTCAATTTTCTTTGTCTGTTTTAATTCATTTTAATGTTGTATATAAAGCATGCTGATTTGTCTCTGTTTGAAAGGGGTTAAAAAAATAAACCTGCCTTGCCTTGCTCTGCCGTCAACAGTCAGTAGTACAATATCATTTTTTTTCAAAGCTCAGTCATGTGGCAAAAAAAATATACAGCTGAAAAAATACATTTTGTACTCATTAAAGCCAATCATTTTCTAATTGCCCATAACTGATGTCTGAATAGGATTTTCGGTGCAGCATTTTCTGGAGAATTAAAACAAAGGTTCATGCTACATAAAGAAAAAAAATTCAAAGTGACTGTTTTTCCAAAAGAGAATTAGAGAGTTAATGGGTAAAAAAGGGTACAAGGTCATCTTAATATTAGATTTTTTTGCAAGAGTTAAAGTTAAGTTCATCTTTTAAAAGTTTTCAAGAGCTGGTGTTATTTCTGTTAATACTAAATGTTTTATCATTCTTAAATTCTTAGAAAATGTATTTTTTTCTTCTTTATAGCTGCCATATGTATGTTTATACATATTTTCTCGAAAACATGAGGTCATCTTGGATGGAGTGTCTCTTTCCTTTTATTTCTCAAATTGTCCTTCTCGTGCCCTGTTGCCTTGGAAAGTGTTTGTTTCAGAGACCATAGCCGGTTGAAGCAGCGTTGCGAGTGTTGTCAACAAAGTTCTAACTCCACCCGTTTCTCATCTGTCTGCTAGGACAAGGCTTGCGTAATGGAAAGAACTCCCCCAAGGTGCTAGATAGTTGGGTTCATTGTGCCTGGGAATATTGTTGATTGCATTTTGGCTACCCCACGAATGAACAGTTCAAGCTAGTGTCACTTTTCCACTTTTCCGGTAGCGGAGCATATGTAAGTCTCAGTGGTGTGAAAGATCTGCTGCTGTGTCCACATAATGCCTCCAGCAATTTTTCAACCAAATCAAACCTCAAACCAAAACATTTATATAATGTATATCATTTGAATACATGTGGGCAACTTTTTATCTCATGTAACGTGACTGTTCATATTCCTTGCACAACTAGTGTATCAGATATAGCTCCAAACTTCCTTCATGGCCATTTCATGGCCAATAACTTTATACAGTGTTCACATACACTTCCTAAAATATCAGATGTGGTTTACATTTATGATTTCTTCTTATTTAACTTCAACATATAGGTAAACTCTCGTACCTAATTGAAGTGGACCACTTTGTAAATTATTTTGTGCATTTCGTGACAATGCAGTATTACTCCTTGGCAATTTGCTACTAGAATCTCAGTGAATGTGCTTCTATTCTAATTCTATTAACCTTTGCCAATATCATCAGATGTTTTTAACAAATATCCAAACTTACAAATATTTCTTCAGTATTCAAAGTAAACCAAAACCAAAGGAAATCAATTCATTGGCCCTTGACTGTGTCCTTGAACAGTGTTTAGATAGCTATTCCCATTTTGAAGTTATTATGTTCAACATTAAGGAATGGAGTCAGCACTTGGCAAAGGGCTTAAAAATCAGTAAGGATCAAGTGGATATATTCCTAATTAGATTAGATTAGGTCCAGTAGTGAGGCCCCATTTTTCCTCTTTGTGAGATTCACATACATCTTCCCCTCTGTGGAGGGAAATATCTGCAATTTCCTCTGGGATTGTTCGCTCTCTTTAATGAAAAATCCAAGTCACTTTAGAATAGTTGAGAGGGGGATTTTCTTTCTAGTGTAACATTTGAAAATTCTATATAAATCCCTACTCCCTCTTGGTGCTCTCTGACCCAGGGTAATCATGGCTAAATGAATTATATTAATCAAATTCTGATGTATATGTTTGGTCTAGAGTTTGCAGTGCAATAAATCATTTGTGTTACACTCTTGAGACACACAAGAAGAAAGTGATTTGTTTCTCTCTGTGATGAAAATTTAACAGCATGCCTGTACCAAGGCCCTGACTGAAAGATACACTAAATGTTTCTAATTAACGTATGCCAAGAACATGCCATCACTCTCCATGTTTTAATAGTTAACAGTCAAATACAAGGTGTGAGGCTGTTTAAAGGGATTGTTTTTCTCTCTCTCCTCTGGTAAGAGATATTTGAGTAGCATTAACTGTGGTGCTCTGTCTGTCTGTTGGGATACTAGGAGCAATAAAAATTCCCTGTCATAAAGTAAACTGAAAGACCAAACTGTTTATTCTGTATTTGGCCAAGGATATGTCCAAGTGTAGGTGAGGGTTTGCATTTGTCCTCTAAAATATTTCATATAATTCCTTCTCAGTTTTGTTTTGTTTATGTTTATCGTCTACAGGCTGGCCTTGAGCATTTAAAATACAGGATCAAGAATCTTCCTCTCTGAACTGTGGAAAAGAGCTGCACGTTAACCTCATTCAGTGTTTAGAATTAAACCTCGGAGAAATCTGATTTAGGATACACAGCACATTGTCTAAATTTCACAGCAAGTTCTAATAAATCATGACAGTTTTACAGTTGGTAGAACTTAAGCTCAAGCTTCTTTCAGTGGCTTGTCTGTGTCTCCCAGGATCAGAGAAAAGTTCCAGTTAGGAAGTGATGCTTGTGGCCCTGCACAAGAGAGAGGCTTGACAGTGGTTTCAAGAGGTTTTCTGCTTGCTAAGAGTTTGATGGAGTTTTTACTTGAGGAGAATGCTATGTGAGTCCTGTCATCTGGATGTGTTTAGACTGTGTGTGCTTGGAGCTGGCAGCCAGATGGCTTCAGCTGAGGGACAATGAAATCTCCAGGGTCCGCAGGAGAGAAGGCCCTTATTCTGATTTGTCTCCTCAGATAAAGCCACATCTGGGCAGCTTTAGCATACCTCAGCAGCTCGTGTGTGATGTGACATAGAGGACGCACAGTTTTGTGTTCATTCGGTGCTTTAAAGTTGTTAATTTGACAACAAGCGGTAATTTGTTGGTCCAATTTAAATGACCAAGTATACACAACATACCAGCATGATATCATCAGTGTTAGTCAGAATACTGGATGGTTGTCATCTGGGATAGTTATTTAATTGGTTGCTCTAACGATTCATGGCACTCTCTCCAGACCCATGAGAGTCACAGACAAATGCTTATTTACTAAAATGAGCTCACTTTCTAATGTTATGTAATCACATTCTGTCGAGTTTGATTTCCTTAAGGTCCTCAGGTCTTGCACCCTCCGTCATCTGTTTACACCAGCTTCTTTTGAAAATCAATTCAAATGCCAGTGCGTGTGTGAAACGATAATGTGACACAACAATTGTCACGCAAGATCCAAGTGTAAACCCACAGCAACGTCACCCATTGGTTTGTGGACAGTCATTTTTAAGCCACAAGTCTGGTATTATCATGTCAGATTTTTGGAGCCAGAACTGACCACATTTATGCGAGAGCACAACTTCATAGACCCAGAAGAGATCAAAGGTTATGAAGGATATTTTGAGTCATTATTCAGTTTGTTTTCCAGTTTTGCTATTTATATGTCAGTTCTGAAGATGCTGTTATAACTGTAATTATTTTAAGAACATTTCTGCACTTCAGTAGGACTTTTTTATTAGCCAATAGCTTCATTTTATCAACATATGTAACGTGGGGCGGCACAGTGATGCAGTAGCACGGGTTATACGTTCAAACGCTTATGTTCATTTGTGTTTACTTTGGGTGGTCCAGTCACCTCTTGCAGTCCAAACTCTAAATTAGCTGTAGGTGTGTCTCTGTGTGTCAGCCCTGTGATTGACTGGTGACCTGTCAAGGGTGTATCCCGCCTCTCACCCAATGACAGCTGGGATTGGTGCCAAGCCACCCCCCATGCCCCCTCCCCACTCTCTAGCTAATAGATTGATGCATATAGCTAATAAATGAATGGATGGGATCACTGTTGTGCAGCACACACATGATTAGCTGTCCCATATGGCTGAAATTGATCTTGTTGCATATAGGCAGTGATCCATATCTGGATCCATATGTGCACTGTTTATCATTATAAAGTGTCATGCTTTGACTGATTCATAGTTAAAAAATGATGTTATGTTACACATATAAAATTGATCCCAATCAGTTCCTCACAGATTTTCAATGGTAAAAGTAAAAACAGCACCGGTAACACTAATATTAGCATTCTGTGTCAGTCAGTACTGAATCAGGGTATCACAATCAGTCTTAGCAATGCAGAGCGTTGAGTCCCTAAAGTCAGCAAGTGCTTTTTTGAAGTTTCAAAGTTTCCTTCAGTGGTCAAACTGTCTTTTGTTTCCAACAATGTACACGATAACTCCTGTTGAGGTTATTTGTTATTTTACTTGTCATCATAGAGGTCTGCACCAGCAGCTCCGTGAACTTTGGCATGGCCACTTGCTGTGCCATTTCATCACATTTTTTGGCCTTTTACCCTGTGTCAAACCACCATTCTGACATATATGCTCAAGTGTCCTTCATCAACTTTTGCCTGCTGTCCTCAGGAACTCCACTGCATACCAGCACTCTTCAAACGCTACATTTTACAGATGTATTGGCCGTGGCTGCACACGGGTTTCGCAGTTGAGGAAATATAATAGACTTGCGATTCATATGAGTGTTTCCAGATGTGGTGGCGGTCTGGGTGAGCGGATGGTGTTCAAACAGGAATTGTAGTGTCTTGACAGATAACGCATCATTTGTCAAAGATGCGTGACCAATGTCAAAAGGGGCATTGGCCTTTCACAATAAACACCTTGCTGAGAAAAAAGAAACATTTATTTTACATTGCCAAAATACATTGAGGCGTGTTTCTTGGGTGACTTAGTTGGCAAATGTAAGACTGCTTCCTTGTTAAATTGTAAATGACTTTTCTTGAAGGCACACGGGTGGCATGGGAATACAGTTCTTCCTCACCATCGTAGAAACCCAATGATAGATAGTAGTTCCACTGACTTTATTCTGTATCAAAATAATCTCTGTCAGTGGGAAACCAATGCCTAGTTGGTTAGTGCTTGCATAGAGAAACAGATGCATGACTGTTTTTCCAAAAGAGAAAACCTCCTGGTGGTGGCTGTTGAGGGCCTGTTGTACATCCTCCCCAGTGGAGTTAACAGCAACACAGACCTCTCTGCAAGGTTTCACAAGTTGGCGAGAAAAAGGGGTGGTGGAGTATTTTTTCTTGAAGTTAATGTTAACTTTAGCTTTATCAACACGTTGAAGGTGGCAAAAGTTTCTTCCAGAAGAGGTTTGACAGACATTTGACAGATTATCAACACCTACTCAATTGGCCACCTGTGTATAATCACTCACAATACAGATGTGCAAATCTGCCGTTATGTAACTTTATAGCGGTTGTTGCCTGTTTTAAACATATATTTTATGTATAGTTGGACAACTGGACCTCAGAAATGGCTTTTCTGGCCTTTAACAAGTCTTCTAATAACAATAGTGCCTATATCTACACATTGTCCACATATTGTGTTGAGCCAAAGATTTCCCCAATTGTACTTATTCCAAGTTTTCTTAAAGTAAATGTCTTTATTTTTGTCATATCTTGCAGCATCAACAATAAACTGCAGCAGCCAGAAGCAGCATCTGGGGTGCTGGAGTATGCCATGAAGCATTTTGGTGAACTGGTGAGTGTTTGTTTTTTTTTTTTTCTTCCACATGCCTCCAACCAAAAAAGGAAACCGTATCCTAGGTTGCATTCGAACCAGCACTGGGGCAAAAAACTTGGCCTCCTCTTAACTTTCAGTCATACCAAACAGTTTTTCATTAAAAAAAAAAAAAAAATGTTTCAACTGACTCAATCATTGCTGCAGCTCAGCCCTCCATCATGTGCTATCATCTGGTCGAATAATTGCAAGCACATATTGTGGGTAGAATATCTTGTGGTATGTATGTGAAACACATGCTAATAACTGTCTATGGGACACAGAAGAAAATGATTGGTCCAGTGATAACTTTCTGCATGTCTCATACATGTATAGATCACATTGTCGTGTCTGCATTTGATAAGTCTTCAAACCGGAGCTCAAAACAGGACTCACTGATTTTTATTTCATTTTGTCACTAATATTTCTAGTTGTTCTTAGTGGACTGTATTACATGTGGTCTCCTGTTTGCATACACTTCTTCCCGGGGTGTCCTTTTCCCCATAGACACAGTTTAACATGGGGATGAGGGTCATTTGAGACACGTACTCCCAGAACACCCTGTTCGTAATGTGCAGCATGTGGAAGAAACATCTGCTAAGCTGATCTGCAGTCAAGGGCAAGAAGCAGAAGTATGGACTTTTTCGTCCAATTGACAGGATGTTTGGATTTTCTTACATATTTGCACACCTTTTATATGTCTCTGCTTTGTATTTAAGAAAAAAAAAACTCAGGCTACTTTTTCCCCAGTGGTTAAAAAATGTAATATTTCATACCAAAAAATGCAAACCGTAATTATTTCATGAGGTGAGTGGTTTCTCAGATAGCTTCATTTACTGTAACTCTCTGTGTGACTTCTGATGGGCCAAGTTGAAAGCCACAGAATATGTCACTCCTGAATGTCAGCGTTGGTATTTATATTGAGCTAATGCCCAATTTGCCTGTATCATTTAGGTTAGCTACATCGAAATCTAAATCTTTTGTATGTTCTTTCTGTAATTATGGAGGTATATATTTGTCTCTGGATTTTCTTTTCAGTTGATGAACAGGACTACTTTAATATTCCATAAAACTGCTCAGTGTTTCATGCTCTTTGTAAATGGACCTGGTCCAGACATGAAATTACTGTCAAACAGTGGACATGCACTGGACACCATCACACAGATTTTCCACATTAATTACACACGAGAAAATTTGTATTTTTATTTGTTCCGATCAGTCACCTTCCATGTTACCAAAATTCCATTACATTAAGTGTGATTTTTGTTTGCTGTAGCAGCTTTTTGATATTTTAACAGACTAAACCAGTATCCACCACTATTTGTTGAGCTTAAATAGGTAGGCATTTGGTTCATCCCATTAAACACGACCAGTCTCATTTATTCTTTTTTAGAATGAAAAAACAGACATATTACAATATCACCAAACACTCAAAGGTATACTGTGTAAGGTTTAGGGGCTCTATACTAAAAAAACTATACTAAAAATAAAAAAATAATAGTTATGTTATTGTTTATATATTTAAATGCTGCAGCTCCTCTTCCACTGAGTCCACCATATTGAACCATCATTTTTCTACAGTAGCCTAGAACAGACAAACTAAACACAGGCTCCATAGGGCCTTTTTGTGTATTTCACAGCCACTATAGTTTCTCCTTCATGCTAGGAGGAGATGGTGAGACTATTGAGTTTTAATCAGCTACACCTGTGCCACCAAACCCTACACACTGGTCCTTTAACAACATAGACATCAAAATCTAACGCACAGCAACTAGATTAAAAAAGACTAGTGTAGTGTTGTGTAGTCTAGTGGCGATGGGGACAAAAACTGGGCTATATGTTAGATAACCTAAACGTAGTATTTCTTGAGAATGCATTCATGTGGTTTTATGAGGTGGTTATTTTTAGCCCAAAGTCAAGTTTTTTCCAACCTTTAGGAACCCTATGGAAAAGGTATTTCCTTCTGCCTTTTGTGAGCCGCATTTATGCTTCTCCGTGAAAACATGGTAAAAGTGAAAAGACTCAGTAAAAACAGTTTCACTGTGCACTTCCAGGAACCATGTTTATGAGGTGACCATTTGGAAAGCTTCACTGTGGGAGGCTGTAAGGTTCCTCTATTCAGTGTCCAGTAAGGAATCATCAGTGAAGCAAAATCTGGAAGAGGTCTATCTACTTAATCATTGGTTGATGTGCCAAAAGGAGTCAGTACCTAGAGGTCAAAGATTTGATGTAATGGGTCCAGGATTGATTGATTAAGTTGGGAACCTCCAGTCAGCCATGTAATATTAGAATGTAAGTTAGATGTAAAAGTCTTTGCCTTACTGTAAATGAACAAGGAGCATAGTTCCAAAACTCTGCTTACACTAAAAAACTATTTATTACATAGTCAAATGGTCAAGATAATAAACATGTTTTTGGCTATGTGATGAAACGCAGATTAATCATGTGTATTCATGTAGTTACTTGGTTTCACTTTAATCTTTCTTTTGTGACTCTCTCCTGTCGTCTACTAGGAAATCCAAGCCACCTGGTATGAGAAGCTGCATGAGTGGGAGGATGCCCTGGTAGCATACGACAAGAAGATCGACATGAACAAAGAGGATCCAGAGCTCATCCTGGGCAGGATGCGCTGTTTAGAGGCCCTGGGAGAATGGTATGTCAGTAGTCGTGTCTGTCAGTGTTCCAGACAGTGTTCCAGCCTTCAGGTCTCAGATTCATTCATATGCATTAGCCTCTAATGGGTAAAGACAGTGTTTGCAGCAGTATTCCTTCTCCCACTTTTTATTTACTCATTGTGCATAGGCAGCTTATTCTACACGAGTCCTGACATTTAGGCCTTTGATGACGTAGTGAAAAGAGAGAGAAAGCGGTTCCTCTGAGCTGTCTCAAGTCAGTTTTCTGGGAAATGCATAAACAGCCATCTTACGTTAGTAAGAGGTGCTGCCGCTCCAATTAAAGCTCACCACAGCTGTGGCTCAGCTCCATAATGACTGCTCACCTTCAAAGAGAATTTCGAGGGAAAAAGAAAGTCACAAGTTGTCCAAAGATGTCGATCGTCATAGGGCTTGTGACACTGAGCAGATGCTAATTTGCTTACGTAACCTGTCCTTCCTGTACACTGTGATTCATTTCAAAACAAAACATTTCATAATTTTACAAGAAAACGATTCAGCTTGATGTGTATGGTTGTGCTGTGTTGTGAGTTAGGCTTGGTGATGATATAACAGTTGACCGGGTCTTGAGTCAAAGGAGATCAGATATGAAAGAACGCATTGTTCCTTGTTAAGAACAAGGATGTTGTACCAGAGACGTGTTCTTTGTGTTCATCCAAAACTGGTGAGAGAGCTTGTTAAAAGTCACGTTAATAGTGGAGTTGAGTATTGGGCAGCTTTGAAGCAACATTTAGTGTAGAATGTCAATCTCAGTACGTATTATTCGCTTTAGTGTAACACATTAACACATGCTAAGAAAAAAAAAGCAAGGTATTGTTTCTTGGAACAGAGAGTAGATTGTGGCAACAATTTGCTTCCAAATACTAAAATATGAATTCCTGGTATTCAGAACCAGTGGTGTTCTGTTATATGATGCTAATATGTTACTGTAAATGACTCTGGCTTCTGTTCTGGTTGATTTTTCAGTAGAAATTCCAAAGCTGTGAGTGATGGTCTGCTGAGTCAAAAAACTCCAGCTCATCCTTCCGCTGGACTCTGTGTTTGTCTGCTGTAGACACACGTGGGCCCTGTGTATCAGAGCTTTTTGTACTTGTTGCTTTCATGTTATATGATAGCCAGGCAGCTGGAGAACGGCTTCACTTCACTGACCCCCATCCAAACCCTGCCTCTCTCTTTTTCTCTGTCTGCCCCTCCTGCGTTCTCTCCCTCATCTAAGCTCGCTCCAGCATCCTGCCTGTAAAACACATGCGGTGGGTTTGATCTCCTCCTAGACAATGCAGCACTGATTGTTGTAAATGAGGAATTAGTCTTGGTTAGATGCACCTGACCCCAACAGGATCATCCATCTGTTTGCTAGGATTCCTGATTTTATCAGACTCTGCCGGGACGGTACACTTGATTTAAGATGTTCATCTTTAAGAACAAATAAATGATGGCAGATGTAACGGAAATCAAGTCTTATCTCCTTCTCATCAATCGCCAAAAGCACTTGGCTATTGTAGTGAATTATTTCTACAATTGTTGTTTGGCGCAAGAAAAGTACATTCAGTGTCTTGACATGCATGTATTATTGCAGGATTGGACTGTAGAAGAGCATTTTCTTTTTTTTTTCTTTTTCTGGAGAGACCAGTAGCATCGGTTTAGACAAGTTGTAAAAGCTGCAGTTGTTTTGCACACTTGTCACTATGATTTTCAAATTTGTGTCAGCCAGTCAGGAATGAGCTGTTACTCCTCTAGTCCAACTTCATAATGTTTAGAGTAATCTATGTTTACTCTATGCACAAATGCCAACACAGCTCTCCACATGATATGCAAATTATTTTAAATGTTATTGCACAATGACGGAGCATAGTTCTAGGTTGTTAAAAATCCTTTTTTGCACTCCACAGTGTGTACAACAAGACTCAGGCCCTGATTGCCTGATCTACTAAGGAACCTGATGATAGCTGATATCAGTTTCTGATTAACTGGGACTGAATAAATCTGGATTTGCTTTTTCTACCTTCTGAAGCCTGTGGTTAATGTGTTCCAGGGGCCAGTTGCACCAGCAGTGCTGTGAGGAGTGGACGCTGGTGAGCGAGGAAACCCAGGCCAAGATGGCTCGAATGGCTGCTGCTGCTGCCTGGGGTCTAGGTATGCACTCGAATACTTAATGTCAGGATTAAATTAACAATATAGTAGCAGTCAGCGGAGTTTCAACAGAGGAGATTGTCTGACAACAATGCAATCAAACTGAACAGCAGTGAAAACAGTAACAGCTCTTGCCAAGTCACCCTCGCATAACCAGATGGGAATGGTATCCAGTCATAACATTGACATATCGTAACATGCAATGGTGGAGAAAAGCAGGGACCACAGTGCAGAGGCACCCTCTGAGGTTTGTGGTCTGTGGCTTTGACTTTCCAAATTCAGTCACAATCCTTAAGACAATACCACCCGTCTCTCCGAAGACTCAAACCATCTTTTATTGTTGTCATTGGGAAGCAAAATGTTGAAGTTTCAGCCATTTATATCAATAGCAAGCTCATGTGGAGTGTGGTTCAAAAGAACTTCAATCAGCTTCAGTCCTGCTAAGTTAGGTCTCAAGACATTTCAGACGCCATTAAGAGCTTCACTTTTAAGCGTGTCTTTGTTCTCTTTTTCAACTTGATTGTTGTTTCTTCAGGTCACTGGGACAGCATGGAGGAGTACACGTGTATGATCCCTAGAGACACACATGATGGCGCTTTTTATAGAGCAGTCCTAGCCCTGCATCAGGACCTCTTCTCATTGGCCCAGCAGGTGGGTTACATCACCACTCACAAATAAACTCAATGCCAAAGATTTCCCTTCCATCCAATTTACATTAAAAAGTCTATATTTTTAGAAAACATCTCATAAAGACATGCCACATGGGAATTTGCCTGGTCTCTTGCTTTCTGGACTTTTCATTAGTCTTTATAGCAAGGTATGAAAAGTTAGAATCATTGGAAACCAACGCTGCAAAGAAACATAAAAATGGCTTTACGGCTATTCCAGACAGGATCGAATTCCCCCATCAGCACAGACTTTTCATTAAAAGGAATAAAACACACAAGGTTTGTTTGTTTCTTTTTCCTTTACAATGCGGTACCTCCGCGGTGTGGAAATGTTAGGTAACTCATGAAATTGTAAATCTTCGCAGAATTTAGCCTCAGACAAATAAAGAGCCCATTACCCCTCCTGTCTGCCTGTCAACAAGGTCTGGTGGAGGTCAGGGTGTTTTTATTTCTCATTTGATGAAGGTTGGGATATTAGATGAGCTCATGGTCCCTGGAGATGGATTTGTTGAAGCTGGATGCCAGCATGTCTAACGAACACAATCTCCAACACTGACACCAATAAACACCTGCGCCTCCAGTTTCCCTGGACTGGTCCTCCAAGTCCCTTTATCACTGCAATGCCCAGGAGACCTGCTCTCTGTGCCCCCGTATCTCTCCACAGCCACAGCCACCCCTGTTCTAATTTGGAGATTAGATCCAGGTGTGGCCTATAGGATTCTTTGTCAGCTGAATAGGGAAAGCAGACTTTTGACTCTTGGCGACAATGAGGCCACTCACATTGAACAAGAGCAATCAAAAGCAGATGCAGCGAGGGTGAAAGCTTAAATGTCAACATGAGATCAGTCTAGTCTTCCGGATGTGGTTGATAATCCTCACACTTAAGTTCTTTTGATTCCATCAGACTGTGGCTCTCCTCCCTCCACATTGCCAACAACTAGGCATGTGCTCCAGAAGGGTCAGCATGCGTCTTTGCGAAGGGTTTTATGTTACTTTGCTTTATAAATCTTATTGTTTGATTTGTTCCATGGATGATGTGCCAGGCATGGCAGTCGTGCTCCCCCTCAGAAAAGCAGTCTGCTGCTTTCATGACATATGCAGACCTCTGTGTGTGATTTGTAAATTGTTTTTTACAAACCAAAGGCCTCCATTCGACTTCACATTCATGTTTGGGCTTTGCTTCGAGTTTCTTCTAGTGGTTGATTTAGCTCTAACCATTCACATACAGGCCTTCATACCACACTATAATGATAAAGTAGTATCACTGGACTTCAGCCTATGTAAGTACATAAGTGCAACCTTTATGTAAAAGAATGAAAGATCGGGTCACGGTTTGTTTGTGCTGCCAGGAGCCAGACACTGCATTTATCAGGAGTCGTCTGGACTGCACATTTCCAGTGAGGCCCCAGTGCAGTAATTCAGGAGTAAACAGGACCCTGTAAAGAAGCAGCCTCATTGTCACCTTGTCCCAACCACCCTCCCATAACCCCTCCTCTTGTTTTGCATGCCTGAAGAAGTGTTGGTGCATGCCATTCCTCCTTTTTTCCTCCCTGCAAAAAAAAAGAAAAAATAATAATTGTTGGGAGTCGGTTTGAAACAGCTGTGTGCCCTGGCCTCAGAGAACTTCCTCAGCCAACCTCCCTCATTTTCCCACTAATAACAGCTCCCAAAACATCAGGTGTAGAAGCCCAAGAAATCAGCACGCTTTCAGCCACAATACTTGCATCCTTGTTTGTTCCTTTTGCTCCTCTGGATCAGGTCTTACTGTTTTTCCACCCCTCAGGGTTCTCACTGGTGATGGAATGTCTGCAGTAACTTTGAAACCTGCAGAAATATAATGCTGCTAGAGAAAGTGAGGGAGCTGGAATTTTACAAAATGAGTCAGTAATATTCAGTAAAATAACCACAAAAAAAAAACACAGGAAGGTAAGAAAAACATTTTTGGGGCATGAATGTGCTCTGACAAGTTGGTTGAACGTCATAAAAAGGTTTTGGAATTTGTGTCGTTGTCATAGCAGGAACTATGCATGACTAACAGCTCCCATTATGAATCCTCTTCATCACCCTTTGCTTTCCCTTCCTCTGAATAATTTAAGGTGTTTTTAAAAAAGTACATTTGACATCCACAAACCGTGGTCACATAAGTTTCATGCTGTTGCTCTCAACAGTTCATTTACCTCTCCTCATAAAACACTTGGCAGTCAGCAGTGCATCAAACCATTTCGCTATATAAGCAGGCGTTCTAGTCCTAGTTGCACTAATGTGTCACTGTTGGCTGCACTTAAGTGAAAAGGGTGTGAGCAGCTAGCAATAACATGGCTTCGTGCTTTTGCACAAAGTGGTTTTATTTCCTGGATTTAGTCCAGTCCTGGCCGGTCCCGGTGCAAGGAGAATTCCGGGGTCAAGCTATCTTTGCTATTTAGATTTACTGACGAGTCAGTTTCTTGGGGAGTCAAGTCATGAATTAAACCTGTGTTTGTCATGTTGAGGTTTTACAGTGACTTCAGAAGCACCATCAGTGCCCCATTCAGAAGAAGTTGTTAAAACAAAAAAAATCTATAAATTCAGACAGTGGCAGATGTATAGTCATTGTTTTTGTGAGATCATTCAAATTTAAGATCACACTTTGATTGTGTGCAATTGTTTTTAATGCAGTGTATTGACAAAGCGAGAGACCTGCTGGATGCTGAGCTCACGGCCATGGCTGGAGAGAGCTACAGTCGAGCCTACGGGGTAAGTGTTTCTCTGCAGTAGCCAAAATATTCAGTGACTGGCTTCATTCTGTCATCTCATTTTTCATAGCGTTTGCTGCATGTGGCGAATTATTACAGTGATAATCAAGTTTCTGATCTACATTATTTAGAAGTAAAAAAAATAGATATTTCTTCAGAGTTGATAATATCTACAAGTGGAATTGTCCATCTCAAGTCAACAGCAGCAGCAACGTTGTCAGGGAAAGCCATTTGATGCTGGTTTATTTTGATGGGCACACTGTCGCTGCAGCAGCAAACACTTCAGCAGATGTCTAGATTCTCAAAGTTGTTACAAATCACAGATGTTAACCAATCCACCATACTGAGATGACCAACCTTCTCTGACAGATCCGCACTTGAAGTCCAGTGGTCTGCTGAGTGCATTTTGCAACTTTTAACAATTAACATGTAGATAAGAATGAATGTGTGTGTGTTTGTTTCCTAGGCCATGGTGTCTTGCCAGATGCTGTCCGAGCTAGAGGAGGTGATCCAGTACAAGCTGGTGCCGGAGAGGAGAGACATCATTAGGGAAACATGGTGGGAGAGACTTCAGGTAACTGCAGTGCATGATAAATGGACACACATACACATGCTCGCACACACACAGATTCACGTGTGCAACTACAAATGTAAAGCAGATGTTGGAAAGGCTACTGTTACTAATGGGAAACATTACAAACCAGACACCATGCATACATGCAAAGACATTGTGCAAAGACTAATACCCAGTGAATAAAAGTTCACCGTCTTGTAGATTTGTTTCTTAATTTCCCTGTTTGAATGAAATTTGAAGTAAATTTATAAAAGTAGCAATGTGTTGGGCTCTGGTGAGTGTTATTTACAGTGTTTAAACGAATGTCAGATGAAGGTCAGTGGTAATTAAGTCAAAGGTATTCCACATGCAGGCAAAGCTAGCTAGAGTCTGTCCAGATTAGTCTATTTGTCTACAGAAATTCAGTCACATCTGTAGATTTCTAGCTAGAGAAAGAAAAGAATGAGACAATGAGCTACAGCACATTGTCAAAACAGGAAAATGTAGTTTGTTTTATTAATCTAATGTTTTCAATACACTGTCCACTGTGCAGTGACCAAATTGGATTTTTGTGGTTTGGTGTTGCTTTTCTCTGTTGGAGAATGAATGTGAGCCTGTGCTGCGATGAGTGAAATTTTAATGTTCTGGGTGTTTATGTTTTTAGCTTACTCTGCCAACACCAATGGCAGAGGAGGACATTCAGGCGACGTAAACTGCACTGCTTATTGATATCAGCACTGTAATAATTTTTGTTGCCTCCCACCTGAGGTGAAACTCATGGTGCCACACAAAAAGATACTGACATCCCTAAAACACCCACCTCTACACACAAAACGAGATCATCCTCGATAAAACAGGGGGCTTTGCTCACTCGCCTAAATTAAATGGTCCCTGTAGGAATATTCCGGAAAAAAACGTGGCTCATTTTGTGTAACCCCATCCAAACTCTTCCTACTTCCAGAGACTGATTATGATTACTACTATTATCATTATTAATTGTGAATTACAGTGTTGTACATGCTGTTAAATAAGACAGGAGGACGTGGAAGAACCACAAATTCACAGGCGGTTGGGGAAAATGTTGCCGCCCGCCAAGTCTTTGGAATTTGAGACAAATGCCATCCGATCTAAGATAATACTGTTCAGGTTCATCTTTTCCATGTTGGTCTACAGCTTAATCAAAATGTGAAAGCCCTCAGCCATGTATGTGTATGTTGAGAGGAGAATTTAAGTCAGGCAGATAAAGCGATAAGCCTTTGATCTGTGATGCACCATTCCTAACTCTTGATACCATGCCATCCAAGCTGCTCAGTCTAATGCAGAATTTATAATGCAACTTAGAGGCATTCCTGTCCTTCATCTCCTGCTCGAGATGTTTCTGACATTGTGGAAAATCCACTTCACCAAAAAACAAAAACATGCGTCATCCTCTACCTTAATCATAGCCCAGTAAGACTCTATTTGACTGAAGACTGCAGGGGCCTGCCTGCACAGCTCCACTGTGCTTTCTTTCTGTCTTCTTCTTCTTCTTCTTCTTCTTTTTCTCAAAAAACAAATTTGCAGTATGAGGCGTACTGAGTGCACATGCCAGGACATTTACTATTTCCAGAGCTCTGTCTGTATCATAAAGTCACAGTGGAGGATAAAATGCTGGAAATAGTCCGAAATAAAAACAGTGCTGGCTTTGACTGGCCAAAAAATTATTATACAGGAGTATGTTTTTTTTTTCTGGCTGGATTTTGAAAGCATCAAAAAGCAGCAAAACAAAATGGCATGTTTTCTAGCAACTGATGCAGAGTATTAGTGTAAATGTGAACTGAATGTATGCCAGCTTGTTTGTTGAATCTTAGAAAATGAGTGACTGTCCATATTTTAGCAGTTCATTATATTTTAAAGTTAGTATTTCTTTCCATCTAAACTGTGTATGCTGATCAATATCACCTCGCTGTTACAAATGCACACAAGTATAATTTTCTTGCAACAAGTTTTTCTAACTTGTAATTAGCTTGACCATTGAATGGAAACCATTACGCATAGACTGAAATCCCGGTGCAGTAAAATGAAGATACTCTTGATCATCTCAACTTTTTCCATTCATAACAGATGAAGGTTGGTTGGAAGAGGTATTTAGGATCAAGAGGGGTCTTCCTGAAAACAGACAGGGCCCATTATAGCAGCACCAGAGCTGAGGCTGCAATGCCTGACAGGTTTCTTCTCTCTATCGTGATTTATTGGAGCCTGACCTCATACATCTGTCAGGAAGTCACTGTCTGTGCTCCTTTTCTCTTTCTCTCTACAACGGTCTCTCCCTCATCAAAGGATTAGAGGTACGGTAAAGAGCGTATGAAAACACTGCACCCCACTGCTGCTGGGTACATGTGTCAGTGTGAGTTCGTACACTTCTCTCAATGTGAAGACCCTGTTTGATTTTTGGACTCTCAGCTCCCTTACTGTTCAAGGTGTTTCTGGTTCTCCGGTGTCTCCTCTTCTGCTAATGCAGGAGACATTTTAACTTTCCTCTTTGGGTCCAACTTCTCCTCTCCCACTATGAGTCGACGTGTCAGTTACACGTGGATAAAGTGTGGCAGATAGTTTGTAATATTCTCACATGCAACGACGGTCCAGATGAAAGAAGGAACATTGCAGTTACATGGTACACAGTTTAGGCCACCTGTCCAGGATGACCCCCAATGATAGCCTGTTGCTCTTTTCAATCATTTTGGGGGAGCTGTATAATTTACCACTTCCTTATAGCTTCTAAGCAGAATGATTCTTATAGTTTCTAATCTTTGAACAGTTTCTGTTTTCTAATCTGCACTCAGTCCCTTATCCCATCATGTAAAGCCCACTTAAAGGCTTGTGCTGATATACTTTGGGCATCTAAAAAAACATAAAAATATTACAGAAAAG
The DNA here is from genome assembly GCA_023373845.1 of Nibea coibor. Classification (NCBI taxonomy): domain Eukaryota; kingdom Metazoa; phylum Chordata; class Actinopteri; family Sciaenidae; genus Nibea; species Nibea coibor. The sequence continues at coordinate 6,818,088 of CM041717.1, forward strand.
GTCAACACTGGCCCAAACGTATTATCTTTAAAACTCTGCTAGTTGCTGATTTCGAATGATTTCTCTTTTGTTGCTGCTAGTTACCATGGGACATAATGCAACCCTTGCTTGTAGCAGTGTTTGTAATTATAATCAAATTTCATCAGAGTCCTTTTTCATGAAATGTTTATATGATTTTGTCTACCCCATGTAGATTTGTCTTCAGTTCAGATCACACAGGGAGTTGGATTACTCCAGTGTCTTGTCTGCGTTGCCTTCCCCTGAGGTTGGAAGAGAATATTTAATAGTGGAAGTCATCTAATGGTACAAATCCAAATATTATTAAGACAGACTTGTGTTTGTGTGTTTGTGGTGGCACGTGAACCCCACACGTGGACAAGTTTAAGACAGGGACCACTGGTAATAATAGTAGGTTTAGACTGTACCCCTCTCTCACGTGTGTTCCATTCTTTGGAGTTTAACGATGAGGTTCCTCTCTTTGAAGGGAGTCTCTCAAAAGAGAGATGCGTTTAACCCATCTGTCCCTTGTGTTTTTCCTCTAGGGTTGTCAGCGTATCGTAGAGGACTGGCAGAGGATCCTGATGGTCAGATCACTTGTCATCAGCCCCCATGAGGACATGAGGACTTGGTTGAAGTATGCCAGCCTCTGTGGCAAGAGTGGACGTCTGGTCAGTTTATTGACATACTGTATTTTGTACAAAACCCCTCAGTATTCCCTGGTCTGACCCCTGACCATGCAGAGTTAATTATAATTGCATAACATTCAGGAGGAATAAATCAGACTTGATTAAATCAGTCTTGTCAAACGGAAAAGGGAAGTCATACCCTGACGAAGTTAAGTGCAACCATGAACTCCAGCCATGAAATTCAACCTGTTTTAACTTGGCACTGATGAAAGTAACACAGCACCCTCAATCACACTGTTTAGAAACCCGAACCTGCATATCTGCACAATTAAAGTGGGGCAATTTTCCATCCTTACTGTTGTTTTAATTGATTGCACGGGATGGCAGACAATTGGCCGATTTTTCTTTCTACACATCGTTGGTGCATTTAAGCACACACTCTCCCAGAGTCCTCATCCATGATGTGACTGAAAAACGAGATGTGATTGGCTAATGTCAAACATGGCAGGAAATGTGATTACAGGAGGTTTGGGGAAAATGATCTCTTCACTTTCTGTCACTCCTTTTAAATTTGTCTTTATACACACACGCTCACGTACCGACTCATGACCTAGTTTTTTTCCCTTACTTGTTGCTAAAGTTGTATCAAGGTGGAAGTTTAATTAAGTTCTGTAAGTGCTGGGGTCCCTAAAGACCATCTGAGTTTCTCTTAAACCCTTTGCTCTCTGTTGCCCTCCTTATCCCTCCAGGCTCTGGCCCATAAGACCCTGGTGTTGCTTCTGGGTGTCGATCCCTCCAAACAACTTGATCACCCACTGCCCACCGCCCACCCACATGTCACCTACGCTTATATGAAGTACATGTGGAAGAGTGCCCGCAAGGTATGAGCAAACAAACCTGTTTTGTTAATAATTGTTTGTTGTGTTTATATTTGTCACCAGACTTGAAAACAGAACAGGGAGAGCTTAAATTATCTGCACTGAAACAACTAACAAACTACATCTATAGAAAAAACATAAAAATTGCTACCTGCAACAGGATGACTGCCTCAACCTCAATAGGCTTTTGAAGCTTTTTTGTGATTATTAAAATTGACTATATTGACTGTATATTTAGACTATCATTTTTTAACAGTGTAATGCGCAGAGGCTATCGTATTAATTGGTAAATTCTTGTAATGTTAAGGAAACAGTTGAATAGATAGTGTGAAGTTATGTTACCGATTGTTATATGAGATTTGAATTGGCTGAGTTCATTGAGAGTGATTTATATTTCATTTAAAAGCAACAGCTACTGAGCAAAAACCCTGAATTGTTAACATATTCATGATGATGTTGGTTGATTGCGGTTAAAGTTTTTATTTAATTTGGGAGTCGAACAGTGGTTCTGAGTAATATTGGACAGTGTTGTGATTAGTGAGATTTGCGAGTTCCTCTGATCTGACACAGTTACAGTATTTCAGGAATTCCAGCTGCTCATAAATATTCCAGGATTTGGTTGAATTAGTTATCATTTTGAATCCAGTAGAGACTTACAAATATAGCTCAGACTAATGTAACTTCTAAGAGGTTCAGTAAACCCAACTCAATCAACTGTTACATTTAGATTAATGTTGTTGTTATTAATTTTCCATATCCATGGCAATGGTGGATGAAGTAAGCCACTTAATAGGTTACTATAAAAGTTAGTATTTGTTCAGAAAGTTTTGTGCTGTCTGTGGCTGAGCGTCCAACACAAGAGCACTCGCCAAAGCTTCCAGCTACCAGCAGTGGTGACCTAACATTATACTGTATGTTTCACCAGAGCAGCATGGGATTGAACCGCTCTGCCCTGTGCCATTTGTCTACTACACATTCACATACAGTATATACACCCCCAAACACACATAAACACACATTTATTGCCAGGTGTTGAAGAGTGTTTGTGGCTCCAGAGTGCAGGTCTCATTAGGGGACTTAGGTAAGTGTGAGTATAAACGTTGCTGTTAGTAGGCCCAGCTGCACTGCTCACCAGGCCAGTCAGACTATGAAAACACACTCACACACACAGCCGGAATGGACACATTGGATGTTTCTGGTGTTTAGGAACTGTAGAGAACGTCAGCTCAGTATATCTCTGATCAAAGCTGCCATGTCTGAGGCATTAATCAGTGAATACCACGCAATACAGGGTCCTCTACTACGTACTATATAATGGATTAGAAGTAAAGGCAAGCCTGAACAGTTTCATTTTCAATTTAATTTCCACATTTTAATGTTGGTTATACATGTGAACTTTCTAAGAAAAAAAAAAACAGTGTAACCATGACAGCACAAGATTTCCACAGTTAGCCGTCAGTGATATAAACAGTAAAGAATGTCCATTGTTGTTCTGCATCAGACTGGACAGTCAGCTCTGTAGAGGCTGATGACAACAAATTAGTTAATAATTGTGCCACTTGTGCTGAGATAGGCAGATAATTACTGGGCACTGCATCACGATAACACTGTTTCAGAGGAAGGCTACAGAATACATGCCGAATCTATCGAGACAGAAATGAGGGTGACAGTGTGTTAGCACCATCTGTTCACTGTTTATCACAAATCACATGCCTGCAATTAATTTAAAAGCGATTTTCTAAAAAAATGACAAAGCCCCACAGACAAACAGACTCCTCTCAATGACACAGTCCTTACCTGCTCTCTGTATGTTTTTTTTGTATCTCTGCAGATCGATGCTTTCCAGCACATGCAGCACTTTGTGCAAGGGATGCAGCAGCAAGCCCAGCATGCCATCGCAGCCGAGGATCAACAACATAAGCTGGAACTCCACAAACTGATGGCCAGGTCTGCTTTTTTTCTAGACGCAGCAGCTCACCACTAGAAAACATTTCTGATATGCCGCAGTAGGAAAAGCACAGATGTAAATGTTAAAATGAATGATGGCTGAATTCCATTTCAGCTTTTCAGCTTCCTGGTGTTCTGCATGCTGGCTCACTGACACACTGTCTGACTTACTGGGGCACTTGAATACAAGTTTATTAATGTTATTATTAACACCTGTGCTCCTCTTACCATGACAAGTCAAACTGCTTGCTGTGAAAACAGCCTATGGTGGATATCAAGTGTCGCTAGCATTCCATCAGGATGACTTGCACAACACAGGTTATTACATACATCTACGTACATCTTTACTGTTAAGCAAATGATAATCTGACGTAATTAGCTCTGAGCTCATCTTATCTCTCTAGATGCCCAATAAGATTGACTACATAGTTTTTGTTTCTCAGTACATCACTAGTGAGGCTCCTGCTTGAAAGTCCAGTTCAGCAGAAGTAATGCCATTAAAGTGTCATTATGCATTTATAAGTGGTTCAGTTCTATTAAATCACTGAAGAAACTCTGTGCCAGCCTCCCACTCTAGCACAATGGAGACAGCACAAAGCAACATGCTGAAGAAGGGAAAAAGTAACCTCATGTATTTTCTGCCCTCATGTTGTAAACACACAGGGTCATGTACAGTACGTTCTGCTTCTTTTCCATGAGCATGACCAAATCTGGCATAGCACCTTTTACTTGTCCATTGCCATCCTGCAGACTTTTTCAAAGTTGGCCAGATTTTCTGACTGTCTCACGTCAAGCTTTTCGATAAAATGTTCCTTTTTTTGGCAGTTTGGTTCCACCCAGCTACTTATCGCAAACCAAACATGGCACGGAGCCTACAGGTATCGCAGGCCAGGTGCCTCTCCTCCACCGTGCTGATGGATTACACCGATACCTCATCCTCTGCTCTTTTAAGCCCTGGCACAGCCATGGCATCTTTCCACTATCACCTTACCTCACCGTGGGAAAAGATGCAGAATGGAGTCTGTTTCAAACAGATGTCAACACAACACCAGATTTTCTTTTTTAAAAACTTGACATTCAAATAACTATCATGTGTTTTCAGACGCTGATTTAGGGGATTAGAAAATGGAAAGTTTCGTATTTCTCCAAATTGCTGGGAATTACTTCAAAGTCTTAAAGAAGTTGTTTGCTTGCGCTTGTGGGCTCATGGAAATATTTGCGGAGGATATCTAAAGCTCTCTCCTTTTTGGTTTGAATATTAGCTGCTCGCCAGTACAGCAGAGAGAGTTTGACTGCACTGCAAGAGGTGCGACCTGGGAGCAGACATGTACGTTAAAATGTACAGTTGTCTCATCTTGCCTTGTGCACAAACACACAGCAGTCATGTGCACCCTCCCATCTTATAAATCATACATGACGGCACACAAGTGTGACACCATGCAGGAGGGGATTTTTGTTTATGATATATTTTTGCATCTTCCAGACAGCGACTCTGGGTATCTGAGGAATGCATGTTAGGGAAAACACCTGTACAGTGTCAGTCAGGACGGGTTCTCTCCAGACGTGCTGACACACTTCCATGAATACAGGTCGGCTGTGTGGTATGGAGCACACCTGGACCGCTCGGTCAGACGCTCACGTCCACACAGTCATGCGGATGCCTTCACTCTCTCTCCAAAGTATTCAGTGTAATTCCACCACTATTTTTACGTAAAATCAATAACCCTGGCGTCTTGTATCTAAATAAACATGTTGTTCTAATGTCCCCAAATACCCCATCCTCCTCCTCCTCCGCCTCCTTCTGCTCCTTCCTCAAAAGTTGAACCTGTTAACAGTTTACGGAAACAGCTCGGCATAGACACGCTGAACCCAAACTGTACGCTCGCATGGAAAAGCATTACGTAATCCCAAAAAACAATTTATTGGATGAGCTCTGCAAACAGTATTCAGACTGCTGTCAGATGGGTTGACAATACAATGCTTGCCAGTTGCTCAGTTTGGTGTAGTTGTATGTGAATTATATGTCTTGGTCTTGCCAAGCACAACTAGTTTGACTATTTGCCCATAGCCATCTGTGTTTGTGTGGCTGATGGATAGAGCTAAAGTATCCCTCAGGGATGCCACAGAGCTTACTGTCAGGTTAAATTAAAGGAGAAGTGTTTTTTTATAATTGGAAATCTCCGGATGTAATCCTAGAACCTTTCAGCAGATATGCACTGCTGCCTTAAGTAGTGATCCTTTTGATAAATGCCCGCATGATTTCCAAGTCTTATATCATTATCTCGCTCCTTTTTTAATGGACTGCCCTTGGGTGCAGTGTTTGTCACTGCCAACTCTTTATAAGCAATGACACCATCAGTGCGGTTAGAAACTCATGATGTTTCTCATTTCTAATGTTTTCATGTTGTTACTTACTTACTGTAGAGCTTCTATTAACAACATTGACCTCAGTAACTTTTATGGTCTCAAAAAAGATTTAGCTGTTTGTGCTGAATGCCAGAAAATGTCAGTGTGTTGTGTGTGACTAAAGGAACTCTCATAGGAGCTTCTTTGGTTGGATACCACTTCACTGTTTGCAGCTTGCAGTTGGTTGAGTACAGACTAAGCCAAAATGGTCTGATAATCAGATAATCAGAGAATCATAGATGAAATGTCTCTGTCTCTCTCTTTCTTTCACGTAGGTGTTTCTTGAAGCTTGGGGAGTGGCAGCTCAGTCTACAGGGCATCAACGAGAGCACCATCCCCAAAGTCCTGCAGTATTACAGCCATTCCACCGAGCACGACCGCAACTGGTACAAGGTCAGTCGCTCCCTTTCAACTCTAACCTTTCACTTCTGGCTTCTCCCTGGCCGCAGTAAAATCCCAGCTGTGTTTGGCAGGAGGTCACCCCGACACTGATGTGTCACTAGGAAAACCTTGGACGCCATTTTATCGCCCTTTTAACCAAACATGTCCTAACATAGCTGTTTGTTAAGTTTTTGTGTATGCACAGCTGACTTATTTTGCATATCAGACTTAGACTTGTAGTGCTGCTGCTGATGCATCAAACATATGAGGTGATGGAAGAGTTGAGAGCATCTCTGCTTTTTCTTGTCCATGCATGTGCCACAGGCTACACAGATGTCACGATACCCTCATACCCTTCTCCCCCATCCATCCTCACCACCTCCCTTCAGCTTTCAACATTTGATAGCTGCTTGCTAAACACAGCCAAACATCAAACTCATATGTTTGGATCGGAAAAATTACAGCCCGCTGGGAAATATCTGTCCCTCGGTAAACTGAAGAATGACATCATGAACAAACATGGAAGTCATTTCCAGTCTCAGAAATCCAGTTTCACCCAGTTTGTACCATTTTTCAACAGGCCTGGCATGCCTGGGCAGTGATGAATTTTGAGGCCGTGCTGCACTACAAACACCAGAACCAAGGACGAGATGAGAAGAAGAAGCTGCGTCACGCCAGCGGTGCCAGCGCCAATAGCGAAGCGAGCAACAGCGACAGCGAGGTCGACAGCACTGACCACAGTCCTGTGCCCTCACCAGGCCAGAAGAAGGTCAATGAGGTGAGGAGGAGTCGCAGAGGGTTAAGTCCTCTTTAACCTCTCATAATCTGCCATTCAGTCTTCTCCTCTCCTTCTGGCACTCCCAACACAACCAAGGTGGACATCTTAAGTCAAAATACTTTATACATCATAACCACACTGTCTGCATTATATATGCAGTGTTTCAGCCTCACATTTCAGCCTCATGTACAAAAGATAGTGGCCAGCTACAGATCTAAATATGCATATAGTGATTGAAAAGCTTTGTTTTTGAGATGTGACAAAGTCCCTGCATCTCGTACAGTAAAAAAAAAGAACAAACTTAAAAACTGACATTTCTTGGGACAAACAGAGCATTGCCTGAGAAGTCTGAGAAGATAGTATTATGGTAACACTCTCCTCCTGTCACTCTAGACAGAGCTTTGAAAAATTCATTTCAATCTGTGCTGCGACTAGCGGCTTCCCACACGTTGCCATCCCCCTGTGCAGTCAGCACCTACAGTGCAGTGTGTTCCCCAGTATAGCTGTTCTTTTCTTTGTGTCGTGCATGAGAAATAATCTGCTGTGTCCCGTCTCTCCACAGGACCTCTCAAAGACGTTGCTCCTGTACACAGTTCCTGCTGTTCAAGGGTTCTTCCGCTCCATTTCACTGTCCAGAGGCAATAACCTGCAGGACACACTCAGGTGGGTTAAATGACATGAAACAAGTAGTCCAAGCAAACAATCTGCAGCCATATTCATAGAAATGGTGTGTGGGAATAGGAGGACCTCTAGTGGTTGTTTGTAATAATTAGGCAAGAAAAGAATTAGACGTAATCGTTGTCCTTTACTTTTTCTACTGTTCAGGGTTCTGACTCTGTGGTTTGACTACGGCCACTGGCCTGAAGTGAATGAAGCCCTGGTGGAGGGCATCAAGACCATTCAAATAGACACCTGGCTTCAGGTAATACATGCACACAAACACGCATTTGAAATAGAGGTAAAGAAGTGTGACGAGTTAATCCCCATGAAAGTGAGAAGTTTCGGGCAGAGAAAATGTAAAAAAAATAACCCAAACACTTTATTGTGAGTTTCTGGTTTCATTGTGTCAATACTACATCCTTTTGCAGATTAAGCCCAGTTACTGAGGTTTTATTCCATTATGGCTTCCACTTCCTTTAACCATACAGGTGATCCCTCAGCTCATAGCTCGAATCGACACTCCTCGAGCTCTGGTGGGTCGCCTCATCCACCAGCTGCTGACAGACATTGGCCGGTATCATCCTCAAGTAAGTCTGCTTGCAATGTACCGATGACTCACTGGCTAATGTACTGTCTCATGATACAAAACAGAACCACGAGCACGTTTTCTATGGTAATTTAAAGCAGCTCTGTCTGTGATGAGTGATAAATTGTTCTCTCTTCACCTCCAGGCTTTGATCTACCCGCTGACTGTGGCCTCCAAGTCCACCACCACGGCCCGCCACAATGCTGCTAACAAGATCCTGAAGAACATGTGTGAACACTGTAACACTCTGGTTCAGCAGGCCATCATGGTACAGTGATTTTAAGCACTTATCTTTATGATTTTGTCGCAAGCTTGTTAGTTGTATCTCCTTCATATACACTAACTGTTGTTTTGTTTTTATTTTTATTTATGCTTATTTCATGCATGGACAACTTTAGAACAATTGATATTTTATACCTCTGAGTTTTGATCTTTGGTTTCTCCTCTCTCAGGTGAGTGAAGAGCTTATCCGAGTGGCCATCTTATGGCACGAGATGTGGCATGAGGGCCTTGAGGAGGCCTCGCGCCTTTACTTTGGCGAGCGCAACGTGAAGGGAATGTTTGCTGTGCTCGAGCCTCTACATGCCATGATGGAGAGGGGACCCCAGACCCTCAAGGAGACCTCTTTTAACCAGGTGCGTGTCCTCTCACACTGGGGTTGAATTAAGAGTTTGGTTTTGTGTACTGCAGCACAACAAACTCTGTTGCCTCTGTGGCTCATGTTCAGCATAGATTACAAGTTGCACGGCAGTTTGTTGTCCTGTGTGCCAAAACGGCACCACAAATGACACTGTGGTTTTTTAATCTGTTGTTTTGACATTCAGTGAAAACTCAAATACAAATGCACTAAAGGACCATTTAGTTCCTGATTCCCTAAATTAAACAGAAAGAATGTGCTTTGTATTTAATTAGATCAGTTTTCATCCATCAATAACCTTTCTGTTGATTAGTGTACAAAAAACTTTTGTAGCTAATGTCAAATAAACGAGATATATATATTTATTTATTTATTTTTTAATAACCTCAAACAACCTGTGCTATACAGCCACAATTCATACCAGTCACTTCTCTGCACAAGTAGTCTCAGATGTTTCCATTCTGGCTGCCTTTGCAGATGTGCACTATAAAAAACAAAATACTTACTGAAATCCTAGATTAATCAAGTTGGAACATCGATTTTTAACATTCACTTTTATAGTCCTGCTTTGGCAAACCATTTTCATTTAATTGACTGAGTCATTGTACAGGAACAGAGCGTGTTTGTCTTAATTCATGCTACAGGCTTACGGCAGGGACTTGATGGAGGCACAGGACTGGTGCAGGAAGTACATGCGCTCTGGAAACGTAAAAGACCTGACGCAGGCCTGGGACCTGTACTACCATGTATTCAGACGCATCTCCAAACAGCTCCCACAGGTGAGTGATACTACTGAGTCACTGCGCTGAATGGGTTGTACCAGATTTACCACATTCTAAAATCCACTGTGGTCTGCCTCAGGTAGGAATACTGTTCGCACGAAGATGTAAATGTACCTTATATATTTCAACATTTTATAAGTATAGAATATCAACCTGTACTGCTGAAATAGCAACTCTCAGCCTCCTGGGAAAGTTGAAGCATCACACCGGGGCTGCATTCCTGTGTCCATTCCTGTCTCTTCTCAGATGTGGTTACCTTTCATGTCCTGACTCGTTCTTTGATCGCACGACAGGTAGATCTGTACGCAGTCTCTCAGTCATGCAGTGATATAAAAGAGAGAGCACGACTGGATGATAACGATAGAGAAACAAAGGGATTCTTTCATTCTTCCCCTTTCTGGGTGAAGTCATTAAACAAGATGCCAGAAATAGTGTTGAAAGGTGGCAGGATGTGATGAGACAGAAGGATGATGGGAGTCAAATCGGAATGGCAGAACATCATTGCATAGTGTCACTCATTTTGATATCGTACACTCTGTAGTCAGTTCATCAACTAAATTATGAGGGACACACAAATGATATCAGGGTGAATCTACTACAAGTTGCAGCTAATTTTCCTCTGGGTGTTTGTCCTTGTAATGACTTTAACTTATCTTTTTTTGGCCCAGCTATTAGCTTGTAGTATTAGTTGTACTATTATCCTTCAGCCTTTCACACAACCAACTGCTGTGATGAAGAATTGCTGCATTTTTGTTTCATTTTTCATTTTTGTTCTGTGTAATTCTCCCAACAGCTCCCAAAACAATGAAATGGTTTTCTTTAATTAAACTACATTCTCCTTCACCCAAAAATTCCAGAGTACTTAAAATTCCAGAGCTAAGTACATTATCGTATATGCCACATGGGTAAGATGCTCATTTCACTATGTTCTGATAAACACATATTCTCTATGTGGGCGTGCACGTGTAAACACTGCATTGTGATGAAGCTCTGTATAGCTGTAGATACATTTACTCTGGTGTTCTCCTCGGAGTCAGTTTGGAAAGTCGTGGGTGGATAAACTGAAACTTTCTTTACACCGGGTCCCGATAAAACTGAACTGATAGATGTCTTCCCTCGCAGCGATCATCATCGTAGCTGAAGAATGACATTAAAAATAGTTCAGTCAGAAGCTCTTGCCTCACACAGCAAATGGAGGCGGCAATGCTATTTGACACTGGCATGGCCCTGCTCTCAGGGATATGCTTCCTGCTGCGACATTACAGTAAGCAGCATGAAATACACAGCAACATAATAACATGGTGGGAGTTTTGCAAATATCCCCCCTCTGGGCATTAACAAAGAAATAAGCCCTCTCCAGGATGCATGTAAACAGGTCCAGAACAGGTTGCAGCTGTGATGAAGTCACCATACATTAGCATTCAGAATTAAACTGTGAATAGCCTGCCATGGTCCACTTTGATGCAGTTTAAATCACTGACGGTTGAATGCAGACAAGAACAGTGTTTATCGATCAGCACAGAAAGTGAAATGCTCCACAGTCATTTATTAAAGGTTGTGTGTAAACAACTTTTTTTAGATTTTTTTAGGGGACACCGGGTCTTTAAGGGGAGAGAGCAAATCAACAGTACATAGAAGTGATATGCATCATCTGAAAGCTGTGAAAGTGAAGATTAATCTGAGATCTAGTCTAATCATAAATATGTAATAAATAATGCGTGTTTGTTTTTAGTTTTTCTGATCTGTCCAAAACACCACGTTAAGACACTAAGACTGAGGAACACCATCGAAAAGTTCATGCTGTGATGTGGTATCTCAAACTTTTGCTGTCTTGAGATTTCTGTAAGAATTACATTCTTCAGGGATTGGATGGTAATCTCTTCTCTTCTGAAAATGGCTCTTTCTTTAATCATGTATCGGAAAGCCATACATCATACAGTGAAGACAAAATTTTAAAAAAAAGATTCACTACAATGAAATGGCTACTCTGGGAACGAACCATACCCCATATGAATACAGTTGGGCTCATTGAATCCACAAGAGTCTCAGCTTTGCAGTCAGTCACAATTTATGCAGTTCCAATACTGTTTAGGGAGCCCAGTATGTAGAGATATTCAAATACACTAGGTGAAAATAACCATTTCTACTGCATGCAAAAAAACTACATGGTTTTTGCCCAAAGCTGCACAGGATTAGCATAAAGTGGGCATATCTGTAAAGGGAAAACTTGTGGTTACTCATAAAAACAATGTTCATTCATATATTTTGAGCTGAAGAGAAAATGGTCGTGCCAATTTTCAAATCACTAAAATTCAGCCCCATTCATAACGAGCTAGCATGGATGCCTTAGGTCTACTAGTTTCACCATCTTCAGCTCGATACAGCCTCTGAAAGACAGCAGTAGCAGCCATGGATTTCGGCATCTGCACTGAGTGGAAGAGGTTAACATGGATATGAGCCAGTGTCTGTAATACTCTCCATATTGATTTAGATGATTCTGTTGACTGTTGACAGGAGCTGTTTTGCCAAAGTCTGTTTTACACAACAGACTAAACAACTGATTGTCTCTTCCTGTCCTTCACCCCCCCACCTCATCAACTTCCCACACAGCTGACCTCCCTGGAGCTACAATATGTGTCTCCAAAGCTGTTGATGTGCCGGGACCTGGAACTGGCTGTACCAGGCACTTATGACCCCAACCAGCCCATCATCCGCATCCAGTCCATCGCCCCCTCCCTGCAGGTCATCACCTCTAAGCAGCGCCCACGCAAACTCACCATCATGGGTAAGATTTGGAGAAAATTGCACAGGCCTCGTAACTCTGAACCCATTATATTAGGAAAATAGATGAAAGAATATCTGTAGTTACACTTTCAGCAGGCATGCTCCATTAAAGAGAACTCAATATGAATAGAGACTTAAGCCAACAATAAGCAGCTCCAGAACTATAATTTATTTTGAATACATCATTAATGGCGAAGTTCAGTATGTGGATAAAACATCAGACTAAAAATCTTCTTTATACACAGAAGCTGAGCTGTGATGAGGTTATAATATTAAAATCTCACCACAAAAAAAAATACTTTTTTTATCTCAGTGGCCAGCAAACTCACCTCGTTTTTTATTTTCTTTTTCACGAGAATAGGAGCGTGCAGGTGCTGATCGATTTGTCAGAATCCTCCCAACCTCGTCACCGTCAAAGCTCACACCATCCATTGGCATTCATTTAAATACAGATATAAATAAGTCTGACACCTTATCCCCTACTCTGCTTTGTGCTTTGAAACACGACACTGAACCGCTCCTAAAATGGCACAGTGCTATAAAGTCACCTTGTCTTGAGGCCCAATCCTGAGATGATCAATCACAAATGGTTCAGTCTGCTTCACTCTGTCCCACCACACAATGTGATACCTTGTTCTGATGTATCCCATCAGTGTTACACAACTTACTCTGAAAAAGATGATGGCCAATAAATCAACTGACCTCTGGAGCAAGACTTCAGATTAAGACCTGTCAGCCACTACAGGCTTAGATTTACTGTCAGCGCTCTGTCCCTCTAGTGACACGCAATACATTGCTTACTGGGATTGTCATTAGGAGCACTGGGGATAGAACTCGTTCCACTGGAAGTATCAGGTAACTCCATTAAAGGTAGCGTGGCAATTACAGTGTCGGTGAAGTCATTGTAATGTCAGTTCAGAACACACAGGACAGAATAGGATAGTGGAACAATTAGACGTGTGACATCATCAAATACATTTTCCTCTCGCTCAGAGGGTCACGCTGAAAACGTGATTCAGCCTCAGAGTTGATGTCACAGTTCATTCAGTGCATAGATTCATATTTTCCACTCCACATCAGCTGTTCAAGATAATATCCTGGCCTCAGTCAACACATAGAACTTCATCTGAACTTCACAAGTCACTTTCAGCACAGTACTTGTAAAGCCCCGTGCTCGTTGTGCTGCACAGTTATTTTACCACAGCCTCTCATATCTGTCGTATTGGAGTGCCATTCCAAACCGAGGGTGACCATAAAGTAAGGGGTTTATTGGGACAAAACCTACTGTAGTAGTGCTGTGGTTCATATGAAATCATTTATTGCCTGCTCAAACTCAATAGACATTGCTTCAGGCGGAGGTAATGGAGATGCAGCTGCAGAGCAGCAGGGGAGCACCCTGGAGAGAAACAGCCATTACTGCCAAGTCCAACCATATAATGATGCTTACATAATCCCCTAACCCTCGTCGAGCAGCGTCTCAGCGTTGTGTTTTGTGGCGCCCTCTGCAGGCAGTAACGGCCACGAGTTCATGTTCCTGTTGAAGGGCCACGAGGACCTGAGGCAGGATGAGAGGGTCATGCAGCTTTTTGGTCTGGTCAACACACTGCTGGCCAACGACCCGGCATCCTTGCGCAAGAACCTCAGGTAGACACACAGTCGCATTCTCAAACACACATATACACATCGAAGAGCATCACACATTCACACACACTTTTGTAAAATTAAATGATTGAAACCTTGACCATAAATTGTACGTGTGTTTGTGTTTCATTCATCAGTATTCAGCGCTACGCAGTGATCCCCCTGTCCACCAACTCAGGTCTGATTGGCTGGGTGCCCCACTGTGACACCTTGCATGCCCTCATCAGAGACTACAGAGAGAAGAAAAAGATTCTCCTCAACATTGAACATCGCATCATGCTCAGGGTGAGGAGGCACAAGCATCCACTAGGTTTCTACGCCCTGCATTTTAATAACTGAAAACAGACTGAATAGGCATTTCCTGTTTGTCTGCATATTAGGCTACATTGGCTGACTAAACCTCGCCAGTCAACCAGCAGGCTGACAGATCTAATGTCATTGCTCACGGTCATTATAACTTACCATACTCTGAGTATTTCCTTTTCAGCAGCAGTTCCACTATAACATTTCTCTTTCACGTGGAGGTTAAATGGTAGAATCCCAAAGCAGACTGCAGTAATGAAATGTTATGACTATAGCTTCATTTCTAAAGTGGGACAAAGATGACGTGTAGTACAACCAGCACGGGCATTAGCCTTCAGAATGGAGAGCTGCTGCCTGGAGGGTGGCTGCAAACATCTTAAACACAGCAGTTAACCAGTGTTGTGCAAAAAATAAGCAGAAATAATTAGCTCAACTGATGAGTATTTCTGGTATCAACTGGCAAGTGTAGCAACATTTAACCAACTAGTAGACTAATTGCACACATCCCTACTACATATGTGTTTGTTTTCTCTGTGTCAGTCACTTAACTCACGCCTTTGGGGACAGTTTCATTCCCAAGGTGGAATTTAATTATGAACAAGCTCTCATATGGTAGTCAGCCACAGAACAGCGCCACCTTCATATATAAGATGAATTATGCTATGTTATTAGATATGTATTTGTGTATAAGAGCTTATGCCAGCTCTTGGTCTCATTCATCAACTGTTTGTACGTTTGTAATTTTCATACAAAACACCCAGACTTAACACTAAATAGATTCATCAAGCTGAGGAAGCATCTGTTTTCAGTGATCATCTTGATGAATACCAATCACTCTTTAATGAAAACACATTCACATGTCCTTAATTGTCATAAATTAACTACATATCTCTGCCTCAGATAGCTCAATTAGGCAAAGGAAAACACAGACATGTATAATCCTTCTCACTAAACTGTCACTATGGTAAGTGAAAGTGCCTCAGATGACGTTTGGGAGCAGAGACAGAGCAGGTTACAACCCCGAGAGTGGTGATTGAAAACTGTACACAGACAAAGGCATCGCAGCCAAACAAAGAAACATCAAGGCTGCAGGAGAAGGGCAGAACTGAAGTTCAAGTCTCATTCATCCACAATGGGATAATGACATCATACCCAACCATGTCTGACAACAGACTGTGTCAGACTGTTAGTAACAAGCAGGAAATATCACTCTCAAGCCATCTGTCAGTTGTCCTTTAATCAGAGAATAGAGCAATGAGTCATTCGCTGCATATGACAAACAGGCCCTTCATAAAATCTGGGCATATTTTCAAAGAAGCTTAATAGCTAGTTTCATCAGTAATGGTGAAAACTGAACTAAAACACATCGTGTGGAGCTTGCACAGTAGTCTAATTTCATTCAGTTGTAAGTACATATTGAGCAAACTGAACCTTTTAAATGGCAATTGCCCTGCTCATAAATTTGTTTCTGTTGACATGTTTTGAATTTTGATTTTATTTTCAATTTTCTAATGGTGTTTGAATTTTTAATAATGTGTTACTCCCAGTTTAAGCTCTCTAAATGGCAACACACTAAGCTGACCAGTCAATCAGTCAGGCCATTAATCAGCTTTACGTAAAAGATGAGGAAGATGAGAGAGTGAGACAATGATAGATCACAGTCACTGTTTCTTTGTTAAGCTTCGCATTTACATTAAAGGTGAAGCTGTTTGATACACACCTGCAGGGGAAACACAGTCTCCGACATCTGAACCCAAAGCAGTTATTAAAGCATTTTCTTTCCAAACAATTAACACTCTTACTGTAATGGGACCTGCTTACAGGCACTTTAATTTTCCATGACCTGAAACAGCCTCATATTTCTGCATGAACACAGTTTCCTACTTGTAATTACATTAACATGTGGAGTGTTTTTATATCTACCACTTATATTGCTTCATTTTGCTGTAGTAGGCTTTAACATTCAGTATGAAGAGTCCATCAACATAACTCATACATTAAAATATGACCCTTTAAAAAGCAGCTTATACAGTAGCTATGATATATAGTTAGTTCAAAATGCAGCAGAAACTCCAACATCATCGCGTGGATGAGCCATCTTAAAGTACTTTAATCACTTTTTGGAGTTTGCCGTTTGGCCTCTGTGGGTGTGTTTTACATAACAGCTAGTAACTGAAATGACATCAGTCTCTGCGGTGAACTAAGTGATGACATTTTGAACACAATCAATCGCCATAGTGATGGAGACCCAGGTTGGAAATAAGAATCATTTTCTCTTTAATATATTCCATTGCTCTTCCAGTCTCTCTCTGGTGGCCAAATCTAATAAAATATATACATATAGTTGTAGTTTGAGACTCCATTTCTATGTGCAAGTTTTAGTCGCATCGCTTGTACCTGGAACTTAAAAAAAGGATTGAAAAAGGTTACAGCACAGTATTTTTAGTTCACATTTAAATTGTGCTTTCGTAATGCTTTTTTAGATGGCTCCAGACTACGACCACCTGACTTTGATGGAGAAGGTGGAGGTGTTCGAGCACGCCGTCAACAACACGGCCGGAGATGACCTGGCCAAGCTTTTGTGGCTCAAGAGCCCCAGCTCAGAGGTGAGATGCTCTGCTTCTTTACTGTGTCAGCACAGGGAAGGATGCCTCAGCCACATTTTAGTGGTTTTGCGTCAGTTAATGAAGAACATGAACATGCGGATCTATAAATGAATATTTTTCCATGAAGCTGGACCTTTTTGGATTTTGGAAAGGTTTCTATATTATACAGAGGAAACCTGGTGAGGAGAGGAAAAAGTGTATCTCACTTTTCTAATTATTGAGGTAAATACAATAGTAGTGAAATAAAACTGTTGTGTTCCCTGAAGATTCAGTTTTCTGGGTTGTGTGTCCTACTTTCAAACCACTGACTTAGCAGGACTTAACAAACAGACCTTAAAATTGAATCCATTTTTAGGAACATTAGTACCTCGTGTGCCTGCTGTTCTGCATGTTCAAGTGTCTGGAAAGTTGTATCAAGCAGCCTGCCAGAGATCTCTGTGCCATTTTCCACACTGTTCTGCTCTAATGTTATGAGCCGCATGAGCTTTCTTAATGCAGATGTTATTTCTCTTCCAGGTGTGGTTTGACAGGAGGACCAATTACACCCGCTCCCTGGCCGTGATGTCCATGGTGGGCTACATCCTGGGACTGGGTGACAGGTGAGTTTCTCAGCAGGAAAGGCTGACGTCTCGCATTGTTTCGAGCATGTTGTCGGAGCAATGACAGTCACAGTTTTGTGTAATAAGGAGACAATGTTTCTATTTTTCAGGCATCCATCCAACCTGATGTTGGACCGGTTAAGTGGCAAGATCCTCCACATTGACTTTGGAGACTGTTTTGAGGTGCGAGCAGATTTCATTTGAATCCAGATTATTTTTTAAATTTATCTGAGACTGACCGTCCTTACAACTTTCAACCAGGTTGCCATGACCAGAGAGAAGTTCCCTGAAAAGATCCCGTTCAGACTGACGAGGATGCTGACCAATGCCATGGAGGTATGAAACTCTGCAGCGTCTTATACTGTAATCGCTAAAGAAGTGTGCGTGGTCCAGTTTAACACAGCTGGACAGGTGTTCACCTCAGCTTAGAAAGTCAAAAGAAAGAAGTTAGAGGAAGTT
Source organism: Nibea coibor (assembly GCA_023373845.1). NCBI lineage: Eukaryota > Metazoa > Chordata > Actinopteri > Sciaenidae > Nibea > Nibea coibor. Next base: position 6,836,161 of record CM041717.1, read on the forward strand.
ATTTCTCCAAAGTTATCTAACTGTTAATGGCTCCTTCATTAAAACTACAAATACTTTACTACTGGATCCTGTCTGAACTGATTCTCCCGCCTCTGTCTTCTATATTTTAGTTAAAATAATAATTAATACTTTCCAAGTGTGCAGTGTTTTATCGAAAGTAATGACTCACTGTGTCTTGTATTTAATGAGCCAAGAAGAAAGAGAATTACAAATGAAGGCATTAAGAAATAAAATTCAATAACGTTGGAGGTCCTCTTAAATAACAGGAAAAGTTTTTAAAGTTATAAATATGTTTGTGTTCAAAGCACAGTTCAGTGATCTAAATATAAGCTGAAGGGATGCACCACACCAAACCACAGAAGATTGGATTGGATCCGGCTCTTATCGACCTGTCTTTAACGTACAAACAGAAGACAGAAACTGAATTCTCTGATGTTGTGACGGGTAGTCTCCATTAGTAAAGTTTGTGTCTCATTGGCTGCCAGGTGACAGGCTTGGATGGGAACTACCGGATCACCTGCCACACTGTGATGGAGGTGTTGAGGGAGCACCGAGACAGTGTCATGGCCGTGCTGGAGGCCTTCGTCTATGACCCGCTGCTCAACTGGAGGCTCATGGACAGTAAGAGATCATCAGCTATTTACACTGAGTACATTTAATATGGAAATCAACACAGGCGACAGACAAATGACATGCTGTAGACGGAAGTAACCACAACACATAATGTGAAGGTCAGCGCAAAGTTCTTCACTAAGTGTACAGTAGAAGCTCATTTTTTGAGGCTGTTGAGAGAGAGGAGCATTAAATTTAATCAGACCAGGCGAATAAAGTAAAGCGTCCCAGAAGTAAAACTGAAATCAATGCTGCTCATATTTGGAAGAGAAATTGACCAAATGCTTAAAGAAGTGGTGTAGACATCTAAAAGTCTGGTTAAATTCAAGTGAATGAATATCTCTAGCACACTTTGATCTAATATAGACATAGCTGCCTTAAGCAATATGTTTTATCTGTAACAGAAGGATATAAAAGTTTTTTGTTTAATTTTTTTATTTTAAAATCTGGGAGGCAATTTAAATATTTCAAAGAGATCTGCTCTCTTTGTAAAATGTGTTTTTTTTTATTTTATTTTTGTTAATATCAGAGCCTTAAAGGTCCAGTGTTTAAGATTGAGTATTTCTGAGCAGGATGCAATTTTCATTAGTATGTTTCCATTACTGTATAATCACCTGGAAATAAAAATCATTATGTTTTTGTTGTCTCAAAACGAGCCCTTTAGATTTACAGTGAGAGCAGGTCCTCTTCCACCCAGTCTGCTGTGTTGAACCACCATTTTTCTACAGTAGCCTGGAATAGACAAACCAAAAATTAGATTTAGATGTTGCTTTTTATGTGGCTTTGTCCTACATGGTTAGAAGGAGACAGTGAGGCATTTGGAGAGTATTTATTTGGCTGCAATCTGCAACTTCGCCACTAGGGGCCAATAAATCCTACACACTGGACCTTTAACCATTTGTAAAGGTAAAAAGTTGCTTATTTTTTCTGCATTTAAAAAGTTCGGAACAACGATGTTAAAAAAAAAAAAGTTAAAAATAGGAGTAGTCATTGTCATGTCACGTTGAAAAATCCTGGTTACCTGTTTCACTTGCAGCAAACACCAAGGGCAACAAGCGTTCTCGCACCAGGACTGACTCATACACCGCTGGACAATCAGTGGGTGAGTCTCCCCTACAAAACCACTTCCTGTTTTCTGCTTTATGTAAGAACATGTTTAAACCAGTGACTGTACGGTTCCCTTGCAGAGGCCCTTGAGGGAATAGACCTCGGAGAGACCACACACAAGAAACCAGGGACCACAGTGCCTGAATCCATCCACTCGTTCAGTGAGTGAACACCTCATTCTCTCACTCCATGGATTCTTTGTTGTTGTAGATCAATTTCATTTTTCTCCATGTGTTTCACTACAATGCTGAGGTCTCTCACTGTCATAAATGATTGGTACAACTGCTGTGCTATTGCAAGGCAGCACTTGAAGTCCACTTTGATTTCCTTCAGCTGCAAAGAGACAGCGTGCACTTGAATTTGCCTTTGCTTGAGTCGTTAGTACTTCATGCCTTTTTGTGTTTTCTTTCAGTCGGAGACGGTTTGGTACAACCTGAGGCACTCAACAAGAAGGCCATTCAGATTATCAACAGGGTGAGAGACAAACTTACAGGTAAGTTCTGCAGCCCGAGCACCAAAACAGACACAAAATGGGTTGGAACTATAGAGAAATAGCACATTTTCTACTGTTTTGTGGTTTCTGCAAGAAAAACAGACTTCTTGTTAGAATTGTTAAACTCGCTCAGGTCAATGAGAGGTCTGTCACTCAACACGACTTTGAAAGAAAGCTGAAATTCTTTATTATCAAATAAGTGCACAGTAAAGAATGTATTCATTGTTTGGTCAAAGCTTTAGAGCAGAAAAATGTCATATGTTTGACTCATACACACAGTACTTAATGCTATTGGAAAACCATTTCCCGTAGGTAAAAGCTCTTCAATCAGAAAAATACTTTGTCGCTGACTAATGTCCTTGAAGTCAGAAAGCTGTATCAGAGTTTTCTGTCACAGGTCCAGTGTTTTGATGCAAGTTTGTTCCCTGCAGGTCGAGACTTTTCTCATGACGAGACACTGGACGTGCCAACACAAGTGGAGCTCCTCATCAAGCAAGCCACCTCACACGAGAACCTGTGCCAATGCTACATCGGATGGTCAGTACTGCTGCTCAAGTTTTTCTTTTGTCTGCGTTTGACATTTTCCGCTGCACAGTTTATTTAGACCAGCGATGCACGGCAGCACAAATCCACTCAAATATATATATTTAGTTTTCCCACATTTTTGTAAGACAGCCAAATGAGGCTTTGCCAACTTAAGCGAATTGTTACTTTTTCTTGTCTTCAGGTGTCCATTTTGGTGAAGAATGGTCTTCGACAGTCAAGGTTACACTTGACGTTTTTCTCACTGCTGAACGAAGAAGAAGCACTCAGCCCAAATAGGCATCCACTGAGAAATGTGCCTGAGGCACAGGACCGAGCCTTTGAGAAGAAATCTTTTTTTTTTATTATTATTATTATTATAGAATGATCAGATTTTCCAGTGGCATGTTTTAAGTTTATGAGAAAGTCTCTTAAGAAGAGCTGTTTTTACCTGATGACCATAATTCAACTCAAAACGCCGTCATTGACGTTCCTCACTTTTAACACAATATAATCACCTGCTAAACGCTTCCTACAGTGGCCATATTGTAATAAGTTATTTCTTACTTCACACACTGTATGCTTAACCCACAGTCCCTTGTATCATTGTGTATTATTGTGACAATTTACAATAACATGCTCTGCCTTGACCTAATTTAAAACATTCTTTACAGTTCACTCATGATAAGATAGAAGTCCAGTTTGATTTGAGATGATCACAATGTACTGTATGGGCATTTGTGTGCCATTAAACTCTGTACAGATACTGCTGTGACTGAGCCGTGTTCATTTCACATTGTAGGTTGTTCATTTGGCTGAGCTTAAAAATAGAAAAGGGGAAACAGTGTGGTGTAAAATTGATTTTTTTTTTTCTTCTTCCTCCCCCCTATTAGAAGGCGATGGTCCTCCTCCCACCTCTCCCTTTGTTTTTCTTCTAGTGCCCACAGAGGGCACTCTGACTCCTAATAAGATCCTTCTCCTCCATCTTCTCAGGAAATACTTCAGGCGAGGATGCACGCACTCATCAGCCCAGAGATGATAGATTATACCCTGAAATCACAGCAAATAAAACAAATACTTTGGATTTTGAACATTTTTCTCCCAAATTAATATAAGCTAGCTTGTTCTATATTTATCCTCATCTTAAGCCCGCTGGGAGATGCAGCGAATGCAGTCCTTGACAGAAATAAAACCGAATCAGATGTAGCAAATTGCAGAGGCAGCAGTGGAGACAACTATTAATTTGGTTTCCTGTGCTGTTATCTGGTCAATGCAAGGTATCTTCAGTATTACTTGTGCTCATTGCTATTCCCCCTTTTATTTCTCCATTTATTTCTTCCCTGCATTCTCCTCTGAAGGTTAATTACTTATAGATAGTTAAGGATTACGGATCAACAAAAAGCAGCCCATTGATCTCTTCCCTGCCGTGCCCACCTCTGCAATGTCACACTCTTTACACATCGGGACAGAGGCCTGGTGATTATCTGTTCATATCGATCGATACCTCCTCTGTTTTCTCTCGCTTTTTTTCTTCGCCCCAGTCCCTCGCTTCCTTTACCACAGCTCCCTCACTTTCTTCCCTCCTGCCACCAAAAGCTCATTATTGAAAATGTGACTGTTCATAGTCCGTGCCACCATTTCTGTTGTTCTTTCTCACCCGTCTAATTTGTTTGTATTTTTTCTGCCTCTCAAGTCTGTTGAGGTCTGCCGAGTCAATAGCTCAAGTTAAATAGGCTGCATTGATTGGGAGAGGGATTTAGCTGTTTACCAACTGTGGAAATGGGCGAGGGCCACAGAAAGACAGCTCGGTGTCCGCATGGAGCGAGTCAGTGGTGACAAATGATACTCATTCAGAGACAATACTCCTAAATGAGGGAAGGTGAAGGGCTTGGCAGCAGAGACTGGGGATACAGCAAGTCACGCTCCATCAGCCTTTAAGGTTGTCACAAGAAGCCGTCCAGGCCTTCCACCTTGAGCCAAGCAATGAGGAATGATGGGATACAGGAACACACACACAAGAATATGCTCCTCGGCCGAGACCTGCACACCTATTCCTCCGTCTTCATGCTTGTGTTCCTCCACGAGAGCTCCCCTCTGGATGTTATTCCACTTCCTTGCACCCTCTCATGACCTGTAGAGATTCTAGAAGAGAGATCTAGAAGGGCTCTCTCCAATTCATGTAGTCACATTAAGCAGAGCACACACTGCTGGATGGAGAAGATATGCATTTTCTAGTAAAAGACTAATTACCTTCAAGTTCTCAACTTGAATAGTCCAACATTACTCATGAATAAACAACAATTTGAACCAATTAGTTTACTCTTATTGTCCAACTGTCGTGCCGTGACTAGACGGCTAAAAAGATCGACGTAGTGATGAGACAGGCTGGTCAAAATTTGAGTGAGGCAGGTGATGGTGGAAGCTTGGTGACATAGTAGCTACTAAGCGCTATCAGACGAAGAAGAAGTCAACACAAGGGAACGTATTTGTGCCATCCACTCCTGTCTGATGTCTGACTGCGAACCATGCTTTTCTCTTCTGTTGAACAGTTTCCACTGAGGCAGAGCAGGCTTATATAAAATGGATGGTGGGACACAGGTGTTAGGATTTTAGATTCACTGGCTCTCTCATTTCCTTCAAGACAGTGTGCAGTAGAGCTGAAGTGTAACCAGAACTCCCAGACCATACGCTTATATTGACATTTATAATAACATGAAATGCAAAAAAAAAAAAATCCAGGCCACAACACAACAGTTACTCCGCAGTATGTTGTGCAGTTCATTCTTCATGTCTAAACAGGGAAAAAAACTGTATTTCCCATGAGTCCTAGACCGTGGCGGGTAAATTCAGCTCAGCAGAATGAAGCAAGCCAAGGTTATGAGTACAACATAAGTACAAGGGCTGCTAGCATTTCCATGTGAATCTGTGACTTTGACATCATCAAAGGTTTCAGTTCTAACAGCAAGTGTAGCATAGTTGATACACATTTATGTTAGTATATCATAGTACACCTGATGACTGTTGTGAAGAACTTGCTGAAGTCAAAGGTCAGTGGTGAGGTCAGGAAGGAAGAAAGTGTTCAGGAGCCTCTGATGTCTTATGCTGTATTATTTATTGACACTTGGCCAAGGAGAATTAGAGACGCATTCTGCCCAACTCATGCTGGTGGATAGACTTTAAACCCAGAGATAACATCACAAATGCTATACACCCAGAATTAGGTAGAAGAGAATGCTAGCCAAGGACGGTGTCATTGCCAACATAGTTTAGTCTGGAGACACAGATGTCTGTTTACGCAGATTGGAATGTCAGTGGCAAGTTGTCTATTATGTCTAAGCACGCAGCACCAGAGCTCTTCGACCCTGGCCACAACAGTGTTGAGATAGGATGGCACTGGTTACCAGTGCTGTTACTGTTGCCAGTCAAAGACAAACAACTAATATTGCTGAGGACCTCAAGGCCCACATGCGACTTCATGTAACCTTGTGTAATGTGTCTGCATGTTTTTGCTTTTATTATATTCCATTTAAAAGTATATATGTGTCACTCAGAACACTACAGGAATAGAAAATTCCATAACAATGACAAAGCTCTTTGAAATAAGTGCATTCAGCTATATGGATATATCCCAACATTGTACATCAGGCTTTGAGTGGCACATTTATAACTAATAGGGAGTTTAGTTATAATCTTTTTGTTTGTTTTTTTGTTTTTTTACATGCCGAGATGCAGTCTGAACAAGAGACTTCAGTGTGTGGTGGAAGATGCAAAGACTTTGTGCTGTCGTAATGTCAGTGGGGAGCTTGATGCACCAATGTGGAGCCAGGACAGCAAACAGTCTTGATTTTGCTGAGTGGTAGGTGGGCCCTCTTTGTAGTGAGGGAGTAGCAAGCTGTTAGGCAGTAGTGGAGCGTAATGAAAAGGCTGTATAGTATAGCAGTGGCTCAGTCGCAGATAACTGTTGTGTGTCACGCAAGCCGCTGGAGACTTTAAGAGAACAGTTTTTCACTGGCTGAGGAGTTCTCAAAACAAGTAAACTGATCCTGATTTGGAGTTCACTGGAGTTCCTTTTTAAGGCCGCAAGGGTTTAAGGAAATTCAAAGTAACAGGGGGATTAAACGGCCAATAGCTCAGGCGACCACTGAACGAGGGACACAACTCATTTTCTCTTCGGGGATCACAGGCGATGTGGGACGGAGCACAGGTCTTTGCTCCAGCTCAACAGCTACACACTGAATCTAATTCAGATGTCGTGAAAACGTGCAGCTCTTGTAAAAAAAAAAAAAAAAAGAGAAAGAGAAAAAAAAGAAAACGTGTGTCGATCAGGTGTGAAGTTGTAGAAACTCGCAGGACTATGGTTCAGTATAAGTCCAGCACAAGTGAAATACACGTGCAACGTGCTAGCTGGATACTCTCTCCTTCCTGACTTAAACACCAAGAAAATTGTCTAAAACTAAACCGTCCTCTGCACCCCTACGGTTATGACAAGACTTTCGTCTCTCATCCTACACAATCTCCCTCCAACTCTCTCTCTCTGGCATGGCTAACAGCTGTGAAGAGAAAGACAGACACAGGGGCGATATTGACGGCCGACCAGAGGAGTTCGATAGCAGGCTCTGGAATTGTTTAAAGCAGGGGCCTGCAGCCAGGACTCAGGCTGTCTTTGTGCACTGTGGTGTAAAGCCTGTATCGATGAACTTGACAGCAGTTTAGCCCGCCTGAGATCTGCAGCTCTCTAAGGACGCTTCAAACACGTTCTCCCGCCAGCTTTATCCTTGTTTACCCTGCCTGTTAGTGTTCCCCAGAGCTGGCACGTCAGAAATGTACGTGGAAAGATTTTTGGTTTATATAATCATCTGTTCACTAAATGCCAGCAGCAAATAGTGGCACTGTCGAAGTAATATGTTGACTTAAAAGTCCTGCACAGAATACAGAAAAGAGTAGCAGGAATACATACATATGTTGTACCTACTGTAAACACAAATAGAAGCAGGCCAAGGAGGGACGAGATGAAAAAGTGGGCCAGTTCGAACTTGTGCTGGGCATTTTGCATGTTTCTGGCTCCAAATGGCTCCATGAAGGAGTTAACTGCTTGAAAAATTACAAGTTTAATATCCAGCGACATCAGCAAATGGCACACCGTATGCTCTTGTTTGTATTGACCAAATCTGCTGGTCTGTGATGTTTTCCACCAAAACATACAGAGGGACAAGAAGCAGATTGAAGTGGTGAGTACAGCTTTTTCTGTTTTAATTCATCAGCTGAACACTTTGAACAGAATATTATGTCCAAACTCTGACATCTTCAGTACAGGGTTAGGGTTATCATTCATAGATAAAGATATATTTACATTGTTGGTAGTTCAGCTTTAGATTCATCTGTACTTAAGCTGTGAGATACATTTATCGTAACTACAGTTGAAAGTGTTGCGATGCAATGTGATTTTGAAAGAGACATATTTTGTCATGTACTTTCAGTATCTAAGCAGGTAGATAGTTTCCCTGTCCTTTTATTGGACAGTAAAGAAGCAGACAGCTACAGTCACAGTTGTGACCATACGGTCATTTCACAGTCATGCACAGTGGCCATATGGTTACCAAGACACTCCAGATTTCTTTTAGATGAGAGAGAACTCTCTGAGAACAATGCTTCCAATGTAATGTAATGCTCTTAGCACCGAATGATATTTTCAAAAACGTTATTTAGGATTGTTTTTTAATTTCCGCCATTCTTACTCAGTGCCTGCATGTGTAGAATTTGGAAATTTCCATCTTTGGTACATCCTGCTTGTGGTATCAGGAAATACACTGTGGCAGACAACAATGGCCACTGGCAAAAAGGTAAGTGCTGCATTTCAAAAATAGTAAGGTCAAATTATTTGGTTGGATATGTTCATAATATAATCATACAATAACAGCAGCTGTGTTCTTTAAGTGCTACATATTTGCATTTTCCATAAGTGCAAAACACTTGTTACTTACCTAGAGGTGTTCATACACCCACACATCTCGCTGAACATTTGAGGGCACGTTTCTTCTTTCACTGCCCGTGTCGGTGGTGGCACATTCCTGCATTTCTTCTTGGTTCATCGCTGCCACCAACTGCAAATCAGCAGAGTGAAGTGAAATGAGATGCAGGTATGCAGGATGAATCTCGTTACCAGCGTGCATGTGTGTCTTTGTGTGTGTGCAAGATTCAAACAAAGGGACCCACTCAGAAAAAGCCCTGCTCCACAGTGCCGCCAGTGGTGAAAAGCTCCTCACGGTACCTTTAATATCTGTATTCGTAAATTCTCAACAAAGCATTAGAGGAAATAAAACTGGCTGTTGGCCTGACGGCTTGTCAACATGTATTGACATTATACTCTGAAGGAAGCTGACACTCTGTGCCCTTTGCTTGTTTTTCTTAAACCTTAAGTCATAGTGGACTTGTTCCAGTGGAGGAGGTTGTTCTGCAGCCCATTGTGCGTCTTCCAAAAGCAAGACTTTCAACTCAGCATGAAATGTGAACTAAGACATTTAATACTCAAGCTGGAAGCCCAGCTGTGACGCGGATGTGATTAAAAGCCTTCCTAAAGGCTGCATTCCACTTTTGGTTCAATCAGAAACATATTTGTAGTTACCTCTGCATTGGTCCTAGTGTTCGCTGCCACCTTTGTGACGACTAACATTTCCTCCCACCAGCATTTGTTACCACTGTCTGTACCCTGAGGGGAAGAGAGGCAGGTCAGGGCGAGGTAAAGGTCTCCATTAGCTGTGAGCCTGGACAGTTGAGTCATCTGTGTGTTCAACACTGTGGCACACGGTGTAGGGCAGAGGCACACACGGGAGGCTGTGTTGCTGTTCAGCAGTCAGAGGACAGGACTGTGAGACTGATAATGTTATTCCAAACCTGATGCAGTTATTGGACTGTCTGACCAAAAGTGACCTTAACATTGTATTTGCTTCATCTCAGCTGTTTGGCAGATTGCGGTAGTGTGCGGGCAACTGTCTGCAGTCGTGTGTGACAGGCTCCCAGGTGTGAGTATATGGAACTGTATGAATGTGCTCAGAGAGGCTGCACGCTCAGCAAAATCCTTCCCCGGATAAATAAAGATTGTTAAAACATTGTTTGTCTCAGTACTTACTGTAGATGCAGTCACGGCGCCACTCGCAGCAAGTGACGCTATTCAATTTGACATTTCTATTGCATTTGGGCTTTATTGGATTGCAGAGAGTGAGAGAGAGGGAGGGAGAGAGAGAGAGGAGACAGATGTCTTGCCTGACACTTTTCGAACACATTTTTATACACAGTCTAAAAAGTAAAAATCTGCAGCTAAGACTCGGATCAGACCACAAAGCTCTGTGACGACATCCGCAGCTTAAATGATCTCTGATCTGTATGTGCAGGAAACTTCTTAATTTTCAGGTACAATGACCAGAATCATCTAGCAGAGACAAACTCCTGCCACAGTGGGAGATGCAAACCAAGCAGTTATTCTCTTGCGTAAAAATATCTGGCAGATTATTTTTTTTTTAAACATGGAACTGTAACATAAATCACATTTTCAGTGTGACATTAAAAGCTCTTAATATGTCATTACTGCACATTTTCTCATTTCGCCTCATTACAGATTGTGCAGATCAGCGGACTGGATTTAAGTCCACAAAACGTTTCCATCCTTCCAACTCTCATTCCAACCCCTGGAAATATCTCTTTGAGCAAGACTTTTGGGCAAGACGTGGCTGCACCTGATCAGCAGCGAGGCTCGGGCACACTGTGGCATCCCAATGATGCTATTAATGGCCTCCGTGTGTGCCAAGAAAGCACTGCCCACACCATTACGCTCTGTCTACCAGCCTGAACCGCTGACACAGAGCCACCAGCTTGCCGCAACACAAACTGAGATTTGTGAGGCCAGGCAAAACATTTTCATTCTTCTGTAATCCAGTTTTTTTTAAAATTTATTTAATGTTTTTCTTTTTATCCAGTGTAGTTTCACAGCCACTGCTGCAGCTTTGCTTGTACAGTGGAGACAACCAAGAACCAAGCCCTAACCCTCAGCTCTTCTTCCTCTTCTTGAAGCTTCTGCTGCGTTCGCCTCTCCACTTTTAGGAAAGGTGTGATGGGTTTATTATTACACGTTTTTTTTTTTTTTGGCACTGAGCTGTTATTTAAATAAGTATGGCTTTCCTGTTGGCTTGTCTCCGGTCATCCTCTGACCTCTTTCACAAGCGAGCTGTTTTCTCCCACAGAGCTGCCCGCTTTCTTTGTTCACGCCATTTCCTGTGGATGTGTGAAAATCAGGGTGGCGAGGGTCTCTGACAGGCCCCGCGTGTCGATCGCGCATCATTGAATTCAACTGGTAGTTAAGCTTCTTGGAAGCGTCCGCATGCTCCACCTTACAAAGTGGTACCTGAGCATAGATTAGTAGCTGGACACTCTGCAGTATTAAAATGGAGGACGCCAGAATTGAACGCTCAGATTGGATGCCAGTGATTTCAGAAACAGCCTTCACGTCTGATTGTTGAATTGCCGCGAGCCCTTCAGAGCCATGTACCCAATCATTCAGCCTAAGTAACTTGTTGACGTGGGACTGTCCTCCAGCTGTCTGGGCGGGCCATCCTCTTGTCTCCCTGCTCAGATTTACTCACCAGAGGGAATAGCTATTACATCTCCTGTTATTATTTGCCATAAAAATGCACTGAATGGCGACCAACTCGGAGGTGCTATAAAAAGCAGCGGGGTGTGAGATGGCGTCTGCACGTCATCAATCAGACACCGTGGTGAAACATTGGGCCTCTCTGCTGGGGTAGTGGAAATTGATTTTTCTGTAAGTCTCAACGATTAGGGTGTGAAAGAAGGAGGGTGGGGGGTAGGGGGGGTGGAAAGGTGCTGGAAGGAATGGGATGAGATGGCATTGGGGTACTGTGAAAATGGAGGTAAAGCTGATGTTTTCAAGTATGTTCATAACTGATAAACTTTTTTTTTTTTGAATGTGAAATCACGGTGGACTTGCTACTCCAGCGTCTCTACGAAGCAAGCAGAACTCTGAGCTCGGCTCGAAACGGAAACTAAAACATTCAATAGCCGAGATCGAAGCCGATGAATAGACCTTTCTCACAGCAGACATTTTTACATCCTTGCAAGAAAAGCACAGGTGTGATTAATAACCTTAATAAAGACTGCATTCCGGTTAGGTGTTCCATTTTCAGGGCTGTGCTATTGTGCGCGCTGGATCACTTACTGGAACACACAGTTACACCTGCGCTTTTTCCTGCTGTGACAAGTCAGAATGATTGCTGTAACAAAAGTCTGCTGCGACCTTCAGAGCAGCATCCTGCAAGATATATTGCATTTATATAGTGGCCTTTGATTGACAGGAAATAAAGTACAACAATTTAAGGGTAAGGCATGTGATCCAATCAAAAGACCTGAGAGAGAGAGAGAGAGAACTGATCCTATTTACAAGTGTTGCCCGCGTATCCAAAGCATAATAAAACTTATTCATCTGTGCCATAGAGCTTCACTGTTGTCCAAAAACTATTAACAACACATCAACGAGCCGCACTGGCACTGTAGTTTATTTTGACTCTGTCCTGCTGTTCTAAATGTTAGTGCAGGAAATGTGTATTAATTCACAGCTGAAAATAGTCCCCAACAAATGCACTCTTTGCTCCTGTTTGATTTTTATGAAATCAGCTGGTGTTGTTTCAGCGACTCCCTGCTCTTTTTAGAAAATCAAACCTGACAGTTCAGTTCCACAGATAGAGAAGTCAAACGCTTTGCTGGAGATCATCTCTGTCTATATTCATTTCCTTGTTTACTTTCTGTTCCTTACGTAACAAACACTCTGTAGTCCCATCTGCAGTCGGCAGTACATTTAGATTATAGACATTTTGTGTTATCACTGACTGGTGTAGTCACAACTGTAATTTTCACATCTATCAAAGGCGTCAAACGGCACCGAGGGATTGTTGGAGTTTTTTTTTTTTTTTTTCAATTGCATCTGTGAATTTGTGAATCTGAATTAGAATCAGAATCACTTTTATTTGTGAACACACACGAGGAATTTGACTCTGGTTACACTTGAAAGCACTAATTTTAAAAACTGAAGCTTTTAAAACAACTGCAGCAAATATATGGTATTGTATTCTATTATAATATATGAAGTAGACCACCAGCTACCTTCAAAATCATTTAAGAGCCTAAGAAAGTGTTTTTTTTTCTCTCTGTTTTACAACATTGTAATGTGAATGGGGACTCTTGGTTGGACCAAACAAGCAATTTATAGATAATGGGAAGTTTTCACTATTTTTTGCAGTTGTATTGCCCAAACAGTGCACTTGGCTGTACATGTACTTGTTTGTGGTTGTGTACATTAGTTGTAGCATTAGCATCTTTCTGCCCCCCTCAGCCCTATCCATCCCCATTTAAGAGAGAGCTTTGGAAACATTCTTGATGGATTGTCCACCGTGTTCCTCCAGAAGACATAAAGTGTCGAGAGGGAGGAAATGAAATGAAACTTAAACCCCTCTTACGTGTAATTCAGCCTTCCATGGATCTTTGAGTCTTGAAAATTATTGTTCACAAGCCGAATGGATGTGCGCACACACACGCACGCACACCCCGCCGTGTTGGAGGGAAATGTAGCTGTGTCCAGCACATCCAGTTACCCGGCCTTATCTTCAGTTTATTCACCATGCATCATCCACACACATACACATAACTGCACTGTAAGCTATGATTCAGTGCACTATTCTTATCATAGCCCAGGCGCGGTGATGTTCTGAGGCATGCTGGTGCACTGACCCCCCTCGCCCGTGTCTCCAATAAGCATAACCATATCTGACAAGGCCAGAGCTATTGAAGGAGGGGAGATTCTTGCCTCCTTTTAGATAGCTTTCCACCCTTCTGTTCCCTTGGCTTTTTTCCAACGGTGCTCTGTGGCCTAAACCTCCTCCTCCTCCTTCTCCTTCTTGAAATGGAGCTGATATATTTTTCCATATTGTTAGCTCAACCGTTTCATTTCACCCTCTCTCATTTGCATGCTGGGGCATTTTGCATCAACAGGCAGATGAGTAAACAAAAACTCCTCTAGCAGTTTCAGAGGAGAAGGGATTGGATCCAGCAGAGATGGGTTGAGACATGGAGTTGTACTGTGAAGCAATTGGATGCATGTTATAGGATATAAGCCCAGCAATCATTCTCTCTATTCCCGGGAGGATACTTAGGAATGCTTGGAGGGTTGAATACTGAAGATACACACATACACAAACACACACACTTGAATGAATTACATTTACTACCCACACACTGCTTCTTCTTTTTTTTTCTCCAAGTCGATCTTGTGTCTACAGAAATAATGTGCATGCGCCTATTATCTCAAGAAGGGGCTGCCAGAGCGTGAGGGGCATCTTTCGCCTGACTGACTTTCATTTACAAAGTGGTGATGTTACTTTTGTGTGGGGAAATGAGATAGCACTGCAGCAGACAGTAGGCTACATTATCCCGAGCCGGGCGCACATCCTGCTCCCTTTCTTTTTTTTTTTTTTTCCTTTATCAGCGGCTTTTTCTCACATTGTTCATCAGCCCCCGAGACACAAAAAAGCCCGTCTCCCAGGATCAATTAGTCACTTCCAGGGAGTTGTGGAGCGGAGAGGGAGCTGAGGAGACAAAAGCCACGGCCATGTTGGCGTCGCGGCGAGGTGATAAAGTGACATGGTCTTCCTTCCAGGCCATTAACGTGACAAGCAGTCCTTGTCCGGGGAAGGTGGACCTGACAGCAGAGTGGTGCCCCGCCAGGACATGAAGAGAGAGCTCTCAAAAGAGCAGTCGTTTTCTTTGACACACTTTCTTTTCCTCTACATCTTTACTCCTTTCTCTTTCTGTCCAGCTGTTTTTATTCAGTAGGCCCGCTCTCTCCCTTCCTATCTTTCTTTAAAAACTCCATCTCTCTCCTCTCCTGGGGGCTTTTTTCTCTCTCAATCTTTCCCTCCATCCCCCTCGCTTTCTTAAAAGCTGTCTCATCCTAAAGCTCCAACGTCCTCCCCTCACCCATCCAAATTTCTCTTCTTTCATCTTTGATTCTGCCGCAGCCTTGTCTCGCTCCCTTTCCCTTTTTACATCTTTCTGTCTTTGAATTTCACCCATCTCATGTCTTCGTTTCGTTTCCACCTTCTCCTCTCCAGCAACAACTCATCTGCTCGGTCTCTCCTTAAAGAAATCGAAGGTGACACTGGCAATGCAAAAACAGTGAGCTGGCAAATAGAGTCACAGCAGGACACGGGCCCAACAAAACACAGGAGGGTAAACAGGAACTATTTTTAGGATGTTGTCGCCTGTCCTTAAGAAGCCAAAAGCAGTGTGGTTTCTGTGTACGATGGTGAAATCGAGGTATCAGAGGACCAGATTCATTAAGCTGGGGTTGTTAATGAGACACGGGGTGGATGGATCTTCATCAGGTATGTATGTATGTCAGGCGTCTCTACCAGCAAGAGGTCCACATAAAAGTGGAATTGTATTGCACATAAACAAATATATCTAATGTATTGTTTTTTGTATTGTGTACTGTTTCTTTTCATCCTCTGACAGACTGTGGGTGCAATGTACGTGTACATTAGGAGGCAATGTAACAAACCACAATGTAAAGAAAATGTTGAAGAAATCAAGGAACGGAAATCAATTTCACAGCGGTGACAGGCTGTAAACAAACCACTACATCTGTGAAAGAAATTGGATCTATCAACATAAATGGACGTGACAATGACAAGTTGGGCAACAACATTAGGTTCCCTGAAGAGGAATTTAGTTTCCATCTGTAGCAATACTACGAAATGTACACCCAGAGTCTGAAAGAGGAAAAATACAGAAAACTTTTCCTCAAGATGTTGGATGAATGCTATACATTGTTGGGATTTGGGAGATATGCATATAGTCTCCTCTCTGTGCCTTTGCAACTTACACCTACCCATAACGCCCGTCCAGTGTGTAGAATTTAGTGGCATCTAGTGAAGTTGCTGATTGCAACCAACTGAATACACCTCACCTCACCCTCTCCTTCTGTGTAGGTTTTAAACTCTATGCTACTGTAGAAAGACAGTGGTTAAACATGGTGGACATGGTGGACTCTGTGGATGAGGACCCTCGTCCTACGTACACCAACACTCCAGTTCTGAACAAAACCAGGAGAATCCTGACTGTGGGTTTAACAGTTGGTAATACATGCACATAAAACAACTTAATACGGTAAGCCACTCCTGTGCAAATGTATTGGTTGAAATCTCTTAGCATACAACTTAATCTATCATAATCAGAAAATATGAAGTCTACGTTCATTTTCATCTGATTTACAGTGCGGAATGTTCAAACAATCTGTGCTTAAACTACATTACCACACCATTTGAATGCATCACAACAATGAATTATTGGCTTCCATGAACTATAGAAAACATAAAATCTGTAATCTGCTGTGTGTAGCTTTAGATTCAGGAACAAGAGCTAGATGTCATGAAAATGAGGATTGATTTGAAACAGCAACATTGAAAACATACTGCAAACATCATGAGGCCAAAAGTAACAAATACACAGTGGATAAACTGAGTGTTTGTAGTTTTATATCACATCATTGAAAAGAATTCAAACCGACACAAGTGTAACAAGAACACCATTCAAACTGTGTTTTTTTAACAGTCATTACTTTTGCTCACTGAATTGAGCTGCTAAAACTGTTTGGATACAAACGTGTTTATCCATCACTCATTGTGAGTTTGCCCACTGAGCCGTTTTTAAATTATTTCTGCTTGGCTGTCATTTTTCCCCAGAGCTGGAAAAAAACAAAACAAAGGAGAGGTATCCACCCTTTGTAAATGTATACAGATGTGAAGTATGCCTGTGTGCATGGACAGGCTTTGCAATGACCCATCACAAACTTATTCTGAATTGTGGAAATTGGTTGAACAGGGAACAAATCTTGTTAATTCTGCTAGGCGCATTTAATTCTGTGAATAAAAACTCTCTGCTTTTATGGGATTTATTCAGCGAGTAACTATTCTGTGCCCGCGGCGTTGGCCTTCACAACGTGTGAAGTGAAGGGAAGGAAGAAGGAGTGACACACAAACACTGCCTCCACCCTCCCTGTCCCAATCCATCAACCTAACTTCCTGGACGAGTCCCCCGCTGAGTCTGACCCTTCCTCCCTCACAGAGGCCTGTGGCGTGACCTGCTAAAGGTACAGTACATTACGATTACTGTGACCTCTTTCTAGGTATGTGAGGTTTGCAGTGTTTGTTTTTTTGTTGTCATGTGTGGCTGAGGAATGATAGAGACCAAAATTCTCAAACTCAAACCGAGAAGAGAGATAAAGATTTTGTTTAGCATAATCATTTGATTTGAGCATCTCTGAGTTCAACTCATTACAAAAGACAATACACATTTTCTTATTTACCACAAAAGATTAGTGAGTAAATCTACTGATAAGTCATCTGCTGATAAGCTTTAAACTCAACCGGTCTCAGTAGAAAGCTGCCCACCATGAACCAGGTTCTGCTAAAGCTTTCTGCCTCCTAAAGGAAGTTTTTCCTTGTCACCGTCACCAGGTGCTTGCTCGTGGTGGTAATTGTTGGGTCTATGTAAATAATATGATAGAGAGTACGATTCAGACACGTTCTATATGGAAAGTGTCATGAATAACTTCTGTTACAATTTGATGCTATATAAATAAAACTGAATTAAATTGAGGACTCTCATGGAGCTAAATTTATCTAATGTAATGGGGTACAAATCAGAAGACAAATCAGAACAGGGACAAATGTGAGGAAAAAAATGTTTGTTTGTTTGTTGCCATTTGGTTGAACTGACCCTTTAATTCAGCTCCGCCTTAGCCAGATAAAGCTTTGGGTCTTGAGGCGCTGATGTCACGCTGTTCAGCTGCGGTACAAAAGAACACATACTGTAGATGCCGACGCCTTCTGACACTTCTCCTCTAAACTACTCCACAGGGCAAGCCGGGCCTTTGTAAGAGGCTTACATTTGTAGCTGTTCATTGGCTGCTGTAAAAAAGAAAAAAATCCTTTTGTTGTTGCTATTATGAAACTCCTGACAACTTCACACTTTTTACTGACAGCAAATTTGTTCATTCGTTCAATTGAAGCTAAACATGGTCACCACACGCAATACTGCATACAACAGCACTGCTGGCAGTCCTCGTCTAACTTCTTTTCACCATTACCCAATACAGTACATACACACACACATATACACTCTGTCTCCTCCGCCCCCTTTACGCTGCCGTGACAGCTTTGTCACAAAGATGAATTCATCGTCAGCACTGCAGCCAAAACAAGTAATTTGATTGCCCCGACCACAAATTAAGTTAGTGTGATTCAATTTTCGATTTGGGCTTCTCCTGCAGCCATACATCAAGGGAGACATATTTCATTACACAGCGAAACCAGAGGCGAGCAGGCAGTGGTGGCCCACTCCCTCCATAGGAAGACATCATGGGAGCATTATGGCATATACTCGATACTGCTGCAGGTCCAGTACGGCTGGTGGTGGTGTTGGTGCCATTGGTCGCCTTGTTATCCACAGGGCAGTGCGGCCACGTACTGTAAAGCCAGCACGTTTAGCTTGTTTAGACCGCTGCAAGCCGAGCTGTGACAATGTGCTGGCAGGCCTGGCTGCACAAGAAGTCACAAGACTGGTGCAGAGTGCAAGGTTTTCAGTTCACTTGAAGATTGTCAAATGCATGATGTCACTAAAAAGGCTCTTCCCTTTTTTAGTAGGTATGCTAGTAAGTGAAACCACTTGGTTGAATGAAAGACTTGCACAATAACAGTGTGTTCCAGACAAGTTGAAACTCTTCCAGAAAGACCTCCTACCAGAAAAGGCACATTGGGACAAAGTCAGAGTTCCTCCTTGTAAACTGGGGTCAAATCCATCTACCCATACTTTGAAAAAGCAGCTCCTGTGGAAAGCTGCAGAACGCTTGGGAGGGTTGGAAGTTTACTGGAATGTAGCATCACGCTTTACAGGACGTGTTCTCATTGTCTCCCTTGTTAGGACTTTGATACAATCATACCATCTCCTACTTTCTCACCCTACTTTGCCTTTCTTCCTGCTCTCTTCAAAGTTTCTTCCAGTGTTCTTGTCTACTAAATGGGTTTGAAGACAGAGTGCTCAATCAGTGACTCCTTCCACCCCCTCCCCTTGCTCCTCCTTCCCGCTCCCCCACCCCGTCACAATGGAGCCAAGAGTTTTATAATTAAACTGCAGGCTGTTCTTCTGGGTAACCAGAGTTTGAAAGCTGTGAAGTGAATATGCACTACTTAGCCATTAATTCAAATGAATATCACTGAGTGGTGTTGAAACGTGCGCTTAGTTTTGCTTTTTTTAAACACTATCGACAGTGGACTTTGTCCTGGTGTAGATTGTTGTTGTACTTTACAAATTACCTTGCTGTTATATTCGTGGAGTACAAGAGAAAAATGTCTTTGAAGTAATGGGCCATGATCAAAGGCTCAGACAGATTAGTACTGAAAGCATTTGATATTGCTGGTATTGTCGAATACAGACATTTGCTCAGTGGGAAATAGCCTTGTCGGAAGGTGCAAGAGAAACTCTCTTGGCGAACAACTTCTGCCAACTGCCTTGTGTTGCTCGGCCTCTTTTAATTTCATTTGTGACTTGCACCGTTAAAAAATGTGTGTGATTGATTTTTGTTTTTCTGTTCTGTCACAGTGAAGTGGTTGGCAAGTCAACCTGACCTGAAACAAAACATCATGATGTATTTCAAATGCAAGTGATTTGAAATGACACATTTTTCTGGTGTATTTCAGCTGGAGCTGTCTGCAGATACAGCACAGTAGAGGACGAGTTTCTCTTGCACTGTATTTTTAGACCTTCGTGTCATTCATTGTGCAACCCCGTCCATCAAAATCGTTGAAGGTTTCATTGCTTTTTGCCGATGGTGCAGTTCTTATGACCTCTTCAACTTGCGAACTGGTCAGCACCTCAAACTGAAGTTGTCGCCCCAGGTGAAGGATTTTAAGTATCTCAAGGTCTCTCTTGCAGTGGAGGCTAGAAAAGAATGTAACTACAGTAACTCAAGGTTTTTTTGTCTGGATTTCAAGAGGAAGAGGGAGCTGAACCTGATATATATATATATCAATCGATAATTTAAACTTCTGTTGTGTTCATGATCTTCTGATAGTGACCATGGTGGACCTTCAACACCTTCAGTTTAGACATCTACAGACAATTGAAGCCGCACCAGCAGTTTTGCAGATGCTCTTGCATTGCCGTTTGGGAAAGGTTCAGTCTGGTTCAACTTCTTTGCCAGACGAACCTTAGTTTTTTTGCTAGAACCTTCTGCTGTTACCCCTGCTGTATCACCAGACTAGCCTCTTTCAAGTGAATGAAGGCGGTGCATCTTTCATGTAGGTCTAAAGTTGGTCTGAAGGAAGCCATAGGAACATGATGTTAACTCAGACAGCAAGTGGGATCTCAAAGCAGAATCCATTCTCCATAGTGCTGAAAGGAGTTAGCTGAGGGGGTTCATGCATCTGAAGGTGGCTCCATGGGACGCCTCCCTTTGTAGGTATTCTGGGAAATGACCACTTGGGAGGAAAGTCCAGGTGCAAGCAGAACTCACTAGAGGAATCTATAAGTCCTATCTGACCTGGAAACCCTTCAGGATGTCTCGGGAGGACCTACTTAGACCGGTGCAAGTGGCTGAAAATGTATGAATGGATAATGAAGTGCAGGTAAATGTCATCGGCTAAGAGAGTTCATTAGCCAATTGAATTTGTAAATACATGTACGGTAGATGGACTTTATCTCTTTAGGTTTTTGCAGTGCCCTTGTGGGAAATTAAATAGGACAATAAATTACCACTGTGGTCTCCCTACAGGGATGCTAGTAAGTCTGGGCCCCATGGAAACTGCTCTCCTGGGGCCCTGAAATAGTGCATATCTATAATCCCTGGCAACTGCATCAACATGTAGGGCCCCTGGAAATGGGTAAAAAACATTCCCCAGAGGACATTTGCATGTTGGATGGATATAAAGATGTTACACATTCTTACTTTAAAGAAAATCCAAAATGGCACAGCAGTTTAGAAGAGGCTTAACATGCCCTAAAAGAAAGGCGGCCTTCGTTTTGTCTGCTGAGTCTATCAATTCACATTTTCCTTTTGGCCCTCCACAATTGAAATGATCCCTCACAGCGTTGTGTCTTCAAGGCTGGCTGCTCAGGTATAGTGGAGATATGCTGCCTGTCTTGTGACGCAGGTTCCATTTGTGCACCGTGCAGGATGGAGAAGCACTCCAGAGACAGAGAATGAGCCAGAGAGAGAGAGGAGGAGGGAGAGGGAAGCATTGACAGAAACGCCCACCAAGCATGGACTGTTTCTGGCAAATGAGAATCTGTTGTGCCTCCCTCTTCATCCAGATGCCAGGGCTGTGGGATTCCAAATTACAGCTGTAAATTTTGCACAACTGCCTCACGCTTGATTATCCCTGATCTCCTGAGTTTTTCACTCTCCCTTTTTCATTGCTCCTCTTTGAGGCTCCTTTCATTTTGTCATTCTGTTTTACTTTCTTTCTTTCTTTCTCTTTTGGATGCTGTTGCTCATTTGTTCTCTGTGCATTTATGTCTCTTTTTTTCAGCCTATCCTCGTTTTCTATCTCCTTTTATTTGCTTTGTCTTTGTCACTTAAAAACGTAATTATTCAGATGTAGAACTTCAGTGGAATTACATTGATCACTCTAACTTAGGACGTAACTTCCTTTAAATGCACACACACACCCCTAATTTTTAAAATAACAGAGTATACTACGTCTTTTGCACAATCCTCCATGCCCACATTTCTTGTTTTTATCAGTCTCTCACTCACTATAGATGGATTGTCCGCTTTCTGGAGTTTATTCACCGACTCCGATGGAGGATGAAGGCCAGACATTTCTCCCAATGTCACCAATTTGAAATTCCCATCCCCTCATCTGTGTCTAGACACTGACGAGATCTTGTGGATTACTTCCTCATATGGTCTTAATGCTTTAATACCTCATGCAGTTCAGGGCCTTCTTTCTAATCTGCAGGAACAGCACTTTTCTGGACAGTATTTGAATTATGTGCCTGCCGGCCATTCTCTGATTCAAGCAGGAAGCAGTCATTTCCATGAAAAGAAATGGGGGTCACTTGTCATAATGGTGGAACACTTCTTTGCTAAATGGGTGCTAAGATTAGCTCCTCTGTAAGAGGATGAGTCATTATAATCTCTCTGCAAAGTAAAGGAAGCAACCATTCGACATTTAAGTGGACAGCCCTGTGATTTCGGCAACAAAAGGGCAGGAACTCCTGAGGGAGGTGAAATGAGCATGAATGGCCGATGTCAGCAATGGCAAAAATTTTCTGTCGCAAATTCCAATTACATTTTTTTCTCTTGGTAGACGCATTCACTGCTCCTCCATGAAATGTTAATGTGCACTGCTGAGAGTGAGACAACATGTGGAGAAGCTGCAGAGACAAGACTGCTGTTCCAGGACCGTGGAGTCACTTTGCCTCTTACTGCTTGACAAGCAAACACAAACTTCCTGCTGTGGCTGTGTGCCTGGCTGGCTGCCACATTACCGTTCAACTCCATGGCTGCAAGTAAACAAAATAATAATGCTAGAAGTGCATTTTTTTGTGAAATGTGTTTGTTTTCAAAACAATACCTTTGCATATATGCTTAATCCCACTTTTTTCTAGCCATGCATATGCTTTTAGTGTAATTTGTGTAGGTTTTGAAATAGCTGTCTGAAATCCCAGTAGAGTGGAGAAGAATTCAATTGCACTAGCCCTAACTCTATCCCTAACCCTAGCCGCTTTGATAGGTTGTACATAATGCTTATCATGTTGATGATGCTAAGATTGGGTATTCAGCAGTAATATTGACATCTGGCATCTGCTAACTGGGATATTGTGATCTCAAAGTGATCACTGTGATTACTTGTGATTACTTACTGTGGCCCGGCTGCTTTGGCTTACAGAAATCACCCAGCATTCACCCCTGAATTTGCAGCCTCCCACCATTTTTGACTTTTCCTGCAAGCATACTTTAACTTTTTTTCTCTCTCCACTGTTTTGTGCACAAGGTTAAAGGGTATATATAAGAAATTCCTAGCTACTAGAGCATAGCATCTCAGACCAAAACAATCAGGGAAGTGACTTTTTTCTGAACAGACACAAAATAAAACTCACTAAACTGGTCTTTGTTAGTCTTTTCCTGCATTCATTGAAATAGCTTAACCCAGTTAGATGTGAAAATATGGGCTGTAATGGCTGCAAGATAGCTAATCGAGAACGACTATGCACACGGCAAGTACGACCACTAAATGTGTTTTTAACCCCTTGAGGACCAATCACTGGCCCCATCCATTTCTTTTGCTTCTTTCATGGGTGATTGCTCGGACCCCAGAGAGTTCATTCACAGACGTAGATGAGAGGTTGTTCCCTTCAGTTGCACAGTGACGCACACATAGCCAGCCTAGCCTGCCTAGCCTGCCTTTGTAAACACAGCACAGAAAGGCTGAGGTAACAACACAAGGGAGGGGAGTGTGACGTCAGGACACCATGACTCCACTATATCTTTATATAGCAAATAGCCTTTTGCTGCTGTATTAATGTTTTAAATCTCATACATATAACCTTTCAGCTTTGCAGATCCGAGGTAATGAATTCAGTCCTACATGGTGTTGAACAGCACATCCTTGTTTCATGATATTTTACTGTTTGAATGCAACAAATTCAAGTAGCTGGTTTGTCAGCTTTGATTCAACCCACGTCAATGATCCATGATACATCTCACTCCATACTTCTCCCTCTCCCCCTCTCCATCTCTCTCAAAGTACAATTTCAGGAGCACAAATGAAATTACTGCCTATCATTTCAACAGCTCTTACATAGATAGATAGCTTTTAAATTTCCACAGAAAATCAGAAAGATCATCAAAAGTGATCCTTGTAATTCACACTTTTACTGCGAGGCATGATACAGTGCAACTAATAAATTTTACTTGTTACAAGAAGTCTGAAGGACTGAGAGCTTACCTGCTGGCTGCTCCCGCTGTGCAGGAAATATGGTCTTGTCTTTGGCATGAGGGACATTAAAATTGAGGTTCTG
Organism: Nibea coibor; assembly: GCA_023373845.1. Lineage (NCBI taxonomy): Eukaryota > Metazoa > Chordata > Actinopteri > Sciaenidae > Nibea > Nibea coibor. The sequence goes on from CM041717.1 coordinate 6,860,039, forward strand.
CATGACAGAGTCGACTTTAGCATACTGAGTGACTTCTGAAACAGTGATGACAGTGACATTTTTTCTCAATGAAAGATCATTCTGGTTTATTACACCTATGCTCTCAAGCATAAAAAACTTTCATACTCACTCACATAATGACAAAGCATGATAAGTCAAGGTCCACTTACTAGATTTTTCTGAACTTCTAGCACATTGCACCCTCTTCACTGAATAAACTTAACAAACAAAAGGCCATGAAAAATGGTTTTGATTAGGTTTTAAACAAAATCCCAGCTTAGGTTATGTCAGGTTATTCATCACAGTTTAGAGCCTTCTGTACAAATCCCTTATTTCAGTTTTCCCAGTAACATTCAAGTGAGCTCACTTTTGCTTTTTACCCCCAAATAAGATTTAAATAATCAGCCTGTTTACAACCTGTTTCATAGTTTTCATCTTTTAGCTTTTGTTTTATGTCTCATTGAACTTTGTTGTATATTACCATGTCCCAAATCCCAGAGTTACTTTGGTGAGTATGGTGTATTTAGAGTAGCTACAAAAATATGACAAGTTGTAATAAACCAGATTCATCCTTACATTCTGACACTCAACAATACTGTAAGTTCAGTCATACAAATTCCTACCCCCCATTCATGGACGTCACAACTTCTAAATCCTCTGCAGGGAAAGTTCGTTGATAGCTTTTTACAGCCCACAACGTAACCACGCAAGCCTCTTTTCTCGCCTGCCCTAAATTCTGCAGCCATATTGTTTGCATTCAAAGGCAGTGCCCACACAGCTGGAGGATAAGCCAAGTCTCTCGGCAGATAAAGTACGGTGCCATTGGCTGCTGCACCCTCTTTTCATTTCCCTCTGTCTACTGGGGTGTCAGAGGCTCCTGGCCACAGCTGGAAGATGAATAGTGCTGCACCACTCCACTTTGTCATGGTGTCCAAGAAGGCTCTAAATGGCATTGAGAGACTCTCAGGCTCTCACAAATGGGATCTCTGCAGCCCTGTGTAACCTTGTATGCACGGAACAGCCTGAATCTTTAGAGTTGTCTGATACAAATATTCCCATGAGATTTCAAATCTCTTGTGGGCTGCTGTTGCTTTTTTAGGAATACTGAATCAAGCCACATTCGTACGTAATATACCAAGCTCAGTTCACTTTCATTTCATTACACTTTTAGAATAATTTAGAGAAGCATATAATGACTTAGGTCAAATAGGTCAGCCTTGATATATATGTAATCTTGTTTTTCTCGTTTTTTCTTTGTGTGTGTGTGAGAGTCTGTGTGTGTGTGTGTGTGTGATGGAATAGGCATTTGCTGTATTTATCTGTTTGCACATGTGCAAGGCCACATGTGTGCACAAATAAAGCCCTACCTTGAATCGCCTTGCAGTACCTGGGCTGGAAAGACACAGATAACAAAAAATGTTCCAGCACGGCTTCCTCTCTGTTCAGTTTGGTAGTTCCTACACCAGGGGCAACAACACCTACCTGCTCTGTCTTGCTGTTCTCATGGAAACGCATCAAAGCAGCTGAAAGATAGACAGAAACCGAGAGTGAGGGTGGGAAAAAACAAGCCCGAGATACTTTGTTACCATACAGTTGCACTCTTGATTGTCCCTGCTGTTGCTTTTTTCGCTGGTGACAGTAAGCCCTGTCACATATCTCTTTACCCTTCTCATGGAGGTGAAGACCAAAGGGGAACACAGTGTGTAGGTGCTGTTGTGCTGTGTTAAAATTCAAGGCACCCAAGTCACCCATTCAACAAGCACAAACCGCACGCTTTTGTAGGTTTCAGGGTACATCCATACATATTTCAGTCATTTCAAGGTATTCCTCCACGTTGAGTTTTTTCTATGTGATGAAAGCAGGGCTGACACATGAGAAAGTCCGGGGCCTGGGGAATTTGAAACCAAGATTAAACCAGTGACGCCCATAGGCCTACGGGCCGTGATTACAACAGCTCACATTAAAGCAACTTTGATGAAAATCCAAAGTGGCACGCCTCTATGGGGAAGAGACGGGCAGAGAAAGCATTCAGGGCCGCCTTGTAGACATAAGGCGGTAAATATTCTACGGCTAAGCGTTAGTGATAGTGGGACATATGCAGTAGCAACTACTGCTGACTGTCACATCGGCTCCGCTGCAGCAAGTAGGATACAGAACAAGACCACAATTGATAGGATGAAGCATTAAAGTGTAGAAATGAAGGTTTATTTCTTAAACCTGCTGTTTCTAACATTTGCAAGAGTAACGTTGATGTATAGATACTTTGCCTCCAGTGATACGATAGTAAGCCTCTGTTCTCTGTCTATAGCCATATAACCATCTATAGCCATATATTCCCTGATATTACTGAGATATAATATTAATATAAATAGCTCCTATCATAAATGAAAAGTCAAACTCATGAGCAATTAGAGCAATGGTTTGCTTGTTTCCAGGTGTACCTGAAGCACCAGCTCTTGACCTTTTGACTCGTCTCATATATTCATATCTACAGTATTAATAACTGCAGTTCATGTGTAAGTTCAGGGTCTGCTGCTCTATGACACAGCTAATATGAATATATATTCAGTCTTGGACTAAATATATTCAGTATTTTTTTCTCAGTTGGTCTTCCTCATTATTATTATTATTATTCCTGTCTTTGACCATCACATTCAGTTATGGGTAATCATTTAATCAGTGTTTTTTAGAGTCCAGTAGACATTTAAAGCTGGCTGAATTGGCTGTGGTTGGCCCTCGTCTACTTGTTGAATTGTAGATTTGAACATCTTGAGGATTTCATGCAGTCAAGTCTGCAAATCCAGACATGTAGGCCCAGTTCCAGTGTTCCCAATAATAAACTTACAGAGTTTGATATGTGCTTCCACGGGTCAGACCACTCAGAACTGCATCCAAATTGGATGATTTTGCATCTCACAATTTACATCTATTGCCAGTGTTCAGTGCTGGCCAAGGAAGCACTGCACTCTATATAAACTTGAGTGGAAATTAAGGCTATGTGGTGGATGTTCACCCCTCATCACAGAAATTGATCATTTGTATTTTTAACTGTAAGCATGATGTTTATCTGATGAGACTGTACCTTCCTGTATTGTATTATTGTATAACCACAGTGTATTTCTCATAATCACATTCTTTTCTTCCCATACTGCAGTAGTAATGTAAAGATATTACAAAAAGCAAAACACTGAAGTTAGATAAATTGTCAATGAACTGTGATTTCATAGAATAATTCAATATTAATGTTCTTTGCTGGTGCTGGTGTGCCAGTTTGGTTAGGTCCATACAGGGCTCTAGTTGAATTTTTGAGACTTTCGAGCACACTCTGTGTACAGGTCTGCAACTCTGCAGACAGTCCATCCAAATTATTACTACACACAGGCTGAAATTTCAGCCTCACTCTTTCTATCAACAAAAATGCCTGGCTGGCTAATATGAATTTACAAATAAAGTGATTAGTGCCTCTGTCATTCATACTCTGTGCCCTGTTACTAAACACCTGGAATGCTTTATTGCTGATATTCACTGATTTTAGTGAAACTGAAGAAAATATTTTTAAAGTAACTTCTACAAAGTTTAGCTGCTGTTACATCAGTTAGCTCAGTTAGCCATGCTGGACTGGACTGGGTGCTCAGACCACTGGCAGACAGTTTAATAGTACAGGAGTTTCAGATCTCCAAGAAGATGATGTTTTTCAGGCCTGGACAGAAGGATGCTAACCGACAGTGGATTCGGTGTCACGACAGAACCAGAGCCAGACAAATCACGAATGTACCTGGGTTCAGCAACTTCTACGGACAATGCTAATGGCATAAGAGAAGACAGACACAGAGCTGCTATGTCTTGTGGTGCTGCACTTGCTTGATGTTTGGCTGTGAGCAAAGCTGTTAACTCATCACTCACTGCATTCTGCATTCTCAATCATAAATACTGTAATTATAACATATGTATGCATACAGCTATCCATATTTACAACAGTGAAACTAGGGGAGTTAAATTGCAAGTACCAAATATCACATCATATTCCTTAAATTTACTGGATTTTTAATCTGGTTCAGTTTAATGTCTTACATTTCCACATAGCTTTTACATACCTCTTCACACATTTCATTGGACAGAGCTTTGACTTTGAGAAATGAAGGACTCAAAATGAACGACAGAAAACTGAGGAGGCGGTTTAAGAGGGAGGGAAAATTACCCAGGGAAAAATTCCTTTTATTGCTTGCCATAGCTGATGCTGCTGGTGTGTCATGGCAACAAGGCAAATTGAGGTTGGGAAGCATTAGGTGCAAAACAAAAATCCCAGTTTATTGCTGACATTTCGGGTAGAACTAATTTGAACACAAAAACTTTGCACACATACCCGTGTGAATTCTCTCCTCCCTGTGCTGGTGGGAGAGCTTATACCAAGAAACCCTGGACAGGGACAATAGATCGTTGGCAGCGTGCCTAGTTCAGCCTTTGAAAGTGTTTAACTGAAAGGTTCCTCTCAGCACTGACGATATGCTGCATGAGGATGTGAAGGATGTATCGTTTGATCCAAACTGTAGAGAAAAGTGCTCCATCAAGAGGAGGTCCTTCAATTTGTTTGGCAGCGAGTTAATTCATTTCACTTGCAGTAGTATGAAGAGAAAGAGGAAGGGGCTCCACACCATGACTGCAAAAAGAACAGAGGCGGAGAACAACCTTCCTGGCATTTATAACTTCATGCTGTGTTCAACAAAAAGAAAAACCAGCAGACAAAAGTTTTGACATGACATCGATATTCATCAGACACTGTTATCCCTGTTTGCTCCACAAGGCTACACTTTGAGTTATGTTAGTCACTTACTAAAGTTTATATATCTGAGGGAGATGTGTACAGCTGAATGATATACAGAAGCCAAGGCCAGAATGTGATATTCTCTGCTCTATCAACAACGGCAGCACAATTACTTAGACAGCAAGGCAACAGAGAAATCCACGGGCATGTTGTTTTTGACGACCATCATTATTTTTAGACATGCTATCGCTATAAGTGGTACTTAGTAAAATGCTGGCAAAGTTTCTAGTGGGATTTGAAAGTCCCACCTAGGAGGATTTAATTAGCGCTTTGAATGAATAACATTTCACCCATTTCTCTCTCTGTCCTTGGTAATCAGTTCTGGGCCATTAATGTGAGGATGACTATCGACTGGCGGAGCAGACTGCTGATAATTGAATGTGTAGAGGCCATTAAACATTCCTAATCAAAAACAAACACTCCAAAGCCACAGTTCCTGCAGAACGATAATATATAACAACAATGGCAGCATGTTTGTTGGAAACTAAGAGAAAAAAAGGCTCCATATCTATCTTCCTCTACTGGGTTGGTGTTTGTTTTTTTATTGGGCTATCAGTGCCAACAGTTCAGAATCTGACAGGGCAGAAAATAGGCTGAATTTCTTGGGGCATGGCACCATATTGAATTTCCCAAGTTAGTGTTTTGATCCAAACAGCTGAGAGGGGACAGACAAGAAAAACACATTGTAATTGAAACGTTCTCAGAGGCACCATTTCACATGCAAACAGGTCAGTAAATCACTAATAGTGATTATGGTGTGGTTGTTGAAAATCACTGCCCTTCTATTGACTTGGCAGTATTGATCTGACGTCAGCATCACCACAACTGAAGCTGGTAGGTCAGGATCTGCATGGCCTCTGCTTGAGCCTTGTAGACTGATGACAGAGTTTGTTTCAAGTTGAAATGGAATCTGATTATTCTGATAATCTGATTCAGATTAATCTGATTATGCATTTCCAAGTGCTAATTATTTTCATTTTAATATCTTTAAATGTTTATGGTATTCCCATCAATCAAACACAACAAATGATTCTATCATTTGTCATAATAATACATAATAATACATTGTCATAATAAACAAAATGTTTCTATAGTTATCAGACAGATGTTACGAATATGTTATGAGTTTATGTTGCTTATGTTAACCATCATATCCAAATGATTCATTACATGTATTATCGATGATCCAGTGTGCTTACTCCTACATTCAATAAACATACAATAAATATATTAATGCATGCAAATGTTGTTACGTGCAAATCTACTGTATGTAGATCTGTTGGGCTTTTATGGTGTGCTGGAAAGATTATTGGCCTTGGCTGTTTGAAAAAAGGGAATGTAAACATCCTCACAAACTATCCCTGTTAAATGATTGTGTTATATCTATCAGCATATGAGCGACACACATTTCTGTATGTGTAAACACCACTGTTGATTAAACCTTGTAATTATCTTATTAGGTATGTATGGAGACATAAATCCTGCAGCAGATTGGTGTTTTCTGATCTACAGGAAGAAGCTATAAAGTAGGAAAACTCTTCAGTCAGAATCATTATGAGGAGCACGTTGCATCTTCAGTAATTACGTGAGGGACCTTGCCCTGCACTCGAATTTGTTTGTGTTGTTCTTTCAAGGTCCGCTGCGCCTCAAAAGGATAGACGCTGCTTTGCCTTTCTGCAGCAGCTTGTCAACATGACTCTCTGTCCAGCAGAGCAGAAAAAGGGGTCCAGTCCATGTCCCAACTGACTGGCATGTCGCTCACATTGTCTGCATGGAGGGAGCGAGAAGGGAGTTGTGCTTGTAAAAACCGAGCAGAAATTCATGTGCAACACGGAGAGTTATTTCAGAAGGCAGAGCTGATGGCTGCTGTGCCCATCAGCAGGTCAAGCCTGTATAATGCTGCCTGCGCTCTGAGCTCACCTGCTTTGCAAATTTTGATCATATTGAGATATGGAAACCTCAGGTGAAAGCTCTTTCTGTATGCTGGTGCTACACTATGAGCAGTGCAAAAGATGACAGCGATGAAATCGATTTTAGTCAGCAGCCTGCTGTTTAGTCATACTCAACTTAAAAATATCCGGAGCAGTCCAGCAGTCAAATTTGTATGAATGATGTGTGGTGAAACTTTGCTCTATATATGTTCATAGAGCTGATTTGATTGTATGAATGCATCTGTAGGCAGGGAACCTGAAGTAGTATTGACCAATCCCATCTGAGTGCTTCTTTGGTTGCAACAGTCTGTGTGAAAGGCAAAAGAAGCAGAACACATTAGCCAAAATATAATCTTGCAACCCAACGGCTATCATCTGAAGATGATTTATTAGCTTTTCTTTTTTCTTTTTAAGTTATCTGCATTTATATGCAGATATCATTTTAAAGAGATTAGCAGAATCAAGTGTATCAAGCTGCTAATTGGACTATGGAGGAAGTCTTGATACAGATATCTGTTATCTGTTTTCCAGATATCATCTTGCTACACTTGACACCTAAAACATTGGTCAGTGCCCCTAGAGGCTGAATTGTTGTCAGGCGATACCTGATGGGTTCCAAGATTGGTCTAAACATGCGTTCAGATATTCTCTAAATTTGATTTAAGATTTTCCACCAAACTTTTGATTTGAATATCATTAAGTAGCTCTGAAAAGTTTATAGCCTAACAGTTAGAATAGCAAGAAAAATCTGATTGATTTCACAAACCAGAAGTGTATTTAGTTGTCTAAATTTCCAGTACTTTCCAAATATTCTGACTGTTTTGCTAAAATATCATTAAATATTACTTCTGTTTGTTGTATGCAACCACCTTTGCTTCCAGGATATTGGTTGAAAAAGAAGTTGACCAGGCTAGCAACAAATAGAAGCTGTATTTTTCCAACTTTGGCAAAAGTGAATATTCAGAAGCACAGCGAGCATACTGTAATGCTTCAGGAGTGCCTTGATGTTTCTTCTTATGTCCTCCACATATAAATGTGAGTATCACATTTAAGTACCTGGTGTAAAAACTGTATTACAACTTTAATATGTTACAGTTTTGTATTCTGCTGATGAGCAGTGACTGTATCCACGCACTATTTCAATATTTTGATGAAGAAAGTGCCATTTGAACAGATGCTTTGGGCCTCCATATGCTCCTCTTCGGCATGTAAGCAAAGCCAGAACAGCCGGTGGCTGGAAAACAAGGATTGGAGTTATGGGTGCACATGGCTGTGGCCTGTCTTGGTTTGAAGCTAACAAATCACATCCCTGCGATGCCTGCGTATCCTAATGCACATGCTCATAAATTTGGGGTGTCCTAATTTGCTTTTTTTCCCCCCATTGATTTGACAAATGTTGCAAATTAACTGTAACAAATTCTCCACCTGTTCCAATAAAACCATGTTTATGTGAAAAGTTATGAATAATTAACAATACGCAAAATTAGCTGCAATATGCAAATGTAGCTTGTGGACAGTGAAAATATGAACATGATTTATACTTTTCATTTCTAAGCTTTCAGTTTTTTGTCTTTGAACCACCGTGTCCCTGCTGAAGTGTCCTTGAGCAAGACACAGTTACTTGAACTCCTCCACCTCTTTTGAGTCCCCATATCCCTGTATGTCCTGAAAACTTGAACTACGCACACACACACACAAATGTTTCTGCTTATAGATGTAGGGACACAAAAAATGTCAGTGATGATGCATTTATGTGCTACTGCATGCAACCTTGTGGTAAATAAAAACGTGTAAATTTAATCATGTTACAGAAACACTTGGTTAACTACTTCGCTGTTCCTATTGATAAATTTGACAAATGACAAATTTGTCTTTGACTTCAACAAGTTGCTCTGGAATTTCAGTTATGACATCTGCATGTATACCATGCACATCCTATATACAGGGATATGTAATTCTGTCCTCCAAAATGTCAAAGCATTGACAGATAATTACAAATGCCATTCTTCCTAATTCTGACAGACATCACAATCGCAGGCCCAGCAGGATCACACACGTACTTTCACACAACAGGTCCTTTTCACATTTTGACAGGATAATCACAGTTGCTAAATGGAATTCAGTCAATAATAATTATATAATTTATGCCTGTGTTTTTCCTATTGTGGCCTTTGTTGTGGTCTTGAAACACTGGGGGGCTTGGCCTAGCCCAGAAATATTTGGATTTTTACCCAAAAATGGCACCACTTTTTGGTTACTGCAGAGGAAAATGAATAGAAGATGTGAGACACCGTGCTTTATCAAAAAAAAATCTGGTCAGGTGTGTAGGCTGGTTTCCACAACATCAGTTCTCATTCATTGTTTGGTATTATTTTTATTTTCAGCAGCAGAAGTAAAAGTCAAGAAAAATATAAGAGCCTTGAAATTGATGAAGCAGTCTAGTAGATTGTATGTTTCCAGTGCTTTGTTCAGTTTTGAAAATTGACCAGCCCTGGTCTCATAGCTTCTGCTTCTATTGTGTGACAAGGACTCCTTTTGTTTCATCTGTCTGTCGCACTCCACATCTCCTCTCCTCTCCTCTCCTCTCCTCTCCTCTCCTCTCCTGATTCTAAAAAAGATGCAGTCAGCATACATCCCAACCAAAATCTGACACTTTTAATCTGATGGTTAGATCATAAAAACGTGTTATTTGTTTTATGCATATGCAGACGACATTTTTGTTTAAGCACACCAACCAATATAAGATTAAACAAACCGTATACAAACCATTGTTGCACTATTCCATCCATGAGAGGCTAAATAGTCATCAATGCTCATTATTCCATCGCTCATTATGGACAGACAGTCATAACACTACACTGCTGGATGCCAGCTACAGGCCAATATTAAATGCTGCAACAGATGTATGTCAACCAGCATTCTATTGCTAGTTATTACTGTAGTGTAATCAGTGGTTTCCGCACTCTCACCATCTGATAACATCGATCTTCACACACTCATCCCTTCCCCTGTTCTCTTGTTCTCCCTCTTGTCTTGTTTATGATGACTGACAGCTATAATCATATGTAAAGGTACCTTGAGAAGGCATAAATGGTCTGCCTTGTGACAAGAAAGCTTGAGAACCACTGAACTAGACTAGCTAGCTGAAGAGCCGTCCTCTTCACCAACCTAAGAGTGTAGCTGAAGCAGTGGCTCAATCTCACAACCTGGCTCATCTGCTGCCACTGCGCCAGGAGATAACCTCCATCTCCTCTAGCCTCACCTATTGCTGTCGCTTTGTTCTCTTCATCCTTTTTTCTTTAATCCTTAGCCTTCAAGTTACCTTACCTTAGTCACTTACCTTAGCAAATGGCATGTCTTGATCCAAGAATATACAATGTGTAAGACACAAAACTCATATGTTTATAATGCTAGTCTAAAGTGTTATGAGGACTGCAGTGTAAATCATAAAATGTAAGTGAAATAGTAAATGTACACACAGTCATGTTGTATGCATCCATCAGTTTATGCATTGACTGCAAGGAGCTCCAAAGTGTAACATGTTGTTAAATCGACCTGAGATACATTCTTCACCTAAATGAATCTATGCTGAACACACAGGCTATCAACACACAGTCTGCCCACCATCTGTAGCGAGGCATTACAGTTTGGCGAAAACCCTCAGCCTGGTTTCTGACAACTTGCCAGACAATGATAGCTTAGAGCAAAATCATTGCCATTAACTTGACTGTAACAGAGTGGTGTTGTTGAATGTGTACGTGTCTTTGCACACAGATGGTCTTGGATTAAGATGTACTGTAATTATGTGTTGATATCCTACCTTTATATTCAGTGTAGTTAGGTCTGTTGCATTGGAACCTATCTTGTTCTCATTAATTATCAAAAACTAGGCAACGAATAATGGCCTCGATATATATTTATTTCTCTCAATGGACACTCTGGGGCTCCTTACACTCTCCTTCTCAGACAATATGCTCATGTTCCAAGTAGGTAGTAGATGTGCTGATTGGATGGCCAAAAGTGCTCCTACAAACAAGCAGACTGACAACATAGCATGACACGAGTTAATAAGCAGCTTCACAGATACCGTAGGCTGCAGTATCTACTGCATTTGTGTAATTGAGTCTGTTTGGTAATTGATGTGATAATCTGAGAATACATCACTGTGAAAATACTCCATTATAAATGTATCAACAAAGTCCACCATTTATCATCTTACTTAAACCTGCTTTGCTTATTTTTGGCCACTTGAGCGCAGCAGAAACAAAATGTGGACAACACTGACATATTCTTGCTATGATCAATTGAACGGTTGCTTATTATGCAACCATTAGCATTTATTTAAAATTGTGTTTTTGGTCACCACTTTTGGTCCTGACCAAATGGAAAAAATCACATCTTTGTTACTTGTTAAATGCTCCACGATTTTCAGCTAGTAGTTGATTTGATGACAGACACTTTAAGTAGAAGAACGGAAATATAGGATATGCCGCAAAGTGCTGCAGCAGCATGATCATTTTCCTTTCATCTATAGCCATATATATAAACTGATCATGTGTTTTAAATAAAAAAATATATTCCATTCACTTAAACTGTCAGATAAAATAGAGTAGAAGCATTAAGCAGGACATAATCGAAGTTAAGTATCTCAAAACTGTAAATAATTACAGTACTTGAGCAATTGTACTAACCACTGGCACACACACATACATAGAAACATCTCTGACATTTCTGTTCTGATCAAAGATGACAGCCAAATAACACAGCAGCATTAATGACCACTTTTGGTTAAACATAATAATTGCATGTAGTAGACAGTTATAAAGCATGTGCATAAGCATCCAGCATGAATAAATCAGCATTTAAAAAAAAAGAAATGTTGAGCACAGCCTTTTTAAAGTGCACACAGCACTGTGTCAGTGACATTACTATTATTACAATCCACACATGCCCAAATGCAATTAAAAATAAGTCTGTGTATTATTGGTAAACATGAAAATAAATATGATGGGTGAAAATAACTGGCAATTTTTACAACCATGTCAGTCACAGTGATTTACTATGATTAATTACACCTCAACCCCTGCTGGGACGTCACTCTGACAGACTGAAACGTGGTTCTTAAGAAGAAAACAAGCCTCAGCTCAGCAGCCGAACTCTCCCTGTAGTTCTTCCACCATCGGCCAAGTAAAGCAAGCTGCTGCTGCTGCTGCTGCTGCTGCTGCTGGTTACAGTGATGCAGAAGACATCAGCAGATTTAAAGGCATGACACCCTGATGTGGAAGAAAGGTGGGGAATGGGGAAAATATCCCTTTAATATTAAACCAATGCATAGTCTTTGCAGGGTGAGCCCCAGTAATGTTTCATATATTACTGTGATGATGTGACAGGCCTTGGCCTGCACCAATATGTCATCATAAAAGCCATTCAGTGAAAGGCTGATAGCACAGCAGCACACAGGGGGAACTTCTCCATCTGCTAATAAAGTGCACATTCACTGGTCATGGAATTCGGTGCGTGTGTGTGTGTGTGTATGAGGAGGGTGAGTTATAGTAATGGTCCTCAAGTGGCAAGGGAGTCTTAAATGGCGCTCTTCCAGAAGATAGACTGGCATCTGCAGGGCTTTAGCTCACGCACACACACATTGTCGGGGAATGTGCCCCCACTGTGTGTGGGCACACTTGAGACTTGATGTGATATTAGGCAATATATAATAATGTAACTCTGAGAGAGCTCTGAGGCACTCCACATGCTACACCGCCAGTCCTCTGAAGGAACAGAGCTCTCTCACATTTTTTTTTCCCAGAATGCCAGTGTGCTTAAATGTTAACTGTGGTCCTCAAGACCATACAGCCCTCAAGGGCGTTTTCCACCTATGAAAAAGGGCATAAAAGACATGGAGAAGAGTAACATGTCAGAATGTGCAAGGAGGCCGCTGCTGCTGCGTTGTGTCTCCCTGTGGGCTGAGATGGGACATCTTACTGTGTATAAATAAGCATCATCATCATCTACAGTTTGGGATTTATAGCCTGGGAGCTCAAAGTTTTTTCTCACTTTGCGGAAGGAATTAGGCCACCGTGTGTGTGTGCGTGTGTGTGCGAAAGAGAGAGCAGATGGAAACGTTGTAACTCAAGGCAACTCAGGGCGCAGCAGCAGCAGCAGCAGCAGTGAAAGCAGCAGTATTTCCTTGCAGAGGATGAAGAAGGGGAATCCTCTTCTTCGGCGTCGCCTGCATGCAAATGGAGCCGGCCAGGTCAGGATAAAGCTGGGTTAACACACTCGCCTGCAACGCAGCACTTGACTTTGAGGGGAGGGGGAGCTTTTCCCTCCGGCACGAGTTGCGAGGCATCGTCGCCGACCATTTGCCAGAGCCTCGATAGAGGCGCTCGCACAGGTGACAAGTGTGTCCAACTTCACCGCACCACCCCGCGCCGACGCGCTCGGAGTGCGTTTTGTCCGGCGGCGCCGCTCTGCTCCGCGCCGCTCTGCGTGACACCCGCCGCTCTTGTTTTGACGTGACATTTCGCCTGAGCTGCCGCGCGCATATGTGTCCACGATATGACGCATTTGCGCCTTTAGCAGCCGCTGTGCGCGTGTGCCGGGGTGATGCGTTTTCGAATAAGTTTCTCCCTCTGCTGATCGGTATGATCGTCATGTCCGCTTGGGTTAACTTGTGCGTTTCTCTGTAAAGTCACACGGAGCCCGGGCTCGGTGCAGAAGTTGGTTGAGGGAGAATTTGGAATAATAGGAAGAGTGCGGAGCGCAGAGAGCGGAGAAGAAAGAAGAAGAAAAAACAGGTGACGGCGGCGTTCAGGGGATGTTGAGCGGCTGAATTTACTGCCAGCATCATCAGCATCTCCGCGTGAGGATCAAAACTGCGGGGGACTGCTGCTGCTCACTCCTCTTCCTCTACATACTTCCAGTTTTTTTTTTTTTTTTTTTTTTTTTTTTTGCAGAAGCCAGCCAGTGGATTTCAGATCCTGAAACCACAGCTGCGTAAACTTGGCCAGATCTGGTGACACTGTACCCCCTCTCTTTCTCTTTCTCTCTGTGTGTGGATGGATATGCGGCTCACCGAGGGAATTTGAAAAGCAAGGGGGGATTACTATCAGTCCCTCTCCTATTATAACCTCAAAATGGATGCCGATGACAGGCTGTGGAGACGCCACTGGATTAGCCACTCTCCCGCCGATCTGCTTGACATCTGAGCGGCATAAGCGTTCAAAGTTTGGATAATCTAAAAGGTTGAAGGTGTAGGATGCAGTCTGGAGTGAAGACGCTCTCCGCAGGTGGAGGTGCGTCACTCTGCTGCCTGCTGCTCCTCTGGCTCATCTACTCCCATCTGCTCAGAGAGGGTAAGGACACTTCTAGCTATTTATTACTTTGTCAGCAGCACCATTGTCTCTGAGGGCTTCTTTTTGGGATGCAGCTGCACATGGCGTGGTCAGATCTTGTGATCCTGAAGTAAAATCCCTATAATGTTCAATAAAACAAGCCTGCGGGGACTTGTAACGTGTCTGTGTTCATCACCAGTCAATTTATGGTGACCTTGTACCTTGTGGTGTTTTTGTAATCTGATTTGTGAGGTCTATAATAACATTCCTGTAGCAGGTGTATAATACTGAACATAATATATGACATCAATGGACCTAACACAATTTTTAATTTAGTATTCTAGCCCTCTAATATCACCAGGAGCGTGTCTTATGTTAGGGGGACCAATCTTTCATGACAAAATTCTTCTGGGACATTTTTAAAGTAAAAAAAAAAAATGCAGCCAAACTAACCACATATTTTTACCTATTCTGATGCAGGCTCTCTGCTACCATGTGCAATTATATTTACAGAAACCAGAACTGAGCTTCATGTGAAAAAAAGCAACACTGCAGGAAAAAGGCCTGCTGCCCAAGCTTTATAATTTCACTTAGGTTAAGGCTATATCCATCCATGCCATGCTTTCCCCTTCAATAATACATCAACTGGTGCAATTACACCTTCACCCCGACACAGAATAGAAAGCAAAATGATGTTTCTCCGCACTTCACTGGCCTCTGTCCATGACAAAACATCTCGGATGCCGGTGCTGTCAAAGATGCGGAGAACAGGCTTAAAGCACTCAAACTTGTTGGGAGATGTTGAACACTGAGTTTACAGATTAGATCTTTTAATCAAGCATTGGCCAGCAGCATAATTACTACTGTGGAGGAGGGATAGTGCCTACATCAATGTCTTTGGCAGCTTGCCGGGAACAAAAGTAGACACTGATGTGAAAAATGAACTGCCTATGCACTGAAATGTGCTCCCTTTGCCTCTAATTTGCAGTGTTTTCCTTCCAAAACGCTGCTGTCACCAGCCTCTTATTGCCGCCCCTGAACCGTCCATCAAGCCACTGCATATCATCTGAGGAGTTACAGCTACCCTCCCCTTCCCCTCAGCCATTTATTATTGACTCATTTTCATCTGAACATGATCTCATTAGTGCATTATTGTACAAAATAGTCAATCAATCTCTTGTGAACTTTACTAGCTTTGATATTTGTCGAGTGAATAGATTCTCGTGGGATTGGACTGAGTTAAAACTACTGGATATGACTTAAGCTTTGACATTCTCTGTGTTCCGTGCTTACTCGTCTTTCCAGCTCTGAGCCGAATTTTAAGAATGAAGCACATAGTATTCTTTAATCCTTGCTTGTAATCTTCAAATCCCACTAAAATCCTCCTTTTCAAACTGTATGCTTTGACCAGTCAGTGCTGTTGTAAAAGAAGTTCTGACCACCGCTGCTTTATTGTCATTTTATCTGTTAGTATAAGACCTGGGTTACAGTATCTTTTATGGCTGCTCACCACTGGGAGAGTTTAAACTTCCATGGCTTTCTATGACCAGCTCTCTACCACTTTCACCTTCATGGCCCCTGAGAGACCTGGAAGCAGTGACGAGTGTGGCTGAACTGGTGGGCAGATAGGTGAAGCCTTGTAGTGGTGAGAGACTGCGTTGCCTCCACCCTGTCCGTAACTCATCTGTCATGGCGGCCAGGACAGGAAATCAAAGCGCAGCAGCTCTGTCCGTGCACGCCATTGGGCCAGCGCCCACAACGATGAATGGCCTGTCAGCCGCTCTCAACGACGCCAGTTTATTCAACGATAAATTTGGAAATGTCTGGATTTCCTCACTGGACCATATTCCGCTTCAGTGGTGCAGTCAGAGAGCGGTGGCAACTCCTCCCTAGGTGTGTGTGTGTGCTTGAAAAGGAGGGGGGATGGAGTGTTTTTACCCACATTTGTAAGTCGGAGGTGGACAGACAGTTGGCCTTTGCTCTGACTCAGCTCAAGGAATTCAAATGCCAAGAATAAATTTCAACTTAAAAAGGGAACATGAAAACTCCTCTCTGCGTGCCTCTAAAATGTGATTGAATAAGACCAAGATGTGTAAATCCTCAAGACCTTCAGCCCTTGACGTTATATGAGGACAACGTTATATGAAGCAACACTAATTTTTATATTTTTTCAGTAATATTTACTTTGTGGTGGGTTTGTGGGTGGAAGAATTATCACCCATACCTGCAGTTCCTCTTGATTCAACTGAGCTTTTTAGCCCAGTCCAGGAGTCCAGGACCTTTCTTTAGCCTCTCATTTCTAGCAGCAACAGGTAGCTATTTTCAGCAGAAAAGCTTTGATAAAATCGCTGTTATTACACGGCCACGTTTTGACAGTGATGGCAGGCCTAATTTGATCCAAAATCCATAGCGATGAAAAGATAGAAAAGCATGGCAAAAATAGCATGTTGTCAATATTTTAGAGACCCCACCCCCCCTCCAAAAAAATCACAAAAGCTTTTTTTTCAGAGAAGCTCATATCTTATTAAGAGGAGCCAAGCTCCCCTGGCTCCCCTGTAGTTCGCATCCTGCTTTTCTCTGCTTTCTGCAGATAATCTAGATATGCTGAAACTCACTTCCACAGAAAAACAGACTTTCATTTACAATGCGGGAAGCAGCACATACCATTAATATAAGACGATAAGTTGGATCCAAATGGCTTGAATCAGTCAGAGCTATATCCTAAACTTGCTGTCATATTTGTACAGCAGACAGGAATGCAGCTTTTTGCAGCACACGTCACAAGTCATAACTAGCGTGTCACTTGGATTTCTTTGAATACTTAAATCAGTGCTTTCCGAACACAAATAACAGAGTCCTGAAGCTGAGGAGCAGAAACGACAATCTATCCTGTCATCCCGCTCTGCAGTGCAAGCTGTCGATGGCAATGACAGCACACATTTTATGAGACACATCTACAGGCTTTGTCACTAAATTTTGAAGTGACTCACTGTGGCTTTACAATCAGTACAGAGCTCCACTGATGACGGACTTACACCGGTTTCCTCTCCAAATGTCCGAAATGATTCTTTTATCACCTTTAACAAATCAGCTCCTGTGTGGGAGACAGAAAGTCTGCATGGCGCACCAGAATGATACATTTAAAAATCTTTGGCTGGTATTCTCTTTTAACTCAGTTAGCAGGGCCTATCCATCCAAGCATTAAACTAATCAGAGAGGCAGAGAATTACTGACTTTTTTGGAGTGAAAAGGATGATTTCCATTCTAGTCTTCTTCAAGGCGGCATTAAGCATGCAAAGGGAGACCTGCTTTGATTATGACCTTGGTTGTAAATTCTAAGCAAATCATCGAGGCCTGCTTCTATAGGCGGCAGAGCTGTTAAAGTATGAGCATCTTTATGGAACAAAATGAAAAGAATTTTTACAGCTAAATCAATTTGGCAGCACACAAAGCTCATATTTCATAGCTCCCTGAATATGAATTCTTTCTAGCCGTCAGCTTTGACCTCCCCTGTGGTTGAGTGTAGTGCACCGCTCAGTGTATTTCTGCATTGTTATTTTCTCTGCGGAAAGCTCTGGGCTTGAAACTGCTCTATCATTGGCAGAGTGGTGTAAATTATTTGAGTTATGTTCCTTCAGTCTTATGTCCTGTTCTATTTTCTGCCCAAATGCCATGATCATGATTTTCTGAGAGGGCTGTGCCCGGTTCATGCAGTACAGTACGGTACTTATGGGCTCACAATAGTCTTCTGATGCTCACCATTTTCTCTGTGTCTGCGTTAAAGAAGGAGGTCATCCTGGAGGACTATCTGAGTAAAATTCTAAGTGAGTCACCATGGCTTTACAATCCCCTCTGCATTACGTTCAGCAGAGCCACTGTTTGCTTTTGCGAGGCATATTGCACATTCAGTCTTTATGCCTCAAGCCTGTATTCATCCACAACCAATTGTCTGAGTGTACTCTACATTGTAATATCTCTGCAGCCCAGACTGTGCTGCATCACTGCAACAGAAATCTATCATAAGCCACCTCCATCATGTGTACTGTACAAGACATGTCGCAGACCAGGCCTAAATTACAGTGTCAGTCGTAGCAGGGGATGTATGTAAGGGGAATATTTTCTATTTTAAAGCAGCCCTTGGCAATGTCACACAATGGCAGAGCTGAATGTTAGAGAGTGAAAACTAACTGCAAAAGACCTAGAAGTCCTATAAAGTGACGTTAGTGAACTATACAGCATCTATTGCTTTCCGGTGAGAAAGGAAACAATCTAACGCTGTTAAGTCCGACTTTCTCCCGAGGGAGCACCATCCTACCGCTGCTACGAGAAGTTTCAATTTGTCATTCCCTGTGGGTGGAGTAGCGCACGCACCTGACACGAGAATTAAATTTGGGCAAATAGAGCACATCTCCGGCGTCTCAGTTGGTGGGAGTGCAGTGCTTTTCTCTTTTTCCCTGCAGCCCCACTGGGTGCTCGTGATTGAACAAAAATCACGCTTGGTGCAGCTTTAAAAAAAAAAAAAAAAAATCCCCACCTTTGAATACAATGCAGGTACACGTTTGTGAATATGAAAAGCTGTCGAGAACAGAAACTCGAATCCGTATTGTCATCAGGATATGAGAGCTGGAGCAGCTCCTCGGAACAATAAAAGGTGGACTGATTGTGGGCCAGCGCGGTGCTTATTTTACTGCTTGCAGATAAATGAGCTTCATCCTGTAATAGCATAACATGACCCTCATCTCCAATAGTCACCTCGGCTGCTCCTGCGCTTCCCTTTGCCATCGCGTCTGATTCATTTCTGTCAGCTTCAGATTAAATTGAATACTTAGACCCATTACGGACCCTCTGACTTCAGCTGAGAGTTCAGTTGCATAAATATTGATCGGGCTACTGTAGAGTATTCAAATAGCAGGTGAAATCAAGCAGTGGTATTCCCTTTAAAGCAAGCACACTAATATAAAGCGTATGTTTCGCTCCACTGCTCTGCTGCCCTACTTGTTTAGCAGCAGAAGATCATGACAGTGTCAGGAAGTGTATAGCATGGGGTCAGTCAAACATCTGCCTTTCTCACCTGGTGTCCTATTACATGCCACCCACTGTGCCACATGCGTCAAATGGTGTTAAGGTAATGAGATGCACTTGACTGTGGGTGCCTTGACTAGCATATGTTCAGTCGGATAAGATAGCTGTTTGATGTCGTCCTGAGTTGTTAATAACAGACAGAGCTGGCTGATCAAAATGGGCATTAAGGGAAGATTAAATCTTCAATCAGAGCAGCAGTGGAGAGTAAATCCAGAGAAAAATCACTTAGATTACCTTTTTATTTGCAGGACTGAGTTGGTTATCCTTTTTAGTTAATGTAAGACTGTGAATAAAGATATTTTGTCAAAGTTAGTGGTGACTAGCAGACAATCCAATTGATGCACCGCATGTAAGGACACTATTGCTGAAACAATTAGTTTATTCAACAGAAAAGAACTGGGAATTATTTGATGATATTTCATGATTTGAATGTGTAGAATTTACAAGTTTACAACAGGGCAATTCCACTGTTGTAAATATGGATAGCTGTACACCTGTATTTGTTATGAATCCATTCCTTATAATCAGAGTAGCCAACTTTGCCAACAGCCAAACATCAAGCAAGAGCAACAACTCAAGACATAGCAGCCAGCTAATATTACTTACTAGTCCAACAGAAAGAAGCCCAGCTCGGTGTCTGTCTTGCAGTCTTACATTTCACAGGCTCTCACCAACAACTAAAGGTCACTGCCAGATTTATTCTTGTCGGCAGTCTCTTGCTTGATCACATTCTCCTTTTCTCTTCTTTGCTTCCTCTGCCAGTGTCTGGTAGAGTCAATTGAGGCCTGGTCACATGCTACATTTGTTGCCCAGGTCCAGTTCTTGCATGACACTGACTCTCACACGCTGTCACTGTCAGCACTCCAACATGCCTTGGACCTGAAAACCTCCTCTGACCCTCTCCTCCTCCTGGTTTATCAAAACGCTTCTCTGGTGCGTTGAGCTCACAGTCTGGGCAGCCCAACTAACAAACTCAGCTAACATTAGCTAACAGCAGCTATAGATCCCCACAGTTTACTGTTCACCAGGAAATTCTGCGGCGTTGGTATGTGACTTAGTGCAATAAAGCATTAAATGCTTGTTGCAGGTGATCATACCCAGAGCACGAAGTTACAGACATATGGAGCGCAGAGTGGGAATGACAGAGACGCCATTACCCCGATTACATATCAGTGTAACTTCAAAATGATTAATGATCTCTAATTTAATGGTAGATGGTAATATTTTGGAGTTTTGGAGTGTTGGTAGGACAAAACAAATGTGATCAACATTTTTCACAGTTTTCTTAATCCATTAATCAAGGAAACAGTCGTCCAATAAATCAATAACAATCAGGCTCATCCTCTCAATTTTTATGAGTGTTACAATCATATTCAGCAGACTTTTTAAATAGTGCAAACCTGTCTTAAATTGCTTGTTTGAACTTGATGATTACCACATGCACAGTTTTCATTCATCATTAATTCATCATTAACTTGTTTGACACCTCTAAATTGTCTTGTTCTGCTCAGTTTGTGAGCAAACGTCTTAAAAAAAGAAAAGAAAAGAAAAAAAAGTTGCCCAAATTCAAATCACAATTTCAGACTCCAAGTTTGAAGTCGTGTTGTCGTGACATGAGCAGTTGAGAAGATAACAAGTCTACAGTGTCAGTCGTCAAATTAGGGGACCAAAAAAGATGAGAGAATATCATTACAACTGCCAACATGTTGTCCTTGCAGAGTGCAGATTTATGTGCAGATATAAAGAGGGAATGGTCTAACTAAAATGCTAAAATGTATCAATTGTCTACTAAAGCAAATCGGTCTATGACTCATAGAAGGCAACTAAGGGATGTTCACTTGGACAGTGAGTTGCATAAAGTTGTTGATCCTCTTAGCAAATTGAAGAGCATGCACATCACATTATAATGTGAACAGAATATTAAGTTTACATGAATAAATAAAATAAATTTCTCATCTAAATAAGAGAAAATTTGTGTCCTCCCATATCACATCAGTTTGTACAAGCGCTGAACGAGGTTTGTTTTCTCAGCTTGTCAGATCTGCTGCTGTATAATGAATATTTTGGGGGTTTGGACTGTTGGTCGGGCTAAACAAACATTTTTTCAACATCTAGCATTTGATTGAAGCGTAGGGTTCTCCACCACCATCCATATGTGAGTGTGTTTGAGAGGTTTTACAATATGCCTTGTCCTCCCTACATGGACATTATATTAAAAGCAGTCTATTTGATTGGTGCAATTAGCGCTTAATTAATAATTATAGTAGTCATTATTTGCAGACTTAAACATAAGGCTTTCAAAGAGAAAAACATAACTCTAAGCAGGATGTATGATTTGTAGTGATATGATGTTGAAATTAAAATTTGATGACAGCAGACTCTGCAAATCAATCTTGACTGATTACCTGCACTAAACTAGTGCTTTGTTGGCAGCCCCGTTTTCATCCTTAAGAACGGCACTTCTATCAAGGCAGGAACATACAATGGAATGAAGATAATCACTCAGACTTATTATTGTATGCCAGTGTAGTGATTAGAGTCTGATTGGCTCTCTCGGGGAAAACCAGTTAGATTCAATGCCAAGAAGTTTAAGCCGAGCCAGAGCTCTACGACTCTACACTATAGCTGTGTCTTTATGGGGAATAATACCAAATACAATACATATTGTCATGAATAATTAACTGTGCTTGCTTTACAAGAAGCGGAATTTTTAATAAATAGGTTTGAACAGTAGTTTGCAGAGGCGCTCTTTGCAATAAAACATTGAAAACCTCACTTCCATCTTTAGCAGTCCGCAAGTAATTACAATCTATAAAGGAAGATTGTTTTAATATGGAAATGGAATCCTTGTCATAGTTCATTCAGTGCAGCCTGTCATATAATTTTATGGCAAATTCCCTGAGGAAAAGCAGAGCAAGCTCCCAATCTGGTCTCACTTGTATGGGAGCAGTGCGGAGCTGCTGCCTGATGCGTTTGTTATATCTGATATAGGTATTTTATCAGTTAGGACTAACTACTGATGTAGCAGCGCAGTCTTAATTAAAGAGACAAACAACAAGAAAGATAAGCTACAATGAAACAAGTTGATAAGTACAAGTGGCTACAGTAAGGAAGAGTAAATAGATTTCTAGATGTTAACAGGAGAGATGATAATTGGTGATTTACTGAATTCACTGCATGTTTGCCGGTATCTGGAGCTGAATTACCTCATCGTGCCGAGCAGTTCTCAATCCTGCAGTGACGCACACTGAATGAGGGGAACGCTGTGAAAGCGAGTGTGGACTCTTGGCAGCTTATTTCAGACGGAGATATTAAGATATTTGTGCTCCTGTACTTTGGTGATCTGCAGTGTGTCTGATCAAAGCGCCGATATGTAGAGCACAGACGCACGTCTTTGCTCTGAGCTGTTTGTGTTTGAATCCCTGTGCGCGTGTGTGCGCTGCCACTTTGCAATTGTATGCTGTTGTGATGCAGTGATAAGGTCATGGGGCTGCCAGTCAGTGCTGAGAGTCAGTCTATGCGCTCCACATCGGCTTCCTGTAGCCCTCTAGATGTCATATCTGACAATACCCACAGTCTGGACGGCAACGTGGCTCCATCCTTCACTCAGCGTGATCCTCGCAGCAGCAGCCGTATACGCATTTCATCATGTGAAACAGAGACGAGGCCAAGTGTCTTTATGCTGCTGAGTGACAGGAACCTCCTGTCACATGAATTAACTCCTGTATGTATGATGGACCTCTGGCTGTGGAGCTTAGGGCACTTTACAAAGTACACCCCTCCCCCAACATTATCCACCCACACACGCACACACACACACACACACACACACAGACACTACACAACTCCCTCCTGCACCTTACTATTCTCCTCCTTCAGGCTTATTGCATGAAGCCCATTCATCTGTTCAGTGTTGAAACATGGCAAAGAGCTGATATGTGATGGCACCTCTGTCATCCAAGCACCCACCAAGTATATAGGGACTTGCCTCAGCAAAAAGAGAGTGGAGGGTGGGCGGATGGGTGAGTGGTTGGTAGAGGGTGGGGGAGGGTGCGAGGAGGGTAGGGGAGGGTGGGCAGCGAGGCACTATGAAATGAAATGCGCTTAGCAGTTCTTCATAGAGGTGATTGTGTTTTATGACTCCCAAGACTCGTCTAGGTAATAATTTTATGTAAAAATACACCAATCTTATCAGCCTAAATCACAAAGTGTGGCTGCCGCTGAGACCAGCATCCATCCACTAATCCATTAATTGAGATGCAGATTTGTCCTATTTGTCCCGGCTAAAGTTTGGTCTTGAGTATGGCAGTGAAAAATACTTTAAGAAAAGTCGTAAGGCCTTAGAAGCTGCAGTTTTGAGGTACACTGAAAATTAAAATGTCAAAACAGGCAACAGGGGCCAAAAGAGAGTTACTGGATTTATGATCATTTGATATGCAATCAGTGTAGATGGTAAATGTAGTCGATCAAAACCATAAAAAATCCCCAATTTGTGCTTATAGTCCTCCTGTTGGCAGAGCAACCAGGAAACATTGCACGCGAACGTCTGACCCTAAAGCAAGCTAAGTTAGCTGCTGGGTGCTGATCAAAGTTAAACAATGTTGCCAAGCAAATGAATGGCTGCAGTTTGACCATCTCTTTTTTAGACATAGCTATATCGATATCTCCGAGCTCTGAGATGAAACAGCCTGTGATCACTGCACGTGTCACATGAAAGTGCTGGTGCCAGAAGAAGAAGAAGAGATTTCGCTGCAATTCCTTGACCCATAAGAACGCACTGAGGATTTTATTGCTTCAGTTGACTACATTTACCATCAACACCAATTGAACGCTACACTAAGCACATAAAATGTGGCAAATCCACATGACTACAGGCTAGTTACATGAGAAAATTGATGCCTTTCTATCTGTCCATTGCATTTCCTTGCCAGGCTATAGTGTTGTGTTTCATAAAATTATCAGAAACTAAGTGATACAATAATCTGGCTTTAACCTGCACTGTAGTTGATGGGTGCTTAAAGGTTATTTGACATTGTTAGTGCAGAGAGAATTGTAATTATCAGCCGGGGGGTCATTGGAGCCCAAAGTTAATTTAAATTTAAATTTAATTTTTGCCTACTGGGTTAATCCAGCTGTGGCCAAGAGATATTGTGAGCTAATGATGGGTCACAGGGTCACCAATAATTAGTCAGACTCATCATCTGGAATATCTCCAAAATGTCTTTCGCTGAAACTTAGCAGCTCCTGAAACTTCTCAGTCTCTCGGCGCCTGCTGAAGTAATTTTATGAGTCATTTGTGTTGATCAACAACCCTTTCAACCTTTGCCATTATTACGGCCGTTTCATGCTATCAAGCAGTTAGCGTCTCACTTAATGAACCTGTGAGGGTGTTGGGAAGAACTGGAAACAGCAGTATAAAGGAGTGATGGTTGGTGAATGCCAGGGATTGACCTCGCAGGAACTGCAGCACAGACTCTAATCTACCTTCACTGAGCTGATTTTATTTCAGTGTCAGCCTGAATGGCTTTCTCTGGCAGCTTTCCATTCAATAAAGAAAAGAAGGAAGAGGCTGTGTTTTCCAGAGCATTACAAAGGTGAAGCGAGTTTCTCCAACTTTTTCTGAGCTTTACTCTTCAGCCTAGAACAGATAAATTGTGATATACTTAATTGACTTCACGTTTATATATATGGTATATGCACATATTAAAAAATGTGCTGAGTTCAGGCTGAGTCAGATTTCATGTGCTCACATATTAGTATTGTTCAGCTGCAGTTCAGCAGGTTATTGATTTGTTTTTTTATGTCTCATTTGAGGCTGGAGCAAATCTCTCTTTGAGTTGAAAAGACAAAGGTGATACAGAGAATTTGTCATCTACATATATTGAAACTTCCAAATGTGTTTTTGAAAGCAGCAGACAGCCGCAAGCAATTTACTGTGATTAAAGTGTTTATCTATCAAATAGAAGACCATTAACGGTTAATAATTCCCCTCAAACGCACCAAGGAGGCCTAAATAAAAGACAATTAAATATGTTCCCTTGGGTTTCCAAATAATTTACCCAAACAAAACTGCTGCCTAAACAGTAAGTGTTCAATCGAACTGTCGGCTACAAAAGGCCGCACTGAGGGTTTATTTAATAAATCTGAACACTAGAAACATCATTGTTCAAGCTCTTCTTTTGTTTGCCCGGTTTTCAGTGTGACTCATTAGAAATGATCATCATGCATCATCATGCGTGAGCTACATCACCAATTCTCGGCACAAAGCTCATCGCTTCACCTTGACAATAGTTTGACACAGGTGTACTGAATGTTTGAATGCTGAGCGGCTCTGGCTGCTAGAAAATTCATCTCTTGCTGTTACAAAGTCTTATAATAAATTCACCCAAACCCACTCAATATTTCAAATGAACATGATTCAAATTGTAATAATTTCATCATGCAATTTGCCAAGTAAAAGTTTAAAAAGTGTTTTCAACTTTTTGCTTTTCAACTCCCCTGACATGAAGAAGTCAAGATGATGAAGAACGGTTATTTAAGAAATATTATAAGTAGTCCATTGCAGCTGAAACACCCATGTGGGTTGTAGGTTTCTCCAGTTCATGTAATTAATTTAGAAATCACATTCTGACAAACTTGATACTCAAAAAACCTGCTGAACCACAGGTCCCTGGCAAGGGAGTCATCCATCAATTTGTAATGCCTGGAGAACTCTGAAGTAATTCTCTGTGCTTGGATAGAGGTGTAAGAATAGCACTCCCAACAGAGACGACAGAGACTTCTGAGAACAGAAATCATCACCTTAAGACAGTCTGTCCATTTGCCATTTCAGTAGAGCTTAACTTGGCTTGAAAATTGGTCAGTTGTAGTAACACCATGACCAGCAGCGACTGCCATGTCAAGTCGCACGTTATTTCAGCCAGTGGTCTATGTTCCAACTTCAATACTCAATATTCAGAATAGAATAAATGTAAAATTGAAAAAAAAAAAAACATGAGCAGTTGAAATTGAAATCCAATTTTCTTGCCCTCATGATAAATGTAAAATAAAGATTTTCAACATTGAATGTTGAGCAACTTTACAGCCATGCTAGCAGTTATGTGATGCTGAGCAAAAATGCTAACATCATGTTAACATGCTCATAATGAATCTAATGCTAACATGCTGATATAAAACAAGAATCTTGTACATGTACAGTACATGTTCGCCTTTATAGTTTAGTGTCTAGAGTTAGCATGCTAACATTTGCTGACCAGCAATAAACCCGTAACACTGCTGAAGCTGATGGGAGTATTTGGACAAACTGACAGGAAAAGGTCACCAAAAAGATAACAACTCAACAACAAATTTATAATGAAATTGTCTGTGAATATTCATTGCATTCAGAAGATGTAAAGCATTTTAGTGATCCACTGACCTTCCTTCTTCATTGTTTTTCACTGTTGGTAAGAAACATGAAACAAACATCAGTGTCTCCTTGTTAAAGTCACATTTTGTTGACCACCTACCCCCTACTCCTCTCTAGGGGGTTTTGCTGTGCTGTGACAATGTCAATGCCACCTTTGCTTCTGACAGACAAAAGTCTGTATTTGCCCATAAGATGACTTTGTCAGGTACACATACTAGGTTCTTTTTCTGTCGAGAAAAGTCTTAATGTCATGATGTAATGGACTGATTATTATAAAATTTGCTGAGTACATTCACGCTATTAATCATAAAAAAAACACTTTTACACACTATTTTATTGCAAACACTCCAGTCAGTTTGATATTTCTTCCTTTCGTCTTTTCATGCTTTAGACTTGTCGGCTTGTTAACTTACTGTTATGATTAAAATAGAAAATGTCCTTTCAACAAATTCTTGGAGGGATCTTTGTTTTCCACATGATCACTATAAAACACTTTTATCAACAGAACAGCCAGCTATACTGTATTACAAGTGAAGAGGCATTCTAGCCTGCTGCTTTTAAAGCACTTAAGTCAATTTCTCTATTTGAGACTTTAAATGAGGGTATTAACTATGCAGTGCCACGCAGACAAAAAAAGGTCTCTTCGTCCAGGCTGCCTATTGTTTGTGCCGTTGAATACCAGTTGCTCCCCTGTAATATGTTCATTACAGTCTCATTATGCTAATGTGATGTACTTTGTTCCTCGGTGCTGTGTTTGGCAGGCCAGTTGGCGGTGGGAACCTGTGAGATAGTGATGCTCAACAGAGACAGCAGTGTTCCCAGACGGACCATCGCTAGGCAGACGGCCCGCTGTGCCTGCCGGAGAGGCCAGATCGCCGGTACCACCAGAGCAAGACCGGCATGTGTAGATGGTAAGTGAGAATGACCTTTTTTAACCATGGGGAGGGCAGATTTGTGAGTCAAAACAACAGGCGAAATGGTTAGGGAAGCTTGTGACTGCTGCTGACCCAGCAATCCCAAATGTATTAATGTGAAAGCATGGTGGTGCTAGAAAGGAGCAACAATCTCTGGGTAAATAAATGTTGAATTCATGGAAAAAGGTTCCCCAGATGGTCCTTAGGAACACTGAAAACAGTTTAATTTTACTGTAATTTAATTCACTGGAAGTTATCCCATTTATTGAGAGTGCAACCATTACTATTCCCACCTTAGGCACCTTTGTCTCACCTGCAGTGACCATTTAATTTATCACTACAACAACAACATTCTGGCAGTTGGTCAAAACACTTGAATATGTGTCTATGTGGTGCTCATTGCATGAATCCCAGCTCTAGACCCCTTAATTACCCACACAGCAGTGTTGTGTTTAAGCATGAATTACTCTCTGAGCATTTATTTGGTTGAAATAAGATTGGCCTTTAATGTGCGCACACAACACAGCACCATGTTGATGTACTGTGCAACTTATATTCTTAATAGTCATGTTAGTTGAAAGAATTGTTTAGACGTATAAGTAGCTAACTGCTGCTTAAGCAAGCCACACCACAGAGATTGTAGACACAGCTACATGAGTCATCAAGCTAGCAAGGTAATCAATAAATTACAACCGACATAGTCACATTTGCAGTGGAAGCTCTTTTTAACATACGTAAAACACATTTTTACCAACTCAGACAAACTCACTGAAGTATTTCAACAGATCTTACTGCAGATCACACCTACCACAGGGACAGGACACAGCAGATTGGTAATGAATTTTGGGACGCACAACTCAAATCTGCAAGGGCATCACAGAAGGCACTCGTACTGCATCACAGCAGTCCCAGCGGGAAGCTAATATAATATATTATAAACAACATTAACAAAAAATAGTAAACAACATTAGTGTAGAAAATACAGCAGTGACTAAAAATACATGAAATAAACAGCGATAATGCCAAGTAATGGCATCTGGAATCATTAACTCTGCTCCAACAGCATCCATAGACCTTTTTCACAGGCGACATTTTGACATAACAGGAACATCATGAAAAATCATAAGAGGAAAAGCACAGGTGTAACTATTAACATTAATGATAGATCCGTTCCATTATGTGTCCCATTCCAGTAAACCAGCATGCGCAATAACAGGCCTCTACATCTGGCACACCTGAATGTAATGTAGTCATTATTAATGTTATTTCAGTCAGAGATAATTTGCCAAGGAATTGATAATTTATAGTCCCCAATCCTCTTAATAAACACATACAAGATCAACAAACCTTAGTTAAATCAGCGACATGAGATTCCACTTAGGTGGAGGCTGCTGTGACACCAAACGTCACTGGCACGAGGTTGACAGTTTCTAATGACCGCGATGTACACCTGCATGGATATGATTGGATGTTACTAGGTACACAGGTGCGAATGAGCCAATTGCCGTTGAGCACACCACAAACCAATCAGCCAACAAAAACGCAACATCAAAGCTCTATCTGAAATAACGCTACGCTTCATTAATTACACCTGTACTTTGCACAATAAAATGTCACGTCACTTCTTTTTTTAAAGCCCTTTGTCTCATCTCTCTGGTGTTATAGTAAGTGTGGGACACCAGTAGGGAGATTAAAAATGTGTCATATGTGTCAAACAGGCTGTCATGTGTCATCGTGTTTGATTACACACGGTAAGTGAAAGTAACATTGCTACAGGCCCCACTATGAAGTTGGGTAGTGTTGCTGTGGTTTGATTTTAAAAATAGACCCACAAAAGGTGCAACACAACAAACATCTTTCACTGTTGTGGAGGAAATCTCCAGTGAGAGAGACAGTCAAACAAACAACTTCAATATTGCCTTTGCCTTTGATTTATTCATCAGAGTAAGAAAAGAATGAGGTTAAAAAGATTGACAATATGAGTATACAACTGGAATATGTAAGATGATCATTACAAAGAATACCAGGCAGAGAATACCAAGTCACAATTATTTCAGCTGAAGGTCAGAGATCCTCACACACACACAATGGTTCAGAGACTGACAAGAATAATACGAATAAAACACATTTACTGTTTCTGCCTTGCATATAACGTGATCAGAAAACCTTCCACTTGGTTATAAGAAACTAAAGTCTGTCTAAAGGCAGTCTGACCCTTAGCTTTAGCCTTTTAATCCAGCCTGCTACCCAACACTTGGCAGACAGGCACAGCAAACTTTAGTCACAGAGCACGGCAAAACAATTCACAATGTTCAAGGTTAACAGTGTAACGGGTACATTTTGTCACCACAACCATCTTGCACCAAAGAATCCGGCCGAGTATAACCAGTATTGTAACAGTATAATCAATATAAGCCAGAAATCATGTGATGTGATTACTACAATCAAGCCAAATAATTGACGAGATGCTTTAATGATATATTAAATAAATAATAAAGTATTAGCAATGAAATATTTGTCACAATTTATCATATTGTCTTAAAAAATAACCTTATCTAAGGCCACATCATCTGTCTCCATTTTAGTCAGCAACCAAAAAACAAAAAAGCTCCAAGAGAACAAAATGTATGGGATCCCTCCTTACTCCATTAAAAGCAACTGCCAGTGTAATTTGGTTGTTTAACCAGCCAATCGATAATCACTTTGCGTGTCTCCCTTTTTGATGCCTCTTAGACTGTTTGACTCCTCACTATGTGATGGGTTGTCTACATTAGACCTCCTCCACTGAGCCACTGTGACATCAGCAAATTAGTAATCACTTTGTGCCTCTTTCGTTGTCTTCGGTCTGTATTATGTTGAATTTTTTCTCCTCTGGTGTTTTTAGTGTGCTCCAACTGAATAAAGATCACTTGTGTAGAGAATGTGTGGTGTTCATCCAATTTGTATATAAGATGTTCATACCATAGACCCCTCTCTGTGTTATTGGACGGTATCTAGAGGGGGGTGATAAGATACAGTCCATCTGCGATGCTGATTGGATCTCTCACAATATCACAATCACATGCATCAGTCACACCATTAATTCTATCACGCAATGACTCATGTTAGCCTTAATCTAATAGCCCTGACACGAGACCACAGTCCCACAGCCTGTGTCACGCTCCCCACACAGATTTCAACCACCTCTCCCTCTATGCAAACGCATCTCCGTAACACTCAACAGATGCTAATTAACTTACAGAGAACTATGATTACAGCAGCAGGAAATTGATTATTACTGGCTTCCCGCCGCACCACACCCTACACTCCATTAATAGCCAGTACATTAAAGATGGAACCTGTTGCTTGCGGGCTCATTTAAAAGCTTTCCGCTGTCAGCTGTCAGCTGAAATAGCGTCCATCATCACAAAGCTTTAAAGTGGTATTTCTGCATATTGCATGAGAATGCAGTGCGTATAATGCTGCCACTGTTCAGACATCCTCTCTGACCTTTAGCGTAAAGTGTATTCAGTTCCATTCGCTTTTGATGTGAATTCTTATAAATGCCCTTTCGCCCTTCGAAGCACATAACTTAATTTACTGACTTATGAACTTGTTTATATATTTGTGTGTCTCACTGAGGCTTTGGCATACTTTTCATTGAGCTGTTATTAACACAGCAAGGGGTCACTGTCCTCTGGGTCAATTCGATATAATCCCTTCACAGCAGCAGCAGGGGTCGGCTGAAATGTGTGAAATGTTTGAAATGTGTACTGATGAAGTAGTTAGTCTTAATGAAAATGGATCTGACTGACTAGCAAGAAACAAATGCTATATCCTCTGCCCTTATATAGTGTTGTTGTTTTGTAATCTCTTTTTTCCTTGAAATCATGATTTCAACTTGGTTTACTTTTCAGATTTTCATCCTAATTTGACATGAATTCTTTTTGTTAGACTCAGTAATTCATATTTTGTTATATATACAGCTATACTCAACATATTCTGGTCCACAGTATCTTTTGTAGTGCAGTGTTTTTCCTTATTCCAGAAAAAAAATCTGGGAAAAAAATTCTCATGTCCTTTCTGTCCTCAAGAAAAATCTGTGAAGAAATGGTGATGTTGCCTTATACTCCGCACCACAAGAGTACAAAGCAATGTATATTCACTCTGATGTCTGCAAGGCCCCCCCACCAAGACACATAAAAAAAGAAATCAGCTCTCTGCAGTGTCTCACTGCCAGAGACAATGAAAATCCAGGTATTACTTACCATTCCTGTAATCCAGAATGCATAGGATTGTAGTTACATATATAGCTCTCTTTTGGAAAAAGGTAGAAAGATCAAGCGATGTGATTATGTGAGGCTTGTGTTTACCATTTAACCTCATTTCCAGCGGGGGATCTTTTTTGCATGTGGCCCTCTGAGACAGTAAACTGATCTTGGAAGGTTTTTTTGGGGAACAATGTGTTTTAATGAAGCCGTTTTTTACAGGTGAAAAAAATGCCTTATGGTCACAATCTGTTCCGCACAGTCCATTTCTGTTAGCACGGGTGCGACAAAGGCTGATAGTGACGACAGATACTCACTAACTTTGACATTGCTAAATAGGACCTGAATACAGGAAAGCAACACAACACAAATCTTATGTAATCAAATCTATACTTGCTAATTCATTGTATGTTGAAGAACACCAAAAACAGCTCTTTCTTCAGCACCATGGACAGCGGTCAGGACAGAATCATTGAGTCAGAGAACTGAGACGTCTCCTAGTAAATATACATACTACATAATTCTAACTGGGGACATGTATGTAAAGTTTCACCTGGAGAAGTGACACATGTATACAATACTATACTATACTATATACTATAAAGTATGCTTAAGATGTCTGTATGCCTAAAAACATGATTCTAATGTTTTCAGACCTTGTCTGATGATAAATAATCTTTGTATTTGTTAAAATTGTTGAATTATGGATGTTGTCCAGACAGCTCCAGGAACATCTAAAAAGATAAAAAATATTACAGTATAATCTGTCAAACTGCTGAAGAGCAGCCAAAATCAAACTAAACTAAAACTGTTATGGTGTAATGTAGTGTAACAGCAGCACAAGTATGGAAGAGTCAGCAAAGTAACTCAGTCAAGTCAGCTAAATTGTGATATCCAGCATTTATGTTTAGGGCTCTTTGCTGGGACTAGCTAACATTAGAGACCATAAACCAGTGGTCATCCAGACCGAGACAGGTACCAAAAGGTATTGCAATGGTTTTTATACCCCAGGAATCTAACTTTTTATCTGTAAGAGAATGAATGTACTTTGTTGTTCACTTTTTACTTACTTTTTCATTTTACTTTGTCTCTGTCAGGTTGTGTCACAAATATCAAACAGGGCAACCAAGAACACGAGGAATAAAAGCCAAACACAGACCACAGAGGTAGAACTGGTGCTGAACAATGCTTTAATAGCAAATGTCATGAATGAACAAAGACTTGATGAGGCAGGGAATGGTAAATACCATAGAGCAGCCCAAGGAAGGCAAACAAATCCAAGAGGCAAGCAAAGTCCAACATTCAAAAAAACAGGAAGGGTCCAAGAAAACAAAGTTGAGCAGATCTTATATCAGTAATAGTGTCTAAAGTCACATTTTGATAGCACACAAAAATGTATAAAATTTCCTATTAGTACAGTACAGCAAAGTAAATGTCTTGTACATTGTAACCGCAAAAGCCGTGTGCAGTGACTTTTACAGTGTGATTTGGGACACAGCATTTAGTTTGCCCTCAGCTGCTGCCCCTCCCTGACCTTTTTGAATCTTAAATTAAATGAGGGGGTGGTAATGGCCCTGCCTTTTCATCTTGGGTCATCGTGCAATATCTCAGGTAGCGCTGGCTGGATTTTTAATGAAACTCACTGAAATGACACATCTCAACACGGTGTTCAAGCGTTCCCACTGCCAGTTAGAGTGATTGGCACGTTGGTGGCGGAGGGATTACAAGTCAGAACTGAAACTTTAATAAACATCCTATCGTACCCTGCAGGTTTGACTGATGTGGAATTTAGTGCACGCAGCCTTTCTTGCTTTTCAAATTCACTTCAAAGACCATCGGTTTATGTCACTGGATTTTCCACCATTTTGAATCCTGCCCCAGTAGCAGGGAACAGAAGCTGTGTCATATGATCTATTTTCTGGGAACAGACTGCTGCTAATGCTTCTTCTCACACTGGTCCAGTACTATACAGTCTGATGTTTGACCATGTTTGCAGTTGAGTGTGTCCAGGCAACTTTGCAATTTTACAAAATCATCTACATAGTTCCAATCAGCAGCAAAAGCTTATGGATTTGAGTTCTCTGTGCTGTTTCCTGTAATGAATAGAAACTGAAATCCAAGGCTTACATATGATGTAGCCTTAGGGACATTTTCAAATCTACAACACTCTGCAGCTAGTAGCTTAAAGTAGACAATTGGACAAATACTTTTTATCTCCTTTGCCATCCTGTTAGTATTTACACTTGCTATAATGACATACCAACAAGCTTACCTAAGCCCCGTGGTGAATAAAGTTTGTTATATGTGAGCTACCTGAGAATTTATCGGCTGATTTGCCCAGATGGTAGCCGTGTTGTTCATGCAGTCTGACATGTTTACTGTGTTATTCCTTATTTGTTTTAATTCACAGAAGAATTTCTCGCTGTGCAGTGCAGTGCAGTGTATTTTTCTACAAAGAAACTTCTTTTGTTAGTCTTTTTTAGGACATATTTCAAGCTTTTTTTGCCCTCTTTTTGGGGCTGCTGTGTGTCACTGTTGTGAAGGTTTAGTCTGCACACTGTACACTGGAGGATTATGTGCTTTTCCTTGCTTGTCTCTCTGCTCCCACTCTAATCTGCTCCCTGACTCCCTCCTGCTCCCTTTCTCTGCTTAGCCCGTTGTTGCCATGCCACCACATCACACTGTAATCGTATGAAACTTGATGGCCACCATGATAGGAGTCTGCAGGCTGCAGGGAGACTGTTTATATGCTGGCTGCAAGCTGCTGCTTTCACACTTAGAGAAATGATTATTGACACTAAATGAGAGAAAAAAAAATAAGATGCTGATGAAATGAGATTAGGAAAAAAGGAAAGTTTTCTTCAGATTTATAATGCAGATGCACAACTGAAATTTGTTGTACACCTCAGATACGGAGAGAACAGGCCTTTATTTGCAACAATGTTGCAAAGTGTTTCCTTTTTTCTGGTCTTCTCACAATTTTATTTACTGTATAATATACATTTCACAGCACAAATTCTGTGAAAGAACACAACACAGACAAATTATCATCACTGTCTGATGAAAACCATTTATGCCAAAAAAATTCAGGAACTAGCTCACACAACGAACATAAAACACTGTAATGAGACACATTCAGCACCAGGAATGAAAATCTATGTTAACAGAGTCATCAGTAAACCATTTCATATTTTAAATGGAACCTTGTGTGTGAAACTGGATAAGTTTTTTTTTTTTTCTGGCCTTTTTGAGCTTTATTTGACAGAGACAGCTTGAAGAGAGAGAGAGAGAGAGAGAGAGAGAGAGAGAGAGAGAGAGAGAGAGAGAGATGGGGAATGACATGTGGGAAAGAGCCACAGGTCGGATTCAAACCCTCGGCTTCCACGGTAAGGACTAAGCCTTTGTACATGAGGCGGATGCTCTACCAGCTGACCTATCTGTAAAAATATGTTTCATTGACAGTTACTTAACAGTGATTACAAAAAAGATAGGAACTATTGTAAACAATTAGTCATCAGCCATTATTTGAATTTATAACGTGCTCCTTTTACAGCTCAAATGGATCACCAGCCCAACACTACAAAATGGCTTCTCAATTTCTAATCAATGGAGCCTGAATTTTCCATCTATATCAGCAACAGTGGAAGTTTTCAGGGGCAAAAAAATGCTTCAAAGAGACAAATTAATTTGAAACACAAGAAAAGTCAATATTTCACAAATGTGTTTGTGACAAAAGTGTGATGTTTTCCCCAAAGCAACATTTGTAAGTCAGCAGGAAAATGAACATGAAATATCTTGTTAGTAGTTCATTTCTCACAGACATTATTGCAGAATGACTGAATGACGCCCACAGATGTGACTTTGAGGAATCATTGTTGATTTTTATTGTTACAAATTGGGTGTCACTATCTGGGTAACGTCCTGGTTTGATGCCACCTGAACGCACTACACTCAGTCCCCACAATCATTTGTGATCTAACGTCCCAATTCAAACATTATCCAATGTTGGCAAAGCCATTTTGAAAACAAGCCCACAGAAATGCAACAGAGAAATCTCAGTAATTCACAGCAACAGCTTGCACAATGAAACACAGTTTTTTTATGAGGTCATTTGGAGCTTGGCTGTGTTTGTTTCTAAATGTGTTGAAATTTTTCTGTTGTCATAATTAGAACTGAAAGACCATCAGGGCTGTGGTAGCAGGTTGAGCTGTGTCGAGGACAGAGGGCTGAAAATCTGGCTGCTACAAATTGATCCATGATTGAAGCTTAATTAACATCAGCCAGAAAGCCTGTAAAAACCTGTTACAGTGCTTTTAGTGCCCAGCTAAGCTAGTTAGCTAATCTTGTTTTTGATTAAATTACAAGACACAATTCATTATTAGAGATTCATGTTTCTCTTTATGTCATCTTTTATATGCAATGAACTGACAGTTTTTTCCTTTCAGCAATCGAGAAACTGTCACCAAAACTGTCTTTTTGTTTCTTGTGTGTCTTGTACTTCATCTGAATACATTTTAAATGAGCTGCCTATGGCTTTAGTAAAAAATCTCATGTTACTTTTTTTACTTCTACAGAGGCAGAATTTCATCAGAATAACAGTGCTTCTGGTTTAGGACTCACTGTTGTGCCTCCTGCCCTGCTCTGAGTCTCGTCTGGCAGCGCCATGTTGTGCTGGGCAGGGCAGGGCTTGGCACTGTGCACGGGGGGACAGATGGTCTTACATGTGATCTAGTTGGAGGTCCAGAGCTGTACCCCAGCAGGGACCCTGGCAGCTGACAAGCCTGGCCCAACATCCCCAGTTGGGACTCAGACAGTGACGGCAACAGGACGGGCCACCCAGGTGTCAGATAGACAGACAGACAGACAGACAGACCCTCTTTCTCTTTCAACCAGCGCAGACAGCTGTTTTACCTCTGCTGCTGCTGCTGCACACACACTTAAAACCAGGAGAACATGTTGAGACACAACACAAAACAGATACCTAATAAATAAAACCATCATGCCAGGACTGATTCGCAGCCATTTGAACCAGCTGAGTGATCCACAAGCCAGGTTTACTATAATACTAGCAGCATGTAAAAGATTACTTTCACATGAAATATTACAGCAGACAGATATTTTCAGACAGCTTCAGCTCAGGAGCTTAAAGTCTGCTCAGGTTACTGTTGATGTCTGTGTGGGCGGTTGTGCCATATAAGCTTTTTAATGTGTCTACAGTTGCGTGTGCCAGCGTATTGGGCAGATCGGTTTGATGGATAGAGACGTCTTGGTGCCAAACTGCAGCGATGCTGTTTTGTTTGCTGCTTGTGTTATTCATGTTGTCGTTGTTGATGAAGTTATCACAGCGACACTCTAATCCCAACCAACGCCGTGCGACCGCGCCGCAGCTTAGGGCACCAGGAAATTCATCAAGTCATCATAGATCAAGTCACACTGTCGTGGATGGCATTGAAAAAGTAACAAGGGCAAGCTATCGAGCGCCTGGATACTGTGGCAGCAGCTGAAAAATGCATTTATTTTAGCCAACCTCCACGACTCCGAGCTGGCTGGGCTGATGCACTCCACGGTTAGTCAGCACTCCCGCCGCTTTGCCAGCTCAGCTTTTATTCCGTGCCCTGGAAATTGAGTTTTGCTGGCCCTGTAATGTACTCAAAACTACATCTGCAACTGACTGATAAATCTACGCTTTGTTGCGCCTGACGGATGGCTGTGAAAATGAAAATCCACCGCGGCATGTTGCTGTGTCAGGAGGAAGGTCACTTTAGATTTTCCCCTGCTCACTGAAGAATCTGCTCAGGGTGAAGCCCAAATGACCATTTTGTCTCAGATTGGAGTTGCGAAGCTTTAATATTTTCTTAAGCTTGTTTGGTTCAATGAGATGACAGGTATCTGGATTGTTTAGCTCTCTGCTGTGTTTCCCAGCTGCCTGACTACACTGTGAGGCCAGACTAAAAAAAAAAAATAAAACACTGCTCTTCTTCCTGTGTGTCAACAATATCTATTATTTGCAAAGGGAAAATGGCTTTATATCTACAGAGCGTTAATTTTGTATGTGTGTGTGTGGTTACATACATAAGGGTGCTGTTCGACGAGCTTGATAAACACAGCGAGATGACAGATCTTTATTGCAGAGCAGCAGTTGGGGTCTGACACTCCAAAGACCAATTTCAGACTGTTAACAAGGACTGCACCAGGAATACCTCACAGCAAAATGTCACAAGGCCTCCCTTTTCCACACCTCCTTACTCTCCCTCTCTCCCGCTCCCCCTCTGTTCCGCCCTCAGCTCTCCTGTGGACATTCAACGAATTGTAGTTCCTCTCTTTCAATTTGCCGACCATGTTACCTCGTTCCACAATGTGCTGCCCCGGGGGGATCATGGGTAGGCAGGAGCAGCGGCCCCGGCCAGGTCCGCAGAGAGCTGATAACCTTTCAGTGTTGCTTTAGCACACTGTGTAAAGAACAATCAGTGCTTATCAGCATCGACTACAGGCGAATGCTAATTCAATGTCATGCAGACAGACTGCAGAGAGAGAATGAGAGCATCACTGGCTCTTCCTCTGACAGCATGATGTCTCCAGCAGACAAATAACTTTTAAGAAGAGTGAAGCTTGTTGGCTTTTTATTGCCTTTCTAATCTGCAATCCACTCCCTCGAGTCTATGCATTGAAATATTACTAATTCCTTTTATATCCGAACATATCCATGTGCCGTTCCAAAACAAAACTCAGTTCATCAAATCTTCTTTAGGTTAGTCGTGCACAGCCTGTCTACGGTTTATTTTGCTCTGCATTTAACTGTCCGTACTGCTGAAACCAATGTAACATTACAAATATATAAAATGAAAAATCCATCCATTAGCTATACCCATTTATCCTTGAGGGGTGCAGGGGGGGCTGCAGCCAATCCCAGCTGACATGTACACACAAATGAGTATTTCCCCCCCGTGACACATGTCGTGCAGAAATATTTTTTAAAAACCGGCATCGACGGGGCGTGAACCGCAACGCCCATCAGGGACCTTTGTTGCATTTTGTTCCACATCTCTCTCTCAATCCTCCTTCATTTTTCATTTTCTGTCATCTCTCTAGTGTCGCTATTTAATTTAAAAAAAGGTACAAAAGTGCCACAGAAATAAGTAAATAAAGTAAAAAATCAGGCATCGACTCCCTGCAGACATTTAAAGTCTGCAAAATGAATCCTCTAAATAATCTCACTGCATTGTTTTGTTCAATAGACTACAATTGCTTTTTTAGTTTAGAATGCATACAGGAGTGAAAATATAAAAATATCATCATCTTAAGAATAAAATAGACTAGTTCATGGCATCATCGTAGCTCCCCAAGTTCATCTCAGTTACAGCACTATTGTTCTTTAGCTAACGTTTGTGTTTTTTAGTCTTTGTTGCAAACAAAATATGAACCTGTGCACCTGCTATTCCTTCCCATAGCTGTAAGGTTCTTGTAATATACTGTACAACATGATGAACAGACAAATGTAACAGTGCATATTAAGGAAAAATCCACAATATTATGTTGTGAAATGGTACAAATGACAGCTTTTTACTTTTTACTAGGAGAAATATTAAGCATAACAAAATGTCAAAAGGATCAAGCAATCTTTCCATGCAGCTGCAGTGAAAACTAGCATTAGGAGGAGAGTAATTTATGGACCGCCAGCTGGTCTGTAAAGGTTACTACCACAGGCAATTCAGACATGGTGGTTCAACAAGAACCTAATTAAAATACTACAGGCTTGTAGACACATCAGCATATGAAGATGCTTTCCTGTCTGGTGAGCACAAAAAGGACAGTTTAGTTGTTTGTTCCAGAAAAAGTTGACATTTCGAAGTCTCTCTCTCTGCATCTGTGAATCTGTCTGTCTAATTTGCCTCTTTGCCCTCTTGTCTTTCGCCCTCCCAGCGCGAATCGTGCGGAGCCGTCAGTGGTGTGAGATGGCTCCCTGCCTGGAGGGGGAGGTCTGCAGCCTCCTGTTCAACCGATCCGGCTGGACCTGCACCAGGGGCAGCGGTCGCATCAAGACCGTCACGGTAATTTACAAGACATGACATTAATATACGCCATATGCACTTAACAGCATCACGCCTGCTTTTTCAGCATGGGTAACCCCCCGGCAGCCGATAGTGTTATGTGAAGTCGCAGCCCAGAGCAAGAGGCAGCGCACTTCAGTTAAACAGCAGGTCAGCTCCCAGGTTTCAAAGGATACAAAGACTGGAAAACTAATGTTGAACTGCTCTCTGTGGGTTTAAACATCCTCTGCTTCGCATTCTGATTGCGGCAGGTGTTGAATAGTTTAATTACAATCCACAATTTAACTTTGCGGGCTATTGAAAGAAAACAAAGAATCCTGGGTATCACTTCTTCATGCAACTTTATCTCTCCTAGTAAATTATTAATAGAAAATGTTCTAAAGATGTTAAGCACATGATCATATCATCACTGGTTCTACCTCACTTCTGATACTGCTTTGTTGTTTGGTCTACAGGCAATAAGAATGATGCCTAAAAGTTCATAAATGCATCCCAAACTGTTCAAACTTCATCTGAATATTTAGCTTTTTATCAGGAAAAACGTTTCACCAGAAAAACCTGAATTCTTCCCGGAACAGTTTAAATACATCAGCCAGAAACACCGGCATCTTACTTTGAATACTAAGCAGGCTCAAATACAGTATCACATTCCAAAGCTAAAATAAATCATTTGAAACTACTCTGTACAGAACCTCCTCAGATTTGAGCCTGTTACCAGCCTGCATCAAACACACTGATATAACTTTGTAATCAGCTGGGTTATGTACCAATTTAGTATTCAGACTCAAACTAATTTGTGTTTGTATCATTATTCATGGACCCTAGGATGAAATTGTATCTAATGCTAATGTGGATCACATAAACAGTAAACAAGTGAAAGAAAACATCTGCTGTGACATCGCTTATTGGGGTGTGACAAGCAGTTTTCTGTTCTGTTTGATTCAATGTTGATTCATCTAACAATCAAATAAACCTGTGTGGAGGATTATCAGAGGTTTTACTTTGAACATGCTCTGTAAAATGTCTGACACATGCTGACAAAATGCGGATTCAAATATGAATATGAGGTGTTGATTCAATAATTTGCTCAAACAAAAGATCAAACATTTCAGATATCAGTGTCGTGCTGAGAAAAATAAGCGCTGACAGCAGTCTGTGACCTCTCCCTGACTTTGTGAGAGATGTAAATGAATACAAAACATGTTCAATTTTTAAAGCCTTCAATATGGTGTCATCTGCTCCTCTGTAGGCTCCTCTCACAGTGCAACATGCATCCAATGCCTCAGAGCTGCCAGTGCTGCAGTGCTGACTGAGGCTGACTGCTCTGTGATTAAGGCTTATTTCATTCAGCGCTGAAACAATATGCAAAAAGTAAAAAGCTGCCATACATTATCAGCCTATGCGAGGTTAAACTTTCATTTTTCATCTTTCAGTTTTTATTATTATAATATTCATCATAA
Organism: Nibea coibor; assembly: GCA_023373845.1. NCBI lineage: Eukaryota > Metazoa > Chordata > Actinopteri > Sciaenidae > Nibea > Nibea coibor. The sequence goes on from CM041717.1 coordinate 6,901,285, forward strand.
AGGAACATCATTATGAAAGTGTTTGAGAGCCATGAGTGAAAGTGTTGCTGCTTGCCTGGTCAGCAGCCGAGTCGCCATGGATACAGATCTTACAGTCGCTGTGTGCTTCACACTATACCACTCAGTAATTTCACACCATGCAACTTTATGCTCAATGGAAATTAACGAGTTCTCTAATCCTTTTATATTAGCAGGCCATCGTTTTGTCACCAGCCGACGTCTTCCATCAGTTATCATTGATTACGTGGTGTTTACAGTGAATCAGTGTATGAAATGTCCAATAGACACAATTATTTTCTCTCCCCAGTTCCACCAGCTGTAGCCTTGGCTCCACAAGTATTTGTACATATTTTGTTTTCTAAAGATTTGGCTTGACTTTTCTGCATTTCGTGTTTCCTTCTGCAGCCACTGGTTGCATGCTCTGAGAAAGCTGTTACAATGCTGGAAACTGCTTTGAACCCGTATTACATCATGTTATCTCACGAAGTATCTAGCCATGCAGACAGTCCTCTTTTTATTTGGCAAGGCAGGTTTATTTATAGAGCATGTTTCATACGCAGGGGTGGATTCAAGGTGCTGTACAGAACAGTTAAAAGCAACACGATTCAAAGGTAGAACAAAGCAGTAAGAATACAATTTTTAAAAAGAGCAGGAAGGAAAATATAAATAAAAAAAATAAATTACAACTACAACAATAAGGCCTTGATTTGAAAATTATGATGTTGACAATTGTCAGACAGTTTTCAGAACACACACACACACACAGGTTTTCAATCTGGATTTTAAAACAATGGATGGATCTTTCCTAAGATCATCCAGGTTCCAGCATTGTGCTGCATAATGACTAAACAATGCGTATCTTTGCTTACATTTTTCCAGGCTTTGAGATTTCTGTCTGAGACTTCTGCCTCCACATTAAAATAGAGGCGAATGTTTTTCATTTGTGATGCTCACTAGCAGCAACTTATCCTCTGGTCTGGTCTGATCTGATGAGGATAGATGATTTGAGGATTGGTGAGTTTATACCGGAACTACTTCCTATCAAAAATAGTCCCCATGAAAGCCCAAATGTATTAGGATTCTAAATTCTAAATTCTCAACATGGCTACAACAGACTGTACTAGAGCAAAACAATTTGCAATTGTGTCAATCAAACCACGGGATCTGGTCAGCAAACAAAATGGCAGTTGCTAAAATCTGACCAGCCCAACCTGAACCTGTCCTTTTACAAGTTAATATTTTACTAAAGAGTAAAGAATGATTAAATGAGTAATAACATAGCCAGTCAATGAAAGAGCTGCTAAACGCTTTACTTTGTTCAACAGCTAATTGCTAATGTTGTCCATTTGCTGTTGTGCTATATATTTAGAGTACAGTTACTTCATCAGAGCTCGTGGTTTCATACAGCGGCCTGGTAGGGCCAACGTCGCCGTCCAGAAAAGCAAAACCGTGAGCTGAAAGACAGTATAAAGTAATCTTTGTTAGTTCATCGATATGAGCAACTCTTTCACATAAAGTCTAAATGTGTCCTTATTTAAAACCACTAATACACTTAATATTGTCAGGCGCTGAGTATACTAGACCTTCAAGGTTGATTTAACCCCGAGGCTTACTCAGAATCAGATTTATTGCCAAGACGTTCACATTCAAGGAATTTGTCTTGGTGTTTTAGTGCATAACAATAAACATAGTGAGAGAAAATAAAGATAAAAAGATAAAAAGAAGCAAGAACTGCAAGTCAAGAAGTCATGAATACATAATAGAAAATTGACAATAGAATAAGAAATATGAAAATGTGTACAGCATATCTGTAGAGCTGTACACTGTGGAGAATATTGTAAGGGGGGAACTATTATCTCACCAACAGTCCCAAATATTAAAACAGGACTTTGTAACTTTTGAAAGAATAAATAGCATATTTCTTCTTTTACAAATGGAAATTTAAATTCCCAAACAATAAAACCCTTCAGTGCTCATACAACACTATTTGATCAGCATGACCAATAGCTTATTGTGACTAATGTCAGCTAATGCTTGCAAATTTTATTTTGCTGACATGGTTGACTTTTGCATATAGCATTATTGACATTCACGTCCAGCAATATAGACATAACCTGCCTTTAAATGTACACTGTAAAAAATATACTGTAGCTCCACAGATGCTGGATTTTAAGAAGAATATCACTTATGTTTACATAACCACAGACACAGACAGATCCCTTATATAAGTTACAATGTGAAGAATTTAAATTAAAGATATGGCATGAACAACAGGAATTTGACATTTTACACTTGAATATAAACTGACAGACAAACTATGGTTTCTAAATGGTTTCTAAACTACCTCAAACATGTACACATCCTATCATAAGCTGATGTATCAGCCTGACTAAAAGACTATTTGGATTGTAATATCCCACCTTTGTGCCCGTAATTCTGTTCAAACAGCAGCAGATACGCAGATATCTGCCTCCGGTGTGAAGATGACCAAATAAAAAGAGAGAGACTAGAGGGAAGATGGAGGGATGTAACTTACAGAGACAGAGCAGAGTGAAACAGCATGTTGATGTCAGCAAGAGATGACAGGATGAACCGGACAGGATAAACTGCTGATCGTTGTCAGGTACACAAGGCCAAAGGTTAACCTCTGACTGGGTTTGACAATTTTCACTCTCTCTCTCTTTTCTTTCATCTCTCTCTCACTTGCCTCGTCTTTACCTCCCTCGCTCCTCCGCGTCCTCCTCCACGTCCAGCAGCCCTGGGCAGCTGCGTCAGACTTCACGCACGCATTCCCATCGTGCTCTAATCTACCCTGACAGCACACTTAGGTTAGTGTTTTGCTTTTAGTTTATACGTTGACAAAAAATGCAGATTGTGTTTCCCCCTGCATATTCTCAATTAGCTGTTGCTGAGCAGAGTTTTATTGCAGAAGTTAATCACAAGTGATGCTGGTGTTTTTTTGGGGTTTTTTTTTTTTGAGAGGGCAGGGATAGGGGAGGATTTGGCAGCAGAAGAGAAGAGGTATCCAGAGGTATTTGTTGTAAGACCTGAAATGGGAGGAAAGCACATTCTGGAAGATAAATGAAAATGAGAAATCTATAAAGAGGATTGATCAGACTGGAGTGTGCAGAGGACGGTGGAGGGGAGAGAGAAAAAGAGGTGGGGGGACGAGATAGAGGGCCAGGCTGCCACATGGCCACTGGCTGAGGGCAATCTGTTCACATCTGTGTGCATCTGTTAGAAAGTGAATATAGAGAGGGCGTTTTAATTGTGAGTGACTCTGTCTTCGTGTGTACATAATCTCATTACACTGGTGCATTCGGTGCAACAATGTGGGTTTTCTGAAAGCTGATAATGGCTGTGATCATTATTCATGGTGTGGTGTGTAGGCTTGATGTAGGCGGAGTCTTGCCTCTAAACATATATTATACTTATAAACATAGGGTTGGAGTTTTATTGCATTTTATCAAATCAAGATCCATATTTGCTTCTTGAATCTACAGTATTTAAAGGTCCAGCATGTAAGATTTAGGGGGCCACCTCCTTCACACTAGGAAGGAGATGTTAATGCGAGAGGGTTGCAATCATCAGCTGTACCACTAAGGCCACTAAATGCTTTCAACAGTTATTAGGTAGCTAAAGTTACTTAAAGGACCAGTTTGTAGGATATAATGTCATAATAACAGAGGTGTAGTTGTGGATTGCAACCCATTCCACTAGTCCACCTGTTCCAAGCATTAAGAAGAAACAGTGAGGCTGCTAAGCACGCAAAATATCCCCACACAGGCTTGATGTAGAGTCACTGCTTTGTTGGTCCGCTGATGTAGAAAGATGGCGGTCCAATATGGCCTGACTCCATGGAAGAGGACCCACAGTGTCTGTACTGTAGATAGTCTCAGTCTATATATTATTATTTTATATGTATTTATTATTTTCAGCTGACTATACAATAATGGAAACATCTTATAACCTATGTCTGCCATATTCTGCAAATACAACCCCCTAAACCTGACACACTACACCTTTAAAGGGATAGTTCGGGATTTTTGACATGAATCTGTATGGCATCCCCGTCAGTAGTGTCGCACAGCCACACCGACTTAACCCCGACAGTGTCCCGTGGGCCGAGTTCTGTCCAGGTTTGGTCAGCAACGAAAGTAGTCCGGCAGGTTTCCTGGGACACGTAAATAAAAAGTTTTTCTTCTCAAAACAGCATGTGTTCAAAAGAGTGATTTATTTGCATCGCAAAACCGATGTCGACGAAAAAGTCCCACCTCGTAATCGCTTGGCCCTACTTTCTCTCTTTATGTATCCCTGCGCTGCTGCAAGTGGCCGCTACTGTTTAGTTTTGTTCGCGGACATGCTGCGTCGGAATGGGGCACTTTTTCAAGTGCCCCATTCCGACCCAGCTCCTTCCGCCCCACCACGCTCTCTCCGGGCAGCCCAGCCCTCGTCTGTCATCTTGCAGCAGCGCAGAGATACAAAAAGAGAGAAAGTAGGACCAATTGATTACGAGGTGGGACTTTTTCGAGGACATCGGTTTTGTGATGCAAATAAATCACTCTTTTGAACACATGCTGTTTTGAGAAGAAAAACTTTTTATTTACGTGTCCCAGCAAACCTGCCGGACTACTTTCGTTGCTGACCAAACCTGGACAGAACTCGGCCCACGGGACACTGTCGGGGGTAAGTCGGTGTGGCCGTGCGACACTACTGACGGGGATGCCATACAGATTCATGTCAAAAATCCCGAACTATCCCTTTAAAGATTGAACTGGAATCTGTATTTTGTCAGCAGAGATGGCAGGAACTGTTTTGAGTGGCAGATTAATTAACGCTCGCAGTCTGCACTGTAGCTACTACCTGACAATAAGACGAGCAGCAGAAGATATGAAATGTTGATTAAATGAATCTGACACGTCAGGAAAAAAAAACACTGACTGATGGTCACACCTTGTTTTTCACAAGCTTATTCAGAACTATGAAGCTCATATGTTTCCGTCGTTGAAATAATAGTGTTTGTATGCTGGGAAATGGCAGAGTAGAGACCAAGCCAACAGCAGTTAAACATTAACTTTGAACAACCTGTTATTTAAGATGGGATGAAAACATTTGTACATTTTACAACAACATTTGCTACCTGGGCTGCTGTGTAGCTAAAAAAAAAAATCAATATCTGTGTATTGATCTTCCTCTAGGGAACCATCTCTAATTTATTTATTATTTTTCCGATGAATTTGTTTCGTTAATTGTTAATTAGTAAAAGCAGACCCATTGATTATTTTGTCTTGATAGTGGAATGGAGATCTGCAGTATTTTCCTGTCCAGAGAAAGACTCTTAACACTTACTGGACAGATTACCCTTTAGTTTGGACAGCTGTGTATGACAATGAGAGGATGACTCTTGGTGATTCTCTGACTTTATTGACCCAGTAATCTTTCTTCCCATGCACTTACTTCTTCTTATTATTCTTTGCATACCAGCGATCTTGCAGTCATTTTTTTATATGCAGATTTTAATGAAGCACCGTCATGCTCAAAAAAACCACAAGGTTTTTCCCATTCATGACAAAGTTTAGGTTTTTAGGCTAACATACTGTAGGAATAACACAATGATCCTAGTTTGTTCATTTACTTTGTGCAACACTTGATAGTTGATAGAAGGGCTTTTTCCTGATTAAAATTGCTCCACTCACTTTACATTAACATTATAGATAACTTTCACAGACTGCTAATATGATGAAAAATCACGTGTACATGAACAAGGCATGAATGTGTGACTTCATTGTCTGGCCTTTTTGCTCGCTCTCATGAAAATAACCTGAAACCTTTGAAAAATGTCTCCTTACCATCAATACACTTCAGGAGTCAAACAATGAATTAACCCTTTGAAAACTTCAAAACCAAAAAATGTTCTAATGATTAAAAAAAGAAGTCCATTGTTTTTTACTGTGTTGAGTGTTAAAAGGTAATTATTTTTATGCAAATTATAATTACTTTCTTGATATCCATTAGGGAAAAAAAAAAACAAACCAAAAACAGCATGAAACGAAAAACTTGAGCAGAAAAATATTATCTGTCACCTCAGTTAACAGCTTTGCATGTGAGAATGAGCAACTCTACAATAAATATTACAGCGGAATATTATAATTAATGTCTTAAGAAAACACCAACATCAACCTAATATAATGATGAAGTGATATACCAGTCTAACTACAGCACACACACGCACACACACGGACACACACACACACATTCCTGTGCACCTGCAACTCTTCCTAAACGCAGCCTCCTCCCTGCAGCCCGCCCTCCTGTGTGTGCAGCTCACGGTGGCACTGCCAGGTCACACACTCCAGCCTAACCTGCTAATGGAGTTTGCATATGCAGCCTGCTCTCCACTGCCAGCTCGCCATTAATATGAATCACTCTCTGGAGGCCCCCACCAAACAAGCTAGCAATTTGTCTTCACTAGTGAGCCGCTGAAAGGTCTACATATGATATTCTCCGAGGTGGAAAGCGCAATTCTGGAGGGGTGGGGCCGGGTGTTATGAGGTCGGTTTCATACACTTGTCAGGTGATGGGAAGGAGGGGGGTGTTACACAAGAGCACGGTTGTGTGTTGGAAATGGCCGTCAGGTGGAAAATTGACAAGATAGACGGACTGAATTCAAGACAGTAAAATGATTTTTCTCCTACCAGGCGTGCAAAGAAATTGCGAGATTGCATCACTTGCTCCCTGCTCAGTGAAAGCGTTTGTCGAGAGCACTACTGAGCTCGATTATCAGCCTTTGCTAATCAAGTGATAGGCTCCAATTGAAACTACGTTCAGAAATTCTTCGTCAGTGCATGATAAGACCAGACTATTTCCCCAAATATTATACTCTGGGCTTCAAATGTTTCTTGGAGTTAGCACACATTATGAAATGCAAGTGCTTGAAACCCTGATTTGATCATATTCAGACTGCTGTTTCATGTGTACTCCCTCCCTCAGACAATACTCGACAGTAGCTGTGAGAAAAAAGAAAAACCTTCCTGCACCCACACAACAAATGCCACTGCTCAGCTAGTGTGTGGCCCAGAGAGAAACAGAACACTTGCAGTTGGGCGTTTTTTTGCCAAACGAAGGAGAATTGTGAAATGAACAGCATACACAGACATACACGCACAGCATGACCCAGTAGGTCAGAGAGGCTTGCATCATGTTTTTTTAGCATTTTCTTAGTTTTTTTCTGCTCTGGTGGCCCTCCTCCAGCTATGCGCTCTTTGTTCCAGCGTCAGCCAGGGTGAAAACCTACTGGAGTGTGTGTATCCCTGCCAGTGCTGCTGTAAACATGAAGACATCATAACCACTTAGCTCTGCAGGCTTTTTGTAATGATGCCCTGTGACACCCAATCTTGATTTCTTCTGAAAACAAAAAATAAAATGTGTAGATTTATGAGAAATAAAGAAAAAAGAAGCAAATGTAGAAATAGAAAATGTGACGCAGGGGAGCAAAATAAGCAGAAAACCTGGATTTATTGCGCCACAGTGATACAAATGTTCCCATCCAGTTATGAAGGAGTTGTGAAATTCCCACCTCTTATGAAAGAGGTGAGATTCATGGACAGATGATTATTTCACAGTGTGGTTATGTAACACTTGCTAGCACCTCAATTATAAAGGCTTCAATGTCTACGACAAACGACCAGGCAGCCAAGTTATGTGTCGCCATGGTCACTGCTGTGCTGGCAGCCCATCTGACCAGAGACAGACTTCTAATGAGCTCGCTTCTCAAAGGAAAAGCAACACACTCCCAGGCTCTGACAGCAACACAACTGTTTGTGTGCAGCTTCTTGAAATGAATCGTGGATGCCTTGTCCTGTTGAGGATGACAGATCTCTGGTTGAATTGGTATCTTTAATGTTAAGGATGAAAAGGATGCGGGGTAGTAAGGATAAACCGAAAGGTTCAGATTTGATGAAGAATTTTAGGTCCGCTGCCAGAACAACTTTTGAAATCTAATGTTGTAGTGATGTCTTCACTTTTCCTCGAACTGGGGTTTTTGTACAACTTTCTTGAATTTATAAAAATAACCTCTGTACTAGTGAGTTGTTTCAAACTGTACAGGAAGCAAGACGAATTATGTTAGGCCTACTGGCAAAGTCTTACAATTATTCATCAGAAAATCCCATGAAAGGCTCCCAGCACTGAATTTATCCTATTAATAAGTATTGCCTGCTTAAATTTGGATATTTTGACCTCCATCCTCATTACAAAAACATCACACTGTGGCAATAGGTGACAATCATTACTGCACTGTCGTTTGAGTTAATCCTATGAACACAGCAAATGTGTATTAATCCACCGCTGAAAATAGTCCCCACCAATAGTTTGCTAAAAAGTACAGTACCCAGCTGTTTTAGGAAATTGGGGAAAGGGAAAATTTGGAAAGATAATCATTGCTTAACACCATGCACGTCCAAAAAAGTCATTTTTTTTTTTCAGGAGGATGAAGAAACTTTCTCAGGGACTAGCTCACAAAAGAAACCTAAAACTCTGTAATGAGACACATTTAGCACCGGAAATGAAATTCTGTGATTCTATGTTTGCACAGTTATCAGTGAACTGTTTGATATCTTAAATGGATTTATGTGGATTGTGACTGAAAGTGGATTTTTTTTTATGTTTCTAAAAAAAAATGCTGTCAGTTCCAAGCCTGAAGTCTCCTGTTTATGTCATCCTCAGTTGGTACTCTCTGTCCTGCATGTTTCCACAGAGCATGTTGGCTCAACGCTATTTTACTATTTTAGATTAAAATCAGCATGATCCAGATTAATGTGTACATCAGTTTTACTCAGAGAGCTCATGGAGCTAGTTCTCTATCCTTAAATCAACAATCTGATGTAATCTTTTCATTGGTGAATAAGATTCTAAATGTTAACCACCCACCAGTAGAGAATATACACAGTCCATATACAGAAAAAAATCATTGACATTGACATTTCATCAGAATATAGTACTGCGTCTAACACAGAGAGCCTGAACAAGAAAACACACACCTCTGTTTTTGGACTATGGTAGGCCTAAATTGGTGTTAGATGTTTGAATTTCTGCTTTTTCAATATGCTACTAAAATGAAACAGATGCAGGCGCTCACACAGTCCTCATACAACTTTCTTATTTGCTGCTGATGCAACACAACCAGTTTAGACCAATACAACATTAGTCAACCAGGATAACAGAGGTGCCTTTGCTCTGATTTATTGTCTTAAGAGCGTCTCTGTCTGTAAAAAAATGTTTGTACGTTATATTTAAACCACAGGTCTGCATATAGTGATTCATTATGCTTTACGTGCGTGCCACAAAATAGCATTTTGCACAGACTGATGTATCACAATGGTATTAGAGGAGAGAAAAAACTGTGACCACTGCCGACTCTGCTTAATGAAAAATTATAATCCTGCAGTTGTTACCGGAAAAAAAAATGTTTCTAACAGATGAGCAAATTCAGCTGAAAGGTCTGCATTTTGCTGGTGGTGGCAGGTCACATGGCCATCCAGTCTTTTATCTTTGGATGTGTTTCCATTTTTCTGTGCACATTTTCTCTTTTGATTCTCCTGGATCTTTATCTAAACAGCTCATCCCACTGAGAATAAAAAAATGTTCAAGGGTCCTTCAGCGCTCTTTTAGCTTTCAGTCTAATTTGCAGTTGCATTACGGTGTACAGTATGTGACTTTGCACTTATCGTTTAGATGATTGGAGTGTATTTTTTTTTCTTTTTAGGTTATGTAAATTGTTGCCTTTTGTTCCTTTCTGCCTCTTGTGTTTGTCACAGAGTTGCCTTCTGAACCTCTTGGAAACAGATTTGTATTCTCAGCAGGATACCATCTTTAGATAAAGGTGGTCTATGACAGTGAAATCACTTTCATTAGGTGCTGCAGCGCTATGACCAGCAGCATTCACTTAGCCTAAATAAAATGCATAATGAGAGAAGTAAAGTAGGTTGTTTCTTGAATAGTAACTCCTTGTACTCAAGGCTCTAAAGGATACATACAGTAATAATGAAAAAAAAAGTGTTATAAATGGTCTTATAATTCTAATAGTGTGGGAAAATATTAGCAAGTAAATCAGGGCTGGAGGTCATTAGAGAAATGTTTGCATCTTCAAAATGCATTAAAAAAACCAGGCCAGAGTATGTTCAAATATTAGATATGCATGCTGTGCACCGTGTCCTTCAATGCTCTGCTTGCTTTTCATTTGCAGTTAAAATTATTAAATTTTGTACACCAGCAAAGAAATTCGATCGAGCAGGCACAACTAATGGAATCTTTTACTTTCTGCAGCAGCAGCAGCAGCAGTGTCGAGAGAGATGCAAATCTGCAATTAACTGAGACTATTTTTTATTTTTTTAATTCATTGTAACTCTAACTTGAATGTATCCTTTCTTTGATACATACATCAGACAAAAGAGCATCTTTTTTGTTTAACAGGATCACCTCCAGCTAACAGTACTCCTGTCGTATTGTATCTGACAGCCTCTCTCTGGATCCTCATGGATGACATACTGTAGCCAGGCCGCTTTGCCTCTGCTTGTACATTTATAAAATGACTGACGTTCGAAAAAACATACGTGCCAAACACACACACAGAGTACACAGAGGTTATGCTCGATAAGCAAATATACTCTTTATTTTGGTTTCATTTACAGATCTTCTATTTATCATACGGAAAAGAAAAATGCACTCCTTTGGTTTCGACTCATCTGTTTGTCGGATGCCGTGGCGTGATCATCAGTCTTGTGGCGATAGCGTGTGGACTGATGCAGAAAATATATTGAAATAGGTTAGATTGATAGAGATGTTCAGAAAAGAGAGAAACGGCTAAGCCCAAGCCCACCTTCCCATTTCCCATTTGTGTTATCATGTGTTGTGTCATGGAACATGCTGCGGGAAGCTGATTGCATTTATAGTAGTGTTTCCTTTAGTGTTCAGTCACGGGACAGGGACGTGAAGAAAAAAAAAAAAGCAACACATTGTTTCTTTGTTTTCTCGTTTTTCCTCTGGTGCTGCCATCATCTATTAGAGGACTTCTTTTTTCTGCTTGCCTTCACCGGGCGTTTGTTGCCCTCCTCTACTCTCTGACTGAGACCCAGAGTGAACGTGGTCCCTTCTGCTGTCACTTTCAGCACATTTTATCCCCTCCCCTATTTGAAGTTCTGTCACTGCCAGGCTTTGAACTGCCATTTGTGTTTTACCCTGCTCAGTGCTTGTCTCCAGAGCGCCGTCTACTGTGAAATTGTCTGAGCCATAGGCCACAATTCAGCACAGGGTTTTTCCTAATAAGTAATGCAGAAAGGCTGTCTATGGACTGGACACATGCATGCATGTCAACAACATCCTATTTCAAAGCTCTTTGTTGTTGCGCCCTTTGGATATTTTGTTTGTGTTTTAAATAAATTATCTAGTGCTGCTACCAATGACGCATCTATCCACTATCTAGCGTTTTTTTGTCCCATTTAATATGCCGTCTTCACCCTAAAAACAACCCTGGACCTGCTTCCAGTGTCATTTTTGAGATAAAGCTCTTTTCTCTCCCTCTTCTACCATACACTTACACTACATCAAATTGAATATGACCATATGTTCTCTAAATTCCACAATATTTATTTGACAGGTATAGCTACCTGTTACTTTGCAGGTTAAGCTTTTATAAATAAAAACATATGCTCGACTTCTAAAATACGGTGCTTTGTTTCAGATTAACCCATCCAGCAGTGTATAAATAACCTTCACTGTCACAAGCTAGTCCGTATTATTCTGTTAACACATCAGTAATAGTAATTCAAAAATGTAATATTTATAACAACGTTCTGTATCTTATGCCTGATTTACTGCAAGTCACATTAACATCACATCTAACCATTTTGCAAAGCATGCTGCTGTGTTTTGCAAATTTGTTTTTCCTTCCATTCCAGGCATCCGTTGTTTTCCATTAATCACATTTGGTATGAAAAGCAATACGCACGGTCTTGAAACTTGCTTGATTTGTGTTATCCATCAAAATGAACATCAAGTCTGCATTCATTTTTTTGTCAAAGTTAAATTACTGGTTTACACTGCTGACTTTTTATATTAATCTGCACTTAAACTGCATTATTGTGCAGAGGTAACATGAGGGATATACAAAAATGGAATGCAGACTTCATGCTGAATGGAGTGGTCTCACACCTTAAGCCTAACTCATTGATTTTCATAGTGTATAGAAATGAATGTGAACCAGTCTCGCAGTGGAACAAAACATAAAATAAAATGTCATGTATAATTTATGGTTAAAGCTGCACTTCACCAAAATATTTTCACTCGCAATGAATGAATATGTTTTGTAAAAAGGGTTGCTCTTAGTGAATCGTAGGGATTCAGCAAACTTTGCCCAACTAGTCTGTGCGTTGATTGATTTGATATTGGATTTTTGGAGAAATCTCAACAAATATGTGCTGTTTGTAATGACTAGCCAAGACCACACAAGTTGTCATTGATAGCAGTTTCTTATCACTTAACACTGAAACAAAACCGTTTCTGCAAGACAAATGAGCAGCAGCATTCACCTCAAATGTTGAAATCTTTCACAGATATATGAAAGAACTATATTTGTCATTCACCTTGTACTGTACTTGTAACTTATTTGGGTTTAAGATTCAAAACTGATTTAATTTAACAAATTACTGTTAATTTGTTTCACATCTCCTGGAGTATAATTTATGTAAATATAAATATGTGCATTAATGCATGCACTGCAAGGTATACTCTTTATTGTAATGGACTATTCTTACTTTATGATGTTGTTCATTTGACTTTCTGGTTTTACTGTAGCTGCCTCACCAGAAATAAAGCAGCAAATGTAACGAGACAGCTCAGGATCTGATGCTCTGATGCTTTTGTACATCAGGCCCGTACTCTGGGCATGAAGCATCCACTGAGGGTCTTCAGTAGGCTATAGTTCTGCTTGTTAGCTTAATAACAACAGCGGATCTAGTGGCTGGTAATGACTGAGACCTCTATGAGTCTCCAGTTGATAAAACCAACTAAGTCCTATGAAGGAGTCCACTTGTTAGGAGAGACCCTTGGGAAAGATTTTTAGTTACTGCAGTGATGGCACAGCGCCTGTCTCCATAATGGCTGGGTGGGCTGCTGGTGAGAAATTTGCGGCTTGAAGTGCTACCAAATATGCAGTCTCTGCTTTGTTCCCCCCTGAGCACTGAGCAAACAGTCTGCTGTACCTGCAGTGGCTGTCCCCTCTCGGCTACAAAGATTTCTGGGAGTTGTAATGCTACCCTTGCTGAGGATCCTATTTGTGTAATATGAGGCGTACTATATCTTGAAAATACTTTGATCCTAAAACATGTTGTGTTGATGATAAGGAAGGAAGTTAATTGAATCCCTTAATATTTTTGCCAATCTCCTCTGGCACTCTCTCAAAGATTCAGCCTGCGCACCTCATTTGAACTGTGAAACTTTATCATTTACACACAGTGCTCAATGTTTACAAGCGATGATGAAACGAGGACACCCCGAGCTCAGAGACAGGGTCCAAATGTTTCAATTTCACCGCAACATAAGCAATTAGCAAAGCGCTTATTAGTGTGCTCCTTTCTCACTCCTTATCTGTGAATCTTGCTCTTCCCTCGTGCCACCGGGAGATGAATATGTCTTCGATGCCCTTGGATTCCTGTCTTGTAAACACCATAGGCGGTGAGCACTGTTTACCGGTGTGCACGGCGGGCAAACAGCCGGCTCTGTCTCTCTGCACAGTTCGTCCCGTGGGGCCAAACTCACCTTGTTACCCTTTTAATTAGTAAGAGCAGTTAATAGTGCTGGCCGCTTCTGCCGCCTCAGCACTCTGCTCTGACTTCAAGAATCCCTCCAATCGATAGGAACAAGTCCGACTCAGACGGGGAGTTGAGGCAGAGGAGGGAGTCCTTTTGCGGGAGCAGCTTAGGTACATTCATGATGCTTTTTGGAGAGAAATCACAACATGCAACATGCACAACAACAATACACAACATGCTATTTTCTCTGAAGGAACCTTTGAGGGTGGGTGTATCGATAACTATTCTTTTTTTTCCTTGTATATTTGAAGGGATAACATGGTCTCTGGGTTCCTCGTGCACATTACTCTCACCCAGTTCCTCCTCTCCCACATTGCCTCTCCCTCAAAAATGAGTATAATCAAAAAACCAAAGGGTTTGCTCGGTAGATTTCTATTGTGTCCTCATAAGCTTTTATCCTGTCCAACGGCTCGCCTCCCGTGCTCATTCCTTTTCTTGTTTTGATTTAAAGATGCAGTGGAAGTACTTAGCATTTAGATGACATGCTGCTGGAGAGGTGTGATGGATCAGCGCCTCTTCAGAGGACTGAATTTCTTCGACAGTGCTGGAGCTGGTCAGCCGGTCGGACAGACAGAGCAACAGAGCGCGGGACGACGGGCCGTGCGGGCAGCAGAATACCAAGTCGGCCTCGCTGCTGCAGATAGCCTGGCACAGCCGACGGGAGAGCAGAAGCTGCTGGGAATGCCAATGTGCTGCCCAGACAGCCGTCTCGCCTTGGCTCCTCTGATTGGCTAAACAGACCATTAGCTTCTTGATTATGATTAGCCGAGTCATTATCTACACAAAAGTGGCTCATTCACCAATATTAAGAAGGCAAGGGAGCTGTTTTCTTCCTCCGGTCAAGGGGAAAACTGTGTGTTTTCATGTTTTCTACTAAAGATGAATGTAGGAGGCAAGAAGTTGTTGTTCACAGAGAAACAAAGTGGAACAGCGTTTATCACCCTGCCCCACAGCTAATGTGATAAAATTCTCTATCTGTGTGATGCCATTGACGGAAGGAAGGAAAGGTCTCTCACTCGTTAACGCGGGTGATGAGGTGCCCATTACTCGCTCGTATTTTCTGGTCGAGGAGAGAAGCGGCGTCCTCAGAGGTCATAAAAACTGGGAGGGAACAAAATAACCTTCAGCTTCCGTCGTCTCGCCTTAGATATAATTGGGAGACAGGCCATCTGTGCTTTTAAATGGACATATGCTGCTCTGTGTCCAAGGCCAATAAGCAGAGAGAAAGTTGAATAAAATGTTAGTGAAAGCGGGCCCTGTTTCTCCCGATGTTGACCTTCTACTTTTCTTTTTCAGCCTTTGCCCAAAGAGCCGTCATAGGATGCAGAAGAAAACAGCAAGTATGTGAATTTTTGATGTATTTTGTTCTAATTTGCATACTGAGTGTATAACCCTGCTTCAGTTCACTGCGACATACAACCAAGCAAAGACATTTAGATCGCTGCATCCCGTAGAAAGCAGAAATAATAACTTTTAAGAGAAACATCATAGACAACAGAAGCAATGCCTGAGTCCTAAGATGTATAAAGGTTCCGTGTAGCTCAGACTTGGAATAAATCAGCCATTAGTGTCTATTCACCATGTGTTTTATCCAGCAAGGCTTTCACCCCTGAGCTTAAATAAAGATCATCTAGGACTTGAAGAAGACACAATGGAATCTCCCATTTCTCCGGATGAAGCCACTTTGATGTATCTAAAAAATATATATATAAAAATAAATGGAAATCAAAGGGCGATATTTGAAGTTTGGAAATGCATAACTAAAAAGCTCTGCTGTTGTTACATCAAAGAGAGGCTACTTCAAGTGGCCAGGCTTTCTTTTAGGACAGCGGTAGAAAATAGCTCTTAAATGGGAGGATTTTTTTAAAATCACTTTATAAACGTCATGGTAACGGAGTCCTAAGATGCCCGCCTTACATTGCTCGAAGAAGATCTGATCTGTTGATCTGTTTATTAAAAGTCAGCAGGTAGCCGGACTCTGCTCGCAAGTTAACTTCTCTTCCACTCACATTTTTCTTCTCTCTAAAAAATAAGGAAGTCTACGATAGATTAAACCGATTTCTTCTTCCCAAAACATTGACTGAGTATCTATGAAGCTTTTATATTCTGCAAAACCACGGGCATTTGGAATCTGCATGCTTTATGTCTCCTAGCCAATATTCTAAGATTGATTTTCCCTCTTCCACCAAGAAAACAAAATGAATCACGCACAATTACCAAGGACAGGGAGAAAAGGGGAATTGGGGGCGTCATAAATATTTATTTGCTAGCTCTGGGAATTTGTGCAATTCTGTGTGGATTTGCCAACTCATATTTACGTGTCTGAATGATTTATATGGGCAGTCCTGAGTGTCACATTTGTCCACTGTCACCCTAGATCATTTATGTATTAACATTTATGGATTTATCCATGTAACATATTCATGGCAGAGTTCTATTATCATTCAAATGGGTTTTTCTTGATCAAATGATTGGCTAAATTAAGTCAACTGGAGAATTTCATTGGAGGTGAAATATATTCCATGTGGAAAGGAATATGAAAGACATGCACGTATGGATCCATCCCTTTACGGAAGCATTTTTAAAATTGTCTTAAGATGTGTTTTTAGAAGAATTTTGCTTAAGGAGGAGCTTGAGGATTAGCCTTGAAATAAATCCCCTTTCAGACATGAAATACTTACATTTCTGGTTTTATATATTAAATGTTTAAGTAATGGCTTTTTGTCAATCAGACATGAATCCGTTATGTAAATACTGTAAATTATTTAGCCTTATGGAAAGAGCCAGGCAGTATTAGCTCCATATTTGACACCTCCTGCATGAAAAATATCAGCTGGCACTCCAACAACCAGCAGTGAGTTAAAAAGGAATACTAACATTCTCATCACTGATTCTTTTCAAAATCACATTGTGTTGTTGAAGCCTTAATTAATGACCATCGCGAGCATTGGGAAGCTCACCAACTTCTCACAGCGAAGCCCCTCATGATATTTCTAATCAGTTCCATCCTTTATTAGATACAGTTAACGGTATACATGTTGAAATGTGCCGAAAGTAAAACTCTGTTGTCTGTTTTATAATATCCAACAGTGCACAAGCACAGAATGACAAGACGTTAATTTGGGGCTCTCATTTAATTCCTAATTAGCTCACATGCTGTATGTAAAGTGTTTCGCTGGAGCTGGCATGGATGAAAATTGAAAATACAGGCGGGGTGCAGGTCTGATTATTACTGTGGGGATTTTTTTTCTCGCCCTGCGCTGTGAAGGTAAAAAAAAAAAAGAACAGAATATCCTCAACAGATTAAAAGAAGCTCATTTGGTGATTTGTGGTTTATTAAATTGGTTTTTAATAATAAAAAACAAACTAATCAGGTAATGCTACTGGGATGTAGACACTGTAAACAGGTGCTCCTGTCGCAAAGGCAGGTATAATCAGTGTTTACCAAAAAGTGGAATGAATTCCCAAAAAAGTCAAGGTGTGTATGGTATAAGGTGCATATGCAATAATAATTAATTTAATACATGTATTACTTGTCTCTCATGAAGGTGGATGTGCGTTTAATCTCATTTTTAATTCACAGGGAGACACTACAAGAGAATAGGATGAAAAATTATTTATTGCTTCACATCCATTCTAAAATCCTTCAGAGAATAGTATAGGAACAAAACTAAGTTTGGTGAATAAAAGTAGCTGTTATATAGTATCTATTTTATCTTTAATTATACAAAGGAAGTATTATGGATTTCCAAAAGATGCAGATACACATAGTGTAGTAAAACAAATACCTACATGTAGATTTGGGGCATTTTCTTTCCACCAATCTGAGAGAAGACATGTTATGGAAGTAAAATTAGCTCAACACCTTACCTACATCTCTCAATGTGATAGTATTAGAGTTGTAACGTACTACAAATTGTCATCAGGTTTTACTATTAAGGTATGAAAAGAGCCTCAACTGTGTGTCATTTTAATCTTTTCCTTGTTTTTTTTCTTCCAATCTTCCACAGGATCATTGACATCCACGCTACAAAAGGAACTGAGGCTAATCACTACACCAGAACATTGTGTCCATTCTCCAACGAGGCACCCAAACTTTACAAAGGCTTGATGTTCAGTTAAAAAACACACACACACACACACACACACACACACACACACACACACACAAAAACAACCCAGAGCTTCTTCAATCACAGTGAAACACTCTTGGCAGACACTTCTGAGAACTCTGAGAAGTCTCAAGTGAACAGCATGGTACACCATCGGCATTAAATCTTCACCACAGCCAAATTCACGGACACATCATAGAACAAATTTCCCTGTGAGGAACAGTCATCTACAAGGCAGTCGAATATTCATTGAAGTACATTACCTTTTTTTTTTTTTGGTCTTTGTTGTCCAACATCAGGTCTGCAGGCAACAGCTCCTTAAAGATTTTTCAGACCTTTGTGGTTCGATTAAGACTTGTCAGAAGGTCTTTCAAAAGTCATCCTCTTCATCTTCTTTACTATCCCTACTATGAAGCCGTCCAGGGTTATATTCCAGCCAAGTTTCTTTAATGACAGCTCGCTGCTAAAGAATTGTGACTTTACAGAGGTTGAGCCGGGCCATGTCGTCCACTGGATTCCAGCCTTTAACGCCTTTCTCTCATTTGGCTGGCTGAAACTTTACAAAGCTGTAACCTTGAAATTCTCAGCGGACATACAAAGGACGGACACTATGGAGGAAGAAGTCTATTGGAATGTCACAAACGAGATGACAGAGATGAGTTGACTTTGTCTTTCCTCAATGAATGAAGGTCATGATGGTGAAATGTGGATATTTTGGACAACTTAGCTTATAACTTATGTTTTTTTTTGTTTTTTTTAATGTGGTGCCAACATAGACTAGAAGAGTAGTTTTTGTCAATAAACCTCACACATCTTGTACACACCACTGGGAGCATTTAGCAGATGTGGACCCCTGGCTCATTTAATGGTCTATACTTTATGTGTGTGCGTGTGTGCATGTCTGCATCTGTCCATGTTTGAATTTGTGTGTGTGTGTGTGTTTGAGTATGTATGCTTGCGTGTGTAGTGTGTGAGTGCACATCCAGAGATACACTGTGAAATAAGTCATATCCAATGCATTATTCATACTCTTGTATATTTTTGGGACACACCCAGACCAGAGCTCACCATCTGGCAAAAGAAGCATTTGTGATTTTACAGATGTTGGATCTCATTTGAATCTTCACGGATGGATCCTGGGTTTGCCTTTTTCTTTTCTTCCTTGTCTTTTCTTTAGTAAATAGAGGTATTTATATTGGGGGAGAAATATTATTGAAACTGAGGGCAGATCTACACTATGTCACATAAGTTAAATTCTGTAATTAAAAATCAATTCATGTGCAATTAAATGTATTCAGAATACTTGTCTAAATTGACTATATTTTGATATGAAATGTTTTGGCCAGCTGGAAGTGCTATTTGCTGATTTCAGATGCTTGATATATTTGAAATTATGTATATATATATATATATATATATATATATTCAATTAATGTATTTTATGTTCTGTGGGTCTCATTCCAAGAGGAGATAAAGAACAGGAGGAGCACAAGAGGAGTACAAGAGGTGGACACAATAACAAGAACACCAGTAAGATATCGGAAACACAGAATACATAAAAACACAATCCAAATACCACAACACAGCAGGCTACCACAATATGAATTATTATCTCTCTGATGCAGTCTCAGAAAATCATCTTCACAGAGGCAGTGTTTGTTGCAAGGTGATTGCAATAGATTGCATTATATTGAACAGGTGTTCCTGTTAACGTGTCTACACGCTGTTTCTTTTCATTTCTTTGTACTAAAAATTCCTGTACATCTCCATCTTACTGTATGCATTTGAGGATATAAAGAGAGTGTCCGCTCCCGGAAGCTGTGGAGTGTGTATTTGGTGTGTGTGCGTGTGAGTGTTTTCCAGGTCAACAATGGTCTGTATAGCGAGAAAATACCAATTTCCACCTGATCCCTTACTTTTGATTTCATGCTGCCTTTATTTATCGCTGCATTCAGCGTACATAAATTGTCCCTTTAATTTCAGTCACTGTCAATGCAGGAAGTGCTGCTGCAGTCACACTCAGCAGGGCAGTGGCAGGGTAGATATGGATTAGAGTAAAATCTAAATTAGATTAATAAAGAACAGAAATAACAGATATCTGGACCTCTACTTATAAAAAGCTGACAGTAGGTAGGCATTTGTACAAGTACAAATCATCAAACTGAGCTCCCAAGCTTTGTGGCACTGCGCAGTGGTGGAGAGACTATTTAGGGCCACAAGCTGAGGAAGTGTCCTTAAATTGTCAGGACTATAAATGTCTTTTGTGGTCCTCAAATGTCTATATATAAATATTTTATACTTACATTTCACACTGCCCTTGTTCTGAAAGAAGCTTTTGGTTGAAATCTACAAAACTACAAACCAATTATTTTCCAAACATAACACAGCAAAAGTATCCAAGACAAACTGGAACAATAAAAAAAGAGAAAAGTTTTCTTGTGAAGGCTAAAACAAAACTGGGTAACATTGCCTATGAAGCCCATGTATAATAATGTAGACTCCTGCATAATGCATTACAACTGCAGCATATTACATTACAAAGGTTTCCACGTCTACATGTAGGCAGGGGTAATGCACAAAGTGTGGTGTGGTCATTTAAGGCAACATTTCATAGATATTTTAGACATTTGATGATTCAGTGTCCCATTTTCAGACGGTGATACGACTGTCGTAAATAAGGACAGCTGTACATGTGCAAATGTTAAATAGAGAGTCAGTCACTTTGCTTACACAGACAAATATCAGGCAAGTGTAACAACACAAGAGATAACAGCCAACTAATATTACTTAAAACAGCAAGAAGTCCATTATTTCTCAAAGCTCTCACCAACAACTAAAAGTCAGTCCTCGATTTACTCTTGCCTGGTATCTTCTTCCTCGGTTACTCTTTTTTCCTCTGAGCTTCCCCCATCAAAGTCCCCTTCGCTCTCTCAACCTTTGTCATTTAGTCCATAAATTCTGCTGAGGATGTTTTCATTGTTTGCTTTACTAGCTATGGTTCTGGCATGACAACGGCTCTGTTGCCCATCAGTATTGACCCCATTGCAACGGGCCTGAAAACCTCCGCTCTCCCTGGATGTCCAGTGTAAACACCAACTCTCCCCCAGTCCTCTGAGTTAACATGAGCTTACGGCAACTATAGTTTGCAGCAGTTTAGTGTCCATCAGGAAACATCAGGGGTTGAGGCAGAGCAGCTGTAGGACATCCATAAAATATGATAGAGTCTCACCAAAATCAATGAAATAGTTGGTGGTGTGTGACTTGTGTGTGTGTCATAAATGTTATGTACGTGTTATGTACTTCTCGTAGTGCGAGGACATGCATACAGGGCACACCGTGGTAGTAATGGAGATCCCATTCACACACAAATCAGTGTAGTATCAACATGATTTAAAAACTGTTATTTTATGGTCGAAAAATACATACAAGATATTCTTCACAGCACTGCAGAGAGATCTATGAATTTGCCCACTTATAGCATGAAGGCACAAGTGCTGTGGGTGCTACGTCAGACCTGGAAAAGAAAATAATGCACACCTTCAACCTAAACTATTGCCATCTAATAAAATGTGTTAATGATTTTAATATTGGATGAGGTCATAACTGCTTGACCCAACTTGTACACTGTAAATATGAGGCTTTCATTAATGCTTTGTTTCCTAAGAATTCCTTGGAAAGTTCTTTGGAAAAACATCATTGGGAAATATAGAGATTTAACTAATCCCAATTAATTACAGGTGATCATGCAAAAATGTACATTTTCTCTACATGCACGTATACATGCACGGGTTTAAAATGATGTGCGCTTTCAAAGAAGTCTCGCTTGAATCCAACAACTGCTGATAAAATCGATACATTTAGTTAGACTTTAATGACTCTCTGAAGTCAGAACTTTCCAGGAACCCTTAGAGAAATCATCGTTAGGAAATAACAGACCTCTATTGTAAAACATTACCTTGCTTTCCATAACCATCATTCATAGCGTCTTTATGCTTGCAATAATGTCTTTACAGCAGTATAAGAAATAAGTATTATTCAGTGTATGAACAGTGGAAATATAATACCTCAACATACAGTATCATCAAGAATATTATGTGTTCCAGCTGGCTGTAGAAACTCTGAGACATGTGGCTCTGTATTTGCTGTCGAGCCAGTGTTCCTACTCAACTCCCACTCAGTTAGAGATGTTCTTTCAACGAGGCCCTGCTGCTGCTTCCTCCCATTTTGAATGTCTGTCTTGCTGTCTCAGGGTTTTGAACGTGGGTTGCTGTCAGGATCAACAAATGGTATGAAGGTGGTATCCTGCCCCCTGTCATCTATGGTACAGAATATTCACTGGATATCAGAAAACCCTTATTTTACCAGAAGCAATGAGCTGTCACGATGCTGTTATGGCGGACTATAACCACATTCTGCGTGCTGTGATTGCAGGAAGGCCAATGTTAATGTGTAATAATGATTATCAGACCTCATAATCTCTAATAAGGTGATTTGGCATGAGCAGTTGTGATACTTGACCTAATTGGTAAGATCAGTCTTATGACCTTTGGTATAAAACATTATACATTATAAAGGTTTATTGAAAGTCTTATGATGCATTACACTTGCTACATGTATTTTCAGATATTGTAGATATGTGCTTCATTATTCAGATTAAGACTATTCAGATTATGTTCAGTTATGCTCAATTACCACTTGCAGTTGGGACAGATGCAGTAAATATTCATCACCACACTGTCTATATGAGAGCTGTATTTCTGAGCTCCTCACCTTCTCAATGTCACCATGTAGCTTCAGTTTGTGTCAGTGTCAATCCCAGATAGTAACAACCATCATGCAACATAATAACACCTGACACTTGATCACTTATGGTCTTACAGGCTGTTTCTCAAAAATGTAATTGTGTCTGTGCTTGTGGGATATCATTCCCCACTTCAATAAAACCTTCAGGTGCAGGATGGACAAGTCTTTTAGCACCGTAGGCCATCGTCATTGTATTTCTGTTTTTACCACTGAGTCCTCCACATCCACAATAGATCCCCGGCCGAGCCTAATGAGACACAAACACTCCCTAGAGGCTCAGACTGACTTGCTAAACACAGCTTTGTTGAACAGCGCCGCAGTGTAGCGAATTAGCATTTATGCCCACATAAAAATCCATTTACTGATCCATTAGCTTAGCATAGTGCTAATGAGTTGCCTGTGATGACTCGCAAGGGACTTTGGTTAGCAGGCGAATCGTCATTAAAGGTAGATACTTACAGGGCAACAGTTCCATACATGTAAAGAGTACATGTCCTGTAGAATGCTATAACTTAGCAATAACCTGTCATTTTTCAATAACTATCAAGTTTTTACGACATGGCTGATGGTATTTTTTTAATCTCTTCTCAAGTACTGCCCAGGCACCTGTGTGTTTGGCTTATGGGAAATGCAAGTGCCGCTGTCACATAAAATCTGTTGTGCCATCCCTCAAACCAACAATGGGGAGGTGGCCACACACAACATATCCCACATAAGCAGAGCAGCACTGTCTACAGGAAACAATAATACACAATCAGTGAGAAGTAGAGTACAATCAACGGTATCAATGGACTGGGCTCTAAGCAGTTAATATCGACCAAGATATTTCTGGAGACATTTCTGACTATTTTCTTGGCCCTTGATCTATATTATTACAACAGACACTTCAATGTCAAATTCAGTCCTGCTTAGGTGAAGGTATGTGCAGTGCGGCACGACACCATCCCCACTTGACACCAGTGAATGTGAAAAACAGACATTCAGCTGAATTAAATGTCATTCACACCATTGAGTGATTTCCTGTGAGGAGCGACGAAGTCAAAACGTTATCAGCGTCATCTGAAAATGTTTCCACGCTGCCAAAGCCTCTCAGTCCAGGGCCCTTTGCGATGCTTCCACACTGAAGGGGAGTGAGCTCCAGGGGGGGAAGATGAAGGTATAAAATGGTCGTTTTGCTAGAGCAACACAAGCTAATTTATCATTCTCCAGGGGTCAGGCGACGCTCCCTTGGTTGTGAATTTTAATGTTGTTTTTTATGGGTCTTAATAAACTCTATTTTGCTGCAAGCGTTTATGCAGAAGAGCACAACATCCTTCACTCGGCTCATTTAGTGAGTCAAGGAGAGAGGGGCCGGAGCCAAATTTAACCAATGGAGTCATCATTTCCTTACACTAATAGGACACAGTGAGGTGAAATATTGAAGGTATTGGAAAAGTAATGGGTGTCATTCACATGTTTTCTGAAGATTGTGAATGTTAGAGAATAGTAGTCATTACTCAGAAGAAGTAATATTTGAACAGTAATGTCAATACTTCACTGCACAGTCTAATACTGCCTCTTACTCTTGATAGCCAATGTTCTGGTTGTTTTTAGCAACATGGCAATTGCTTCACTCCTAATCAGAATGAAATATCTAGGTTCTCAGATGACTGACATGAAATTATGAAGTGCCCAATGGATGAATCTTACTTTTCCTCAAGTGCCACCAACAGATCACTGTTATCAGTTGTCCAATAAAATATCTTTCCATGGACTGATGAATGCTAATGAGCCACCAGCAGGCTGACATCTTAAGCTTTTTCATGAAATGTCTTGACGTCTATTTGATTTTTTGCCATTAGATGTGATATGGGGTGGGGGAGTCTTAGTGTAGTAGTTAGTGGTGTAGTTTCTTGGTTCAAAACCCCTAGCTTTCTGTGGCCTTTCTCTGTTTGCATGCTCTCTCTGTGTCTGCATTGGTCTCTGGCTTCCTCCCACAGTCCAAAGACATGCAGGTTTATAGGTTAACTGGTGACTCTAAATTACCGATAGGTGTGAAAGTGAGCACGAACAGCTGTTTGTCCCTATTTGTCAGACCTGTGATAAAACTCGGATGGATATAAATGGATGTGGTAAAGAAATTAATGTCCGTTGATTCTCTGACTTTTCCTCTAGCGGCATCATCAGGTCAAAATATGAATCTGTCAAATACATTTGTTTTTGACCAAATACTTGCAAAATTCATGTTAGCATGCTAACAAGATAGTGAACATGGTAGGCATTATACCTGCTAAAGCATTTAGATGAACTGCTGTGTCTAAGTATCACCTCACTTTACTAGATGCAGTATCGAGAATACTGTAGAATCAACACACTTTTCTGCAATAATTCATCTAAACTATGAGTGTTAAAGACTATGGATCCATAATGATTAAGTAACATAGAATTTGGCTTTCATTTTTAAATAATATTGATTATTCAGCAATTTCCTACTCGAAAAAGAATTGGTATTAGTGCAGCGGTCGAAACCTAATCGTGAATTGTCCCTTTAAGTGTCAGATCGCCTCTTGGAACGACCTGAAAAAGTGAAGTCAGGGGTCACATTTTGCCATTGACCCATTAACGCAGCAGGAAATTCACTGTGATGAGGGTATGGATCTCCGACACAGGCATCTGACTTGTTTATCGAATTTTAAAAGGTTGAGTGGCACCATTTAACACTAGGGTCAATTCATCACATGATTGCTTCCTGTCACATCTGTCTCACTGATCCCCAGCGCTGCATGCAGACAATTAACAGACCTACTGCTGAGGTCTCAGTTGTTTATTTGAACCCCTATTGCCTTTGGACTCAACAGCAGCTCCTCGTCTTTGGTATCCACACAAATAGAACATCCAGACATCACAGAGGACGCTGGGTACTTGTATAAGGACAAATGTACAGTTTATTAGGGCAACGAAAGAGTGACATAACAGACTCAAAGTCAAGTGGAAATCCTTATTAGACATCAACAGGAGCCTAACATACTCTACCCAAGGGCGCCATTCAATCAGATGTATTTCTTTGGATTGAAATGAAACACAATAGGTGTATTATGAAATGGAAATATACACACTGGAGCTGCTGCACAATGATTACCTAATTGTGTTATTCATTGAATAAGTAGAGGATCCAACCTTGGAGGATAAGGCTGGTGATATTCTAGATTTTTCATTCTGCCAATTAATCCCACAAACAGTCCAAAGCCAACAATGAACTGATCATAATAACAAGTGTTGTTTCTGTAGCCTGATATAGTTTATTCCCCTGTGCCAAAGGGCTCCATTGTTGTCTGAAAACCAGTGAAATCACTTCAGTAAGCCACACCGATGCACTTCCTTACAATGAACTGCAGTTTATTTCAACTCAATCCAACATACGTACACCTACACACCAAATGCACTTGTGTTTGAGTAACATTACAGTGCCCAGATATTTGAGGAAATTGCTTATTGGAATCAAATCTAGAACTGTGTATCTATCTATAGCCTCTCCTTTATAACAAGTATGTCTTTAGTAAGAACAAATAGGCTTTAAATTGAGTGCCAGGAAGGTCAGAAATTATTGAGAGACACAAATATGTATATTTATCAAGGAAATTCATCATATAGGATCCTACGCAAAATAATCCTCCTCTTAGTTGTATATTAAAACTTTAAGCTTGTTTCTGAATATACTATTACCCTTATAACAACAATCTAATGATAACTTTATTTATATAGCAACTTTACATACAGAGTTTAGACTCACAAGCACAAACAGGATACTTAAAGCAGGAAAATAAGATTAAGATAAATAAGAAGAAGACAAGATTGGCTGTCGATCGGCAATCAATAATTGAAATAAAAATACATTAAAAATATGATAAAAAAAAGTAATAATAAATTAAATAAGACAACAATAAAATAATAGAAAATAATAAATAATAAAAATAGGTAGAAAACACACACAAGCAACTACATACAACTCATATACTATAATGATTATCAGTGATTAATGAATTATTCATTTATTCATTTTTTTACCATTAAATAACTACTTATAGCTCACAGCCTTGACCTGCTGTGTTAATAAAATATTTTCCTGCAGTGTCTTTGAACCAGAATAAACACAATTAATAATTAAAAAAATTTTTACTGTTCATGTAAGTGTTGTCAGTAAATATGGTTGAATAACCTATAGCTGTCTATCCATTCAGACTTGTGCCTCAGTCCCATGACGGTTGATTAAGCACGATCCATATTTGCCCACCAGGACAAACTCCCTTTTCCATGCCTCCAACCAAAGAAACGAGATATGCTCAACTGTGAAATATGTAAAAGTGAAAAAAAAATGTCTGTCATTGCAGGCAGTCTGTCATTGCCACTCTTGATTAGCTCAAACTCTGCTGAGCTCAGTGTACTGTCCCGGCCCTCCTGACTCGAAGACGAGGTCCTCTGGGTTTTAGCTGTGACAGATTGAGGGTGTCAGGAGGACTCCCAAGGGTGTGTGTGTGTGTTTGTGTGTGTGTGTGTGTGTGTGTGTGTGTGTGTGCATACTCATGCATGTGTGTGGTACTTGTTTGAGTGTGTGCACATGCATTTGACTTTGTGCATCAGTGCATGATCTAATGTGTGTCCATTTGTGTGTATATTCTTGCTGCCCACATACTGTAAGTGTGTGTACATGCACTTGCTGTCTTGTGTGTCTATGAGTGAGTGTGTGTGTGTAGTTGGAGGCTGAGTGTACCAGGGCCAAGATCTCATCTGTGAATCACATGTCTACCATCAGTCTGACAGCATTAAGCTGAGCCCAATCAATATCCCGAGGGCCTCCAATCCCTGAAACTGAACGGCACAGAGAGAGACAGACACACCAGACGGGGACTAAGAAAGAAGAGGGGGGAGACAGACAGAGAGTGTGGTGGAGAAATGACTTGTAAAGTGATGGATAAGAACATTGAGCTCAACATTCCGTTCACACTGCAGCTAAGCTTCCTGCCAGCATTCACCTGCGCCCTGGGCCTGAAAACCCCCTTTTCTAAAACACCAGCAGCCAGGCTAACAAACTGAACTAGCATTAGCTAACAGCAGCTACAGTTTGCACTGGCTTACCTTACTGTCAATAAGGAAACTGTAAATCACAAAGAATTGGTGTGCAGAAGCTGGAGGACACGTAGCACGTCAATGCAGCATCAACATGATTTAAAATTATTTAAAAGTTAGTTTCTGGTAGAAAAGTTCCACAATGCTTTAATTCAAAAGTTAACAATAATCACAGTTTTCTGTTAAAAGTGAAATGAAAATGATATTCAGCCCTCTGAGAGCACTGGTGGATAGAGACCAAGTGCAGATAGATGCAGAAATAGACAACAGCCAACTCTGGAAAAGTGACAGAAAATTACATTACAAAAATTATCAGAATAACAGACAAACTCTACGGCTCACATCTCAACAAACAAGAAATGCAGACAGGGAGCATAAAAATGCCTACAAAAGGAGTCTTGCTCATACCACCTCTGAATGAAGCTCCTTTGCTGGCTGTAGTATTTTTGCAGGTGGGTATTTTGTGAAGCCTGGGCGCCAGGTCTTCCCTCTGGCTACGCCGCTAACAGCGCTGTCAGGAATGAGGAGCACCGGAGGTTCTGTAACACATCCAGGTGTACCCTCGCTGTTCTGCATGTAAAGTCTCTTTCCCTCGATGCCTGACTCCAATTTCTCATTTTCACTAGCATCTGGTTGTCGTGCCACGGTTGTTTGAAAAACGAAACAATGCAATGCATAATCATCCAGTATTCGACTTTCTAAATTGGATGCATGCAAGTGGAAGTCAGCAGACAGGGATTTGTGCAGGTTTGTCACGTTGAAAAAAGTTTTGCCTTGAAAATCTGTTAAATTGAAATATTTTTTATTTGATGATGATTTTAAACTAACAACTCAAGTTACAGCTCAAACTAAATATTTTCAATTTGAAAGAAAATTGTTGTTTTCCTGAGGCTCTGCAATGTTCGTGACTCCAGTTCATGAACGTTAAAGAGCCAGGGAGAGAAGAAAATAGCAGAAAGAACTCAAGCTCACTTGCGCTGACGAACAAACACAAATATGTGACATTCTTTGTTAACAAGCTACAGCAAATGTCTGTACACTCAGCTGTTTGTGGTGAATTACAGTAACACAGACTGCACAAACGATCCAGTTTTCAGCAGAATAAAGACACAGCTATACCAGACAGACTGGGTTAGTGTCTAGCTGATAAACATGGTGCAGAATTTTGCTGCTAAAAAGAGACAGATATTTTCCTCAGGAGTTAAAAGAGAGTGAATATTGGACTTAAATTAGCCATGTGGTCAGAGACATGACTCAGAATAAATGTCGTTTGCTAGTTCATCATATCAATTTAAATGTTGATAAT
This sequence comes from Nibea coibor, assembly GCA_023373845.1. Taxonomy (NCBI): domain Eukaryota; kingdom Metazoa; phylum Chordata; class Actinopteri; family Sciaenidae; genus Nibea; species Nibea coibor. The sequence continues at coordinate 6,930,474 of CM041717.1, forward strand.
GTGTCTGTGTTGCAAGTGGCCCAGAAATCTGTGATGGGAGGTTTGAACATGTAGCTAAGCATTAGGATAAATCACTGTGGCCTTATGTAGTGCATATACAATTATTGATCAGATACAGACTATAACTAAAGGTACGTACCACAATCCAAATGTGCTAAAATAATCAAGTTGATAGATAGATAGATAGATAGATAGATAGATAGATAGATAGATAGATAGATAGATAGATAGATAGATAGATAGATAGATAGATGAGAGGAAGACAGATTATGCATGTTTTGCTCTGTGTCCCCTGGGGGCCCATGTCCAGATGGCTCATTGGAAAGTATCCTCCCCCCTCATCCTGTCTCTCATGCAACACAGAGGACTTGTTATTCTGAGTGTTCCTCTATACTCCAGTCTGTGGTCTTTAATCTACAGGACCTGTCATGTATTTGATGCACTTTGCTCTGAGCTTGGGTCAGCTGCTTTGTTTTTTCTATGAGTCGATGCTCCCAACCAGAATAGCAACAACAGTACTTTGGTGTGTTATTTGAGCACAGATGTCAGTTCTAATAAAATCTTAATGAAACATATTACTCTTTGCTAGTGTTTGCAAGTCTCTGCAGATGATAAAGAGGAATATTCATCGTTTGATTCACAAATGGCTGAATAATTTTTTCATTTACTATCTAGGAGGTGCACGCTTGGGATGAAAATTTAAATTCTCTTCGTTCTTCGATTAAAAAGGAAAAAAAAAAGTCCCAGTCAGCAGTGCTGCTTTTTCATCGGGCTTTTAATGTGTACTTCTTTGGCATGCAAATCAATGAGTTAGCAAAGCGGTGATTGGAATTCCACACATGTGGGCATTTGATCGGAATTTGCACCAAGATCCGTTGGGCAAGTCGATCAAGGGTAATTCACTATGAAATATCCAGAGTTACGCTTCAGTGGCCGCATCTGGCCCCCGCCATTCATTTTGTTTAGCCATTCCAATGTGGCAATCAAAATGAATTAGCATGACAATTTTATTTCTGAAAAGGCTTAGGGCGGCCCATTTTTATTGATGAATTTCAATAAGGACTTGACAAAAGGTCCTTTGAAATTGACTGCCCCCCCTCATCCACTTGACCTTCAGGTATCTGTGTCTCTTCTGTGTATGAATGTGGGCACCATAAATGTCCATATCAGCCGTAATCATTTTATATCACCGTCCAGAGCTGTATTAGTCAGGGCTTGAGAAGGTAAGAACCCGAGGTGATGAAAAGGTCTGAATAGATGATGATAATAGTCATAAATCTCCCAATGTGTTGTGTTAGAAAGCTCAACTGCTCATTCTAATCTTTTCCTCAATTTGTCAGTAGGTTTAATATATTGTAATTTGGATGATTAATGGTTAGTTTTCAGCAGTAATAAAGGTGATATAGGTGTATAAAATATCACTTATGGTTATGCTGTGATATTTAATACTTTTCTGGTATGGATAAGGTGCAGTGTGTCGCAATATTTGAGCCAAAGGAAATTATACAACCTGAGATTCTCAAGATGTTCGTTTTTATGTACTGGACTGACCTTTTTAGACATTTATAGAAACAAAAAAAAAAACACAAACTTCCTCTTCTGAAAATGAGAAATTTTAGTCAAGTCAGGAATGGTTACTGTTGTATTTGCTTCTAAGCTAATTTCACATCTATTACTCTATTACATCTGTTTCAACTACTATATAAAGAACTAATGAGGAAAGGAAATTGTTATACAAGTTTCTTTATTTGTGTGGGAGAGAACAGAGAAAGGAAGTGAAACTAATGACAAAACCTGTCTTTGATTTTGATATAAAATGTAATATTAGTATTATTTTCTTAGTGTTTTATTTTCTTGTCTATGTTGAGACATTGAACTGTATCTGTGAAAAGTCTGACCTGTTGTTGCCGCCACACGAAACATCAGTGGAGCAGCAAAGTCATACGAGTATTGCATAAATCAGTCATGAAAATGACATGATCATATTTTCTCAAAATCCGTCCCTTTTTACCACCATCAGACTGAAACACTAATCAGTTATATTAATTGAGTGCATGCAAGCAACTTCTGCATTAGCCTGAACCTTTCACTGAGAGCTTTTATGGGTCAGCCCAGACCTCGTCAATCGCTGGAAATCATAAACTGCATAGCTCCACCACCACCTACATCATAGTGTACCCCTGCAGAGCTCCTCACCACTGGAAGTGAACAGCAGCAAACTGTACACCCACATCTTGCATCACCACAGCTAGATGGCCATTATTTATGGCGCCTCCTACTAAGAGCTGTCAACAGCATAACTGCAGGCCTGCTGCTACAGGTTGTTAGGGGTTTCCAGTGATAAACCGAGGGGTATCTGATCCTTAGCATTACCACCATCACTGCTATCATCAAAGAGCAGCTGGTGTTTGATCTGGCCTGGATCAAAAGGTGAAGGACAGAACCCTCCCGCAGTGATATCAGAGACCTAGAGATGTCATGCAGAGAGAGATAGAGACTGTAGAGAGTGAACACTATAGTACCAAGTAGAGGCTGGTATAATTGAGACCAAAGGGAGTCCATCTTGGGTCCTGGGGGGATTTCCCAAAAGGCCTCATCTGTGTTTCTTCAAAGGCAAAAGCTACATGTCATTTTGCTCACAGATCTTTATCCTCCACAACCCTTGAATCCAATAGAGATACAAGCAGAATCACATCATTATCATAGGGAAGCAAAGACGACTTGAGGGGTGGAAGCTTTAACAAGTTGGTGACTGACCCTCATTGGTTTTCCACAAGAGGGTTCCTAACCGACTTCTGAGTGGAACATTTTTTTTGGTGCTTTTTTTTTCCATCTAAACTCTGTTTGTGTTCAACTGGCTTTGTTCTATTGATGTTCGATGGCCAAGGAAGTAGCTTTTGGCCCTAATCATTTGAAAGCACATCATCTCCCTCCCAAAGGCGCATTCTCATTAGCTTGAAGAGTGCATCAAAGAAAACAAAGTCAAGACCATGTGAAAGAAAGGAGGAACGAGAGAAATAAAGAGACAGAGAGGGAGAGAGATCTGGTTTGCCTCACCATTCATCATCATCCATCTGTCTTAAAAAAGCTTGGCTCAGATGCCTTATAGTGGAATATGTTGATGAGGAAGAAAGGAAGAACAGCAGCGAGGGAGATGGAAGGAAGGAGTGATTAACGGAGTGAAAGGAGGAAAGGAGGAGGGGCACGGGGATGAAAGACAGAGAAAAGAAAGGAAGTCAGAGGAATAGAGGACAGATGGATGAAGAAAGAGGGTAAGTAAGAGACAGACAATGTTCCCCATCAGATCAATGCCGCGTGTTGGAGGCCGCAGCAGCAGCCCTGAATGCAGAAACGCTGTCTATAGTCAATTAGACGAGCTGCTTCACCTCCTCCTGTCAGACGCTGATTAAAGCCCCCAGCAGTCATGGCAGGTCTTCCTTTTTCTCCAGACTCAGACAAGCCTCCCATTGCTGTGGGTTTGTGTCTACATAAGGGAATGTGATGTGCGTGCGTGATTCATGTGTGAGCACAAGAAGACGTCTAGGCGCACTATTTGTCTATCGGTGCTGGGTAAGTAAAAAAATGTAATCCATGACTTATTATTTAATACTCACTGGAAATGTAATCACATTAATTTACTAATTACTAAGCGCCATTTCTTAACTATAGTAGTTACTCCTCTTCTACTTGACTTCTCCTCATTGTGGTGCACCAAGCTGTTTCATTTCTGCTCTCTGAGGCTGGAAGGCAGAAAACACCCAGTGATACGTGACGGCTGGGAGGTTGAGAGCCGCAGTTGTAGTGGATGTTTTCAGTTTGATAAGAGGACTAACTGGTTGATTTAGCAAATGCACGTCCCCCACCTCAAAAAAAAAAAACAGTGCACAGACATTTTGCTAACTTCCCATTTAATGTAAGATACACCAAAAGGCGTATTTCTTCTAACAAGACACATGAACAGCTCCCACCGCCGCCTCCACAGAGAAAATATTGAAGCAGCGGTGTTACTAGGATTAGTTGTTGTGATGTATTTTGAAACTGTAATCCCACAGACTTAACTTTACTTCCTTAAAAACAGTACTGTAACACCCCAACACTGATTTCTTTGCATTTGCATCAACAAATGCTAAAAATAAATCCATCTTAAATTATTTTAAGAGTCAAAATATACCGCACACATCCACCTCTTCAAAAACATCCCTGCCAGCCACATTTTGTCAATACCACTATATGCTGCTTTATTGTGGTTTCTTTGCATTTAACGCAGCTGGAACACTTTTACCTCCTCTGCTGTGGTTCATGTTTTAAATGCTTACAGAGTGTTTTTTTCCACAGTGTGTGGCTTGTAAACACAGCTTGCAAAGTGACCCATCTCTCTCCGACTCAACAAGACGCAAAGGTCACAGCCCCTGAATGCAGCTGCCAGATTTCAGCAACAGTGCCTCTGAAAAGCTCCGGGAGCTGCTCGCGTAGGACGTACCTGAACAAGCCTGAGTGATGAGGTGATGCTGGTACTGACTGTTAATATGCAATGCAATGTTTCTATAGTGTTTCCTAATACTTATCACCATGCAGTGGATCTGATTGGAGGGATTGGAGGCTTAAAAAGTCTATCTTGCATATTGGCACTTGAGGAAATGCTCATTTGTTTAAATACAAGACTTATAGCATATTAAGGTCATTTTTGCAGCATATTTTCACTGGCTTGTGTGTGTGTGTGTGCGTGTGTGTGTGTGTGTGTGTGTGTGTGTGTGTATGCACACTTCACTGTTTCTAATACAAGTGGTCACCCGATAGGGCGAGCTGAGGGGAGCTTCTGTGATTGATTGAGGGAATGAGTGAGTCCGACTGAGTTTGAAGGAGTACGTGCACACCAGTAGCCTCTAATAAAGTATTAGCAGGACAAGCAATTTGCTTCTTTGCCAGGCTCCTTGGCATGAAAAGAAGGACTTTTACAATAATGAGAGAAGCAGAAGAGGCAGTGGAAATGAACTCTTATCTCAACTAAAAGAGGAAAAGAGGGAGACTTAAATAGCATAATATATCAGCATAGCGCAGAGGGGGGTTGGGGAGATAAATAGAGACAGAGAGAGGAAAAGCTGATTATTCACACGTTAGCCCTTTTTAACCTCTGGTTAGGATGAACCAATTACAGTACAGAACCACCTATGCTAACACTGCCCTGCAGAAACATGGAAATTCAAATATGTCTAAATTGCATTTCATTATTACATTGGAAATTAAAAGGCACAGTCAAAGAAGTCAGAGACATTGTTTTATACAATTTAATAATTTTTATGGGAAACAAATCAGACAACCCGAGCATCAATCTGTGATGTCATCACGATAAAAAAATCAAGACCTGCTTCTCTGATGATAAAAATGGATGAAATAATGCACTGCTCTACCTGGAGGACACCCCTGGGCGAATGTATTATTAATGCTTCTGATTTTACATTTGAATACAATAAGTTAAACTTGGAAAAATTACACTTCATAAAAACTTTTGTTTTAATAGTTTCACAATTCAGAGTCAAAGCAGGACTGTGTTGTGGCAGAACCGCAGCTGGGCAAGCAGGTCATGTAATAACTGGGCTCAGCAGTGTCTATTGACATAATGGAGGCTAAGAAGAGAAGATAAATAAAGTGACTGAGCAAAGACTATAAGTAATATTAACTGGCTGCTATATCTAAGTGTTTGGCTGTTGACTAGCCTTGCTAGATGTCTTGCAAAATGCACGTATACAACTCGATAGTCCTGACAGTGGTATTGCACTGAGGCACTAAATCACAAAAGTACCAATTTCTCTGCAGTGTTGCTTTAAGTGTTTGCATGGCTAAAACAAGCTGCAACAATTGTTGAATTTTCTTTGGTTGTACTCTTCTCTGGCCACCTGAGCAGAGTAAAGTTATTCACAAGTTAAATAGAATGGACTGAACTTTTTGGTGGTGTTTCCTTCAACGTGTTATTAAATGATTACATTGGGATTTAGACACTTCTTGGTCTAATAAACATTCCCCATGTCTTGACCTACTGTTAGCTCACGCCAAGCAAAGGCTTAACTCTCTGAGGCAAAGCCCTGTGTTTTCTTGAAACCACATTTTATCAGCTCAGTGCTTTAAAATTTGATGCACTGGCGGTCTGTGGTGGGCGGATTGCACCAGAACAAATACTGGATGTGACTCAGATGAGCTGGATGCCTGCCTGCATTCAGTAACAGAGGACCACAGGCCTCCTTTAACAACCCATCACACCAGGTACTGAAAGACCTGCACAGCAGGGAGCCAAGGAGGAGGGAGGAGAGCAGGAAGTTTTGTCCTGGGTGTAAGGCCAAAAATAACTAAATGTACTGCTGCGGCATTCTGCTACTTGCTTCGCTTTGGAAACTGTGAGGTTGCAGGTGATAGGGGTGTGACGATTGGTGTTTATTAAAAAAGTCTGTGGTGGTATTAATGATTAAAATGTACACCCACTGGCACAGCATGAGGTCACCATATGCTGTTTTCTCATCAGTAAATATAATTTGATTTTAAGAAAACAATACAGTTGGAAAAACACATTATTCATATTAGAAACTCATTGCCTACAGTGTAATCAGTGTGGATTATCTTGTGCCGGCTGTCGCTAATATTTTTGCATTTGGTGTTTTGCAAATTCAGACGTCCTCATACCAAAATCTGTTACATTTATGCAGAAATTTATTCTTGCTGCCAGCGTGGAATGGCATTAGATTCAGGAAAAGACAACAAGTGTACTGATTAATCTTATAATGAATATGTAATCAAACAAACCTTATCATATCACATGCAGTGACAGGCGGAAGTCTGGTGTTTCATTCCATTCTTATAGTTCACCAAGGAGTCATACATCAGCTCCATGCTAACACTATACTCGCTGTTGGAACATTTTTTTTTTGCATATAATAAAATTTCCTTTGTCGTCGATAGAAAAGAAATCTTTGAAAGTCATAATAAAAAAGGAGTGTGTGATTGTGTGCCCATGCGATATCTCATCAAAGCTAACTTTATTGTTCGTTGCCATGGCAAGGATAAATGAGAAAAGAAAGAAAGGTCATTTTTCATGTCACTCTTTATGCGCCACACTCCTCCTTCTCCTCCTTTCTTTCCTGTCTCCTTCTCCTTCTTTCTTTTCCCAACTTTGCAAATGCAAGGCTTCACCATCTCTTGTTTTCCCTCCATCATTCCTCTTCTTCTCCCCTGCCTCCTTTCCTTCTCCACCTCTCCCCCTCTCATCTCTCTATCTCTGTCATCATCTCGCCACTCCTGCTTCGTCTCTCCTCCCTCTCTTTGCCCTCCAGTCCCCTCCCTCTCTTCTTTTCCTTTTCTTTCGTGGCGTGAAATGTGTAGCTCATTAGTTTGCTCACCACACCGTCTCACGTCAGTCTGTCCTTCACATCTCGCTGCACTGCTAAGAAGTCATTTACGCTGCCGTGTAGCTCCCCCCCTCTCGCCCGTTCCCCCCATCTCCCTATTTCCCTCCCTGAAAACTCCACCACCACCAGCCTCCATATGGTTTCATCATCATTTTGCAGCAGCACAAGAAAAAGACATCCCAACCTCTCCAACCTCCCCCACCCTGAACATCCTGTAGAACAGAAGAATTTGAAGGGTGAGGCTCAAGACTAGGAGCAGGAGGGAGGGGCGAGGGGATCAGGATTATCCCAAGCGTAATGATACAGCACTTTGATAGAGTAGAATGGGGAAGGCAGAAAGAGGAGGGAAGGAAAGGGAGGAGAACGGGGAGGCGGAGGAGAGGCAAGGCTGGAGGAATAAAGCTTAAGCTGCTCCTGAAAATCATGTAAATGCAGAGATAATAAAGGAACTGTTTGGCATTCATGGGAGTGGGTGGCGCATCAGTGGGGAGAAATCTCAGTGAGAATGTTGACTAATGCCAGCTCGCTCACTCTCTCTCTCTCTCTCTCTCTCTCTCTCTCTCTCTCTCTCTCTCTCTCTCTCTCTCTCTCTCTCTCTTTCTCTCTTTCTCTCTCTTGCTCTCTTCTGCTTCAGAGCCAGCAGGGTGTCTGGGTATTTTTTAAGGAGGCGGTGGGCAAGGGTAGGGGGTGGGAAGTTTTCAGAATGGAGGCCTTGAAGACACAGACATGAAAGTCAAATTTGCCCTGGGATGAGTTAAAGTTACATATAACTGTAACTTATAGCAAAAAAAGATTAAAAAAAAAAATAGTTTCATTCTTAAAGTTTGTCTGTGAGCTATAAATCAGCTCCACACTAAATCTGTCCATCCCTTTGGAGCTTTTTTGCATTTCCTTTGAAAGTCATGATAAAAAAAGGAGGGCAGCCTGTGAGATAATGTACCCATGAAACATTTCATCTTTATACTGCCTGTCTTTGACTGGCAGTAATCAAACCAAGCAGCCAATCAAAGGTCACGGTTAGTATTCAAAGTGACCAATTAAAGGAGGGAGACATCAACCACTGACTATTCCATCCCCGATTTCAAAGTCTCAAAAGTCAGCTTGATGAGTGAGCGATTGCATTAGTGCAGAGACGCTCCCTGGTGAGGATGATTTTTCCATTTGCTGGATCTTGTTCTGTGCACTCGTCTCACAAGCACGCGCCTTGTTTTCTGTGCGTGGATTCTAATTAAGCGCCATACTTCAACTAAGTGCTGTTGCTAATAGACTTTCTTGAATGCAGGAGAAGCACAGGTGGTACTAATAACATTAACAATGGCTCTGTTGTATTAAAGTGTTCCAGTAAATTATAACAGTGTGATGGTGAGCCAGAATGAGCAATACAAGGACCCTGAAACAGATGCTTTACTTTAGAAAGTAGTGCAAAAATACTGAGCAAAAGAGTAAAAGTCCTGCATTCATAATAATACTGGGGAGTGTGTAGCTGAGGTTGGGACCTCTCTGTGTGAGGTCTGCATGTTCTCCCCATGTCTGTGCGGGTTCTCTCCAGGTACTCCGCCTTCCTCTCACAGTCCAAAGACGTGCAGGTTAATAGGTTATTGATTAATTGTTGACTCTAAATTGTGTGAATGTGAACCTGGTAGTCTGTCTCTACGTGTCAGCCCTGTGATGAACTAGCACCTTGCTCAGAGTGTACTCCGCCTCTCGCCAAATGTCCACTGGGATTGGCTCCAACTCCCCAAAAGCGATAAGGATAATCGATTATGGAAAATGGTTGAATGAATAAATTTATTACTACTGATGCATTTATGTATAAAAAATATTTATCTGGAGTTGTAGATGGAGCTAATGCTAACTACTTATTTTAGTTTGGTACAACTGTAGTTTAATCAATAGTAATGCATCATATTTTAGAAGATTATCACGTCATTTGTATTAAAATTTTAAAGGCCCTGCACAGTCCAAGCACACTGGTGTTTTCACTTGTCCCCTAATAAGATGTTACTTGATTGAAACTGTAATGTAATTCCCAGCATAACTTACCAACCCAACTTACACCTGACTAAGCATAAAGTAGCATAAAATCAAAAAACCTTACCTAAGTACAGAAGTACCTTGCACTTGAATAAATGTTCTTTTTGCTACAAGGATGTTCATTTGTCACTTTTACACATCTTCATTCGATGCATTTCCAATATCTAAAAAAAGTACTGATTGGGAGTTGATTAATGTGGCTTTAACATTTTCAATGCAGAACTTGAGCATAACGTAATCGTGTCAGGCCAAATCAACCTTTCTCTCCCCTTCAACACTACAGTATATTTAATATTCTATTTACATTCCACAACATTCTTCCACTACAACCACAACCACTACTACCACAGAGACAAAACACGGTCAAGGTCTAAGAGACTGATTTGCCAGTATACAAACAAATAGAAAATAGATTTTTAAAAATACAAATAAAAACATCCAGGCACAGAAAACTGTCAGAATTATTTTATAGTTTCACTGCTGTTGGATTTAAATGTGAGCAGCATTTTAATGCTGCAGCTGGTTGAGTTGAGGTTAATTTGAACTATTTTATACACTGTTTTATATACTGGCGGGTTTCATATGTAATATGTTTAACTAAATGTATTATTGGATATAGCAAATAAATGTAATGAAGTAAAAAGTACATTTATGAGCTCCCTTTTTTATATACGTTCTCCCTCTGTATGTTGTAAGTGTTTTACAAAAAAATGGGGTAAAGCATGAAACACAAGCAGCTAAATATAAAAACCAGAGTATGGCTGAAAGGGAGAGAAGATCAATAAAACTGCATGAAAGAGGACACAATGAGTCAAAAAAAACAAAAACAATGTTGACTAATGCGCCCGTTCTGACGTCTCTGGAAGACTGGCCTGGACTGCCCGCAGCCCCTAATTAAAGGATACAAAGGACCTAGTGTTACTAATGTAAGGATGTATTAAAAAAGTTCTCAGCTCTCAACCCCACGCTTATTCTTTATTCATATATGACTCACTGTCCAGAGCAGGGCATAACTCTAAATGACGAGGTGCACCTATTAAAGGGGATACTCGGCGCATCACGAAATGTCAAGGGCAGCCTTTTTTGAAGAAGAAGAAGTTGACATTTTAGTGACACAAGGTCAACCTCAAACACACCCCTTTAACTCTTTTAACAGCACTAGGATCAGTTCACATTACTTTCCTCTCTTTCTCTCTCTCTCTCGCTCTCTCCCTTATTATAATTTATTTTTTTTATATATTGTTATTGCTTTCATCTATTACCAGGAAATATTATGCGGATACTAACAATATACAGTCCATAATACATGCATCCTCCCTGTAGCACCTTGGATCCTTCGGAAAATGAACCTTTATATTGCTCCATCCATCGCTGTCTTTCAAGCAGCGCTTTCTTTCTGGCTGTTGATGACGATAACTTAATGACAGCGGTGCCTGAACAATAAAACAATAAGGTACATATATATTGTATGCGGTTTTATGTAGGACAGCGTGTACTAGAACCATGTTACCTTCACCATGACAGATGACCGTTATTCTGCTGTCTACCTGCTCAACAGAGAGGAATGTTTATGACTATTTGTGCGTGCGCGCGCACTCAATCATGCGTGCATTCTTGCCTCTGTTATGTGAGTCAATCAGAGCGGTACACAGCATTAGAAATAATGGCGGTGGAGAGCCCAGACAGAAAAGAATAGATTTTTTTTTTAAAACACAAACAATAATGGGAAATCTGTCTGATGTGGAGTGTGTGTAAGCAGATAGCTATATTTTATGTAAATTTTAACCTTTCTACCAGTGCTGGCTATCAGGCTTGTTGACAGCATGGCGTATCTGTCCTGATGACAAGACGAGCAGGGAGACACAGAGAGAGAGAAAAGACCTGTCACCGCTGACTAATTACACTGCAAGCAAACAGTTGAGTCCTCTGTTTACATTTGGACAGCCAAGGGAGGCCGAGATGAGCATCATTAATCAGATTTTTCTATTGCATACTACCGACACACACACACACACATGCACTCATAAGATTATAAATAGCCATCAGTCATGTTTTTGATTTGACATGAAGGACGGTCTTTCTAATTGCCAAAGAGTTTGCAGTGATGAATCCTAATAAAGAGCGAGGCCAGATGTGGTTAATCAAAACTCTCTGGGGTTTCTGGAAGCCAACACAGGGCTGCAAAGCTGTAGTCAAAGTCAATGGGGACACGGGCCATTTCTCCCAAAATCATTTGCAAACTGTAGCATTAGATTGCATAAGATATCGAAGGGTTCGATTTGGAGCCAAAACAAATAGATTTCCCATTGACCCTCATGAGTATAACCAGGAAAATACTAAGCTGTTACTGCTGTCACTCTGAAACGACATCAAAGCTGGAGAGAGTTTTTTTTTTTAGGCTGGATTAAAAGAAGTTGTGTTTTGAGATCAGTCAAAAAGGCTTGAGAAAATCCTAGTGACTTTACAGTGCAGTAAGTTTCTGAAGAGTTTCTGAAGGTACACAAAAAAGCTAATTACAGACAGATTTATAACATTAATGTCATATTTAATAATTAATTCCTGGAAAAGAAAATTTGAAGAATTTAAATTCTTTATTTGACTCAGTGCTGGGTTAAATATGTGTCAAGCATTTGGAGCTGCAAATAGTTATGACATATTTCTCTAACTCTGATCTTCTACTAAGTACATCATGTTGCTGTTTTCGTCAGATTAAGGATTAAGGAAAGGTTATGGAAGGCTGATGGCGGACCAGTTTGACACATTTGACAGACATTTAGCAAAGAAAGGAAAAACAACCAAATCAAAAGGTGATGAGTTGAGAGTAATGGAGGTACGGCAAGGAGAGGAGTCCCCTGCCTTATCGTTTTAGCCCTGGACCACTGGTCATGGGTGGCTTCAGGTCATCTGGCACTAACACACTGGGCCTCAGAGAGGGACACAAATACACACTTAGACAAGGGCCACTGGACATGAGGGAGAGGGAGAGGGAGAGGGAGAGGAGGAGGAGGAAGAAGAGGGAGCGGTTAGACAGAAAGAGCGAGTGTAGCTGATGTGCTGCAGGGTGGATAGCAGAGGTTTGGAGAAGGGCCATCGACAAGGACAGAGGAGAGGAGAGCTCAGATGGAAAAGGAACTGAGTGATAAGATAAGATGAAACCTCAATGCTTTCCATGTGAAAGGTTCCAAGGTTGTTGCAGATTACATACAGTGAAGCTGAATAGACTGAAATATGAGAATGAGCAAAAAGGCCATGAAACATAAAGCATTTAAGTACAAGCAAGCACTGAATGCTTAATGGGAGATTGTTACTGAACCAGCGTACATTATATGCACATTATCCTATAAATAGCACCAAATAATAAACCTGTATTTTTCCATAACGCTACTACAGATTTGTTTTCTAACAAGTGAGACTGAATTTTGGTTAAAGCTGCATTGTTTGTGTTTCCAGTCAGGTGGTTGCAAGTTGAACATGAGGCTGTTAACAAAACAGTTAGCAAACCGCTATAATGAAGCAAACAGTTTGTTATTTACACATCAAGCAGAGACATTAGCATTCATTTGGAGTCATATTTATGAGCCACCTGATGAATGTAAATCCAATATTCACTTTCCCGTCAGAACTCTTTTGATCTCCACTAACTTCTGAGGAGAAAATCTGGCTCTTTAGCAGCTAAATACTAAATGCTCCACTATGTTAAAGTTAGCAGAGTTGTTTTTTTTTCTGTAAACCTCTCTGTGCTATAGGAAAATGAGAGCAGAGCTTGAAAAAAAGAAAACATTGATCAAAAATATACTTTTGCACTATGTATTGGTGCAGAATTGAATTAAAGCAACATTGCATATAAATTGATATTTTTGTGATTTAACACCCCCAGCTTTTGTGCGCTACTAGTGTCATAATATGGAGAGCTGTACAGCTGTGTATTTGTTATTATTATTTTGCTTATGCCAAACATCAAGTATAGCACCTGGCTAATAAATACGTAGTATTTCAACAGCAAAAAGCCCAACTTGCCATCGGTCTTTCAGTCTTTTATTTCATGAAGCTCACGTCTGAGATTTACCCTTGTCTGGCAGCCTCTAGCTTGGTCTCTCCTTTTCTCTTCTTAGCTTCCTTCTCCATCCTCTTTAGTCTCTTTGCCTCTGCCATTTTCTGCCTCTTCTGAGAACCTCTCCTTTCCAGTGGTCCAACATGACTGTGGTTCAAACACTAACTCTTTCTCAGTGCTCTGAGCTCTTGGTCAAGGCTGAAAACCAGAAAAAAAACATTTTCTCCATAAAATATTATCCAGTTTAACCAAATAGCTGGTGGTGTGTGACTTAGTGTGGTAAAGAGTTACATATTTACTTTATGCAGACCACAAAGTTACACAGTGCAGAAATAGTCCTACATATAGTGGGAATGATGGACACTATTCATCTGACAAGTCAGTTGTTTCACTCTGCTATTTTTATGGTGTTAAAGTTACACAATGTTGCTTTAAGTTTGGAATAAAGGTCAGGACTGTTTTTGTCATGACTTTGTCCATTTTCATGTAGAGAAATAACCTGGCCTGCAATTTTTTATTCAGGTCAAACAGAGTACTGACATTTGTTTTTGCAGAAATCAGCGCCGACTTCCTGTTACATCAGACTCCAGCATTCGATTTTTGACACGGCTGACGATTGTGTAAATATCATGAATTGCCATATATTTTTGGAATGAGTGGAAGGCAGCGATGGACAGGACAAAAATAGAGCAGGTGAAAACTGAGTAAAGCCTGATGCACAAGTGAGCTACATTAAGTCCCTGTAACATACATTTTGTCAGGTGACAGGAGGCACCTTGCTAACAACTTAGAATTTTACTGGCTCATGTTGAGAGCGTGTTCCCTGCTGTGTGTGTGTGGTGTGTGTGTGTGTGTGTGTGTGTGTGTGTGTGTGTGTGTGTGTGTGTGTGTGTTTGTGTGTGTATGTCCGTGTGTGTATGTGTGTGTGTGTAGGTGTGTTGACAGGTGACAGGTCTTCTGGGCCAGTGAACTAGACAGACAAGACGCATCACTGTCACCACACGGCTGGTCTGACAGGCAGCCAGGGCAGCCATGACAGGCGTAAGTAACACGTTTTAGCCTAGACGCTAACACACTGTGACATATGCTCTCTAACACACGGGCTGAAGATATGGATGAAACTGGTGAATGACACCTCTTACATATATGTTTGTCAGTAACGGCAAGCCAGTTTTGTGCTGAAAAATGTTTGTTTTTTCTGTAGACGTCTTGGGCACAATGTGTCTGATGCATTTGTACCACTTACTGAGATGAAAAATTAAGTATTTGGAGTAGAAAGATGTTACAAGTCATTGGTTTCTCTTAATCAAGTTATAATTTAGGCAAGAAAAATCCTACATGCTTTATTGTTGGTAAACTCAATCAACATGCATAATGAGAGCTAATGGGTTCTATCATCATGCAAATGCAGACTAAAGGGGTTGGAAAATTCAACAGTTACTATACAGTTATATGTATCATCAATCTATGACGTTTTAAGAGTGCTGGAAGTAATTCTGTGAACCACTGTGATAATTTCCACTTTCCTCAACATGCCTCGTCTACTTATTCTTCCACATCTTCCCAGAATAAGTGTCAGCAATGTTAAACAGCGCTCCATTTTCTTTACAAACTATAATCCTCCACCCATCACTCATTGAATAGCCACTGGAATGCATTAAATATTAAATTGGAGAAGGTAATGTGAGATATATTGCTAGCAGCTGCAAGGTTGGACTTCTTTACTGGAGGATTTGAGTGGGTCAACATGCAGAGCCCTCCAACAACACAACAGCTCATCTCAGGGACAGGTGCACTCGCTCAGGCTCTAAATACTCATTTATTAGGTGTCTATCTCCATTGACAAGCTGCTTAAGTACCTCTATCACACACAGTTACCGATGCACTAGATATTCCTTTGTTACCTTCCCTATGAACAATACAGGAATTTCAGCCACTGCTGCTCACGGTGACTCAGGACATGTTGAAGCTGATAATTTCAAACTGAATTTTAAAGAGGTCCCGGTGGAGTTAAAATGTTGTGTTACATTTGCATCATGTTCAAAGCATCCCACTGACTGTTTATAAGAATTCATTCATTCTTGTATAGTCAAAAAATGATCATGGATGAGTCATATCTGAGGTGATAGACACTGACTAGCTGAATTTCAATAAAAAGCCAATACCACTTAGGTACTGCTGCTGTTGTTGTTGTTCTTATTTTTAGTAGTAGTAGTATTTACTATTAAGTATTAAGTTTTACTGAGATTACTTTCTCATACTGATTTTTTCACTGATTTACGTCCATACTAATGTTACTATTTATTATGCTTTCTATTCTCTTTACAATCCCATTTTACATTATTTTTAATTGAACACATTGTAAGATCTTACCAAGTGGCAACATCTGTGGCTGTGAAAGTATCAAAGACTGTGATTGAACAATCACTTCAGGCTGGCTACAGAATAACTCCCCATAAGTCTCCATATTAAAATGTCCAACTTCACAGAAGAAATAACCGTGTTTACAGCCTGGTACAAACAGTTTTGATCTCTTTAGCTAGTTCCACCATTAAAGCAACTGTACTGAGGCTGAATTTCTATTTCATTCACCCAGACAAATAGTAATATTGTATTAAAGCTTAGTTATGCATAATTAAACTCTTATTGACAGGTAGGTGCCATTACAGGTGGCTTGTTTGAGCACCCAGGCTTCATTCAGCCCGCCTCTGCTTCAACGATGATCCACGTCTTTGCCCATTTTTAGAAAAGCCGGGAGGCAGCAGAGGCAGGGCTGCCAAGATGTTGGCCGCCAGAGCCACCACACTCTTCGGAAACCAGTGGGTGACGTCCATATTTATACTGAGCTTACAGAAATACATTTCACTATTGTGATTGTACCTATATGATTATATGTGACGGTTATCAGCGAAAACTGAAACTGTTTGATGTGTAACGTGATGCTTTGTACAGTCCTGCAAGACATTCAGAGGGCGTGTTTCTGTGAGCTCCACTAATAGAATTATTCCTAAATTATGTGTTTGTTGCTCTAGATAGCGTTTGGTCAGAGCTTCATGTTGCACTATTTATGGAATGTTGTTGATGTCAGTGAGTGTTAAAGGAGATACAATGTATAGTAACGATTGTAAAATCAATTGAAGTGAAAATGCTGGTGCATACACAGGGGAAGTCACGTTGTGTGCAGTGTAGTGTGTACAATACATCAACATATAGGATGCCACAGATGGCAATGTTACAAGAGCACATAGGGGATGATGCAAAGTTCAGTCATACACACACAAACAGATTCCCAGCTGTTTTTAAAAACATCTTGCGCTGATGTTGAATTCAGAGATTTGTTGGTGAAGAGACTACAGTTCACAGTTTGTACAGCTGTTACAGTCACATTAGCATAATATTGGTGTTTATTTGTTTAATTTAATTGAACATTGATACAGTCTCGTATGCAGCAGAACAACCCCAAGAAACTAATGTAAAGACATTTTACATTAGTTTTGTCATAAACAAATGAACAAGATTCTCTATATAATAACTTCATAGATATTGATCGTGTAAAAGTGCTGTTCCCTTAATGTCCATTTTGTTTTCTATATATACATTATTCTTTAATAATTGGGTCACTGATTTGCTGAAAATAACAAAATGCATCTGCCTCCAATCCAAACCCAGGAGATGCTGTGTGTAGGGAATTAGCCAACCTATCTGACTTTTCCTGTACTTGTCATAAGTTCCTGTATGTGAAATACATTTCCTGTATGTTAAAAACATTTCTTACAAATGATTATGGATGAATATGGAATGAGGGTTATTTGGCCATGTGTTGCTTCAGTGCCGGCTGTCTGGTATTTTCTAACGGTAGAAAACAACAGTTGTGGAAACGAGGATAACAAGGACAAGACAGTTGACAGCAACACCACACAGCATGGCAGTTACTATCCTGTTCTGTCACTGACGGTGTTTCTTGTCATAAATGCAAGGTGACTAGGAAATGCTATCATACAAATAAGACAAAATAAGCAGCAGGAAATCCTGCTTGTTACAGGCATACGTTGGACAGGAAACGCAACCTCAGTCAGCACACACAAACCTACAAGTAGGCTTTATTATGAACATGAGTAACATTATTCAAGGGTTATTTTGTAGTTTTATATAGTAAGATTGTACAAACTCAAGATCGCTCCTGAGATTTGGGAACTCAGCAGACAAGGGAGAACTGTACACATCCATCACAGTTTTAATTCTGACCTGCTGCACTATAACTATGTACATACAGCTTCCTGGGCAATGAAGGATTATTCCAGATATTTTGGATGCTTTTCACAAGTTTAACCTCCAAATAAAGTGTACTCAGTTCAGAAAAAAAACACACATTAAGACCTTAAGACCTTATTTTCTGTCTTTGACTCACTGCTAAAACTGCAACCCATGCTTCTCCTTCATTACGCCTCCTTGGAAAGCTGTCGAACGCAGCAGATTATACCAGATTACAGTTTGTCCAGAATTCTGCAGCTGCTTTCCTCATGCGAGTTAAGTGGAGAAGACAATCTAATACACCATTTTAACTTCATTGGCTACTAGGGCAATTTAGTGTTGATTGTAAAAAATGTATTGATCAGGACTAGCTGCACTTTTCTCCTTAGAGTAGTCTAACAACAACCATATTGTTGCACTGTTGCAGCAATAAAGTCTCGATTTAAGTCGAATTGAATATAAAGACAGGACACATTTTGCAGACATGAACACCTGTCTTATTATATCCTCTCACTCATGGCTCTGTAACCTCTGACACTGTTTGGGTCATCATTCTCACAAATGAATATACTAGCTTGGCTAATGCTCATTATTGTCTCCTTTTTCCTCAGTCTCACTCATGACTGAAAAGTCAATGTCCTGAATACTTTATAAGGACTGAGTGGGTCATTATGCTGAGGGTCACCCAGTAACAGCCTCCTTTTGCCCGTTATAGCCGTACATTCCAGAAATGCAGCAATTACATGTCATGTATACTATTAGAATTGGCTGGCTTCTACGGAGGCATCCAGCAGACAAACAGTGGTAAAGCTGAGGTCTGTCATGTGCTGGCCAGTGAGCATCATTAATGAGAGAGAGCGATGAAACATGGCACAACGACATGCATGCCTCTGAGGCTTGGTAAAGTGGCACCGTGGGGACTCCCAGTACTGTACGACGAGCTGTCATAATCTGGGCAGGGCACCAGCCTCATACGAGATGGTAATCGCTGTTTAGATGAGCACTAGTGTGTTAGCTTTTGCTGACATTGTTTGTAGCCATGTGTGTATATTACCCATCTGTTACCAAATGTGAATCTGTGACAAAATAAATACAACATCTGCAAGGTTTGGAGAGCTATTTTAACAAATGTATTTTCCTCTTTGTCCTCATTAGGAGATGAACGCTAGGTCAGACGGAAGGGGAGCCAGGTGGCCATCTGAATGGAATGGACGCATTTTGGATTGTAAAACGCTCATGGTCTGAGTCCTGATCATCATAGATGATTGAGCCTCCATGACAGCTGTCTGCATGGCCAAGTCCAAACTTAATAGTGCCACTTCATTATGCAACCTGCATGTCAGGTAAAAGTAAATAATGTGTCTTAGATCATGTTGAGTATGTGACAGATCTCTGGCTCTGCTGTAGCCTGTTAGGTATGTGCCTTACCCCGTGTCTTCGTTCGATCAGCCGTCCACATTCTTTCAATTCATTGCTAGCTCTGCCCCTTGCACTATGTTTTCTTATGTTTTGTTTGTTTAGTTGTGTCTTTTTTAATTGTGCAAAATAAAATGCTATTTCACATTTTTCACACATCCACTCACTATCACTATAATTATTGTGTATTTGTGCAATCGTTTTTTCTTTCTAGTATGTGTATTTCCCTCCTTTTTCCTTTGTCAAAAGCCAGATTATGACAAGTAGACAGTGATCAATATATTTATATTAAAAATTGATCAGATGGCAACATATAATATGAAATTGGTCACTTTTATTGAAGAACTCACACACAACTAAAACCTGATTTTGCAGTTTCTCCAAGCTCTACAAGGCCATTGTAGCCTCTTTTAGCTCATTGTTTTGCGTGCCTGCCCTCTACCTTTGCTCTTAACTCATTTTGATCCCAGTTGCAAGAGTCACAAGTCTGCTGCTCTGATAGCTGTGATGTACTAACTGCCCATCTCTGAAAGTAACTTACTAGTGGACATATGGGAGCATTTAGCAGCTAAAGATCCAGATGTTTTCATCAGGAGTTGGTGGAGACCAAAAACAGAGCTAAAATAAGACCAAATATTGGACCTGTCTTCATCAGGTGACCAGAAACACAAAAGAAATGTTATTCTGTGTCTGCTGGATTTGGAATGTCTTTGCTGGCTGACATGTTGTGTTTTCATCTTGTTTTACTGTCTCCACATGACTAAAAAAATCATTCAAATCTGTTTTTCAAAGTCATTCAGAGTATTTAGATGTCTTAAAACCTAAATTGAACGTTCATTCGTGTACGGTTGAGTTTGAGCTACAGCTGGAGAATGACCAGTTTGTTTCTGTACTGATCATAAATCATACTTTTCACAAATGACATCATGACAGTGTGACAGTGGGACAGTATGAACAATATCAGGACCCTGAAACTGAAGCAACTCAATGGGATTCAACCATTTTTTGATTATACTTGTGCTTTTCCTACTGTAACATGTAAAGTAAGGCAAGATCCAGGTGTGCAGATCCAGCATGTGAATGAGAGGAGGACTTGATATTGTTCAATCTAAGATGAACATGCAACAGGTTCACAAACATCATCTCTAGCAAAAATATGCAAAAACACATAAACTAACATCGGTTGGACTGATATTCCCCAGGGTGCACAAAAAACACGATTTAAGAAAATAAATAAAAACTGAGATTTCTGTTTTTACAAATGACTCCTTATCTACCCTACCGTAGCCACATCAGCAGTAGTTTAGTTGGGTCACTAAACACAGCTACTTAACCCATCTGCTTCTATCTCAGCTCCTCTTAAAACTATCATCTTTGTATCTTTTTACAGTTCAAGAAGCATAAAATAAAAGCATAAAACACCCAGATATTTTCTCTAAACAGCCCCTGCAGTATAATCCAAAGTAGTAAAGGAAAAAATGCACTGTGGCTGTAGAGGTCTAATACATAACACTTAATCTGTGGTATATTCCTGCTTTTTGCCAAAACACAACCAGATGTGAATACACTGAAGACTAAAGTGACACAGCTAATTCCTGTCCATAATATACATGTATGCACATAAAATATTCAGTGTGCCCTAACTACAGTGATTTAAATCTTCTGTGTAAATTCAATGCTTGCTTTGTCAAGCTTTCCATGTGGAAAACACAGTGCCTCCCTTCTGTACTCCAGTGTGAAGAATGAATATAGCCTACATGCTTGGCTTGTCCTGTACTAGTGGGAATGGTACCAATATAAAAATGTTAATGCCATGCTCTACCAACTAAGGCCCATGGGACAAAATATGGAAATTTCTTCAGAGTCTTTGGGCACCCATTAATATCATTATCATCACCACCACTGCCACCATCACATTTGCATGCCATTGGACGGTGCGCTAAAGCTTTGAGGAAGAATATCAGTCCACTAGACTTAGCTACAATGACGACAATCTTCAGCCATAATGAATACGAGAGAAGCTGACTGCAGGACTGTGAGGAACCTGACTTCCTCGGACTTTCATTTCTAAAGTTTTGCATCTACGCCGCTGCCCAGTCTTTATGGTGAAGGTCGTGTGTGTGCATGTGTGCATTTTGTTGCATTTGGATGCTGAGTGTATGGGTGTTCCAACCCGCCATCCCCCCCCGGAGGTCACTTTGAAATGGAATAGATTTTTCTAGATCTCAGCCAAGGCTGTAGGGAAGGTCACTTCATTAATCACAGCTAAATGCCACTGTCTACCCGTCTTCCTTCTTAACCAAGTAACACTCACAGATAACATCATTGATTGATACTAATAATTAATTCTCCTTCGGTACAGAACGACAGAGAGTATCATTCAGTAGGGAACCTTTAATTACTATGTAAAGACTCATTAGGTTAATGCCATCGTGTGCTCCGGTAGCATGGGGGGCAAATAGATGTCTTCCTCTACCCGTGGCCTTTTGTGAAACAAGATGCTTTTCCCCCCGTCTCCCTCTCTGTCTCTCTCTTACTTTACTTCCTATGTCTCTCTAGCAGTATGCGTCTACGTGCTCGCCTACTTTGCTCTGCTGATTCAGTGTTGGGAAATGTCAAGTCAGATTTAGCTTGAGAGAATTTTGGCAGACGGGTTGAAGCACAAATGATGGAGGAAAGAACAGACACACAGGCTCAGAGTGTGCATCCATATGACTGCATTACTGCCAGTGTGTGTGCATTAATGTTTGCAGTGATATATATGTACATGTGTGCATGTACAGGTCTGGCTTTGTCTTGAGTCACATATACATGCCACCAGCCATGCCAGTGTATCATCAAAGGCGAGAATAGAGGACATGCCATGTTATTTTATTATCTACCAATCCTCGTTGTGTGAAGGAAGCTGATGCAATGTACTGCTTAGAGGCTTTTACTTTTAAAGTAATACTCTCTGACATGTTCACATAAATAAATGTGTCATCTACTACTATCTCATTCAGTCTCTTTGTTTCCGTTGCCAATTATTAAAGCAGTGTAATGACTCAATCCATGAAAGCTTTTACATCTGCTGTTCTTCACAGTCAGTGTCTGGAAGAGCTTTCCTGGGAATCATTCTTCTGCAGACAGGAAGTGATGCCTTTTACATTTCAGATCCATCATGTATAAACAAAAGATCTTGGTATTTGGCAGGGATAGCCACGGTTGCTGAAGCAAAAGAGTAGCACCTGCAGAAACTTCATAAAAATAAAATCCAAGGTTAAGCAAGGTTTTATGAATCGCCGTTATATGACTCAGGATTTACAAAATTAAAAGCGCAGACATATTTTTCTAAGCAGCACATGAATCACACACACAGCCATGCCTAAACAAAGCCACACTGGACACTGATCTGATAAAATGACCTGAATGCGCCATTCAGATGCAGCACTCGGCTCATCCTGCAGCCCTCTGCTAGACATTAGCTCCATCTTGTGGGCTGTGTTTACAGCTTTTACAGGAAAAATTGAGTTAGAGTCATGAAGCAGCAACCAGGTTGTTACATCTTTTCACATTTCCACACTCATAGCTTTTATTCACAAAGCCAAAGTGAGCTTGAATAAGACTGTGAGACGTGTGTAGTTGCAGGATGGAGGAGCGGCTGATGTCATCAATCTGCAATATCTTGTGAAAGTACCATTTCAAAACAAGCGTATAGCTCAAAGCTTATATGGCAGGCCTGAAGAATATGTGATGCCGCGTTTTTGAAATTGGGATCATCATTTCATTCAGAAGACCGTGGCTGCTTTTTTAGCCTTTAAAATATAAACAGTTTATTTCAATCACTATGTGGGTGATATTAAATATGCATTAGCATATAATCACTCTACTGAGTCCATTTAACTTCATTTGACTCTTAGACATGAGATGAATATCAATGTATTACATTCTGAACCATAAGCATTCCTGTGATAGGAAATTGATTACCTTTAAACTCCTATATCACAAAATGCTGGCAAATTCCTTCAACTGTAGCCAGCTTGTAAATGACACATCTGCCGTAACTGATGTCATTTACTCACAGAAGTTAATCAAAATCCATTGTGTCCGGTGTTTCAAAGACTCAAGAAATGTCTCAGAAATTTGGCATTTCACTGACATTTACCCAGACAGAGTGACAGAGGCCCTCTTCAAGAAGTTGATGAAAACTATTTTTGGACATAACCCAGGAAGATTGACTAAATGCAAGCAAATAGTGAAGAGCAAATGGATATATTATCAATCCTGGCAAGAGCAGACAGACACCAGATGTCTGTTAAATTGGATTTTTGATTTTTGAGCTTTAAATAGCCTTTAGGTAGTTTTTAAAATAATGACATAGAACAATGCAAAGTATGCAGACTTAATCATAATGTGCATCTATGGCAGAGTGAATTCATTAAATTCATATCCCAAACTCCAGAGGACAGAAGGACAGAGGGACAGCATGGCTGCCAGAACATATTCAAAACTTTCTAGCCTTTGGTCAAGGTGAATGACAGGGTAAAGGAAACTTTTAGCTCATTTGGTACATTTTACAGTAACACTATTAAATTAAGCCTGTGCCAGGCACTAAATTGTCCTTTGAAGATCATTGGCCGTAGCCATTAATGGATTATTTTTTTAAAATGTTACTTTACAGGAAGGTGGGGGGGGGCATCATAAACCACATGCATGCAGGTTATATCATGACACTGGGCTTCTATGTGTTTTATGAACTGTAATGCATCTGAGGTTTATTACATTTTTTTAAGCACTGTGGCTCAGTGGTCACAGCAAAAGACTTGGTTGGTTCTGTTTAAAGATCTACTCGTGTCTGGGTGCTGTGGTTTCATGGAATTAAGAATAGTGCTGAATTTTGGCTGATAAAATTGTGCTTAGTATCTGCAGTGTGCAGACAAAAATGAGCAACCTGAGTTTAGGCTTGGTTAGTTGGTTTATACTGATCAGTGGAGAACTGGTTCTTTAAACGTATGTGTTGCAGCAAAGAAATACGTTCAGTGTTGGTTAAACAAGGTTAGCGCCACCAAATGAAGTTAATATGAGTCTCCTCCTCCCCGGCCTTCAATGCATCCATCCCAGACTGACTTAAATGGACAACGTCCTCTGCCACGTTCATCTCCTTCCTCACATCCATCCACACAACATCTTATAATTTCATTAAACCTTAAAAATTGCAGGTTCAAACTGAATTCATCACGCCTATTTTTAGCCATGCAAGCAGCATAGCTCTACGGATGTTTTTTTGTCAGCATCTGAGTCGGTCCCCCACTTGGGGAAGTTATTACAGCAGTTTTTATTTTAAATTTCATCATAATAATCAACAATGCAGCACTCAAGATACTACAGTGACAGATCTACAGTGCTTTGCCAGATAATGTTTCTTTAGCCCTCTGCATTGTAACCTCCACTGTGACTAGCAGCAATCAGGGGGCTGCACTTTTACACTCTAAAGCGAGTCTGAGCATGGCCTTAGACCCTCAATTCAGACTGAATAAAAAGGAAAGTAACATCAAGAGGAGCAACAGAGAAGACATCCCACATGACCTCCACTCTATCAAGGAGACCTGGAAAGAGGACAGAGAGAACACGTACACACAAGAGGCAAAACTCAAGGACATCATTCACACCAAAGGGAGCGAGGAGAAGGGAATCATTCAGACAGAGGGAGCGAGAGAGACAAGGGCACTGTTCACAAGAGAGAGAGAGAGCGACAAGAACTAAGGCTGAATCTCCGGGCGGACTGAGATCCGGATCCAAAAGGTCCCAGGATGGCCCATGGTCCAGAATAGAGAAGTCTCGGTACTGCAAAGAGAGGACAATGGGGGAGAAAAACAGGGAGAGAGAGAGAGAGGAGAGAGGGGGTTAAGGCGAGATAAGCACACAGCTTGGACGCTCATGCTCATGGCTCTTAGACTACCAACCAACAGAGGGTTAGAGTGATGCAGGGGTTTTGAGAAAGATTACAGCATTATCATTAATGTCATCCAAATCTTCTTCCTGTCTGTCTTCCTTGGCATATGATTCCGTTAGCTGATACTGTGTGTTTTATTTTGTGTATTTTAATGTTTGTGTGTATGTTTTTTAAACTTTGTGTTTTTTCTGACTCCATTGAAAAACAGATTTTATAATCTCGGAGGGGCTTGGCTGGGTTAGGGTTAAATAAAGGCTTAATAATTAATAATTGAACTTAATAATAATAATAATAAAGTTAATAATAATAAAGTTACACTTTGTAATGTCTTAACAAAAACTGAATTAAGCAGGTTTGGGTGCAGACACTTTCTGCACCCAAACCTGTGTGTTTGGTTTGATGCTTTCAAGCATGATTGGTTGGTTGACTGCTCCAGGAATACCAGAGAAACAGGAAAAGCCCTTTCCTGGAATTATACAGATAACAAGAGATAACTCTCTCTGGTAACTCAGACTGTTACAGCCATCTTCACCATGGGGAAAATATGCAAGTACAACAGAGTTAGATAATTATAATAATCCTTGAATTATTAATAATTAGACTTACAAGACTCATTTGTTAATGCAGTCATTACTGAGTTGACCTGAAAAAGAATCACAGAAATACAGAGGTGGAAAGATGAAATATCTCTCATTATATATCAGACTATTGTAGCTTTCTTTAAAAGTCAAAATCTTATACTCACCTTTTGTTGCCCAAATGATGTGAATTGTAGAAGATTCTCCGATCACTTCAGGTTTGTGGGGTATTTTTGTATCCATCCATATGCCTCCCACATCCGCTATGCTTGTAAATTATTTATTCTCACTGTTTAAATATTTTTTTGTTCTTAAACACGTAACTATTATCACTCATGTACAATCAACTTATGCTGTTCATACTGCATATAATGCCATATCTACAAACCATGTAACACTATTGTGTTATTCTTATTCTCTCTGCAAATGTTATTATTGTTTATGTATAAAGATCTACATATACATATGTATTTGTATGTGTTGTAATTGTTTTAGTTGTAATTATGTCTATATCTGTTTATGTATATTGATAGCGAAGTGAAACCGGAGTCAAGTTCCTTGCATGTGTACACATAGCTGGGCAATTCTGATTGGCTGATTCTGATTCTGAACATCAGGCCAGCATGGCACATGAGAGCTGACGTCCTCTGTCAGAGTAAATGAGCAATGGTAAAGGTGTTCTCAATACTTTATCGTGTATTATTATATATTACAAGGTGCAAGGTCTGATGTTGTCACCATCACCATCAATGACATCATCGTCACTGTCATTATCGTTATAATTGCTGGTCCAGGCAGACCAGTCATTACTATAATCAGTCATCAGTATCTTCCTCACTCTCAATCTCTTGATGTTCATCTTCCTCATGACCATCATCAGAGGAATGATGACCTTCATCATCTCCAGGAACAATTACAACCCCCACTTCCTCATCATCAGAGAACATATAGACGGGGAGAGCATTACCTTCAGCTGCCTCCATGATCATTACTTCAGGGATGCTCAGTGATGCAGGAGATGCCTGAGGGTTAAAGTATATGAAAACCTGATTTTAGATCTTAAGTCCTTAACCCCTTAGCATGTACAAGAATGGTTTCAAAATGTAATAGATGTTTATTCCATACCGTAATATATGTAATATTGTATATTTTTCAACACCTATAATTCTGAGAGCGTCCATGAGGTTGTATAAACAGATATTAAATGGCGATATGGTAATAATAATGGCAATAATAACATAAAATGTTATCATAGGAGACATTCTATCCCGTTAAAAAGTATTAATAACACAAATTTCCTTATATCTACTTACAACAACATAGTAGTGTTATAAAAAAATTTAAAAAAAAGCAACATTAGCATATTAGCACAGTTGCCAAGTTGCTCTTGGGTATATCTCTGCAACAAATGAGGAAGAGGAAAACGCTTACTTGTCACGTGCAAATGCAGCTTTAAACAGAGACTTATTTAGATGAGTTCCTGAAACTCAAGGAGGTAGAATGTTTTCTCTCCTAAATAGACTGCAGGATGGAAAGTGAGTTTTGAAAGCCAGAAGGTTCAGCAGCTGGCCAAGTAATGGCTGAGTCATTGGTATTGATCCATAACCCTTTCAGCCTCCACAGATATATTATGGGCATTTTGTGCCATGCAGCAGTAAAAGTCTTACTTATTGCACACTTAAAAACAGTCACCTCATCCTTTTTTTTTTTTTTTTTTTTACTTTTAAATGCTGCTCCCTAAATATGGGAGCTGATGTTGATTCAAACCCCAAACAGGACTATCCTCTAGGCTCATTGTCTTTATTTTATATGTGCCATCTTTGCCATTGTGTTTTTACAATAAAAATAATAAATAATAAAATAACAACAATGAAAGAACTGTACTATCATAGATGATAAGGGACTGATGAGACTAACATAAGACACACACAAACCCTTTTATTCTTAACCACCTAACCGCCCACACAGCGATCTTATCTTGTTGAAATTCAATGGGAAAATGATAAGTTCATTTCTAAGAATTAAGATCTGTTAATGTCAATGTAAAAGGATGCTCACTTAGATAAAACAGCAACACTTCACAAGGCCAGACTTGAATAAACTGCAAATGAGCAGCTCCAGGTTATGTATCTTGACGACACTGCAGATTTCAGTGCTGATTTTCTGGCTTTTCAGGTTTTCGGGGAGAACTTTACTCTTACACAAATGTTAGTCTTTTTTGAGGATGTGTTCATGTCACAACACTAAAAGCAGTATGGATATGTGAGGGGTTATGACTGAAAAAGAAGTGTTGGTGGACAATTTGTTGATTCACTAATGAACCCGCAGTGAAGATAAGTCAGAATATCAGGCTGACAGTTTACATGTTTTTGTCCATGTTTGTAAGTGTGAATGTCCTGCTGTAGGCTGCCATGATTCACAAACTTCTGGCAACGTACTGTAATTATTCACGACAAGTAACACCTACTATGTGTGGGTGGGAGCAAATCGAGTCATATTGACATGTTTCAGCAAGTAGGGCGTCTGATATCTCACACTAAGGACTGGATTGTATGTGTTCACATCATTCCTGCATGGTGGATGAGGCTTCTTGCACTCCAATGTTCCACTGCTAAGGAAAGACTACACGGGGATGCATGTTAAGAGGTCCTCCAAGCTACTTAACATGTTAATACTGTGAATGTAGCTTACTGTAGCTTTCTGTGGTGCTGTGTCAAGCTCACAACAAACAAAGAGGTTTAGACCGGTTTTGCCTTCAAAATAGATTTTTGTTGAACGCATACTACTGGAAATATAATCCTATTTTAAATTAATCTAAAAGAAAATGACATATTCATAACGTTATAAAACGTTATAAAACAAGAAAACTAAAAAATATTACAAATTATATATACATACGTTTAGCTAGTGGGTTTTATTTTGCTTTAAATTGCAATTTCATAACACAAAATCGCTTTAAAGTGACATAAAATTGAGCAAAAATAAAAAATAAAAAGCGTAACTAGCCATACGAGTCGGTGTTTACACCCCAGCTATCCGTGTCAACTCCTACGCGGATATTATTTTGAAAAGCCATGCCGGAAGTACGGTGTAGGGTGTACGTCTTGCCTTGTACTTGAGCACTGGTCGGGTTTACCTAGTGAAGAAGTGACAGGCGTACAGGGGGAGAAGTTTTTTTTCTAGCTTCGCCTTCTCCTCTACATCATGGAGGCTCATCCACATTTCTCCCGTGAGGAAATCAACAGCACGGTGTGGGAAGTCCCGGAGAAATACACACGGCTCAAACAGATAGGGACCGGGGCGTACGGCTCCGTGTGGTGAGTGACTTGTCATTTACTGAACGCTGCATGAAGTGTTTGTCGTAGTTTGGACTGGACTGTGTGTGTGTGTATGTATGTGTGTGTGAAGAGTATTGCGTCTGAGCCCAGCTTTCATTATTAATGTTAGCTGCATGCAGCCTGAGCTGGGCCTGGCTTATGTCCTGTACTGTACACCAACATACTGTAAACACTGATGACACAGATACTAACTCATGTTAACTAGTTATAACACCTGAGAGCTCATCCGAACAGCATGTTAGCACGGGGACTACATATCCCACAACACACACCTTTATGTGTATTCATCTGTGCAATAATAGAGGGGGTGTTGCTGTTTGATAATGTCAGTATTAAAGATGGCCACTTTCCACTTTGATTTCTACATACGGTTACATACAGGAGCCAAGGATACAGTGAGGAAGCCGCAGATACAGATCATATTGCGTAATATGTATGCACATACATGTGTATGTTATATATATACAGTATATATAGCCTGGTAGTACAGAAATTATATTGGACACAACATTATTGTTGTTAATGCTGATGTTGTTTATAGTTACAGTTGTCATACTACAAGGCTGATGTCAAGGCTTATTCTATCGTTTTAAATGATCTGGGATGTAATTATGATCTACACTCAAGGCAGTGGCAAGGATTTTAGAAATACTGGTCATGTATGAGTCCAGTTTCCACAACCTAAGCCATCAACCAAACTAAAAATGGAAGAAGTGTTTTGTTTTTAAACAAACTTTATATTTTATGTACATAAATAGATTTTCTAAATGTAGTCTAGGATTTATCAGTAGCGGTCTTAAAAACATGCAGTTAAAGAATATGACAGGTGTGTAGGACTACACATCTAGCAGTGCAGATGGTGATTGCAACCGCCTCGCCTCAGCCTCCCGTTTCAATCGTGTTAGAGATATTACACAACAATGTGAAAGGTGCTATCTAGAGTTACTATAGAAACATTCTTATTTACAAAAATTCTTATTTTTAGTTGATTATACACTAATGAAAACATACGTATGAATATTAAATTGCAAATCTGCTATACTCTGTAAATACAGCCTCCTAAATCTCACACATGGGACCTTTTGTTTCCCTGCCACCATAGTGCTTCCGTCTCATTAGTGTAGTAGACCACACACATTTAGGTCACTCCATTTCCACTATTTATTCCTTGTGCATGCACATCTTTGTAAATTGTAGCACTACAGATGGGATTATTGTAATTCCAGACACCAGCTGTTTCATTCAGAACAATAACCCATTGAGGATGTGTAGAGATCTTTCATAGACAGAAGCTTAGAAGTTGAAAATCCTGACAGTCAAAATGATTTAACATTCATCATGGCAGATTTCTGTGCTTCTGCAGTTAGAGCTGCAGATTGGCTTGCAAACTACAGTTTCCAGGGTTTTAGGCATTAAAGTGTGGGAGTTGTAGTCTTTCAGTATGTCTGACCTTTAAAAGACCCACCATCTGATGAACTGGGATCAAGCCGCCATCATTATCTGTAATTTTGCCAAACTGCACATCTCTCATAAATCGTCTTGTTAGAAAATGAAAGCAGAGGAAGGGAAGGAAATAAAAAAATAATAATCAGCAGGTTCATAACTACTGTATGTGCGAGGCGCACTGTATTTATTGTGGTTGTTTATCTTTCTAAACTTGACTTTAATATCCTACTTTAGTGCGTCAACATTGTCCACCGCACAATGCACAAGTGGTGTGTGTAATGTGTGTTGGTGGATGTGGCTCCAAATAGCCTAACAAGCCTGTCCTCCTACGATCTGGTGCCCTGCAGATCACTGCAGACATGCACATGTCGAGTTGCCAAACATTTACATGTTGATACTCAATAAACCACAGCCCCCCACACATTTAAAAAAAAAATGAGTCTCACAGGCAGCTCCTCCATGCACACAGAACTTCTTAGTGAGAGTGAAACTAGGCTGTCGTGTTTTTCTAACTGCTCTGACTTCAAAAGAAAGAAATCATATTGAAACTAGAAAGCACATGCTCTGACTCTGAGGGCAAAGCTAATGACTTCCATTGTTCACCACAGCTCAGCAATAAACGAGAAGACTAAAGAGAAAGTGGCCATCAAGAAGCTCCACAGGCCCTTCCAGTCAGAGATCTTTGCAAAGAGGGCCTACCGAGAACTCCGACTGCTCAAACACATGAAGCATGAAAATGTGAGTAGATGTAACGCAACACATTTCCTGCTCCCTTCGACATACTGTACATAACGTTTACAGTAATCATTTTGATCTTTCATTCCATTTAGGTGATAGGACTCCTCGATGTGTTTACACCTGCCTCAAGCCTCGATGAAATGCAGGACTTGTGAGTGTTTTCTTCCAAAGTAAAGCCCCTGAGGCAAAGACAGGCAACACCTCTGCAGATCTGCAGGTTTAGTATTGGCCTGAAAAATTAACCACAGGACTACAGAACCTTTGGGGACAAGGATGACTTTGCATTTTGGGGGTTAAACAGTAAGCCAGTCTCCAGATGAGACTGACTTATTGCCGTCAGGAGTTTACTGTGTAAACTGAATGTCATATGCTATGTGGTCGAAAGAATGTGGAAACATAAATATTACACTATTGTGTGATTGTTGGACACATGATTCTAAAACAGTGGACCATAATAAGCTGCTGACAAAAATACCATTGTGTGCTGTCAGACTTCCCCTTAAATGGAACTTAAGCGTGTTATAGTGTGTTCTGTGAAGAATAATGACACAGCAATTTATATTTTATACAAAGACCAAAACCTAAAGTTGAAGCAAGAACCGACAAGGTCTTTACTAATGTGGAAAAATAAGATCATCCGAAAACTTGGCTAGGATGGTTAGATGTAAGCAGTTTGACAGTGAGCTGAAGTCATCTGTGCTAAATATTTACGTTACCGTAATGTGGATTTCAAACAGTCATCGTGGTTTTCAACGAGGATTGTTCAAAAATCATTGATGCTTCTCTGCTATGATGTTACTGGTCTCTGCATTCAATGTGTCAGAGAATCAGAGAAGTGTAAGTCCAAATTGACATTTATTTTCATAAAACATGTAATACTTTTATTTGGTCATTTTAATTTAATTTGATGATTGTGTTATTTTTTAGTGTGCTGGTGAGATGAATACATTAAACTGCAAACGTTTTTGCAGCAGCTAATTAGGAGGATTCTGAAAAGAGGATTGATATAATAAAGGTCACTTTCTATTCTTATTACCAAGCCAGTTTAATCGGACAAATTGACGGAGTTTTACAGAAATATGGGATTATTAAGATGAATTCAAATTGAGATAAACATGTTTAAACATGAGTGTTACATAAACATACACAAGAATCCTAAGCTCCTTAATGACAATATGAAACGATGGATTACAGCATTAACAGGGGTGTGGGATGTGACTGCAGGACAGCTTTTTTTGCGTAGTAGTGAGGCTTTGGATAGACTGTTCGATAAAAGTGTCATCCCGCTGATTTTCCTGCTCTGTCTCTGTCTTTTTCTCAGCTACCTGGTGATGCCTTACATGTTTACTGACCTGTCGAAGGTGCGAGGTCATCTCTCAGAAGACAAAGTCCAGTTTCTCGTCTACCAGATGCTCTGTGGACTCAGGGTGAGCAGGGGAGGCCTGCATCACAGAAACATATAATTATTTAGTGAAGTGTAATTTTAACTAATAATAACCTCAGGGCGTCGTGCCAGAATGATACTGTTTATTACAGGCGGTTGTATGAACTTTGATTACATGCATGTACACATGAAGCTTGTCTTTAATGAGTGAGTATAGCACAAACGTATGATGGATTTATAGCCTCAACTGTCAGATGAGCTGAATGAGCACAAATCATACCCAGGTAAATGTCATACATGTTGGATATTACTGCAGTTAAAATGTCTGCTGCCTTCTCTGTCTGCCTCTTCTCTGCAGTACATTCACAAGGCTGGAATCATCCACAGGGTGAGTACAAGTCTAGAGCTGACATCAGAGCTTGGCTAAAGAAAATAGCTTGATTTAGGGTTTTGTAGAAATTGTAACGTGGGCAGTGATTTGTATTGCACATTATTGCCTCAGATAACAGACGTGCACTTCTTCCCGTGCTCCAGAAAGACTTGGAAATGTTGATTTTAACATTTGTCATTGTTACTGAGTCAGATCTAACTCTGCCCCAACAGGTAAGATGAGTTCAGTCTCTGATGTCTGGCTGCATGTCGAGAGATGTTAGAACACACCTTTCAGAAAGACTGCCAACGCTTGTGGGTGTGTGTGTGTGTGGAGTAGGGAAAGTTGGGTTAGAAAAACAGAGCAGTAGCTTACAGTATGAATGGTTTGTTAGCACTTGGACACATAAGGACCTTTCACAGGCACTATTAATACAGACTATTAATACAGACTTGCCAAAAATACATTGTAACACATTTTATTTTATTTTATTGGTTACTAGACAGGAGATTTACAAACGCTGTGCATACCTTTACAGGGCAAGGTAGCTCTTTTTTTTTACATGTTTTGATTATTTAGATTATGCTACTTAACTTTAATTAACTAAGCCGTTAGTGTGGGGTGGTTAATATTCGTTTGAGATGAGCTGACTGTGTGTTTGTGTGTGTTAAGACTGTAGAAAACATGGCTGGTTAAAGTGTTACTCTGCTAGTACTCCACTTAAGGTGTTACCAACACATTGCTAACAGTAACACACTTATCCCACGTTATGTCGCCATATTATGTGAATGACTCTGCAGTGAGTCTTGTGGTCAGCTTATAGATGAGTCACGTCATTGAATTCCCGTTTTAAATCCGCACGGTTAAATTGAGTCGACCGGCTGAGCTATGTTAGGCCACAGGAACTGCAAGCACAAAGTCCCAGTTTTGTTACAGCACAGTGCAAACGCTATAATTCTGCTGTTAATCACTAAGTGCAATGAGTAATCATCACTCAGCTCATTTTCTTTTACAGGATCTTAAGCCTGGAAACTTGGCTGTGAACCAAGACTGTGAACTGAAGGTTTGTACTTTGAAGGATTACACTGGAAAAGCATGATAAACTTAAATGATAGTGTGCGATAAATGCGATAAAACACAGGATATACTGTCTGCTATAAAGTTAGCAGTATCCAGGAAACTGTATATGTCATTGATGTCTGGCAGTACATGTAAAAACTAATCATTCAATCGAACAGTTAATTAACTCGATGTGTAGCGTGCAGTGTTCATGTTTCAAATGCTGATAATCGTTTTCTTTGCCTCCGCTTCAGATCCTCGACTTCGGGCTGGCTCGCAGTACCGACGCTGAGATGACGGGCTACGTGGTGACCCGTTGGTACCGGGCGCCTGAGGTCATTCTGAACTGGATGCACTACACCCAGACTGGCAAGACAATCGTAGCTGTTACATACTCTTACCTCCGTCGGTGCTGTAACTGTAACTGTTTGTCGTGTGAAAACTCCACTTACAGGGATGTCTTTCTTTTAGCAATGGCTTATTTGGTACTTTATGGGTCAGCAGTTTTTTTTTCTAATCCTGTTGTCGGTGCATGACATTTGAAGTAGCTTGGGTGTCATTCTGACAGTAAATCCTTTTTTCCCTTAATCTGTTAGCAGTTGACACAGATGTGTCTGACAGCAGCTTGATAGCGTTGAGACTCAATGACAGCGCTGTCACTGCGATGAAACTGATTTCCCCAGGATTTATGTGTCTGTGGGACATAGTGGTTTGTCATTTTGTAAACAGCATCTACAGAAGGGAATGTAGCGCAGAGAGCAACTCTGGCAACTTTACACTCTTCATTGAATTGTATTACTGGCCAAGTATTCCCAAATGTTAACAGCACAGCATAGATCCTTCACTTTCTGTTGTGAATAGGAACTTTGCTATGATATATAAAGGCCACCTTCCTCATTTCTGCTGCACTGAAACTCAAAACTCTCTCAGTAATGCATGTCCTGCTCAGGTTAGTACTGATGGTTTTTGTCTTTGATGTCTATTCTAGTTGACATCTGGTCTGTGGGCTGTATCATGGCAGAAATGATCAACGGAAAAACCCTCTTCAAAGGAAAAGACTGTATCTTTTCATCTGCTGTCCACTGGACTTAATGACATCAAGTGGTTTCAGTCAGGTTTTAATACCACTTTATTGAATCGTTGTAATAATTAAGGTGATTCAGAGTCACTTGATTAAGCAGTGACAGTTTTATTTGATTATAGACACTATAAATGAGGTGCAGAGTGGAACACAAAAGGCTATTAGACTATATTACAGACTGCAGCAAATGCAACACATTTCCTCAGACAGCATCCAGTGCAGCTAGTGCTGTCACTATATTACACATTACTTTTTCTGCTTGTTTTATATTTGCTTTTTATGTTCTTTCTGGCACCTGATGGACTTTACTGATTTACAGCGCCTGCTAGCAAATAAAACTGTCACTGTTTCATCAAGTGGCTTTCGTTCGGTTTTATAGACCTGCTTGGAAACCCTACTTTCCACAGCAGACGCCTGCTTATTGAACCACCAGCACATGGCAGCCTTAAAAATCCTTGATTGTAACCCCTTTACTACCAGACATGGACCAGCTGACTCAGATCATGAAAGTTACCGGGGTACCTGGACCAGAGTTCATACAGAAGCTGGACAGTCTAGAGGTAAGTCATGGGTATGGGTCATAAATATGTGTATGTATACAGTAGTTAAACTGCTGTTTAACTGTGCTTTTATACGTCACTGGCTGATATTTTACTATTCACCAACTTTCCAGCTGATGAACATTGTTAATAGAGTTAGGAGTGATCGTCTCTCTAAAGTCATTGAGAACACAGTACATCAAATCCTTCATTAAACCCATGGAAATAATATCTAGAAGACTGAAGTCCCACTAGCAGCCCTCAGAGGCTGCAGTATACATTACATCCAACAATAACAACATACTGTAGTGAAAACAATATAAAATTTGTCCTGAGGGTGGCACTAGAGGAAATGTCAACAAAAAAAATATGTAGCAGGAAGTATAATATGAACATGAAGTTATTTAAAGAAATGTATATGAATCATAGGAACAGTTCATCTTGAGCACGTCTTTCTTTTCAGCCTGTCTGGCGTTTAGTTGTTGTGTACCAGTTTAGTAATTTCGCATAAGCCCAGAAACAAGGACCGAATGATAAATGTTTTTATTTATTATTATCACACTATAATGACGCAAATGATGAAATGACGTGTGCACTAAGCTCCAGCACTGTGTGCACTCTTGTGGATTCCTAGGCATCAGAAGCTTTATCAAATGTTATATAACATTTTTCATTTTTACAAGCAAGTTGATTTATTTTCTGGCCTTTCTGGAAGTTTTTCCACAGTTGTCACATTTTTTATGTAGATTCTTGGATCCTAGGAGTTAGCTTTGGCCAGTGTACTAAGAAGCTGTTCCAGTCTGCAGTTTTCAGTGAATCAATGTTTATATCATGCATCGCTCAGTATTTTGGATAGTAGTTTGGACTAAAGACTGAAAGCACTAAAAGCAGTAAAATGACTACAGAATATCTTTTAACTTCAACAAAATAAAATAATAAGATGTTTAAATTGATTCAATGGATTCTACAGAAACACGCCTAGCATTTACAAATTCAAGCAGATGATTTATCAATTACATATCATTTGTCACAGTTAAGATCAGTATCAGTAGTCTTGATCAAGTATTTCGAATCGTTGTTGTCTATGTCAGAAACTTGAATATATACCGTATGAGTTATTGCCTTGATTTGTATTGCAGTCTTATCAAATGCTGTTTTTGATTCTTAATTCTATTTCTTTTTTTAAATCTCTAAAAACAGGCCAAAAATTATATTAAGGCCCTCCCTCGCTATCCCAGAAAAGACTTCTCAACGTTGTTCCCCAGAGCCAGTGCAAAGGGTGAGTTCAGCCACAGCCTTTTTATTGCTGCTAGACTGGTCCACAAATTTTTATTTTTTACCTTTTTATCACACTTGAGACTCGTTTAGTACAAGAGCAAGTACAGTTTTTTACTACTGCCCACAGAGCTGGATCGAGAGTTTGTTGTTGAGGTAATCATCTGTTTCATTCGCTTATAATGTTCATTTTACCGCTTTATGTCTCTATGATGTAACACCGGATTAATGTTCCTTGTACCCCGTTCATGAGAGTTTTTCCACTTACTGTTCTAAATGTTCTGTGTAATGTAAGGAACAGGAACAGGAGAAGTTCTCTGTAGTGGGACGAGAAGTGAAAGTACACTTTTACGTAACGGACAGTAGCAGAGGGGTTTCTTTTGCTGATTCCAAAAGAATTAGCAACGTGCCAGGTGGCTAATCTCAGTATAAATGTTTTATACATTGACTGGCGTGTACAATTTGATGCTTTTTATGTTTGATCACATTGCTGTATTTTTCGGTACTGCTCGCTGTTTGCAGGTATCGACCTGTTGGAGAAGATGCTGGTTCTGGACGGAGATGAGCGGCCCACGGCTGAACTAGCTCTGGAGCACCCATATTTCGACAGTTTGAGAGAGCCTGACGACTTTCCCGAGCCTACACCGTACGACGATAGCCATGACAACGCTACGCTGTCCCTGGATGAGTGGAAGCGTAAGTGAAACATTATTGAAAAATAACTGCCATAATATAATGTGTAAATCTGAGTAGTGAATACATAGACTATATCATTTATAGATCTCACAGAATTCATGTGTTAAACAATCATTTATGGTCTTATTTTTTGCGATCAATCATCAAAGTTCTGAGAAAAGACGCCACAGAATGTGAAAAGTAATATGAGAAAGATGTCACGTATTTATTGCATAGTGGAAAGAGCAACAGTAGAACAGTCTTATTATCATGCCTCTGGTTGAAGAGGACTTGAACTGTTTACCATGTTGGCCATGTTGGATGATTTACAAGCACACACATTCTGTTGCAGGGTGTCTCCTAATGTGGTCATTAATAATTAATGTTAAAATGGCATGAAATATTCCTTTAATGGCTCTGCGTTTAATATATTATTAGGGTTGTAGACATGCTGGACATTCAAAAAACAAATGGCTTTCCCCTTTTACCCACAGGGTTATGCTTCAGAGAGGTAAAAAGCTTTGTGCCATTCCCACGACGGGACTCCAAGAGGAAAAACACCCTGACTATGTCTCCGTGACCTGATGAATGTCTTGTAACTACTGATACCCCAATACACAGCCAATGGTGCCCTTGTATAGTCAAACCATGGATTCACTTAATTTCTGTTACCCTGCCTATGTTTAGATATTGAATTAGTGATCAGAGAGTGAAAACTGACACACTTTTTCTCTTTTTTTTTCTTTTTTTGTAATGTACAGTAGTTTCCTAAGTGTAGATTGCTCTTTGTGTTACACATTCCTTATCAGTGGTTTGTCTTCGAATTTATTGTGACCAAATGTCACATGGTTTACTGTAAGATTAACTGCAATATTGTTTTCCAATTAAACAATAAGACATGATGTGTATGAAATTTTGTTTATGCAGAAAATAGTAAATGTTCCTGCCCGAGACAGGCTACACCAACACTCAGCCAGAAAAATCTCTTGCCATTAAAGTGAGTGCAGAGGTGAAAATAGCAAAAAAAAAAAAAAAAAAAAAAAAAAAAAAAAAAAATCAAAACCTTTGTGGATATTTCCAATATGAAGCGGCTTTGTACTTGACTGGCTTGGTACATTTAGAGGCTGCTGTGTGATGTATATTATCGCACTGAGGTCGTTTGTTAGGGTAAATTCTGTGCCTGATTCTGTTTGATTCTTAGAAATCCTGCACTGGATTGGTGTTATTGCTGCCCATGAGACTTGTCTTAACCATGTAACACAAATATGACAATGGTCTGTTGCATTTTCTCTGAGTATGTGAGTGTGTGTGTGCATGTGTATACAGATAGAATAAACAATTCAATCCATGAGCCTACATGTGTGTGCACATGTTTTGGGTACATGAGCTGACAGGACGGGTATCAGGTTCCAGAAATAGATAGCAGTTTTTAAAAGGATGGTTGGGATTAAAAGCTACAGATCGAGAATGGCTACATCAATACACACTGAGAAATCTGTCAACGACCCTGTGAAGTGGCTTGCGCGCGAAAATCATGGCCTGGTGACGTCAAGGGGGCGGGCTTAACTTGTATCAATTTGCCGTTATCAACGTAGCCCGGAGGCTACCATAAAAGCGGAAGTGAGACATTTCGCAATCAAAATAAAAGAACATAAAAATATGTAAACGTAAATATGTCATCTAATTTTGATTTTGGTCGAGATTGAAAGTCTAGTTTCAAAAGCAACACCGTTTTACAACAGACAGGAAGCTAAAATTAAGTATAAATGATTGCAAAATTTCAACAACGAATCAACCATCTCAAACACCTAACATTATATGCACTTTGTATGGTGTAATGTAAGATCAAACATCCTACAGAAACAGAAAAAAATGAAGTAATAGTATATTATTTTTTTATGTATTGAAAAAATAAAACAAACACAAATCTGTAAATAAAGTCTGGGGATTGTTTGGCAATTAAATACAATAAAATGTTATTAACTGGATGAAATTAAAGTTGGCCATTAAATGTGGACACATTATTTTGAGTTCTATTACTGATGAAAAGTTGACACGACATACTCCAATAAGGATTTTATTTTGAAAGACGTCCCCGGAAGTGGTATGGTTTACTTGGGCTGATTTCGAGTTAGCGCATACTCTAGCCCCCAAATAGCTAGCCAGCTAGCCGAAGGAGGCTAGTATTTCTCCTTCTGACAAAATTAGGTCGACAATAAGCTCTTTCTCAGACCATTAATGCAGATATACCACTTGCGTTCTCAGCAAACCTTTGGGATTGACTGCTTGTCTCCCACACGCCGTGTTGTGGAGAAACGGACGCGGTATAAATTGTCGAAATATACCGGCTGTAGCAGCAAACTGGAGCTGGCTAACGGTAGCTAATAGCTTCGAGACTACAGCGAGTAAGGCGGCTGGCTAGGCAACCATTACTGTAGAAGCGGCTTCAGACCGCCGGCTGTCGAGCTACCTGTGTCAGTCAGTTGCCATAATAGGTAAGATGGCTTAAGTTTGCTACCTACTGTTTATTTATTATAAAGTGACTCAGAACTTTTATTTCCATTTTTGCTAGCAGTAGTCAAACTTGTGTGCCTTGTCAGCGGTACAAAATAACAAGCCAGCTAACGTTGGTACTGCCCATCTGTTAAAGTTAGCAGGGAAGCTAACTTAGCTGATATCTTAAACTAACGCTACTTGTCTCCGTTCTTTTATGTCAGAGCACCGGATTAATGTGCCCTTTTCACCCCGACTTGAACAGATGAAGCATTATTTAAATATTACGATAATATTATTAAATTTTAAACCGTATAAGATCTTTTAACAGTATTTTAAAACTGTAAATATGGCTGACATTTTACTCCCGAAATAGGGACACTGATCAGTTGAGACCTTCGTATTCTTAAAGCTGATTGGCTCCCGGGTGGATCAGTCAAAGTCTTCTAAAAGCTGATTGGACGAGCCTGTTGTTTTGTGGCTAGCCCTGATAGCAGTTGCCAGCATTTTATGAGCTATAGTCGAGAATAATCTACAGAATTTTTCTTTATGGTCATGTATGTGTATTAACAGTGAATAATAACTCTTAGCTTGACATTTATTCAGCTGTCAGTTGATTTTTCTGTGCATTTCGCTCCATGTACTGAGTTGGTGAGAGTTATGCGAGTTGAGGTGTGTGAAGGAATGTTTTACACTTCAGGTGATATTGGCAATATTCCTGCCTAAATATATCTATAGAAGAATAAGCAAATACTGAAGAATTTGTTAAGATAAAAAATCAGAGCAGCATATCATTATAGCACGAGCAACATCCTTAGAAGGTGGAATAATGTCATAACATTTTCTTCTGTAGCACTGTGCTTATTTTTGTACAATATACAAAGTATGTTTGGTATTATTATTATTATTATTATTATTTTCCTTTTAACAGGAGGGAAAGTGTGATTGGTGGCCTATGAGGAAGCCACGTCGAAAAGGCCAGGTGGCAGCAGGAGGTGGAGCCGATGCCCGGAAGTCCGATGCCCGAAAGTCCAATGTCCGGAAGTCCGACGTCAAGAAGTCAGATGTCCGGAAGTCCGACGTCAAGAAGTCAGATGTCCGGAAGTCCGACGTCAAGAAGTCAGATGTCCGGAAGTCCGATGTCAAGAAGTCAGATGTCCGGAAGTCTAATGGGACAGTTGGCGGGCGTGGGGGTGCCCGCCAGCGGTCCCCATCCCCTTATAGCCTCAAAGCGTCTCCAAGCAGAGAAACTCTGACTTACGCCCAGGCCCAGAAGGTGGTGGAGGTGGAACTGGATGGTAGACTGCACCGTATTTCTATTCTGGAGCCTTTGGAGGTCATTACTGAAGATGAGATGATGGCTCAGGACATTAGTGAATGTAACAGCAATAAGGAGAACAGCGAGCAGTCATCATCTCCCACCAGCAGTGCCCAAACAGCCCGCAAACCCGTCACACCCCGAGGCCGCAGGAAAGATCCCAAAAGTTCTCCTGTCAAGTCACCACCACCTTCCAAGAACCACTGTCCCAAGTCTCATCCACAAACACCTGAAAAGTTAAACACATCACACCATCACCACATGACCCTCCCTGAACCCAAGTTCCATGTCCTAGAAACCTTCAAGCCAGTCGAGGCACCTCCTCTGCCTACAGCTTATTACCGTTACATTGAACGCCTAGCTGAGGAGCAGGAAGCTGAGGCAGAATATGACATGGACGAAGAGGACACCGCCTGGCTGGAGATGGTAAACG
Organism: Nibea coibor; assembly: GCA_023373845.1. Taxonomy (NCBI): domain Eukaryota; kingdom Metazoa; phylum Chordata; class Actinopteri; family Sciaenidae; genus Nibea; species Nibea coibor. Next base: position 6,972,279 of record CM041717.1, read on the forward strand.
CTGGGCGGACGTCAGAGGGTTACTCAGCTGTCTCACCAGACACTTTTGAGCTGCTGGTGGACCGGCTAGAGGAGGAGGCATACCGGGAAGCCCGCAGCCGGGCGCCCTCTCAGAGCACTATTGACGACGATGCCTTCTGCTGTGTGTGCCTGGATGATGAGTGCCTCAACAGCAACGTCATCCTTTTCTGTGACTCCTGCAACCTGGCTGTGCACCAGGAGTGTTATGGAGTGCCCTACATCCCTGAGGGCCAGTGGCTGTGCCGCTGTTGCCTCCAGTCCCCCCAAAAACCTGTTGACTGTGTTCTCTGTCCAAACCGTGGTGGCGCCTTCAAGCAAACGAGTGATGGACGTTGGGCACATGTAGTCTGTGCCATCTGGATCCCCGAGGTCTGCTTTGCCAACACAGTTTTTCTAGAACCAGTGGAAGGGGTCAGTAACATTCCCCCAGCACGCTGGAAACTGACCTGCTACCTGTGCAAGCAGAGGGGCCGTGGTGCATCAATTCAGTGCCACAAGGCCAACTGTTACACCGCGTTTCACGTCACGTGTGCTCAGCGTGCTGGCTTGTTTATGAAGATAGATCCTGTGAGAGAGACGAACGTCAACGGAACCACGTTCTCGGTTAAAAAGACAGCATTCTGTGAGGCCCATTCACCACCAGGACAAGAGACTGTCTCAGATGAGGAGAGTGAAGGAAGGGTGGTGGGCAGCAGAGGGAGGGCTAGTAGAGGACGGAGTGCCTACACAGAGGGTCCTATAACACCGAAAAAAGGCAGAAAGACTGAAGATGATACCAAGACGGATAAAAAGAAAGGGAAGAAGAGCACAGAGTCAACAGAGCAACACACTGCTTCACCACAAGTGACAGTGCCTCAGATCCCAACCACCAGGTTAGATTAAAATATTATATATATTTTTTTACATTTTTATGTAGGCTATTTATTTATTTGTTTATTTATTTATTTATTCTTGGACCCAACATTTAAAAGGACAGATGTGTTGGCCACGTTGACTGTACAAAACCTTCATCTATCTCTGTTATACAGGCTGAATATCATCTGCAAAGGAATCCTCTTCCAGAGGAAAAACCAGTTCATGCAAAGGCTCCATAGCTACTGGTTGCTTAAGCGTCAGTCGAGGAACGGTGTGCCGCTGGTCCGGCGTTTGCACTTGAATGTCCAATCACAAAGGAATACTGAACAGGTAAGGGCAGGAAACAGATCTCGTGTGAATGGTTTTGAACCATGCTACATTTTTTGTGATGGTATTCAATGTAACAAACAATTTACTGATTACCTTCAGATACATTTTTTAATTTTTCCTTTGTACAAGGGATCTTTAATGAATATGTTTTACTTTGTAGCCTGAGGTGGATGAGAAGGTTTCTGCTGCAAGAGAAGCACTGAGATATTGGCAGAAACTGCGGCATGACTTGGAAAAAGCCAGGCTGCTGGTGGAGCTCATCCGCAAGAGGGAAAAACTCAAACGAGAACAGGTAACGTACACAGATGTGTTTCGCACGCTAACTGACATGGCGACTGACTGAAATTTTAAACGTCTAATGTGCAACAATTCTAGGAATTCAGATTTTAAGGTGTCCTCCACAGTTCTGAGATATTTGGATGGTCTCACTTTTCTCTGCCTGTGCTATAGAGAGTATATGTTGACATTTTTTTTTCACATGATACTGTCCTGTCAACACGACTGAGTGAAAAAACAAAACAGCAGGGGGCTGCTGTGAATGAGTAGATTTGCTTTAGTGAGAGGAAAATGACCAAACATCCTTCAAAATCTGAAGGATGACCATATAAAAACATGAAATTGTACTCTGGTTGTCCGTGGATGTCTTTTGATTTTATCACATTTCATTTGGCAGAACAGTAGCTTGGTTAGTTTGCATCACATGGTCCCTCACTCTTATCTTCACTTACGGCACTCTTCTTTCTTCTCACTTCTTCATGGGTGTTACTTTCACACATGCCGACGTCATGGATATCCTCCCGACAACTGCAGGTCAAAGTACACCAGGCAGCTCTGGAGATGCAGTTGACCCCGATGTTGGTGCTGCTCCGCTCCACTCTGGAGCAGCTACAGGAGAAGGACACAGCCCAGATCTTTGCACAGCCAGTCAACGTCAAGGAGGTCAGATATCACTGTTGCAACACAGACCAGGTGTATGCACACAGTTTATATATGTGGAGAAGTGGGAGGACCAGCTGGTTCAGAAAGTGTTCCACCCATAAAATATTATCAGAGAGAACTCAAAAAAAGATACTGGAATACCAAGGAGTCTTGGACGCTGTTGTTATGGAGGAGAAACAAGTCATAAAAAGTTGTACCTTTAACTTTTTATCAAGGAACCAGATATTTTTGAGTTCTTAACCTTTTGTACTGATCATTAAACTGGGAGAGTTTCATGCCCTTCAGAGCTGTAGAAGTGACATAACTAAAAATGAATGTGACTTTTACTTCAGGAACCAGGGCGCCAAAAATAGCTCCTCCCACCTGACAACTCTACAGGACTTTGGAAAGAAAAATTCAAACTAACTTTTTCCACTTGTCAAGTTCACTTCCACTAATTTGGATTTGCCATGTGACATTAACTTTAGGAGTTCTATCTTGTTCTTCAGGTGCCAGACTACCTGGAGTTTATCAGCCAGCCCATGGACTTTTCCACTATGGTGTCAAAGCTGGAGAGCCACAGCTACCGCTCAGTGGCTGACCTGGAGGCTGATTTCAACCTGATGGTCTCCAACTGTCTCCTCTACAACGGCAAGGACACAGTGTTTCACCGAGCAGCGCTGCGTCTTCGAGACTTAGGTGGAGCCATACTGCGCCATGCCCAACGACAAGCCACCAACACCGGCCTGGACCTGGACTCTGGCATGCTCCTCCCAGAGTCTCCGCAGAAACGAGACTTTTACAGCTGCACCTGGGAGGATGGTAAGTCAAGTATTTAGTTATATGGTGTATAGTCCAGTACAGTTAAACATTTATTTTAAATTGTGAATTTAAAAAAGTGAGAGTTTTGAGTATTCCCTCTTTATTTTAAGTTCTAGCTGACTGAATGCTCCTCAGTCTAAATATCAGAATAAAAATACTGTATGGTTCCACATGAGTGAAGTCAAGGAGTAAGGAGGAGTTAGTTGTCTGTTGCTTTTGTAAATGATTACGTCTGGTTACCAGTACATGGCACTGTTGCGTGTCTTATTTTGCTTGTCACTTGTGTTGATTTCAGGCTTGTGTGTGTGTGTGTGTGTGTGTGTGTTTGTGGTAGGAGTTTGACTGGAGATTTTTCCTTTGGGAAGTGGTAGCTTTGATTGAGTTACAGGATTGATCAAGTCGGCAGCAGAGGGGTGGGTCATGTATTTTAGATTTCTGGATTTGGATAAATTTCTCACATACCTGATTATAGGCTTGTTTTTTTCTGTATGGGTATAGTTTGAATCTATTTGAATTTGCTGATTTGCTACTGGTTGATCATCCTTTGTGGTTACAGTATACTGTGTCTGTCTGTAGACAGCATAGATAGCTGTGGCAAACTGAACTACAGTAAACAAAGTCAGTTTTCAGATGTCAGTATTAAACCCATATTCGCTTGCGGTCTAAGTCTTTCCTGTTGCGTCCAGTCGACAGTGTGCTGGATCCAGACAACCGGCTTCACATGTCCGTGGAGGAACAGCTGAAGGAGCTCTTAGAAAAGCTGGACTTTGTCACCTCCATGCGATGCAGTGGCGCCCGGACTCGTCGCATCCGCCTGCTTCGTCGCGAGATCAACAACATCCGCTACAGGCAGGGCCAGCACCCCCGCCACAGCCTTCACAATGGACACCTGAAAGACGACGAGGATGACGACGAGGACGCAGAGGAAGACGACGACAAAGACGTCAAGGCGGACAACGGCCTTTCATCTTCAGACAAAGGTGGGTGATGAAAAGCACTGACGTTTCAACAGTATGAAATTGCCAATGCATGAACCTTTTTTTAAAGCCTCTTTTTTTCAATGAGACCAGTTGTGAACATGAGCTAACGGAACATTGTCCTCAGGTAATTGAGCCAGGGTCCCCCCCACGCACCAACCCCAACCACCCCACTGTCTCCAGTCTAGTAAGTAGGGGCCCACAGAGTCTCGTTAGCCATGGCTGCCTCACAACTCCTCTCTCCCAGTGCACTCTATGTCTGCACCTCTTCTATACATCACTCTCATGGACTCACCACTCTCCATTGGCCACGTACAGTCATGCCATACCATCCCACTTCTGACTACAGACTAGTCCAGTCAGTCTCTTGCTACCGTAGAGGAGGGCAGCAGAGTCTGTGATTTGTGTCAGTTAAGTCATAAAACAGTGTTACCATGTTGCTGGTGTTCAGTTGTGAGAGCAAAGTTATTTACTCACTCGTCTTGATAAGGTCCTCCATGTCTACAGAATACCTCAACTCCCTCTGGGCTGTGGTTAGACTGTTAGAATGAAACCATGAAGTGACACCATTTTCCAGTGTGAATACTACACCGCCACATCACACTACATACTAAATGGGCATTCATTTCAAATAAACACAGAGTGAAACTGAATTTCATTTTTCATTTTTCTCCTCCATTTTCCAGAAGACCTCAAATCCACCTCGCCCCCGACACTGGAACCCACAGGGCCGGCTCCTCCTCCACGACAGGGAGACGCACCACTAGAGCCTCCCACCCTGCGGCCAATCACAGGGGAGCCCCAGTCCCCCAGATGGCCCTGCAAACGCCTAAAGCTGGACGGTGACCTCACAGACAGCACAGCAAAGAACATTAATTGCACTAAAGCACAGGAGCGACCGGCGTCACAGCCTCCCATTTTGCACAGTGAAGGACAGGCGGTGACCAACGGCCTGCCAGAGCTCAGCACCCCCCCGCGGCCCACCACCGGGGGAGTCGGACGGCGAACCTCCGTATTGTTCAAGAAGGCAAAGAATGGAGCCAAGCTGTTCAGAGAGAGAGACAGCCCGTTGCTGAATGGAAAGGGGCCGCAGGACGACGGTACAAGCAACACCCCGACAGCACCCAGCTCAGCAGCCAGTACCCCAACCTCCACACCTTTGTCCACTCCATCCAAGACCCCACAGAAAAGCCCCGGACCCCCTGCACTCAATGAAAAATGGACCCCAAGTCGAGACGTGTGCTCAGATAGTGAGCTGGAGAAGACACCAAATCATACACTGGAAAGTGGTGAGAAGCTTTACTGAGTTTAAGATCCTCCACCCAGGGTGGTGTTTTACAGCTGACTAGTCTGAGCACTGAAGTCCCTCAGTAGGACGTGTTGAGTTTACCTTTATTATTAGCTGCGTGTAGTAATATGTAAAGGGGTGTACGACACGTTAGTGCAGTTACAGTTCACCACTAAATAATATTAAATGTAACTACTACATCTATCTATCTATCTATCTATCTATCTATCTATCTATCTATCTATCTATCTATCTATCTATCTATCTATCTATCTATCTATACTGCTGATGGCAGTCTCCAGATAACCTAAAGATTGATTAGTTGGGGTTGGCTTTGTTTTTATTAACATAAAACCAGAATAACATTGTGTTTTTAGCAGAGATTACATTTAAATGTTTCTCATCTTTTAACAAACATTCTTTATCTTCCAAACTAAACACAGTTTGCATTGTAACTTATTAAGATAATAGTGCGGTCGCTGGGATTGGAGATATTCAAACCACTTCCATGTAGGGACAGGAATGGATAAGATTCTATTGATTCTTCTTATCAGTGCCATTCTTTAGTGATTTCCTTATCGATTCCTGATCAGTTTTCTGAGTGGAGGGGGGAAGAAGTTGGCCCACACGTTTGCAAAAGCTCCACAGTTTAACCACTGTTTAATTTTGGCCCAGTTAGCCGGAGCTCGATGTAACAACAGTGTGTCTGTCCTTATCTAGAATGAAATGAGAGAAGGTTTGTACAGTGTTTGTTTTCATTCAGGTTGTTTTTGTCGAGGGAAGAAATCTAAGCCTGTCTGCACGGAGCCACGGTTACTCTAACAGGATATTTACACTCCGGAACAGATGTACTACATGGTTAGCAATGGCACTCGTGTTGAGCGTCAAATACACGGGATTCCTGGAATTTAAGCTCATGTTGTGCAGAGAGATGTTTCAGCATTTCGCTGATGTTTCCACGCTGCCTTGAAATGATCGCTTCGTCCTCTTTCTTTCAATTTCTTCTCCTCCCTCTCGCTGCAAGTTTCCAGCAGCGTACAGGTGAATGTCATTGTTTGCCTCGGCAACTGTCAGAAAAACACGATAAAAGGAAGTGATAAGCTCCGAGGCACGATTTTTAGTGAATTAGAACATTTGGAACTGGTTCTTAACTGGAACCAATTCACTCTGTTTATGGAGGAGCTCAGTTCTGCTCTTGTGCAAACACAGACGGAGAGAAAAGCAAAGAAACATCCCTTCCCTTCCTGTGATTGGCCATTAGATGTATCCATGTCAACTGAAAAACTTCCAGAGTTTATCATAATCCTGTCAAGATTATCGCTCAGCCCTAGCTCCAGAACAGTTGCTTTCAGAACAGACGTGTCATCCATCTTTCTTCAAGAGGAGAAGTGGCTGTCTTTGATTTTTATTCTCTTTTTCATTACTTCAGGTCAGCTAGCTGATATTAATTACACATTTTACAACACGTCAAACTTGATTTTGAGTAGTAATCATGCATCCTTTGAGATCTTCGTTCTCTACCCGATCTCTGCATATGAACTTCTTTTTCCTTCTTAAGTCAACAAAGCAGACATTACCCATTGCACTCCCTTTATCTGTGATGAATGTGTTCTGCTCTCTTGCACTGTTTTCATTAGATTTACCATTCATTCATCATCTGTCCAGTTTGAACCTTGTGGTCTTATTTCAGCAGCAGCTCGTCTGAGATTTCTTTCATTTACTTTCAGGACTGACCAACGGCTTCAAAAAGCACAAAGACGGCGGGTCCGACTCTGAGTACAGCCCGTGTCCAGTCCTCCGTAAAGAAATGTAAGACATGGAGTATGTGTTGTCAGCAGTTGTTTGGTTATAGTAATGATTGACACTAACGATACAACAACTGTCTTACAGCAACTCGCCACCCAAACGAAGCCTTGGGAAACCAGCTCTTTCCAAAGTTCCCTTCCTAGAGATAGTCAACGGAGACTCTGATTACACTGGTGTGTTTTTCATTTAAACTGCATTGCTTTCCTCTGGGTATCATTGCATGTCATCATCTGTTCTTGCTCACAAGTGTGCCTTAAGCAAAGGAAATGTTGTGTCACAAAATATAACCTTATTGGGAATATGTATGCATGAATGTCCTGTTGTGATTCATAAAATGATGTCACCGTCTGCTGCTGCTTTGCAGGCAATGGCAGCCAAACGTCTGAGGACGAGACCGAGCTGGAGCCTCTAGAACTGGTGTGGGCCAAGTGCCGAGGATACCCCTCCTATCCTGCTCTGGTAACTCCTTATTCTACCTAATATGAGTGAAGCAGCACCTAACATGAGCTGTCAACAGGTGGTGAAGCTCTTAAATACTATAGGCAGCTTTCGTCCAAAGCGCACTGTGAGGAATTCAAGTTAACGATCGTGATTTTAATCTAGAGAAAAACAAATCAGCACTTCCCCGGGACCATAGGACAGCTGTGTGCAATGATACAAACAGACCTGAATTCCCAGTTAGACTGACTGCGCGTTCGTTCCAGATCATCGACCCAGAGATGCCCGAGGAGGGCCTGCTGCACAACGGGGTGCCCATCCCCGTCCCACCCAAAGACGTCCTCCATCTGGGGGAGCAGAGGCAGGAGGAGACCAACGAGAGGCTTTACCTGGTGCTGTTCTTTGACAACAAGCGGACATGGTGAGGGTCAACTGTCCTGTCAAATAGGATGATGACTAGTTGATGAGTTATTTTGGCGATTCTTTAAAAAAAAAATAAATAAATAAAACTAAATGTAAATAAAAAGAATAGTTTTATACATTGTAGTTATATGTAAATCTGTACATTCAGAGGCTCCAGCAGTCTAAATCTGTCTCTTTGGTGCTATAGGCAGTGGCTCCCACGTGACAAGGTGACACCCCTGGGTGTAGACGACACGGCAGACAAGCTGCGCATCATGGAGGGCCGCAAGTCCAGCATCCGCAAGTCTGTCCAGGTGGCGTACGACCGCGCCATGATCCACCAGAGCCGAGTCAGCCACAACCACGGCTTTGTAGCCTCCAACTACCTGTAGAGGGCAGCGGTGAGCCCTGTGTGCACCCACAGTCAGCCACTATGCATTTCTCTTTGGTCTTAAAGCAGCAGGTGGGCCGAGTACTTGCTGCCAGTCGAATTTGTATTCACACTGTGGTCTGAAGAGGTTGCTGTGGCAGCACAGAGCCCCGGACTGTAGTTCATTACAAAACCACTAGTGTCTGACACGCAGAGCGGCGGTGGCGTCTGCCTTCGAGTTACAAGACGTGAATGGAGTTACCTTTAGGTCCCATGTTGCTGCAGTCAGTAAGCGCTGCTTCCCTGTTCAGGGCTGCATCGAGGTCTGTGCTTACTCCACCTGGATGTGTTGGAGCTGCGTGTCTGGATCAAATGTAAAAGAATTCCCTTCTATTTTGTACAATGCTACTGCCAAGGAATCAAATTGTCAGAAAAGAGATTTGACATATTTATATGAAACGCAGAAGACGTATGAATGGATCACTGCCATCTTTTATACAATAGCTTTTTACATTTTAATCTTTTACAGAGACACTTGTATATTATAAAGGCACACTTTGTGTACATATGTATGTGTATTATCAAACCCAGTTTAATTTAATGTTGCTGTTTTTAAAAATGCGTATTTCAATCAACCCACAAGGGGCAAAGCGAGGCTGTGTATATTTGTGGAGATAAAATAATTCCTGACTTGCTGCAGTGTACTTTAGCTTGTCCTTGATGTAATTTCATTGTGCTGTGTGCGTGTTGCGTGTGTGTATGTGTGTGTACATTCAGAGCATACAACACAATGAGCCATTGTTCTTTATATTTGAATTCTCTTTTTTGATACAGAGAGAAATAATTTATTTATGGAAGACAGAACTATAGAAATAAAGCTATATTGGTTAAAGTTGAGAATTAAATCTTATTTAAAACAAATGGAGTGAGGTTTTAAAAAAAACATGCAGCCAACATTTTAACTGATGAGTTCACGTTTGGTTTGATGTCGACGATTTTACTCTAGAACCAACCGCCATCGTTCACTGTTGACCCCCCAGAAGAGTCTATTTATTGTCGAGAGCCCCATTTTATCAAATGGAAAAATACACCTTTTATAAGCTTGTATTACCTGCGTATTTTACCTGCTCACCAAATATTTTGTCTCAACCAGTATTTCCTCATTTTGGGAAATAAATGCTCTATTAAAAACCTTTTGGGATTCTTAACTGCGGTGTTGTGTTTTTCTTTTGAAAACCAAAGTTCAATTCTCCTGCATAATTTCATCAGAATAATCACTTGTTAACAGATGAAATTTTGTCCCTGATTTCAGCCAGAAAATTCTCTTTTCCACTGATGAACTGTTCATTTTTTTTGTTTTATTTTTACAATCCTCAGCATAATGAAAAGTACTGTTAGGCGTACATGTTAGCCGTATACAACAGTTATAAAAAGAACTATAAAATATCTTTTGTCCGAACAAACTACAGCAGTCCACAAACACATTTCAGTCCCACTGGAAGCGGAAATTTAACTAAACACACAATAGACCAAAGAATCAGGTGAAAACGTAGTATTTCCAAAATATTTTGTACAATTCTCAGCTCATACAGGACCATCTAGTGCTTAAATTCAAACATGAACTTCCTCAGAGATGATAGTGGTGATTTTTTTTTTTTTTTGGTTGTTTTTCCACCATTTCCAATTCCTGTCCGTCAGAGTCCAGGCTGCTGTCTCGTCAGGAGGAGGTAGTTGTGACGGAGGGTTCGTAGCTCTGTCAGACGGCCCAGCAGCCGGCCAAACCGCTGCGGTCCCCCTCGCGCAGCTCCAGCCTGGGCCCCACACACCCTGGACAGCAGGTCCAGAATCAGTTCCTGCATTTTCTCGACACAGCTGGCTGCCCGCAGGGACGCACGGTCTGCAGGACCAGGACATACAGAGAGAGAGAGAGAGACATTTCACAACACTAGAACACAGACCAGATCTATTGCTTTGACTTTATATCCAAACAGACTGATGCGTTCAAGTTGCCAAACAGCGACGGTATGGAAGAAAACCCACAGCTGTCCTGTTTTTGCTACAGAGCCTGGAAGCAGTAGATCCATTTCAAGCCTTGATAAAGTCTTTAGTCAGACTGACTGAGTGAATCATTTTACTATCACAGCCTCCTGTTTTTAATGATTATTTCCAGCTGCATAGAGGATGGGTGTCTCGACATGATAGCTGATTGGATTTAATCTGATCAAACATCCACAAACAACAGACTACTGATCTGACCTGAGCAGAGCAGAGCTGTAGCAGTGAGCAGGGTGTATTCAGCCTCCGTCACCCGCAGCGTTGCCATACTGTGGAAGAAGTTGAGCACCGGCCCAAAGAGATCCTCACTGCTTCCTGTTCACACCAAACAGGAAATGGATTTTTGTGTGAGTTAACTGCATTTTTTTTCTGTTTTCACAGGATGTAAGACATTTTTCTGAGTGCAGGTCTGGATTCACCTGAGTTGACTAACGTCCTGCTGTGCATGTTTTCCTTTGACTCTACGTTTCTCAGCCAGTTGTGTGTCGACATGCTGTAGAGCTGCAGGGCTGATGACAAGAGGAAGAGTTCAATCGAATGCAAGCGCAAATCACAAAAGTGTGTCTGTTGGTTTATTCACCTGGACTCGGGCTTGTTGGGTTTTGGGAGAAGTGTTGAGCTGAGAGCAGGAACATGACCTCCAGTGAAGAGACAGACAAGAGCGAGCTCTGGTCTGAAAAATCCAGAAGGTCAAAACCTGTGAGGGCGACGACATTATTATTATTTTTTTCAAGATGTTCTGAGTGAAATATTGATTAAATTACAAAACATCTACTTTGTATTGTCATGTTTTTATTCCACGTGTGTGATATGACATATTATGCTCACTTGGCACATGGCTGTGACAATGGGTGGTTCTGCATCTTTACCATGATATATTTCTGTATCTATGTCCTTTAGCCCAGCTATTATTATTACAATAAAGATTCCTGATTGCCATCTGTCAATTTTATAAACGAAAAAACAAAACTTCATAAGATCTTCCTTGGAAGTCTTTATTTAAATGTGGCATTATCGTGTGTCATGGAGTCTCACACGAGACAAACCATTTTAATACCACCACCTCTGTGGAGCTAACATCACAATGGCAACATGCTGACAGTAACAATACTAACATGCTAATGTGGCGGAGAAAGTATAATGTTTAAAACATCTCAATTTAGCATGTTAGTTAACATTTACATTAGCCCTGAAGACCAGGTACAGCTGAGGCTGATGGGAATGTTGTTAGTTTAGTTGTTGTTGTTACTACACTAACCAGATTAACATTTTGACCTGATAGATAAACAATTACAATTTATCTGTGTACCAAATTTCAGGACGAGAGTTATTAGGATATTGGATCAAAGTGGAACTACAAACCAACCTTGCACGTTGTAGTGCTTGACTTAGCTTCATAATATTTCCCTGTAGAAAAACATTCCAGAATGCAAATGATACACTCCGACACATACTGTCCATCTTACCTGGTACTGTCTTGGCAAACTGTAGCAGTCTTTGCAGGTGTGGTGATACAACATCAGACAAGCCCTCGCCTTCTTCTGTACACGGCCACTCAAACAACTGAGAAGACACAAACAAGAAACCATGAAGGCGACATAAAAAAAAACCTGACTGTGTTTTAGGAAGTACAACTACCACACTGTGACGACCTACCCTGCTGTGACTGCTGTCCTGTGCTCTGTACAGTCGATGGGCCTCCACCATCCTGTCAACGATATACTTCTGGTCCTGGGTTAAACTGGCAGACAAAGCCTGCTGCAGGTGAAAGGTAGCCCGACACATGTTAGATCAGTATTAGTAATATGATATCACAACAATCTGACCAGCCAAGCACCCAACCAACTAACAAAACAACATTCTACTCAATCATCTCATCACCACTGTCTTCTTAATCATTCCATCAACTACCATCTAACAAAAAGAACAGCTAACTAATCCCCAGCTACCCATAGAGCAATATAACTTATCATCAGTGTGAGCCAACAATCCAAAAGTAGGGGCTGGGAGGTATGAGAATTTATAATGAAAACATAAAAATTCTCAACTGTCGGAAAATTTGCTGTACACACTGTGGTTTTGTCCAGATATAGTTTTTCACAAAATGCACTATATCACAATATATATTAACACTGCAAAATAAAACTGCATTTACTGTGAACTGACCAACCATTTCATTATTTCAAGAACTCTCAGCATCAGTCCTGCATACAAACTAAACAACTCATCAACGATCTCCAGACTGCACTTTAGCACAGCTGTGCTTTGAGCTAAACGCTAACATCAGCATGCAAACATGCTCACAGTGACAATGCTAACATGCTAATATCACCATGTTCACCATCTTGGTTTAGCGTTAGCTAAAACAAACAAACAAAGTACAGCTAAGACTGAGACGGTTAGCAGAAAATTTAAATTGTTGACTTCTTGGTGGCGCCTGAGGAAAACCCACAAGATTCAGAATAAGTCACTGAGATTCATCCACTGGGGAACACGAACAACAGAATTCAGTACTCGTTGGCCTTGACACCAGCATGACCAAAAAACTGACACAATCCATCCAGTCAATAACAAACTGAGTCCATCCTGATTTCTGGTACCTGTCCAGGTAGTCTGCTGCTAGAGCTGACCCTCCTGCTGTCTGTGTTCTCCTCTTCCTCCTGTCCTCTGCCCTTACCTCCTTTCCTTAGTCTTTTGGACTGGCACTGCACCTCCGTCAGAAGGCCTTAGGGAGAAAAAAAAACACATTGTCAGACTTATATCAAACAAACCATTGATTAGTCTGATCAATCTTTTATAACATGATGTTTAACATTTCATTTCATGGCGTTAAAGAGCAGTCTCTTACACTCAGCCAGCATTCCCACAGCACGACACTTCCTGAGACGGCAGTCTTGGCACTTCCTCCTCATGTACATGTCCATCTCGCAGCCACCACCACTCTTACAGTGATACACCGCCTTTTTAGTCACACTACGCCTAAAGAAACCTACAGCATCCGGATAAAGAGGTAAGGATGAGGGGAGGGTGAAACTAAATGTCAGTAGAATACAAATATGAAGCTCTGGGGAAAAGAATAAAAAGAACGCAGACAGAATACCTTTGCATCCCTCGCAGGTAAGAGCGTTGTAGTGATACCCTGATGCTTTATCGCCACACACCACACACAGCTCGTCCTGACCTCTGCTCTTCCCTCCCAACCCCACCCGTGTCCTCCTCCCCAGAGGCAAAGCCACTGCACCGAGGCCCTGAACCATGCCCCCGCAATGGGGCTCTGGGGTGGGATCGCAGGGGGCCTCCAGGCAATGAGGGCTGTAGTGGTATGGAGGATGGCAGAGCTGCGAGGAGGAAGAGGAGGAGGAGGGAGAGGAGGTGGAGGATGGCGGAGAGCCATAAAGAGAGAATGGCAGGTTGGCATGGCTGTACTGTTGTTGGGTGTAAGGGAGCAACTGGAGGTCTGGATCCTGTAGGGGGTAGCCCAGAGGGTCAGCCAGCATGTCTGAAATGGAAAAAGAAAATGGAAGTCCAGGTGAACAAAACTTGTAATGACTGCTGTGTCGGTTTAGAAACTTATGAGTGAACAGTCTACAGCTGCAGATGTAGACCGCTTCAAGATGTTGTTTGCAACTCTGTGTTCATATTTGTGATTTGATTCAATTTTCCTTGATAATTCTCGATAAGTCTGAAACTTTCACAGACTCATAGAACTTCTTAGAAAACTCCTGCTTCCTGGAAAGTAGCGCAGGCTCACAGGTGTTGTCTTTCTTGGCCTTAATATCAGATCAAACTGCCAACTGACAAACCTCTCGAAAAGACTGAAAACTGACAAGGAGCTGATCCTCAACAAGTATTATCTCTGTGCCATAGAGCTCATTCTTTGCCCAAACCTATTAAAAACACATCATGAACAGCAGGAGTGTAATTTTTTTTTTAATCAATCCTACATAAAACATTCTGCTGTGTATTAATCTGTGTCTGTAAATAGTCCTCAACATATACACTGTTTCCTCCTGTTGGAGAAATGTTTGCTACAAATTCTCACAGTGTATTACAAAATGAAACTATATCTTTGGGACTAGTTTGTGTGTGTTCAGTTGGAACCAACGGGCTTGAAGCTGATCGCTACAGACAGGGTAGGGAAACTATTGATGAATACCTTGTTGGTCCTTTCACTGAAAAATATGCAATAAAATATGAAAAAAGAAAAATATATAATGCCAGATCAGGACTTCAAGAATGAGTGAGTTTACACTTGCACAGTATCTTAGGGTTAGGTTATAGAGTTTACATGGAACATGAGAAATGTGTCTGTGCAGGGTTGTGTCTTGAAGCCAGATACTAGTGAGATACTGCTCATGTAAATGCATTTATTGATCCGTCACTATGTTCAGCACCATCCAAGCAAGTCTCCTTCTTGAAACTTAAATCGTGTCAGCACCATGAATTGTCACCATGTTTCTCTCACACACCTACACACATCTGACAATTGCATCATCCATCCAGAAACAGGAACGAACATTTCAAGCGACACTATTACGCAGTTACAAAGTCAAAGGGAGTCACAGGAATGTGGTCTTACGTGATTCGTGTGATTTGGTTGCTTTTATGGCTCTTTTGGGATATAATAAAAAGCTGAGATTGAGACCTTGTGAACTTGTTCAGACTGCTGAAACAGGATGCAGCTGAAGGCTCCAAGTGCCATTTAGGATTTTTTTTTTTTTTTGATCCCGTTTTCTGGATGCTTCATTCAGTCCGTAATGGCTGCTCAGTGTTGTGACGGACTGAAACGTCTTTGACGTGTGGGTCAACAGCTTGTGTTTTGCAAATCCTGTCTCCTTTGAGAAAACATGTGTGACCACTGGCAGCCTCTTAAAGTACAGCTGGACCAGTACAACTGGGACTGCTGCTGTGGGATCTGTATTGCGCTGATTAAACGGAGAGCCCACCCGACTGTCAGGAGTCTCTGGACTGCCGGAGATGGAAATTTAAAGGATAAAACATGTTGCGTGATGTTGACCTTGTTAAAGTCTGCCTTTAAGCTTTGACACGGAAACCATTCATCTATGTAGCTCCACCGTGTTGTTAAAGGGCCACTTCAGTGATTTAGAGTTGGCCTTCTATAAAGTTAGGGAACCAGGAGACGAATAAAATCAGTGGTCAAAATCAAATTAGCAAAGGTCATGATATTCTGACTTGTAGTCCAAAGTACGGAGACAACCCTGACAATGGATGATGGACAGGGCCATGGGCTCATTGGCCGGGGGTTAGAGGACTTATTTGTATTGACTGTTATCAGCAACTGTATTCTTCTGGAAAGTCACATGGCTGAATAAAATGTAGAGACGTCCTGATCACATTTTTTCTAAATTATGATTCTATCATTTCAAGTATCTGCTGACCCCGAGGGTGATCTGCGGCTCCACTGTCCGCATGCTAAATATGAAGGTCGAGCCAGCAGTTGTATCTCAGCTCAGCTCAAATACTGGAAAAAAACCAAAGGGAAACAACAAGCTCGGCTCTGTCCTCCTAATGGTGCAGAGGTGTTGTTAGGTGGGCAGAGCTTAGGCTAGCTGTTTCCCTCTGCTTCCAGTCTTCATGCTAAGCTAAGCTAATTGTCTCCTAGCGTGTCCTGACGTGCTTTCGTTTCATTCTCAAGAAGAGAGGTGGAGACTTTGAGGGCTGGCAGGCTATTCTCACTGCTGCACTTCAACCTCGCCTCACTGAAAATCGATGACTGATGGCCTTCCAAAGACCCCTGCTCTGATCGAGGAAATGTCAACAGGATGATCACTTTAAAGGGCATTTATTAACCCCTCCTCACTCCTTTTGTCTTAGTTCTCTCTCCAGATGTTTCCTGTCTGTACCAGACTGTGGCAGCCATAGTTTTTTTTTTTTTGGGGGGGGGGGGTCTTTGCATTCTCGACATGTGACAGAGCTGTGATCCGCACTGTTTGTAAACCATTTGAGCACTGTCTAAACACTCCTTGGCCTCCCTTCCATCCCACGCACACCAGGGAGCCAAACAACACCAGCAAACTACCCCCCCCCCCCCCCCCCCCCCACCTCCAGCCCCCCTCGTCCTGTTGCTCTAAGGGCAGGAGGGTAGACAACTAGGGGGAATTTGTTGATGATACACGTCAGTATAAATAGATCCTCCGATGCACGCTCAGCCTCCCTGCGTGCCGTGAACACAGCGAGCCGGCTGAACCTCCTCAACAACTTTTTTTTTTTCACGTCACTGAGTTCTCAAAGGTGGTAAAATACAAGCTTGGCGTTCATTCATCTGTGAGAGCGAATGAGATGAGGTCGGGTTGAGCGCAGAGTTTGCACATCCTCGTTGTGTAACAGCGTAATGCATAAACCCACTTAATTAAAGTGGGCCCGTGTAACTTTTGCTAAACACGAGTGACGGTTACGGGATGATGCTAAATGTGCAAATGTCATTTTGATCATTAAAATAGAAAAAAAGCCACAAAAGTCTGACTTTTACAACGTGCATCAATTAACTGCTCAGCTGACACACACTGAAAAACGCTACATATTTACATATGAGTGATGTAGTTAGGACTGAGGTCACGTCTGTTTAATGTTAATGTTTAAGGTTCATGAGGCTTTAGATTCTTGCGTTTATTTCACTCATGTCACAATAAATAACCCAACATATCATCTTTCTTAGAACTGATGATAACTAACCACGTGGATAACGGGGGTTGTATTTATCTAGGTGAACCAGGTGAAAGTATTGTCATAGGAAATATGTGACATGGCCTGTGTGTTCTTTGGATTACACTGAGTTATAACCAATCTGTTTCTAAAAGACTAAAGCCACCACAAAGGAAATTTATTCCAAACATATTAAACCTAAACTGAAGTAAGTGAGAAAATCTGATTAGTAATTTGGGGTGAACAACCATTTTCCTCAGTAGAAATTGAAGAAGTGCACCAGCTGTGTCTCCTTGTTACTGTACGTAAGAAACGTCTAGCTTGCTGTGCAACTGATGACACAGTGTCATTTGAATGAACCTGACTGATAACAAAGAAAGTGCTTTGCAAATAGAATGTTCACACATTCAAATCACTTAAGGCCTGAACACCCATGACTATATTTTCTCTTCCATGTGTCTATTTAAATGAAACCATTGCTTTAAATGTACTGGTATCACATGCAAACGTGTCAATATGTCACACAACCTACTCTAGAGAAGAACAGACAGGAGGAGAAGGAGAAGAGAAATTAAAAGAGTAAGCAATAGTGGGATAAAAAACAGAAGTGTCACTGTGGACTCACCATAGTACTGAAGCTGCTGCTCTGTGGAGCAGTAACCATCCGAGGTGGAGAGAAACCCCCCTGCTGAAAAGCTCATCTCCAACTCAGTCCACTCTCTCATCTGGACAGAAGATCCTCTCTTTAGCTAGCAATATGGGATCTATCTTCACACACACATGCAAAGATATAAACATACACACACAGTTACTCAGAGGATTCACACAGATATGAAGGATCTGGGAAGTGCGGAGACATTCCTCAATCCCCAGGATGCGTCCAGGTCTCTTAGCTGTCCAGGCTGATATCCCAGCCTATTTTTAAAAAAGCAGAGAGCAAGAGTGCAGCTGAGGCTCTTGGTCTGTGGTGGATGATGTGCTGGAGGAGGTCTTAACCGTCCTCTGGGGATAGAAAATAGGGAAAGCAAGGGACACCCAGGAAGGGCAGGGATGGGACTGTAGTCCAAACAGCTGGACCTGGCCCGGGATTGGACAGATCAGAAAACAGTGAGGATGGATGGATGGATGAATGGAGATCTCATCCCTCATGGGCAGCATGAGCGACACTCAACATTAATGGTGTACATGCATGTGTGTATGTGTGTGTGTGCGTGTGTGTGTGTGTGTGTGTTGAGGTTTGGCTTGAATGGATGTATCCCAGAGTGCAACAGCTGGGCTGGGCAAAGGAAACATTTTCTCAGTTTGATCTGATGATTTGAATAAAAGAATTCCCATCATTAAATCAGTCGTACAAAGTTTCTTTGAGTATTTCATGAACTAAAACCTGCTTGTGAAGTTTTTGGATGCAGGTTCTTTCCAAATTAAACAAACCCTAGTACTTTTGAGTAAATTAGTAAATTGAGTTTACTATTCCTAAATATAGTGTGTGTGTGTGCGTGCATGTGTGCACGTGCGTGAGCTATGTATGTGTGCGTTCGTCCATGTTTGTCCTCCAAGCCTTGGGAGTGTGTTTACTCTGCCTTTTGTTTACTGCTGTTCTGTTTGTGCTGCAGTTAATATTGGACAGCAGTTAGATTTAAGGGGCTCGGGGACCTCCGCCTCCCCCACAGACAGTTAACCAGGCCAGGGTAGAGCGAAAGAAGTCGAGGCCTGATCCACCCTGAGGAGACAGAGGAGTGACCTCAACGCTGGCCTGCAAATCTCTGAGCAGGACCGTTTGACATGCAGCATGCTTACTGAGGATTAACGGCGTCCTCCCACCCGCATATCATCCCTTTCACTGGCTAATTATTGGAACCAGGACGGAGCTGCAGTTAACAGAGGGTTACAGAACCGTCACTGTAGCCTCCACTGGAATGATCACGATCGATCCCAGTGACAAATGACACAGGAATTCTGTTGTTAGCTACACAGAGTCAGTGCTTTGAAGATTATGTCCAAAGGGTAAATTGCTACACATGTGATGAAACTCCATGATGACAACACTGCTTCAAGATCAATTGTACTTTAGGTAAAAACACATACCAAAGAGAGCAAATAAATGAAATGAAAAACAAGTGTACACTTCACTACAAAAAACTACAATAACTTTTGATGTAATATAAAACCGAATAACGATTTGCAATCATTTGCATTGTTGGTGCACGATTTGAATGGCCAAATAGTATTTTATAAAGTCAGGTGATCTGAGAGATTCAACTACATTCGACTATGAATATCTGTACCACACTTGATGGAAATAAACCCAATACTTGCAGAGGTAAGCAGGAATATGATCATTTTACAAATATTTATTGGACTGACTCACCTGATGATAACACTTGAAGGAAAGTCAAAGTTATCACAACTCTTTTTTTTTTGTGCACCAAATGTCATGCTGATCCGTCCAATAACTGTCGAGACCTTTCACTCAAACCACAAATTTCATGTGTGGTGGCATTACAGGAAACATGTGGGATCATTAGGATTGATCCTCTGGGGAACTTCAGAGAAAACTTTGACCTGCTGCTGGTAATTGAGGAAAGATTGGAAAATGTTTAAAACCATTAGTATTCATGCTCTGGGCACCATGAATATCATCAAGATACAGCTAATGGTTTTTAAAATGATTTTCAAAGACAAAAATATCAATCAATCGCCAACCTGCCACTAAACTAAACATCAGCAGTTCAAAATCTGTAGAATTTATGTCGCCATGCTTTGCTAAAAAAAAAATTAAACTACCACTGAGGTAACATCGACTCACTTTATTCTAATTCAGACCAACTTGTTTGATTTTCTTGATATTACTAGAATAATCTAAATGAAGCTCTGTTTCAATATGTCTACCTTTGTTTCTTGATTTTTTTTTAATATTACTAGATTAAGCGAACTTGTTTGGTTGAAAGTCTCACCTCAGAGGCAGAAAATGAAACTTTCTCCAGCCTGGGCATTCATTTAAATGAGATATTCACTGCATTGCACGAATATAGCTCAAAGAAAAGTAAACAATTTGAGAATAGACACATCGCCCACACACTGAAAAAATATTATCATCTGCGTAAAATGTAAATTTCTCAAAATGAAAGATTGGTGGTAGTCCCTGGAATGGCATGGACTCACTGCTAAAGAAGAGTTATTCTGTTGTTATTTCTGTTGTCACGTTCCAACATATGTGGCAAAACAAGCCATCAGCCACCCCTCCAAGTGCTTCTGACCTCTGAGGAATGGAAGGAGGATAGAGAGCAGGCAGCAGAGCTTGGAGTGACACTAAACGATAGGGACATTGTCTGAGAATGTGCAAATGTTGCCATGGATCTTCTGGAGGTGTCACACTGTTGGACACGAGCCTGATTATGAGGCCTTATCCCATGGGAGATGAGTGTCATGAAAGAAGGAAGAGAGGAAAGGGGAAGGAGGGAAAAGAAAAATTTAGGGTAAGTTCACATCAAGGATTGCTAATTCTACTGGACTCTGGAGTGTGGAGTCATGCTATTAGTTGGCTTGCTTTGCACCAAGACATTTCCATGAAACCCAGACTTAAATAAACCAAACATAAAAGGTCATCTTTTCCTCTGCGGTTCAAACCAAAGAACAAACTGATGGCATGTGCTAACCCCTAAACTCATTAGTCCAGAATCACTCACAGTACAAGCCTGGAGATACATTCAGCACATCATAAATCCTGTTCAGGACGTCCTCTCCATGTGGCCTGATCCTCTCTTTATCAGAGAGCTGCTGGCTGGTAGCTGCAGCTCGATAATGGCCTGGACTGTTTACTGATCCTAGCAGGAAACTGATGCTTACGTTTAAGTGGCCTCAGTATTCGTGAGTAAAGTCCATATCTTGTGTTTGAGCGTATGTGGGTGAGTGTGGTTTGGGAGGGGTGTATTCAGCTATCATGAGAAGGAATGTAAATGGTCAAATAGTAGTCACGTTTACTTAAAAGCATCTGTTTGAAAGCATTATTACGAGACTGTACTTGAAAACTATGCTAACTATCTTAAATGTATTCATTTCAAATAAAGGTTATGTATGCTGGATGTAATCAAATACACTAAATTCCTCATACAAACAGCACCCTGCACTAGTTATTGGAGCATATAGACTGGCCGTCATATTAATAATCTCAATCAGTTGGTGTGAAATGCACTTTGCTTTTGGCTACGAGAACCTTTCATGGATGAAATGTACACCATGAAGGAAACAGCAGTGCAGGATTCAGAACATCTTTTCAAATTTGCTCCTTATTTTAAAGACCTGAGAAGTCGTATAGAGCTAACAGCATCTCCAGCTGCTCACTTTGCTTTTTCACACCTTCCCCTTCATCATGTTACGTCTTAAGGTGAACAAATTCATATACAGAAATGAAAAGTGTTGAGTGTAGAACCGCGCATCCCCTGAAGATAAGAGAATGCAGGACGTACAGAGGTCAAAGATCACGAAACAACGTTGCATTGCTTTACGAATAATTAAAGATATGTCAAGAGGTTGGGAGCTCACCGTTGATGGCGGGAGCCTTCCTGTTGCACCAAGCGTCACGTTGTCCTCTCGCTTTGTCCAACTATCGAACCTTTGGCAAAGTTGGCTCCAGCGCAGCCTCCATCCTGACACACACAAGTACGCACACACACACACACACACACACACACAGAGTAAACAAATGAGACAGTTGCTCTTGATGTGTGTTTGAGCTGCAGGAAACTGACCAAAGACTGTCAGTTTTGCAGGACAAAAGTTTTTTTTAATGTGGAAAAATTGGGGAAACACATGAGAAGGTAATGTGTGTGCTCATGTATGTCAACACTGGGAAATATAACAAATTTACCATGAAGTTTCCCAGTGTG
Organism: Nibea coibor; assembly: GCA_023373845.1. Classification (NCBI taxonomy): domain Eukaryota; kingdom Metazoa; phylum Chordata; class Actinopteri; family Sciaenidae; genus Nibea; species Nibea coibor. Next base: position 6,994,109 of record CM041717.1, read on the forward strand.
GGGTCACGTGGTTGCACTGGGGATTTGAACCAGCAACCTCTGAGTCACGGAGGACCCCCCTCCCTGCCCGGCTTGTAGGAACTGGAATCATCTCATTAAGAAATTCCCAGTATGGAGTGTTTATAAACAGCTTCTTGTTCATCCCTTGTGATGGATGGATGCTCCCTATCACTGGCTCTTCCCGCTAACTCCCCAACCCGCTTAACAATTTCTGCCACTGTTTCACAACCACACACCCTCAACCCCCCCAAACACACACACACACATATACACTTACTGAACCCTTGATATTTTCTGTGCTGACCATGCTTCCTCTGTGGGTGGGCCCTTACTGTTTGGAGTGTGTATGATTGCATTATGTTTAATAGTGAGGGAAAGTGCGTGTGTGGGGGTGCAGTTAAGGGAGGAGGGTGCAACGGAGAGGCCAGTGTGAATCCGCTAATGAAGAAAAATCAACATGGCTGTCAAGGCCTCCCAGGAGCAAGTCAAACACAGTCGCTGGAGGTCGAGGTCAGCAAAGGCAAAGGGTTAAAGGTCAACATTAAGGCCAAGAACAGCAGCAGCGGCCTTGACCTCTGAAAAAAGTGGGAGTTGAAGAGAGGGAACTGAAGGGGACGCTTCCCGCTTCTCCATTTTTTCCTTGTCAAAAGGAGCAGTTAGAATAAAAGTCATAAATCAGAGAAAGGAAAGATGATTCCATGGACACTTTAAGAAGAAAAGGAACAGGAAGTGTTTTTCAGGTTGTTTCTTTTTTTAATCTTTACAGCATTGACCCACCAAGCAAAGTACAAAACCAATTTTTGTTGTGCAAAACAGTGACAACGAAAAACGAACATGTGCATTAAACCTGGTAGGTAAAATCTGTGTTAAAGGTCCAGTGTGTAAGATTCAGGAGCTCTATTTACAGAGTGTGGTAGTGATAGGATATAATATCCATAACTATGTTTTCATGAGTGTACAATCACCTGAAAATAAAAACTGTTTTCGTCACCTTAGAATGAGTCTTTCATGTCTACAGACGCCTCTCACATAGAGTTCGCCATGTCTGTACAATAACCCAGAAAGGACAAACAAAACACATTTTTTTTGCATAGTTTCTCCAACCTGCTTAAAACAGGAGAGTGAGGCGAGGCAGATGCAATTACAAACTACACCGCTAGATGCATTATCCGACAGACTGGTCCTTTGATGGAATGAAGAGCAGTTGACGTTCTATAACAACACACGTGGCGTTTTTAAGACCAATGCTAATACATTTTTCTTTGGCACATTTCAGAGACACCATAGTTCCCTTTTCAGGAAGGAGACAGTGAAACACGACACTGCTGGCTGCCCCTCAATCCCATACACTGGACCTTTAAGTGGTGTGACTTTTATCACCAGTGCAAACAAATCTAGTCAAGTGTCTGTATTTTGAAAAAAAAAAAAAAAAAAAAAACTTCAATAAAAATAAAACCATGTGGCTACAATTTAAAGATATCTAAGATTCACAAAAAACATACATGCACAAAAATGGTCTTTTGATTACAGCACTTAGTGTAAATATTAACTAAGTAACTTAAACTGACTAAATACAATTTACACATTTCAATTTTTTACAAAACATGTCTTTTTTTTAACAATCATCATCACTCAAGCCCCCAAAACAAGACTCATGTTACAGGAGTTAATTCTGAGACATGATCAGATGGGGCTTCATGCAGAGGTTAATGTCTGTCCAAAGTGTTTGGCAACTCTAAAACACCAGAATTATTTTAAAAGAGACCTCTGTGTGGTCCGGTCACCCCCTGCCAGCAAGTTTCTGACATTTACGTCAGGGCTGACATCACAATGAGTTTGTGACCTAAAATCAGCAGATGGAGTTCAGGTGAACAGGAGGAGTTTCCATCCATGTCCGACCCTGAAACACTCCATCGTCCCTTTAAGACTTGAACGTTAAGAGCAGTGTGAAATCACGTCACTGCAGCTGAACCCAATTGAAAAAACATTATCCATCACAGTACTACTGTAGATAAAAACAGATTGTAAACATTTTTTAAAGAGCATAATAAATAAAACTATAAAATCAAACTAAAATGTACATTTTTTCCTGGAATTTTGATATTGAGGGTTCACTGGAAGTGAGTTTCTGTTTGTGTCCCACCAGTACGCTCTTGGTTTGTTGGTCTAGCTCCTGATCAGAGGCGTTCTCTCATCAAGGCCATCTTCCACCACCTGAGACTTGCGGTACATCATGAACTGGATGGAGATCTGAACCACAGAGTTAAGGTTAAGGTCGTCTGGTTATGGATGTTACTGCCAGAGGATTTCTGCTGGAAAAACACAAAACTATGAAGAACAGAAAAAGCAACAACTTTTTTTTTTTCCAATCCAGAAAACTGCTCACATTCTGATTTATGGTGAAAGAAAAATGTATTTTACTAACTATCACAGTGAGTCGTCTATACGGAAAAGGTTGTCATACCAACAGGGTAAAAATGGGCCTTAGAGCCTCACAATCCCAGGACTCCCCAAAGTCACTGCGTCACTGCGTTCAAGGCACTGAAGTAGTGAATATTAACTAGCGGTACTATCCAGAGGAGCAGTACTGGTCGTTCTCTGGATAAATGAGTGTTTAATGTGGTTGTCATATATATTCTGCACTGTAGCTTTAGTAAGTAATTGTTAGTTTGATATTTTGAGAAATAAAATTTCCTGCTGGGAATTAGAAGGTTGCTATGACTTACATATATGTCCAATTAATATGAAGCTACAGCCAGAAAATGTTAGCTTAGCTTAGCTTAGCTTAGCATAAAGATCAGAAGCAGAGGAGAAAAAAAAACACATCTTAAGCTCTCTAATTAAACACATTAATGAATAGGTTTCATGAATACAAAGATCAAAATGATTTTAGAGGTAATACTTAATGTCTGTCTGCTGGCTGGCACAGTTAGCTTTGCATATGCTAACTAGCCATCTGCTGGCTGTAGCTTCATAGTTAATGGATACATTTGAGTTGTATTGATCTTCTCATTTAACTCTTGGCAAAGATGTGATTGAGTATACTTCCCAAAATGATCAGCTACTTCAAGGAGATCTTTGAATAACCTCATACGACTGACAGCAAAGCTGGGATATGAGCTGAAAATGTCTGATACCAAAACTGATAGCTGATTGCTACGTTCACTAAAAGCTTTCCTCTTGTATTTCTGCCCTGTGTATACGCTCACTGAAAATAAAACAGAACAGGAAGCTTCTGTACACCACTTCTCTGGATTGCGAAGAGACGCATATTGTCCACGGGACGCTAATGAAGCTTTAGTGAAGCTTTTACATTCACTTTCCCTGTGAGTGTTTGGACCTGTGATACTACATATTGTGTTTCCACGGACGCAGTCATGAGACCAAAACCCATCTGATGAAGTGTCCTCTCTACAAGGTCAGCACTAGCTAAAATGTAGCATGTATATGGGATTGAGGAGAGGCCCGGCCACAGCAGCCACATTTTCTGTTCTTTAAAGGATACAATGAGGTCTAACGTGAGGGTGCCCAGGCTGCCGATCAGCCATGGCAAGTGATGGATCATGTAGCTTCTCTCGCCCTGGCCTTCATCAGGGTTCTTCAGGAGGACGCTCAGGCCGTATGTAGTGTTTCCCAGGATGACAAGAGCAAACAGGAAGAAAGACACTCCCTCTGTCGACTTCCTCTTATACTGTGGGGAGAAATGAGAGCACAGGAGGGGAAGTGAGATGAACAAAAATGTTTTTTTTATTTAACTGGAATAGAAGACGTTTACACAGACACCACACATTTTCCACCAGGGTGATATGTGCAGATTGCTGAGGCAATCATCCATGCTGTCAGGGCATTATATTCACTTGGGTTTTCACCTGCTCGCTTTTCAGCTACACTGAATTGTGCATGTTTCACCTTGACATGCAACATACGGCGTGAAATGCCATCACAGCTTTCTAGTCCATTATTATTTTTATTTCATGTGGCACCTCCTCCTAGAACCCGTTGTCACTTATTATTAGCGTTAATAATAGTATTAATTAACGTTTAGCAGCCACAGTATGCAGCCAATGCTACTAAAGAAACAACACATTTGGAGCAGAGCCCAGTCTGTCATACTCACATTAGTGTACATCTGTGGAAGTCTGGAACAGAGGTAGAGCACTGATGACACTGAACCGATGGAGAAACCAATAATCTCTTTAGGGGTAAAAGCCTGAAGCGACAGAGAGGGAGACACAACGTTACATCAGGGGGAAAAAAACAGACATAGCTAGGTAACTAAACCAACTCAGGTCGATGCTGAGCAAAGAAATGGGACTTACTTTGATGGTGTTAACGTCCGAGGTTGAGAGTAAGGAACGGCTTCTGAACCCAGAAGGAATTATTTCCTGTTGGGTGCCTAACCCGGGGAGGTGGGCGAAGCTCGTGGTGAAGCCCACGACACAGGCTACACCCACCACATGCAATACCCTCCTGCCTGAAAAAGGAAACAGACAACACCAACATCAGTACTTGAAACGATACCTCGGCACATTTGAACAATGGTTACTGTGTCAAAGGTCATTTGGAACGGAACAAACAGCAGCACGAGACATGCGATGACATCAATACGGGGGACAGGGACTCTTCCTCTGTCTAGGCCAATGGTGAATCTTCATCAGCACTCACAGTAGAAATCTATACATTAAGCACCTATGTCAGATAAAACTAACCGCAGAAGTTAGCAGTGGATTAGTAGTAACTAGATTATTAAAGACAGCGGCTACAGTTTTACAATTGGGGTTATCCCTTTCTATTCCAGGCGTTAGCAAAGGTATATGTGTAGGTACTGAAACTCATCTCAACACAGAATGAGCACTTGGTTCTTATACTGCATTAGTAAAACAAATAAAAACAACAATAATAAACTCACTTTCATTCACTTTGTTCTTTATCTTGTAGTAAAAGTACATGGTCAGCATCAGCAGGTCAGCTAGAACGTAATAAACGGCGGTATATGTCTGGATGAGAGGGAGAAAAACACATGTTACAAGTCATGAAAGAGTCAGTGTATGGAAATCACTTTAAAAAGCCTATTTGTAGAATTACTTGACAAAATTGGTAAAAGACAAATGATCAATAACAATCTGAATAACCGATTAATCATCTAAGCCATTGATCAATATACACATAACAATCAATAATCAATAATACACAAACAATAATTATCTGGTAATAGCTCTAAAAATGTGACGATTCATTTGCTTTGTTGTTATAACATTACAAAATGTGAACCTTTTCCTGAATGAAAAAAAAACTTCTGATGATTGATGATGATTTATTGATGCTTTTGATCAAAGAATTAATCAATAACAGTGATTTATGGCTTCAATATCATTACATCGCTACAACTTACCTGAAGTGGAAGCTGGTCTGCCAAGAAGGAGCCCAGCAGATTGCAGCTGTCGCCTCCCAACCACATCAGCAGGAACCAAATAGAGAGGGCACTGTCCATATTCCCTGTTTTGCACGAGCTGTAGTACTGTCTGCGATCAGAAAAAAACCCAGAATTATACATGGTGCTTAGATAAGACAGCATCTTCTCTGAGAGACGCCAACACAAAAATACTTACGGAAGTGAAGAGCCCATGAAGCACAGGATAGACAAGAGGCCTAGGTAGATGCTGGCCATATCCCTCGCATCCTGGGCACATTCACCGAGACCTACCCAAACCCATTCAGTCCCATTAGGGCACAAGGAAGTGAAGTTTCCTTGACTGGTTGATCCAAAGGCACCTCGTGTGAGGACTCCATCTGCCCACATGTTCTGCTGGAGAGAGAAAAGCATTTTCAAAGATCCAATTTACAAAAATTTCTTTCTTTGTCAGCTGTTTGCAAGTGACCATAAAATGCAAACAGCAGAGATAGCTCTAACTACATAGCACAGATGTGGAGGTCCCAGAGCTTCGCACGCTCTGAAACAACCATCTAAACATCAATTAAAATACCACATATGGACCACAAATCTCGACACAACACAGTCTTCCAGTTAGCACGGCTGTGAGGGGGGTCAAAGGTTGTTAAACACTCAACATCAAAGCAGCTGGTCAACCACAGCTACATCCTGCGGTAGATACGCTGATCAGATCAAGACAGCGGCAGTCAAATGGAGTAAATGAATGTGTAGCTACATTTATACATTAGGTCACGAAAAAAAAACAAAAAAAACAACAACTATACTCAACAGAAACCACAGATAAATAAGCCAAATAGCCACCTAGCTGGCTAGCAGCGACAAGAACTACCAAACAACAAACAGGTAGAGCTCGTCTGTGGCGTTTCCGTCGAACAAACTACAACAGTGTAAGTAAATAAAACAGAGTTATCTTGCCTGTGTGTCCGCTGACATGCCGACAAAGCCCCAAACAGAACAAAAAAACCCTCAAGACTGAAAACACACGGAAGGCAATTACAAAGATAGTTTTGTGCCCGTGAGCTGATTGGTCGTTGGGCTGAAACGTCACCGCAGCAAGATTAGCACGTGACTAGCGGTTCGCGAGCGTCAAAACAAACCCGGCGAGCCTTCAAAATAAAAGCTCGGACTCCAGCAATCTACATTACCTCAATTTAATATTCTATATCTTTATGTAATGGATTAGAAATGTCGGGCATACATCCCTGTAATACAACATACATGTAAAACATTTGTGAGAAGCATAAACGGGGAGTATAAAGGGGAAACCGGCAAGACCCTTTTCTCTTTTTGCATCCGGTTAGTTTATACACTGTACATTATTACCATTTGAAAATTAGATTTATTGAACAAAATTACTATCATCTTTTATATATATATCTCAGACACACTTTACTATTTCCCTTTAAAATGTGTTATGATTTTAAAGTTTTAAATAGAAGTTTATTATACTGGTATACAGCTCAGGATCAACAGTGCGACTGTTCAATTGAAAAAGATTGATTATTTATTAAGTCTGTGGAACAAGCTCATGGTATGCTTTCATGTTAATGTTACTTTTCTGCAGAACTCAGCCGTGTGAGTCCGATGTTGCGGCTCCCGCACATTTCACACACTCTCATCAAATATCTACAAACCTTGTTAAACTGAATTATTTCGCTCCACATGGTAATTCTGTCATTAGTCCTGAGTCGTCATTAGTGCCGAGGCCTCTTACATTCTTCAGCTGGCTTTGCATTTTAGTATGCAGCCGTGAAAAAGAATACAGCTTTATTAACCAGGACCCATGAGGGCAAATATGTAAAAAAAAAGGCCTGTATGCAAATGTCATGAAAGGGTGACAGCTCCTTTCTAAAGAGATGATGAGATGGCTCATTATCCTTATCACAATAAACCAAAGGTTCATTCTCATCATGACTTGTCCTGGTTATCTTGATTTGACAAAAACAGTTGATAATGCCATTGTCTTTGTCATTCAAGGTGGAGGAAACGATAAAGAAAGAGGAAATTAATCGTCCATTCGATACAAACTCAATTATTAAGAGAAGACTAACCCTACATGTGATGGACGGTTCAACCCGACGTCTGAAGAGGAAGAGATTCCACGAGCTCGCCTACTTCCGAAATTTTTGGAGGTGACGCAAAGTTTGTCAGCTGATAAAAGCTGTCAGACTGACGATTCAGCACATCGACGTGTATAAAGGAAGAAGAGCTCCTCACACACGTCGATGATTCAGCACGTCAGTCCGCTGAGGTCAGCTGGCGTGGTTTTATGTTCAGGTTCACAATAAGTCAACTTTTTTTTTTTTTACTGTTGCCTCGTGCTTCTCTTGAACTGGTCCTGACCGATGTCTAAGGACGTAAAATGACCCGTGCTGGTATATTTTCATGGAGTCAGTGCACACAGAGTTCAAATAGTATGTTCTCCTCGACCATTTCACGTGCTGATGTCTTCTTTGCATCATGTCTTCTATCTGCTGACTTCCTTATGACAGTAACAGGTCACAGGGATAACTATAAAGTATTTTGGCTGTTTCAGTTTCTGCTTCAGTTCTGTGGATGCTGACTCAACGTCAGCTTAAACCACCTTTAAATCCAGATCCTTGTTGTCCATCTGTATTTGTGTCTTCTGTCCTTTTCTTTAAAAGGTCCAGTTTGTAAGATTTAAGAGTATTGGCAGAAATGGAATAGTTATAAGTGTGTTTATGTATTAAATATATTATTTATATTTATGTATTGAACTATCGAAATACAACAAAGTTTCTAATAAAAAATAAACTAGAGATTGCTGGAATGTAATAGAAAATAAGTCACGTTCTTACAGGTTGTAGACATACTTGAGCTCAGATGTGACAAAAAGACAGTGATCAGAGGTGAAATAAGTGGTTTAAAAGCTCTGCAATCATGGCTCCAAATGGGAAAAGCAGACTACAAGTGTGGATCAGGAGTACTGCTTTCCAATAAACGAGCTCTGGATCTTTCCAGTTCATTTTCTTTAAGAATTCAACAGTCAACAATAAATAATCTTTCCATTAATAATAAACTTGCCTCCTGTGTTAACTGTCTGCAGCTGAAAAGGGTCGGCCTGCAGTGCTGTATTCAGTCATAATGGTGGTACTTTGAACGCCTGATATTTTCTGAAGTAGTACGCAGTGAAAAAAGTTCTATATGTGAGTAAAATCAGCTGAAAAGGAATTGTTGCACAGACCAAAGAAGGGCTGATTTGATGTGGAAGGAATCGGTGAGCCGTGGGAGCGTGTTCAGTTGCTTGCAATCTGCAACACTGCTGCAGGTGTCACTAAATTCTACACACTGGACCTTTAATGTAGTGTGGTATGTATAGTACTTACAAATGACGTTATGAAATATGTTATATGAATACATTTACCTTTCCTTATGTTAATAGTCTGAATTGTTCATACAGTACCGTTGGCAGTTAGGTGACACCATTTCAGTAAAAAGATGTAGCTGTTAGATTTTAAGCACCATCTCCTCTGTATCATGATGGAGACGGGCATTTTGAAGACTGGCATCTTGAAACCTGAGATTAAACCAAAATGATCCACATGGCTGCATACCACCAGGGTATGCTTTGGAAGCTTCCAGTCAGCTCCAAACCTACTCCACACCACACAATTTTCTTTGATATATTTCAAGAACAGGTTTTTATTGATGACGCACCCAAACATCTATACTGTATGAATACCTTCAGTGGGCTAGATTCTCTTATTTACATAACGTTTCCACAAAGTCATACAAATACTTGGTAGGTTTCATGTCAAAGTATAGATATAATACATTAAGAACTGGGAACAGGGAATTTAAATGGTTTATAAAGCAACTGTCACAACAAATCTACAAATGCAAATGCATGATAGAAAAGAAATGACCAATTGTTAACTACTGCAAAACAAGTCCTACTTCAAACTCTGTACAAGTGAGTTCTTGAGTGTCCATGAAAGAAGGAGGGATGCTCTTCTATGATTCTGTCCTCGAGAGTTCTGATAAAGGCAGACGTCTAATGTAGTTGATAATTCTTTGAAAGGCCAGGATGAGATAAACCAAGCAGTTTGTACAGCGAATCTCGTCCTTTTTCTTTGCTGCATCAGACAAAAGAGAAGTGTGGGACATGAGGAAGACAGTTTTTCACTTCTCTCGTTTGTTTCGAGGTTGGTTCTCACTTGATATGGAGCACTTTCTCATCTGTTTTTAATCGTTTGCGTCTGGGCTGTATGAAGTCCTCCTCAGAGTCGTCTGTGTCCTCCTCCTGCTTTTCCTTTGAATCCGCGGTCTCCTCGGGTTCAGGCGTTTCAGGGAAGCTCTGCCCTGGGAAGATCTCCTGCAACTTCTCCTCAAAGTACAGGCTCACTGCCTTGCCGGATATTGCCATCTCTGATCCCACCTGCCGAAGGAGGAGGAGGAGGAAGAGGAGGAGGAAGAGGAGAGGGTAGAACAAGAGAGATATGGAGGAAGCAGGTGTGAGCACAATTGAGCAGGAGGAATGAATGGGTTGAAGCAGGGAGGAGGAAGAGGAGAATGAGGAGACAAATTAGATCTGGTTAACACTTCTGGTGGCAAGGTGGCCCTGGCTCAACCTTGCTGCAGAGATATCCTGCCGCCCTGTCCCACTGTGGCTCCATGAAGCATTTTCACAATTCAGCTGAATTTCAGTAACACTGCCTTCAAATGACTTCACGTTCACTGCAGTTTGAGGGTCCATGAATCAACCAGTAGTGCATTTGTACAGGTTATTAAAAACAACCAGAGATCAACATGAACAAACCATGAAACACGGTTCTGTGGATAATACCTGTCCAACATCCTTTGATCAACTGCAAAGGCTACAAGAGACAAGCCCTAAACCCATTCTGATTGTAAATGAACCAAATTCTATTATTAATTATTAATTCTATTATATGATGGGCTGTGCAAGCCAAAATTTGTTGGACTTCTTACATTGGCATACTCTCACTCACATGTAGACACGCTTCACTTTAAAAACACATGCATTTTTACTTTCATATCCAGGCATGTTCAGAGCTCATCTCTGACCTATCAGTGACGTCTGGTGTGAAACAAGCTTGAAGCTTCAAACCGGCGTGGGCAGCTAAACAGGATTTCAGCAAGGCGTTAAGTTACTCTTTACTTTTACTTTACAGATGCATTTTAATATATGTAGATTATATTATTACATGTATCTGTTTACACTCATGCATACAGTCACAACACACACAGTGTATGTGTGTATTTCTTGTTTACCTTATGTTACACTGCTGTAGAGAAGCAATATACTGTCTCACATCATGATTCTCACCTTACATGCAAACACTCTTCATATTGAATGAATACACCTGAAAAGTGAAAATACACATGAAACTCAAATGACATACCTTTCTTTAAAAAAAGGCCTGAGTGAACTGTGGTTGGCACAGCCCCTGATAGAACACAACTACATCATGTTTTGCATCTGAGAATGAAACATTCATGTGGTCGCACTTAAAGCGCCAAGGTTCAGATCAAACTAAAAAAATCCATATCTGATCTGAACAGCCACGCTCGAAGGAGAAGTGAAAAGCTATGTGTCATAGACGGGCGAGAAAAGTGGTAAATGGTTAACCTTTTCTGTCCTGAAAGACACTCAGCTGTGCAACAGAAAAGTGCAACAAATCAAGAGGGAAGTTCAAACCTCGCTTCTTTGCTCACATCCATACAGCCGGCCGATCACATTGTTAAGTGGGTGTGAATTAACCTGACACATCAGATGGCTTATTACACTGAACCATCTGGAAACTGTTTGGAAAAGTGCATGCTCTTTCTTCCTTGGTATAAATACCTGGTGATTGGATGAACCATTTGTCTTTATCCAGTCAGATCAACAAAGCACAGCAGCAAGTCAGGCAGAAAAGAGCAAGAACATCGTTTCCAGCATCTACGCCAACCTCTTTAGAAGCTGCCATTGCTCACAGGACAGTTCCTCACAAGACACTGATTGGTTCATACACAAGCAATTAGCTGTAAATGGACTGGTTTCCTCTGAGGTAAATTTAACACGACAACACCAGGATTTGCAGACACCCTCTAGAAACAAAATATAACAAAGAAATCAAGCTTTGCATATATAGCTGTTATCGTGTGAAACTGTGTGGCTGCCCGAGTCTGCTGCTCATCAATTCTCTAAGCCAGGATGGAGGGTAAAAACATTTCTTGGAGCCTCAGTGAGAGGGGACAGAACATCTGTGCTCTTTTTTGAAACATCTTACCTGCGTATTAATCTGTTTCTCCTCATCATAAACCTGGATTATTCGAGTCATCTAAAAAGGGGCAATAACATTACAACAAACAGTGAAGCAGCAGGGGGGGAAGAAAAGAGTTCACAGCACAGGCAGGTTAGAGAATAACAGATAAGAAATCTGTTTATGGCCTACTGTGCTCAAGCCTACGAGGTGCGAATCGCCAAGTTCTTACTCCACAAATTAACAGCAAGTCAAGTGTGCACTCAGTCTGTCCATGTAGTCAGTCAGGCTACAGGAAACTAATGATATTACAGACAGACTTCCTATTTTACCACAAGTCAGCTCTTACAGCCTCTGTTGTTTCTTCACCATTTATGTGTAGAAATGCATTTTTTGAGTTTAATATGTTAACAGTGTGTCAAGAATGCTGGCTCAGGAACAAATCAATCATAGATTATGTCCTCAACAAGGGAATGTTATTAACATTATCAGAGTTTTGGTTTATTTATCTAAAGACAGCATTCAACAGGACGGCCTTATACTTGATGCTCTGTATTTTATTGGTAGTTCATCAGAACCTTTTACAATCTTTACACAAAAATACAGATTTTTGATGTCTATATATGCCATCTGTGTACGAGACATTACCTACTTAACGCTAACTGTCCAGACAGACCCATAACTGTTTGAAATTCCTGTTCCTGTTAGTAAAAAGAGAAAAGAATCCTTCAACTATACAAATTTAATTTGGTGTAACAGGATTGTTTGTTTTACAGCCTTTAACTCAAGAGGCTGTAACAAGAAGAAAGCTTCAATCTTCAATCTAGATCTTTAGATTTGTTGCTATGGTTGGTGCCCTACGTTACCTGAACAGCCACATGAGAAATTACGCTCTAATTAATGACTTCCTAATTGCTTTAAGGGAATGGACTTGAGTAATCTAAATTACATTAGGGCTGATGTGCTTCTGCTCTATATTGTTAAGTCATGTTATGCGTTTCTGAGCATTACAGACGTCCTTCTTGAGCGAGAGCCATGCTTGCTGTTAATTTTGGTTACATAATAACATGGTATGTATGGCGAGGTTGTCCTGCGAGCCTCAGACACTTTAACATTAGCCAAATGAAGTGATGTCTCAGGGTAGTCTGGGTCCAGACATTGTTCACTTGATAAAATAGAAGCTCCCTCATGTGGTTGGATGGTATAATACATGATGATGTACAGTAGACTTTAGAGCAGACTCATATGCAGCACTGTGATACAGAAATTATGAGTATTTAAAACGGATACCCACACCAGCACCCAAATGTAAAGAATGAAACAAAATGAATACATCCAGTACACATTCAAATACCTATATATAATACACCCCCCCCCCCAGTGAAATATGAAATAAAAAGTCCACAGACACTCAAACATATGCTTTATCATCGTGATGCAGACGGTGTTAGCAGGGTTCAGACAATGTTCCTGCAGCCAGTGTGAAGACGGCACAGTGACACCTTTACACTCCATCCTCCAACAGCCAGTGTTAATAAGTGGACAAATCTGTACTGTACACACACAAGCACCACCTGTCCTAATGTCAGGCTAGAAGGTTAGACTTGTATATTGGTTTGCCAGACCAGGCAGCTCTGCCAACACTGACATGTGAACATTGTTTAATATGTTCATTGTTCACTTCACTTTTTTTTGGAAATCGCTTCATGTCACATCACTTTCAATGTGTGTTAGCCTAGCTTAAATGATTAGCCTGGTTAAATGATTCCACCTAAGCCATTTGATTAACTGGTGGCAATTGAAACTTCAGCTCATATCAGTCTAACCCTTGTCTGCATGCACGCACACACACAAGCAGGTGCAATTCCCCAAAGCAGGCTCAGGACTCATGCTGCTCACCTCATTGTAATTTGCACAATTTTTGAAGACCAGGCGCATATCAGATACAAAATCCTGGATGGACTGGTAGTACTGTGAGCTCCGTAACTGCAGCTTCTTCTTTACCTTCTTGAGGTCCATGGGCTGCTTGATAATCTTGTAATAGTTCGGCACCTGGTTGAACAAAAAGTGGGTCAGGCAACATCAGAAACAAGAGACAGAGGCAGAGATTTTAGGAAGCAGAATAACTTTCTGGTGCTGTTAGGGATAGTCTGGATTTCTTGACACATGGTGGTATAAGTGGTACTGTGGATGTATGGACATTTGCTCTGGCTGGGATCTAGTGATTTGGTCAAACCAAAAATGAGCAACAAACTCCTCTTCTGAGAGAGCAGAATTAGAAAAGGCAATTTAAGTGAAAGAAAGAAAAGGTTTGTTTTCCCCAAGCCACAACCAAACCAGGGATGCTGCAGTAACATGGAATGTGCCCCAGACCTCCAGGCTACAGGGACAACATCATCAAAAAATGTGTTGCAACATTGTATTTTGGAAGGTAGCGGAAAGGAAATTAAGAAAATAGGTCAAAAACACAGCAGATATCTGTGAAATACAAAAATGTCACGAAGCTCTACAACAGCATTTTTATCTTGGTGCAAGGACAAAGAAAATTCTGCTAATATAAATGACCTCTCCTTTCAGCCATCTTGAAAACTCATTCATCAGCCGTGATTATGATTGTCAGGTACCTGCTCAGGAAATTAGGTCCATTTGTGCAGCTCTTCACGACACGCATGGCTCTAAAGATTGTATGAGTTCATAACATAATGAGCCTGTCAAAACTAATCAATAAACCAATCAATTATTCACCAGAGAATAAATGATGCAACACAGCATGCAAGGAAAAATGCCAGCTCAAAAGGACACTAAAGAGGCTCTGCAGCGCATTTCAGAATCGTCCTGGTCTTGCTCCCACAATGAAGCAAACATTTTATTCTTGGCCTGAACTTCCAGACAGAAGATACAGGACATGGGCCATCAGGTAGAGGAGGTGTAAGTCATGTAGAGCTACTTACAGAGCTAGGAACAGGTTCCCTGAAGCCCACACTAAGCTCATGACAGAAGACGTGCAGTAGGAGGCGTTCACATCTCTGCAGAGAGAGGAGGAGAGACAATTAGCTGCATCGGTCTTTGACTGAGAGGTCTTTGAGGGTGAGGGAGCTGTACCGACCCTTTGGTCCTCAGGACTCAGGCTCTGCGCTTCCTTTATTTTCCTGTTGTCTTCACAGTACTCTATCTCAGGCTGGCTGAGACTTCGGCAAAACGTGCAGAGAAAGTCACCCCTGAAATGAAAAAATATAATAATAATCACACAGGAGATTGTGTTAATGTATGTTTATGTACTTTGTTTAAAATGTTTTGAGAAGCTCCAGAACATTCAGAATAATGTGGAGCGGTGTCTTTAAAGTTTATGTTTACTACAAATATCAACCCACGTTGCATCATTCTGTGCGACTTCTGCTTCACTGTTCTCTTTATCTGCTTTTCTACGTTGACACGTTTCACTGCGTGTTATTGGCTACCTCACGTGGTTTAGGAAGTGTGTGAGTTTTCAGAGAGCACCCTCTCTTACAAATGGCAGCGTGCAACGGCAGTTAAGATCATCTATACTGATCACTTACTTTGGGAAGATTTTTATGGTGGGCACATGGCATTTCATGTGGAACACTTTAGGACAGCGGTCACAGCACAGCAGGTCACCACCGTTAATACAGACAGCGCACCAGTCTTCATTGGGATCGTCCTCTTTCCCACCAGGATTGCCTGTTTCAGAAGTCAACCCGCCCCCTTTGGTCTCAGTCCCCTTGTCCAAATTTCCATTAGTGAGCGGAGTGTTGCTGCTGTTCTCAGAGGACAGCGAGGTAGTGGAGGTCATAGTTGTAGTGGAAGGAGAGGAGGTGGTGGCATTGGAGCCATTAAGTCCAGAACAAGGGGTCTCCGACTGGGGTTCTGTTTTGATGCGCTCCCCTAAAGCCTTGAGAGCTTCTTGCCCTGTCGATACGACTCCCAGTACAGGGAGGGGGCTGTCCTCCGGACTGCTCATCTGGGGGAAACACACACAAACACACATACACACCATCATAATCATCTTATTTTATTTTCACACATCTTACAGTAGTCGGACTACTTTTTCTTATTTCATCAGTCCTAGCACATCATACTGCATTCCCACATTCTTCACAGATTCTCACACTGTGTCTACGTTTAATGTACTTCTGGAGTTTCTTTCAAAAATAAGCTATCAGAAGGAGCTTCCTTGTGACATGATGCCCTGCAGTACAGATAAGCAGCAGGGATTACACATCAGTGTACACATCACTAACTGATGATGGACAGTATTCATACCATGCAGGCACTCCTGGCGTCTTTGCCCCGCTCTGTCTTCAGAGAAGAAGCTGGACAGCTGTAGCTGTCGTCTGTACCGGGCTCCTGCTTCACCTTCACCTGCTCCACCGTTGCTCCACCTCCTGGCCCCGCCCTCCCAGCAGAGCTACAACTTAAATAAACACACGCACACACGCACAATAATAAACCATTAATGCCATAAGTCCTTAAATTCATGAACAACATCAATCAATTAACTACTCCTCATAACATTACTCATTACAGCGATCAGGGATTATAACAGATTTTAACTTCAGTGTCGAGCACAGGTCAAACATGTTTGCTTCATTTGAAGCAAGGCGCTGCAAAGTATTAGTGTCAAACAAAGTAAAGCCAGATTCAACTAAACAGACACATTTTTAAAGGGGGTTTGTTGTGACAGAGGAGTGTACTGGGGTTACTGTTTAAGTTAGACAACTGAAGCTACAGTTATTGTTAACTCACAAAAAGGTTGATTTTAATACAAGACACCCACCTCCCGTCCTTATCTCAGCCACTGATTTTCAAGTGTACTGAATATTGCTTAATATTTGCACAACTCTGCTTGTGCTACTCTGACTAATGACTTTAGCAGCAACTTTTTACTCTCTACTTTTCTTATCACCCATCTGCATCTCCATCACCACATATGTTTCAACAAATTTCCAATCACTTTGAAGAAACATGCATGAGCATGGTTTGAGCACGCTTTGTAATGTTCTAGTCTATGTCTTTAACTGCTTTTCCAGTCAATGTACAGGTCTGGTGTCAAGGTGTAAAATCCGCTCTGCAAATACTAAATGTTGAGTAGATGCTAAAACACTTTCATATCTGCTTACCTGCCTCTGCTGCCTGTGCTGGATGTGCTAGAAGGTCGTGCTGGTGTGTGTGCATTCGACGGCCCTGCAGACAGAAATGAGACAGGAAACAGATGAAGCAGCAGCGATCACTTCTTGTTGTGCAAGTACATCAACATTTCATTTCCCTAGAGAAGAGACAGGAAATGTAGAGTATCCAGGAAGGTGATGCAGGATATGATGAAGTGTTGCAACATTGCCAATCACTTTAAAACATGATAATTACATATCAATGCATGCATCTGTGGCCAATCCAGTGTACTACATATGCAATACAGGGATATGTGGGAGCTGATGTGAACAGGAGCCGGCCTTCCTGCAGGTACCTGAAGATCCAGATGAGTGTGTGGACAGTCCGGGTGAGGGGTTCATGTCCACTGAGCCGAGCTGATGCTGTGTGCTGGCCGTGATGTAGCGAGACAGGAGGTGTCCAAGGTTGCTGGACCCGGCATCCTCCAGCTAGCGATGTCAGCAAAGTATGAATGCAAAATACCAACAGAAAATCTTGTTACTCACAAGCTTAACAGATTTTTGCAAAACAATATATATTTAGTGAAAACACTTTTAATTTTAATTATGAATATGCACACCTGAATGGGCGGGATCTCAGGTAAGCAGGGCAGGTTCTCAGGATTGGTGACGGAGGGGATAAGCTCGATGGGACCGATGATGGGGCTGGCAGGGCCGCGGTGAGCGTGGGCTCCGGCCATACTGGCACTGGTGGGACTTGTGGGGTTGGCATTATGTAGGGATGCCACCGGGAAAGGGCCTGCGTGGCCAGGATTGGAATGCTACGCAGAAAAAAAAAAAAGAGAGGGAGGGATGGAGGATAAAAGATCATAGGAAGGAGGGAGGGGTGGACCATGACAGGAGGGAGGGAATAAAAAGGAAGGAAAGAAAGGAGG
This sequence comes from Nibea coibor, assembly GCA_023373845.1. NCBI lineage: Eukaryota > Metazoa > Chordata > Actinopteri > Sciaenidae > Nibea > Nibea coibor. The sequence goes on from CM041717.1 coordinate 7,011,852, forward strand.
GAGGACAGGAACAATGAGGCAGGTCATTCAATGAGTTTCATGAAATATTCTTTGCTGCGAAAACGATGTGGTTGCATGATCATGCATTTGGGTGACAACGCATGCTGCACAAAACACACAAATGACAAAGTAGGAAAAAGGTGCCAAACCCCTGATTGTAGTAAGAAACGAAACCTTTGGTGGCTCATCTCAGATTCTATAGACATCTGGACGGACACAAAGAAAAAGGGGCTGGATATAGTGCAGGTTTCTTTTACCTAGTCTTACATGCAGGCAGTAAATTTACATTTTCATACTGTACAAGGCATGTGACTTGAGCAAATAATCATCTTGTAGAGATACATTAGTTATGCAGTGTGAACTGAATGAGGAACCAGTACATTTGCATCCTGCTAAGATAAAACATTTTTTATTTAACAACACTTAATTGGCTCTTCTCCATCTTTTTAAATGAAATAATTTAATTTGCTATGTGTGCACAAAATTAGCATAAAGTAATACACTTAATTTCCATATTTGAAAATGTGTTTTTACTGCCAAAACTCCACTCACAAATGGTTTTCAGTGCACTTCCAAGCATAAACCTGCATTAATCCTATCGAAACTGAATGTGAAATGGACTATGCATTTTAATTATGGCAGACAATATGCTTGGCTAAAGTGGTTTAGCCTTCTTGTAGCGTTATGAAGCATGTTTTTCAGTTCTGCTAACAGACTAGCTTGTGAACATACATTTAGCAAAGCTGGATTTAAAATATTTAAAAAATAGGGTTAGGGTAACGTAACATAATTTTTGTTTGTTTACACAAAACTCTGCAGGGTGCCTTTAAACCTGTAGTTCAGATGAAGTGATTTGCATTTCCATTTGAATAAAGGCTACACTCTTTTGGACTTGTTTAGGGAAGTATGTCAACTCCAAAAAAATACTGAAAACCAAGCATCGTGGATGGTTCTTAAATAGACAGGTTATGGAAAACCCAAATGTCAACTCTTTTATTGGCCAGTTGGGAGTTGCAAGCTACTTTTTATACATCCAACACTTGCATAGCAATATTACCATTTATTTATAGTCATGTTTTTGGTCACCTAATGAATATAAATATTATATTCACTCCCCTTTAGCTCAGTTTTGGTCTCTACCAACTCCTGAGGGAAATGTATGACTCCTTAGCTGCTAAATGTTCCACCATGTTCACCAGCTAAATGCAAAGCCCCATTCAATTTCAGTGTAATTACAGTGGGGTTATACAGTGGCGGTCTAAGTCATTTGTCAATTAAGTTTTCGATTGGATTTGGTCAGTAATAATGCACTCTGCAAACATGGAAGTTAGTTAATTTTTCAATTTTAACAATGTCTTAAGTCATGCACAGACGGCTAATGAAATTTGACTTTGACTTTGAAATGATTCCATTTCAATACTGGCAGCTCTGAACTCTATACTTTTAGAAAGTTAGAATGGACATAAATGCCACCGGCCTTCTTTCTAACCGCAGCCATCTAAAAATCATCCCAACTTCAGACTCTGCCTAAAAAATTAAATCTCAGGTAAAAATAACTTATCATATTTATCTCTAAAATCTCCCACTTACTACATGCTATGCTTTTGAATCTATCAATTCTTCTTATCAGAGCTGCCGCGTCTCTCTGACAGTTACAGTTCTGACAGTTAAACAATGACATCAAGTGAATGGAGAGCCGCAACAAAAAGGAGTCGCTGCAGAGAGGAAGAAACGGTCCAAACTGAGTACCGTATAACTATTCTCTCATTTCATCACTTTCACATGATGACACACTGATGGACTCCTATAGCTAGTTCTTAGGCCACAGCCAGCTCAACTCTACACTGTATCCAGACCAAAAACAAAACACCTTTGTAGGCCCCCCACACAGAAAACTGCTCAGGAATCATTAAGGGAAAGTTGCTAAGTAATCGATAAAGAATTTGAGTGATAAGCAGCATCGATAATGGCATTATCGCATTATAATTATTTATACAGACTACTGGGTGCAAAAAAGCCAATTGTTTAGCCTTTGATACATAATAATATCAAAGGATGCACAAACAATACACTACGAATACTGCATACTGTTTCATAGGCAGGCTGTTTGGCCGCTGTTTATCTATACAGAAAATGCTATCACAGTAGAACTGACTTAACGGTCACATTTGCACATCAGTTCCAATTTATCCGACATTAACAGCAACTAATGTGTACACAAAAACAAAATCAAATGAATCTGTTTTCATACAGTGAAACCAGAATGTGTTCATACTAACCTGTCTCTGTAGCTGAGGCTGCATCATGGGGGGGTACTGCTGCCCGTTATGTCTTGGCTGAGCTGTGGGCATTCGGGCCTGTGGTGGACCCGGGAGACGCATATGGTGGGAGGAAGGGTACATGGGGGGGCCCGGCCCCCCATTCATACCCCCGGGCCCTCTTGGTAGCTGCTGCATACTGATGAGCCTCGGAGGCTGTCAAAAATCACACATATAAACAGACTGTGTGAAAATCAGGTCGAATCATGGGAATTTATGCAGACGCAGCAGCAGCAGATGATTTTTAGAGTCATGAAATTATAGCAACAAAACAGATTTATCAATGAGTTGATGTATGGAAAACAAACTGAAGACTTGAATCGTCAGTTTATCCGTTAGGAATACCAAATATTCACTGGTAACACTTTGACTTAAAGAGATACATTTCCTATCCTCTGAGATGCTATTTTAACCTTTGCAAAAATTCCATAGACTAAAATGATGATTAATAGACTAAGAAAAGAAGAGAAAGAGGTAATTAACTAATTAATAATTAATGTCAGTTTTTCAGTGAGGAATAAAAGTAAAAAACTGAATTTTAATTTAGATAGGCAATTAAATTTCGTTCTAAGTTCCAACTATCTTTTCCACAGCATCCAGGCTTGCTTACTTGTCTTATGGGTTTGACTTTGCAAAACAACACATACATGCAATGCTTTTCTGAAGCCATCTCTTAAATCTTAAAGATTCTGCTCTGCTCTGAATTAATGAGATACAGCCAGCAGGCTCTCTATGCCTTAGGGCAGCTCTAAGCCACCCTGAGCATAACCCGAATCCTATCATCAGACCCTAGTCTTCACACCCTGGGACTCTGCTTTGCTGGAGAACCAGAGGGAGGGAGATCAGTGTGCCCTGGGTCCATGTCCCTCCCTACGTGTACACACCCCATACTGGAAGTCACAGTTGGGGGTGTGCCTGGATGCAGACATGAGATATGACCCACAGCAGTTCATCAAAAGGTGATAATAATGCACTACAGTGAGGATTCAGATGTTTCATAAAGGTAATGCAAATCTAATTTATCTGTCTGGCTCAGTCTGCACTGTAGTCCATAGCCTACACTACACTGATAAACAACAGAATTAACGAGTAACATTAGGCTTAATTAGCTCATTGCCAAGGGCCTATTCAGCTGTCCTCTGTGTCCAGGAGGACAGCCACTCAGCCTTGGGCACAATCTGCATCTCCCTCCCTCTGGTTCAGTACCAGGGGGTGAAGGCTAATGGGCAGAGAATTCCCACTAGAGCTCACTGGAGACTGTCCCAGGGCTGAGAGACACGGTGTTAGGGGCTTTGGGTCAGGCCTAAAGGGCTAAGATCCCTGCTGGGGCTCACTGGAACATGCTGGAGGATGGTTATGGGATTTGGGTTAAACTCAGAAAAACAGAGCAGATTTTTTTTTCAAGTGAATGCAATATGCTACAATATTTTTAAACACAGCATCAAGAAGAGTTTTCTGCTCTGCTCACAAATGCATGACCACACAGTGTACGATAACTAAAGAAAGGTGAATAAAAATCAAAAGGTAATGAACTGCCTAATGTCAGTTTACTTCAATGTTTTTGCATTTTCCTTGTGTATTAAAATAAAATCAAACTCATTCTTGTAAGTGGGGGTTAATCTAAAACATGGAAAATAACTGACCATGTTAAGCAAGGCAAAACCCTGCTCAGTATAATAAATAAATAAATAAATAAATAAATAAATAAAATACCAGTGATATACATACTTAAGTTAAAGCTCTGTGATCATCTTGGATTAAGTCTTAAATCTTTGTCATGAAATCCTTTCAGGCATAGAAATAATCCTAATCCTGTATAGACAGACTGCCATCTGGTAAAGCTGTCAGAGGTCTGGAGAAAATCTCCAAATATGACGATAAATAAAAAAACAAAAAATGAAAACAACAAACCAATAAATCATGCTCTTCCAATAATAATTCTGATGATAATAATGATGATAGTCTGCTGCACAGATTTCCTTTCTGTTCCACAGTTTCAATTCGACTGGTGAGTGTTCTCTGTACCTGCTGCTGAACCATGGGTGGTCCGGCCTGTCTCGGGTGCTGCTGGGACATTTGGGAGGCAATGCGCATCTGTTGCTGGATCTGCTGTTGGTGCTGCTGCTGGTGCTGCTGCTGGTGCTGCTTCTGCTGTGCGTAGGCTGCCTGCTGCATGTGCTGCAGTCGGAGCTGGGCCAGATTGATCTGTCCTGGGTGTTTGCCTGGGTGGCCTTGTGGCCCTGTTGAAATGGGTGGTCCTCCTACCATCACATTGGGCGGTTGCGCAGATGGAGGTGGTTTCTCAATAACTAAATTACCTAGGGTAAGAAAGACAGAACAGTAAGCATAACTGATAGATGTGCTCTGAACAGGTGTGAAATATTCCTTTATTTTACATATGCAGCCAATCATTAATCAATTTCTCACTGTCACAATGTTTATGGCCATTATACAGTAAGGCAAGACTCAATCTGGACTTGCTGGCAAACAAAGACTGTTCTCAGTCTTAGGCTTGATTAGAATAAATCAATAAGAAACTCAAAGTCAATATTTAAGAGAGACAGGAATATGGAAATGGGTCTCTCTCACCTAGATTCACCACATTTTTGGCCCAGAAGGTGGGATCACAGAAGAAGCGCACAACTCCATTGGCCTGGGGCGCTGGCTCCATTCTAGCCTTGAACAGCTGGCGAACCTGGAACAGGATCTATGTGTACACAGACACACACACACAAACACACACACAGATGAATAAACCTGGGTATATCACAGTAACAAACAGCTCATTTGTCAACGTGCCCTTTGGGAGCATTACCCCACAATCCCACAATAAAGTTATCACAATTTTCTAATTTGCTGACGGTCTTGTGGTAACTATTCAGGATCCACGTGGCAGAAGCCTCCCTTGTTCGAGCCAACAACAAAAAAATTCCCATCGACATAATTTGGGGGAAAAAGCTGGATCTGCAAGTTCACCAACAGATCTAGAAAGGCTGGTCCTGTAGTATGCCACAAACAAAATGTATTCAGCGGCAGTGAAACAACATTACAAACTTCCAGGGCAGAAAATGACCAATATACTAACTACGACCCTGTATCTGCGTTTACTGCAGCTCACACCTGATGATGAGACGAGGTCACAGCTTAAAAAACTCAAATCAAATCAAATCAAATCAAATCAAATTTTATTTGTATAGCCCAAAGTGACAAAACACATTTTGCCTCAGAGGGCTTTACAATCTGTACAGGGAGTGACACCCTCTGTCCTTAGACCCTCGGTTCGAGTGAGGAAAAACTTCCCTTGAATTAAGAATTTAACACAAAAACTAGTGATACTTAATAATATGGTAGCCGACCAAAGCCTGATCGCAAACCAGTCTTGTAGTTGACTTTTTTTTTTCTGTGCACTGTCGGCTTCAGCCCCTAAAAATTCTGAACATCTGGAGCTCATGAGAAACATACCAGCCTCTTGCTGTAGAGCAGTGCTGTGCTGCTGCCAGTAGTGATGGCCCAGTGGCAGAAGTTGAGCACATGGTGGATCTGTTGGGCCAGCTGGGTGGTATCCTTGTGTTGAGCCACAAGCCTCATACTGCGCTCTTTGGTCACACTCTAAATGGAAAAGGGAGATTATTGTGGTCAGGGGACTGCTACCGAGAGTGCCTGAACATAAACATAGGATAAACAAATGAGTCTTGACCACGCCAAATTGGTTTCTAAGCTATTACAAAAATGTTAGCATATGCGTAGAGATGGATTAGATGATTAGATTAAAATGTAATGGTCCCTGTGGGGAGTTTGGGTTATTGCTGCACTCCGTAAAAGAGAACTCAGACAGACAAACAATTAAATAAATAGGAGCAGAGCAAATGGGAAAGTAGTCAAGTACAACAGTATAGAGCGTAATAGCCTAGACTGAATGATGAAGAGCAAAGATATGCAGGGGTGAAACAAATCACAACAAAGCTGTGGTAAAGCGGAAGGCATGAAACGATGACACTAATGAAAATGATGTGCAATTCATGGCCTCTAATAAAATATTTAGTAAACAGAAGGCATCATAATATCAAGATATTTTCATCTATAATAAATGAAAGGTTTGACACGATATGTAAAGTGTGTTGTTTAATATTTGCATGAGTCCACAAGCTACACAAAAGAAAAATGTGGTGTCAGTACAGTCTGTACAGTTTAGTCATAGTGTATCAATACACAGGCTGAATTTGCATGTTTACAGTCCAATAACTAAAGAAACTAAACTAAAGCACTAATGATTTTGTGATTTTGCAGCACCTTGTGAAGCTCGTAGCCAGACTGATTTTCATTAATATTCTCTTACCTCCAGCTGCTGCAGCAAGGACTTGCCCTTCTTGTTGATCTCATTGATAAGAGTAAATACTGCGATTTTAATCTCATGCTCCACCTTCCTGTGTGTCTCGTTCAGCTCTTTTAACCTGGATGGGGGAAAGAAAAGACAGTCAAACACTTCAATACAGAAGGAGTAGACACCAATACACATTCTGACTGCAGGTCAGGTGTTGCAGATGTCAGTGGGCAACACTTGAGAGGAAGCAAGTGGTGAAAAAGTCTCACCTGCTTTGCACCTGAGACACAGAGTAATGGACATAGTTTTTCTTCTCTTGTAGTTTGGCCACGCTGGACTCAATGATGCCTTTTTGGTTCTGGAAAGCCTCCTCCAGGAACTGGTACCTGAGAGATAAGAAGGGTCGTAAGGGTCTTATAGTCAGACCATTCAATGAACTTAATGTTCATTATACTAATTGCATTAAATAAAAGAAACTATTGGACACAAACTAAAGGAAAATTCTTGCTGTCACTATTTTCCAGCACAGTATGTAGAAGCTGGGCACATGGACATGTGGATACAGGCTCACTGTAGAGGAGTTTGACCAGCCTGATCATTGGTTGGCCAACACGGCGTTGACACACCGTTGTTGTGAACATTCACACTCCCAATTATACAAACATTAGGGTGGCCACGTGGCTCGCTATGATGGATTACCTATCTCAGGCATGTTTCAGGTCTTTGCAACCGATTTTCATAATGTATTGAAATGAGCTGAAACCTGCGGCTGCCTGCAGGGTAAGAAATAAATCAAAAATCTTGGAGTGTGCTTTGGGAAATCGGTAGCAGGGATGTTAATCCTATGCAAACGGTAGTTAATAGCCTAAAACATGGCAAACCGGTTTATAACCAGTACTCTATTTTGAATAAAGAACATTATGAAAATACTGGCACTGTAACAGTTAAGTAGCTAATAGATAGGATAAGCAGTAGTAATAAAATCGATGTTTGAGATTTGTTAGATGCTGTGATACCTGTGCTCCTTGTGCTCAAGTAGCTGGCAGTCCCTACAGGTCAACGTATCGCAGGTCTCACAGAAAAGCTTCAGTGGCTCCTGCTTGTGGACGGGACAGAAAACAGGCCTCTGTCCGGGAGTACCAACAGACTCTATAGACACACAGATGGAAAAAAAAAAGCACAGCTGATGCTTAACTGGAAAGAGAGAAACAAATATGGGGCGATATTTATCATAAAAGCGGGAAAACAAAGATGGAACAAAAGGATAGACAAAAATAGACAGCACTAAAAAAAGAAAAGTTTTTCTAACCCACAGTAGTGATGTCTGGTCAGAGCTTCAGGATGTATGGTCCCCCAGCTAGAGGTACCATCTGAGCAACCAGACTCTGCAGCACTGTTACCATGGCAACAGCCTATCAGCAGCACCACGTTCACTGTGCTTCAACTAGGGTTTGTCTTGTTGAGGCTTTTGCAGTTTTAGCTTCAGTGGAAAAAAAAAAAAAGGTCTGTCCTTCACCTTGAGGGTCAGCCATCTTACCGGAGGCGGCGTCAGCATCCTCCTTTGTGTGAATCTTGTGGTCCTTGGTGATTTTGACCCTCTGGTGGGCCTCCACGCAAGTCTTACACAGCCATTCTCCACACTCCACACAAAAGCCGATGGTTCCTGCGTTGTCTTCACAACTTGTGCACACCTTGAGACAGATAACACAAATAAAAGAACTCGACATAGAACAGACCTGGTGACGAATGATAAGCTCATCACCTCAAGTGATGTGGTGTCGATGTTGATGCAGTACTTTTCAAAACTTGCTTTAATGTAAAACATTAGCTGGCTTAATGAAAATGTCTGGTGTCAGTGCTAACTTAGTAATAGAAATAGTTCAACGACAGCTGTGTCTATAAACCCAAACTAGCCGTTTTGTGTCAAGCTGAATAAATTCTGACTGCAATATTTTATTAAATAAACTGTTTGATGAGTGACATCTATTTTAAAACAAGCTAGGTATTGTATGTGCCTATGTGACATGTAATTCGTCTGTCATCAGGCAACAAAAGAAAGCCTGTTCCTATAATGCATGTTTACCTACCCAACTGGGTTGAAAACATCAATACAAAGGCAGAAGTGTCTGAGAATTACAGGATGATGAAGTGCATGATCTGATCATTTTATTATATATACTTTTTTTCCAAGGTGATGCAGACACCCCTCCAAACAGCAGAGGAAAGCCTACATGGCAAATCACTGATATGGAAACGCTTGTAGTACGTACGAAATATTATGGCTATGAGGCCGACTGTTTTGACATACCTGTGCAGCCTTTTCATCAGATGTGCTAGTGGCTTCTGTGGTATCCTTGACAAAGTAGTTGTCAATAATGTCGCTCTGTTTGTAGTCCTGGTGGCACACCGTACAGCGCATAACATTTACTAAAAACAGAGAAGAGACAGAAAATGAGCCCAGTGAGGATCAAACACTGGGCTACACATCTGATCTTGGTCACATTTCACTGATGACTGATCTTTAAAGAAAGAAATGGAAACAACCCAAAGCAAGCAGTCAAGGACAGGTCCACGTGTGGGATGTTACCTAATTTCCCCTTAACTCTGGGCTAAGAATAGTTCTGCTTCATACAATAGAGGATTATTATTATTAGGAGGCCTTTAGCAGACTTTCTGCTTATTTCCATAATTTCCTTTTGGTAAATTCCTGTTGTTATTAAAAATTCTTGGCACAGTGGGAGACCCACTGCCTATTCATGGGGGCTAATTGATTTAGCGATTGTCTCCAGAAGATTCAATCTCGTCATCCTTGGCAGTTTTATTAGAATATTGAATCACAAGGCCAAACAACAAGGACTGTTTTACTTAATCACTTTGGTTGGCTTTGTTAATGGAATTAGTTCAATTACTGTTATAATCATACACCCCAACAAATAATTAGTTCAGTTCGTATTAACTTTGTCACTTTTTTGAGGGTCTAATATTATGCACAAGATTAAACTTCACATAAATGGTTTAAATTGAGTTGGCATAATAATATGTCACTCCTCCAGCTGAGGTAAAAACCAGTATAAGCCGGTTTGAGCCGGACTACACTGGCTTGAGCAGCACACAGCCGGTTTGTGTAAGCTCCAGCTGCATGGGTGAGAGCAGCTGGACTGGGACTGTGTTGAGGAACCCACACAACCCCAAAATACACACATACACACACACACACACACACACACACACACACACACACACACACACACACCAAAACAAATGTACTACACAGCTGTCACTTTGAACTGAAGTAGACCATGTTCAGCTACACATCTGTACCCCCACCTCCACCCCCAACACCCCACAAAATTAATATCAACACACATAAACCTCATTCTAAAACAGGATTGGGGTTTGTTTGTCACTGCATTCATCAAAAGTACACCCTGTGCTGAAGAGAGAACAAGACCATCGTCACATTTTCACCCCAATAACCAGATGGTTTGGCCACATAGAGCTATTGCTTCATCCAAATACTAATCTAGTTGTTATGGACTATTAGCACTAGACTAAAACTGAGTAGACTGCCAATTCACGGGACGTCATCTATCTGGTAGACGTGACAGATATCATCACATCTTAACACTGCTTGGTGTTTGTTTACTTTCAGCTAATAGCAACAATTTGGAAGCCACAAATTAGTTTAGGAGATTTGGCTTTAATGAACCCTGCTGACATTTATTTTGATTATAACATGAAACAGTATACAGGATAAGGGTGATGCATCAGAGAAAGCATTCTTCAGAAGTATGACAGGTACTTCTAGACATCAGTAAGATGCAACGAAAACAACATGTGAAATCAACAACCTCCTACGAGCTTGTACAGCCGACATTACAAAAAGGGGAAGTAGAAGGTGAGGATGAATACATGAATGAATTAGTCGCTACATGTTGGAAACGGTGAAGTTGTTTCTGAACTCAGCGTGCTCACCTGACTTTTACATTTCCTCATTTTATGTGCACAACTTAACTAATAAATTAAAACATTTTAACTGATTATCTATCATGTAAAAGCTATGGCACTTAACATAATTCTGATCACTTATCATTAGCCAGCTTTCCTCCAACCAGGTTAAGCACAGGTTAAATATTATGAATCAGCAGCCTGTCTAAGCATTTAGAGCGGGTAGGAACAACATACTCTGTAATCCTTTATGTGAAGCCAAGCTAATCAATGCATACAAATCTAGTTACTAATAAACTTTTGGGTGGAATTTAACTGCTATGGTGGAAGTGTTGAATTACTCATTTTCTCAGATGTTATGGTTTTTACAAACTTGGAAAAGCAGTGTGGAAAGACAGGGTGTGACATGCTGTGTTGTTCACCATTATGTTGGCTGTGTTTTTCAAAACTCCAGTTTTGAGTCAGTGACTGTTTTACTTTGTCAATTTCAAGCTGAGTCAGATCATATCAACCCCATCATCTATTTAAGGTAAAAAAACAACAACAACAACAAAAAAAAAAAACAGATTATATTCCAGTTTTACCCCGAAGCAATCTTTGTGGTGACAGGCATTTCTGTAAATACAATTTAGACCATGTGATACTGAATCTCTCCTTAAACCAATACTAATGTAATTCCTGGACAGCGTTCAGACCATGTGATATTAAAATTCTCCACCGAGACTGAGGCTAACACAATTATATCAAGCTGGATGACAGGTACTGTGCGGAAGTTAAACTCCAAACACGCAGATAAAAACCGAGTAATATGAGACGTTACCATGAGACTCTTGTAAGAGTCCCTTCGTTGAACTGGAAATACGACACTTATTTTGTGTAGACTGCCAGTGCTGAGCTCAGTTTTACATGGATGCTGTGGTGAGCCCAGACATCCGCTAGTATCAGCAGAGCTGCTCTACGAAATGTCAACTGATGGCAGCAAATGCTGAGCTTTAATTTGCTGAAGTCTATCTTCAAGAGGGAGGATAAGTATTGATTGAACAGTCCAAAATGAGAGACACAACATATAAAACTAATCTCAAGGGGTGAGTACACCTTTTCTACCTGGTCTGTTTTCAGTGAGGGGAAGTGAAAACAGGCAAAAGCCATAGGACTGCATTGCCTGCTCGCTCTCTGAATGAAGCTTTTTTGGCACAGCAGCTGAACAGAACTGTTGTTGACTCTGACTTTTCCAGGTATTTGACAAGCAATATGTCTAAAAACATAACAGCGTGGAGTCAGCTTGGCAAACAGGGTGATCTGTGAATCTTTTAAAAAGCAGTGTGGAAAGCAGAGAGGTCTGTATGTGTGTGCGCTGACACAACATAACAAATTATACTGACGCACTATTATGAAAATGCCCCAGGAAATGTCTCACAACCTTTATGTTATTATTATTATTATTGTTATTATTATTATCATCATTATTACTATTATTATGACTTTCACATCCCATAGTTAGAACTTAACTAGGCTTTAAATACAACACAGAAATTTAAAGCACACAATTACTAGAAAAATATCTCAACATCATGATTACTAGAGAAGAGATCAGAGTACAACGTTATGTCATATTTGGATTTTGATGTATAACGTGTTTAAGAAACCCAGTACACTTTTGTACATTAAGTATTTATCAATTATTTTATATTCCTGTTACTGACTATGGAGTGGTGCATTGTCAGTGTGACCAGTACCCAACATTGTTTGATCAGCATCCATTCATCTTCAAGAAACATACAGCTTTGACCATGAGAGACACTGCCATCTGTCAAATGAATATTGCCTTGCTATTGACTACGGCAGCTGTGATAAAACATAACGTGAAGTATGTTACACACATCATTGTGTATGTATGTGTATGATTACCTAACAGTCCTTTCCCCCATTTAAATCACAACTGGTCGTTTTGGTTAATGTCAGTCACTGCCGTCTGTATATATCTATTATGGTGGGAGAGGTGATGAACGGTCAGACCAATGATAGGTTACCGATGAAGATGGGAGTGTGTTTAACCACAGACAGACACGCCAGATTCTTCTCTGCAAAGCAATAGTCTGAAAGTCTCAGATCAACCCCATCGCTGTCTCTAAGGCTAACGCAATTCAAATACCGATCAAACAAACAGGCCGGCCGTCTAACAGACAGTACTTCATCTTAGCTAATGTCAGGTGACAGAGCCAATGACTTCACAGGTACACCTAACGTTCGCTACTTACTATGAAAAACTCACCTATGTGTGTATCAGTTTGTCCGTGCGGTCCAGGCACCTGTACGCTTATCTGCCGCTCTGGTTGTGGGATACATTTTAGGCAAAACGAGTGCAGACAAGGCAGAAGTTTTGGTTCACAGTCACGGCTCTGTAGACTTTGTTTACACACTGCGCACGTATCCAGTAAATTAATAGGAGCGGATACCGGTGTGGCCGCTGGAGCCGTAGGAGGCGGTGACATTTCAGAGGTGAGTCCGCCAACTGGAGCATCTACAGCGGCCAAGGTTTCAGCTGTCGTTGGCTCTGAAGTGGCGCTGCTAGAACCAGCCGGACTGACGGTGTTGCTAGCGCGACCATTGGCTTCCCCTCCCGCACCAGCAGACCCGCCACTGCTGCTAACGTCCACTCCGTCGCTGGTGGGTGTAGGTGCCTCGGTACCGTTATCATTTGACTCCGTTTCTTCACTGCCCTTTGTATTCGCTTCAATAACTATTATCGCATTGTCGACGTTTGTCTGCGGTGGCTCGTTATCTGGCGCTGAAGGCGGTGAGTCCGAATTAGCAGACGGTTCCATATCCTCCTCGCCTTTGTTATCCGCCATCTTCCTTCCTCTTTGAACCGCTGCACGTCCTGCGTAACTTCTCGAACCAGAGTACGTGTGATTACGTCGTGACGCTCATGGTGACGTCGACCAAGACCTGATTTTGTTTATTTGCTTGTTTATTTATTTTCCTTCAATGAAAATGCGCCACCTATGATTAAACACTTCTTTTTTATTTCATGATTTTTACTTTCATTGTAGTTGGCTGAGCTGTGCAGTGCAGTAATGTACAAGACTGTATTAACTATGGTCATGCCACATTTAAAATTGTGGTTGTGCATGTAAATAGCACTGCTGATTTTGTCAACACCCTTTATTAAGTCACCACATGCTTATGTGCTGTATGTAAGTGTCGAAATAAAAACAAGTCAGTGACATCTAAAATGTATGAATAAACTGAATATGTCTGCATATCAGCTAAAACAGCTATGTCATTTAAAGTGAGATGCATAAGAGTAGTCCAGCTGAATAAATGCTATGTGTGTGTGTGTGTGTGTGTGTATATATATATATATATATATATATATATATATATATATAATGATAAAATGGATGAAACAGCAATTGTGACAATGTCAAATGGTGCATTTGTATTTAAGAGTCACACCTGTTTCTAAAGAATTGACAGGATGATGATAAGATAATGAAAAACCACAGAATCTAAGCAAAACATGTAGTATGCAGTACAAGGTGTGGTGTAGCAGGGCTGTTGAATAACATGTGGTTAGTCTATGTCTATGAGAAAAATGAAAAACAACGTAAAGCAGAAACCTGTACATGAAGCAGCAGTTATACCCCCCTCCAATAGATGTCACCAACAAAATCTGCTGGGCGTAGTAGGGTTTTATTTTGAAGGTCGAAACCGGAAACCCTTGCTTTTAGTTAGCGTAGAGGAGTTCTTTGGTTCTTTTCTGAGCAGAAAGAGGCATATTTCAAACCAAATAATTTGATTAAAAATGGCCGGAACGGCTTCAGTAGCAGGTGAAGTGTTCGTCGATGCTTTGCCATATTTTGACCAAGGTTACGATGCAGCAGGTGTCAGAGAAGCGGTGAGTACGCGTCGGTTGGTGAAATGCTAACTGCAGCATGTTAGCTGACCATGCTTAACCTCACGGTGGTTAAGGCACAATAAAACTTTAGTGAGATTTTAAGAAAACATTTGGCAATTAGAAACGACGGGGTTTGTTTGTTAATTGTAGTTACATTTAGCGTGTTTAGTGAATTATTTAGCCAGTGCTAGGGTAACCTTAGTGATTCAGTTCAGCTCATAACTTCCTGGGAAAGGAGCGAAGCTAACATGTATGTTTAGCCTGGCTACAGTCTGTCCGTGGAAGCCAATTGCCGCGAGGAAATTTAAATAAATAAATAGATCAGTTAATTCTTGTTGTGATGACAATGACTTGTTGTCTAAATATGTGATTTTCCATTTGGAAAGTCACTCTGAATGTTCTGCTTCAGTCAATTTAATTATATCACACATTGTAAAAAACTAACATAATTTAGGTTTTCAAACTAGATTTTGACACAGAGCCTGTGTCCTGTGTCCTTCAGGGCTCCTGAGGGCCAGTTTGTCTTGTTGGTCATCCAGCCCTGCTCTGGTACATTGTAAGATACAACTGGTTCTGTTTAGGAGCCAGTCCTTAGAGAAGCGTGCTGCTACCACGGAATTAAAATGCACAAAAACCAAATAAACATGAAAATGTTGTTTTCTAAAGACATATATTCATTATAATGATCTGTAAAACCAGCAATGAGCGAGTGCAGCTTTTGTAACTTATTCACGCAGCTGTTTTTAACGATAGAATCCTGATGATATGAAGTGCAGAATTTTCAGCAGCGGAGCAAAAGGTAGCAGTTTTATCTTGACAAAGAAAATAATGAAGTCATAAAGCTACAATCCAAATGTTTTATTTATATAGTCAACACAACAAAAAGAAAAAAAAGACAAACAAACAAGAGGATCCTTAGCATGTTTAAGCATGAACAACACGTTGAAAGTCACGTATATTTGAACTAGCTGGCTCTCCATATCATTTCAGCCTGATAGATTTCACGTTATAATGTCAACTCTTGCTCAACAATATAAATAGCAGCCATTTTGACATGAAATGGTAGGTAAACACAGGCGTTAACAGTTATACTAATTAAGGTTCAGTTCCATTCAGGTCACACAGAGTCCGAGTGCTGCTGTGCTGCATGCAGAAAAGCTCAGCTGTACTAAATGGAACTGAACCTTCATTGGTGTCACTGGTAACATGATACTGGGCAGCAGTACTCTTCCTTAAGTCCTCACACAGCTCTTGAGAACAGCCTTTTCCACAGCACACATTGTTACTTGTCACAGCACATGAAGCGTGGATGTGATCCGTGGCGTTAATAATGCACCACATTGATCAGAGAGAAAAGAAAGTGAGCTCTTATCTCGTAATAACGACTTTTCATCCTATGACGAGATCGGTGCTTTGCACCTGTGCATGTGGCTTGCATCCACTTTTAGGTGGCTTTGCACAAAAGCGTCTGCCAAGTTCATGTCAGGTATGCAGGAATGACAGTTTTGCCTCTGTTTCTTTGAATTGTGTTACTATGGAAACAGCTTGGGCAGCCTTGTCAGAAAACATTCCGACACCTAGAGCTGGTTATAAAATGAAAAGAGGGAATGCAGGTAAATTATTGGTGAGTTAGTGTTAGTATCACATTGAGCCGGACTTCTCAAGGAGGAAATGATAACAGGAACAACTAATCGTAATTATGAGACCCATTAATGTACACATTATAACAGTCACACATTAGGGTTCTGCAGACTATATGGGTATTTAAAAAAACAGTTTGGACTGTTTTTGTACTTTCAGTAATTTTCTGAAGAGTAAGCACTACATAGTAAGGACTGTGGGGTATAGGAACTCCCTCCTTGTGAACATTTTTTGGGGATGACATGCAGCAAAGGGCCACAGGTTAGAACTGAACCTGGGCTTCTGCAGTAAAGACTCTTTGGTACACGGGAGGCACACCCTACCAGGTGAGCCACTGGGGTGCCATGAATATTTGCTGTTTTATCATATTTCTTTTTTTACGCTTCAGGGATGTCATCAGCCATCTGTCAACACGACAGGGAATATAAAACAAATAAAATATTTAATATATAAAATACTTGTGAACTTATAATAAGCCGTGTGTTTTTGCTTGTTTGTTTTATTAGGTAAATATTAACACATGAACCCTCCTGAGAATGAGTGAAATTAGTCTCCTCCGGACCTCTTTGATACATTAGTAATGAAAATAAAGTCCTTGGTAGCTAAAGTGTTTTTTGTTTTTTTTGTCTTCTAGGCTGCAGCGTTG
The DNA here is from genome assembly GCA_023373845.1 of Nibea coibor. NCBI lineage: Eukaryota > Metazoa > Chordata > Actinopteri > Sciaenidae > Nibea > Nibea coibor. Next base: position 7,028,627 of record CM041717.1, read on the forward strand.
GTGGAGGAGGAGACCAGAAGATACAGACCCACCAAGAACTACCTGAGCTACTTGCCCACACCTGACTTCTCTACTTTTGAGGTGACACACTCTTCAGACTTCTGAAACCTTCACTGCTTCAGCCAGTGTGACAGAAATAACAGAATTTCTTATTTCTTGTCACCCTTTAGACAGAAATCATGAGGAACGAATTTGAGCGGTTGGCGGCACGCCAGCCCATGGAACTCCTGAGCATGAAGAGGTAAATGCTGAACAATGCAGGAGCCTACGTTGATGTGTAGAACTGTTCATAGCCAGAAGTTGTGATTTTTCCTTATTTGCCTCAGAAAGAGTTACACATGCATAGAATTGTAATAGATGACTGAGTGAGGGGAGGGTATATTTTGAAGTATAGTTTACTTTCTTGACTTCTGCAGTCAAAACCTCTGTTTGAAAAGTCAAATGAATCCTGTATTGAAGCAACGATCAGTTTTTGGCAGTAGGCCAAGAAGTTACAAAATACACCTGTAAATATTTGTGCTGCTGCTAAGTAAATAGCAGGGTGTGGTAAACCAGTAATCCTGTAACATGACATGACATGGCATGACTCATAGACACTAACTAAATCCAAGCTGCAAGAATAAACTTCAAATGCTTTTTATCCCACCGGCCGTCCAAATCCCCAAAAGAGTCAGTGTACTATCATAGACTAAGAAAAATATTCACATTGGAGAAGACAAAACCAGTGATAAAAGTGAAAATATTTGGCATGTGTGACATCGCAGAGAAGAATAATTTATGTTTGAATACAAGAACAATTCAGATAACACCAACAAGCTGCAGCTGTAAACCCAATTATTTTGTCTCCCTGGCTTCAACTGCTGATCACATCATGTCCTTTTTTTTTTCTCCCTTTGGAGATATGAGCTGCCAGCGCCCTCATCAGGACAGAAGAATGACATCACAGCGTGGCAGGAGTGCGTGAACAACTCGATGGCCCAGCTAGAGCACCAGGCAGTCCGCATCGAGAACCTGGAGGTCATGTCACAGTACGGAACCAACGCATGGAAAGTCTACAACGAGTATGTGACAGACGCTCATCTCTCACAGTTACTCGCTGTGTAATTGATCTGAAGCCCGCTAATGTGTGTTTTGTTTTTTTTTTCTTTCAGTAACTTAGCCTTCATGATTGAGATGGCTCAAAAGGAACTTCAGAAATTCAGGTGACTGATACTGGAACTTTCATACTGTAAAAGAGTTATCAAAACAGTTTTCACATGTTCACTAATGTGTTGTTTTTTTGTTTGTTTGTTTTTTTTGGTTCGCAGGAAACAAATTCAAGATTTAAATTGGCAGCGTAAGAATGATCAGTTGGCAGGAGGAGCCAAACTGCGAGAGCAGGAGTCAAAGTATGTTGGTCGAAGATTTTACATAGTTAGATGACCGTACAAAAAATATGTAGGTTGTTTCCTCCGTCCTAACATCTGTATTCATCTCTCATCAGCTGGGTGTCTCTAGTCAGTAAGAACTACGAGATCGAGCGGGCCATCATCCAGCTGGAGAACGAAATAACTCAGCTCAGACAACAGCAGGGGGACGAGAACAAGGAGAACATCCGACAGGACTTCTAGAGCAGCAGCTGTCAGCCTCATAACACTGATCTACAAACTAATGATCCCTCGATCAGACAGATTTCATCTTGCTTGACTGGACTCAGAAGCAACATGACGAGGGAATGTGAAAACCGCTTATGTTCAAGCTGCATCATCAAATAACTTCAACATTCAGAATGAGTTACCCAGAAACCTCAGCGACAACACACATTTCTACCAGACTTCACACCTCTGCCGAAACATTGGTGTAATATAAAGCAGCTCTTTGTTTAGAGCAAGACTATGTACGGTTTAAACATATTCCTCTTTAAACAAATGGATTGATTTTATAAGCAGTAAGACACATTTTTGCTCAAGAGTGTATGCTCATAGGTTTGTTGCTACATCCACACATGGTCTGGTATGATCAGTGGCTAATGTTAGCCTAGATTTGGAGATTACTGAGTCTGTTTGGATTCTTTTTCATCCTGTGCATTTAACATTATTCAGCAAAGGTGACATAATCTCACACCAAAATGTCATTTATGCCAGCGTATAGGTTTGTCAGGTGCGTTTAAAATAAAGTGTACATAGTTTGTCAGGTGAGTCCTACCTTTTTAATTCATGTCGTTTTTTATGCTGTTTTAATAAAAAAAGAACATTTCTTATATTTCTTAGTGTGTGGAATGGACTTTTTCCAGATCAGATGTGACACTAAATCATTACATTTTAGTAAGGACTTCTGTTTGATATGATTTGAATCTATCCAGTATTATTTTTCATTCCTATTGTACTGGAGCTCAGTCTATATTTCCATGCAACAGGCCAGTTTATAGCATGAATGTACTCCTAAATAGGCAGCCTCCGAGTCAGCGGACAGTATCATGGAGCTCACTCAAGCTATGACACATTGTATTGTCGTTGAAGACCAGCACTACATGATGGTAGTACTTCCAATAGTGAGGCCTTCTATCATTCAGTGTTGTTTTGATATGTCAGCGTAACTCATGTATCATATTAAGTGACGGTGTTATATTACTGTAAACATACAACACACTAGTCTTATTTGTTTTGTATGTAGCATAACCTTAGCCTTATGCTAAGCATAATGTCCAGTTTGTTGTATTTATAGCAAAAGAAATAACTTCACTAATACCTTTAAACAAGTCACTATGATGGTTATTTACTTTGACTAATGCATCTCTAATTTGAAAAAACATGAGTCAGAAAAGATGACACCCCGGATGTAATATATTATCTGTTGCACACCAAAACAGAAAATTATCATTTATTATTATTTATTGCCACATTCCTTACACAGTGTGCATAACAATCATTCATCTGCTCTTCCTTTAACTCCCTTCTTTGGTCAGATTGAACAAACCGAATGATCTGAATCCACGTCAACTCAATCTGTGGCGAATTGAAAAAAAGCCCAACTGCACGAGATTATCTGCATGGTTTTTATGAAAAGCCAGATATCCAGCATAGAAAGAGGCAGGGTAGCGTGGTAGGTAGACCAGATCGGAGGAGTTTCTACATACACCAACACCGACCGAGGATTGGATGAAAACAAAACCCAACAAAAACACTGAATGTCATGCTCTTTCGCTCTCTCCTTTTCTACAACTTTCACACATCACACACACTCCAGTTTGCAGGCACCGTTACACCGTTTGCAAAGAAACTATAGGGTTCTCTTTAGGAAAAGTCATCCACTGTGACCGAATCAAATCTGACTATGTGCAAAACTTTGTTGACAGCGTGAGCCGCCGGTAGCTAGAGAAACAGTAGGTTATTTTGGCCATGCTCCAGTCTATATACTGAGGGTGTTGAGAGCTGGTACTAAAGTAACAGCCTCTGGCAGGTTCTGGTTCTGGTCCTGACTTCCTTTACTCTGGAGAAACTTCTGCCGATGCCTCTCCTCTTGGCGCTTCTTCTTCTCTTGCCTCTGCTGCTCCTTTCGCTGCTTGTTAGATACCTGGGAATGATGGAAACGAAAATCAGTGTTAGTTTTACTTTAATAGAGGAGAGTTCTAACCTCAAGTGTTTTTGTTTCCCTCCACTGGAGGGGAGGAAAACATTTATGTGAATGAAATGGCTGCGGCTACCTTTGGTTTTTGTACGTTGCTGGCCTCTGCTGGTTGTTTCTGGTCGCTGCAGTCTGTGGCTGAAGCTTTGCAGGCTGAGCAGGATCCTGAGACGCACTGGCCCTGACAGGACTGGCCCAGCATGGAGCCAACAAGCCATTCAGCATTGATGGTTGCCGCACTCAGTTGAAGCAGGTTCTCCTCATCGCCTGAGACAGGAAACACACAAATAAACACATGATAGAGTCACTTGATGTGACTTTTAATGTCAAGAACAGGTTTTAGCAGAAGAGACGAGCTTAAATTCCTGATGAAGTCTGTAATGATGTTGACTCTGAGTCGTTCTCATTTGCCCTGACAGCCACATTTTTCAAGCAGCTAATGAGTCAAGTGTAACTTCTGACCCTGGATGCCTCGGTTCTTGATGGAGCTCAGGATCACGTTGTCCTCCTCTGAGGTTGGTGGAGAAGGGGTTTTCTGTCTGTCCCGCTGACCGTCCCCGAACTCACGCTGCTGTCCTCGTGAATTCTGCAGATTCTGGGAGCAGCAATATTGAGAAAACATCAGAGACACATTGGCAAAGGTGAAATGTTAAATGTGAAATCTTAATGCTGGTCAACTGACTGCCCATTTCATACTACATACCTCTATGCGGAGCTGTGCAGGACTCTCAGAGTTGTCTCCAGTCCGCCTCACACTGTCATAATGATCTCCGTAGCGGTAGGCAATGTGTAGCTCTCTGCACACCTGCTTCTCTGCACCATTTATCTACAACAAGAATATGCGTGTTGCGCCAACAGCGTGATAAATTCCTCATAATTATAGCACCTTAGGCTGTGTGATGTCATTTGAAAGTCTTCCTCTGTCCCTACCTCCCACAGTGGCGTGTTGAGCTGATGGATGACCACTTTCACCTGTTGACTGCGAGCAAAAGCCACGATGGCGTCATTGCCAGCAAAAGTACCAGGCTGAGAGAGGTTGGACACTGGGTGGAAGGAAACAACAACAGTTACTCACAACATAATCACAAGTTGCGATCACACAGCATTTATTTTTGTGCTTTCTATGATGTCATGTGTAAACAGGCGTAGTATTCCACATTATGGCAAGAAGACATGATAGTCAGTCGATCTTCTAAAACTTTGTATGTGTCAAAAACCATCAAACGCAGACACGTGTTAATTTTCGGAGGAGACTCTGTGACTCAGGCCTTCATGGTTGAATTGTGCAAAGAAAACAATACTGAGAGAGACTGTTATGATGTATTTGTGTCAGGATGCATATGACAAAAGTTTATGTCCTGTGTTTATGTCCTGTGTAAAGGTGTGTTTGTTTTCATTTAGTTTGACGTTGATTCAGTTTGACGTTCATACATCTGGTAGAAATCTTAGCAGAGGCCCAAGAAAGATGTATTGATGTTGTTCAGGAGGCCTGCTGATGAGTTCCATAAGGGCTTAGATATACAATAAAAGAGGTCAAAGGAGGAGGCCAAATTTGAGATTTTTGATTCCACAATGTTTCTCTGAGACAGAAAAGGTGAACGGTTGGTATCCACATGTGTGGTTCCCACCATGATGCATGGATGAGGAGGTATGATGCCACAATCACCTGTCCTAAACCTGTGAAATTATTTGGGATGAGTTGGACCACAGAGTGAAGGAAAAGCAGCCAATAAGTGTTAGCTGACGAATCTGACCGAGAGAATGCCAACACTGTCTTCACATTATTCCGTATTTGTTAAGTCATTGTTTTAATGTTTTTAGTGTAACAGGCCTGAAAAGGTCAAATGAAACAGTAATTCACAAATATAAAAAAGTAGTTTGCTCAGGGTCTCCAGTCCCAGGTTGGAGAAACACTGATACAGCGTCTGTCGTTCCATTGCAAACAGAGCTGATGACCACCAGGGGTCACTGCATATTTGTTGGTCAAAAATGCCTAATTTCAACAGACTTCCCATGAACAGAAGTGTCAATTGTCGACTGAGGCATTAGAAAAAGTCTCCTCCCTGATCACAATGTTTTATTTGTTTGTCTCTTTACTCAGCATCACCCACTAGGACATTTTCTTACAGTGTTGTGCGAAGGGCACGTCGTCCTCGACAAAGGGCTCAAAGTCTTGTCGATGGGACTTCATATACTGGACGGTCTCCTGTCGAAGCCGGAGGTGACCCCGCGAGTGACCCTCTAACTGGTCGCCAAGAGCTCTGAACAGGCAGTTCCTGCAAGACACAAAGACGGTGAATGTTATGTCTACGCATGATCGACTACACTTAAATGACTCGGTTTCAGTTTCAAGGCCAGAATGAAGGTTATGTTATGTTTAAACCAAAGACTTATCTTCCACTGATGTATTCATTAGAGTAGACATCAGCTGGCAGGTTTCTGGGTGTTGGCCAGAAACAATGACTTAAGTCCTGCAAATCACAACTCTCAGACCTTCTGCCTGATAGTAAACATGACTGATAGATGCAAGACTGCACTGTCAATCAATTAAATTCCCATCTTGATTTTCAGAGAGCCAGAGACAAAAAGACACTTCCCTTGTTTTTTTCCTATCGTAAATGGCTCAGTACTGCTGGTGTCGTCAGTTGGGGAACACAATGAAGAGATGGAGAGTCAAATTGGTTGACATTTGCTTATAATAAGCAGCATCCATACAGCTACAAATACTTTTAAGTTTAGTGTACTGTACATTGTTATTGACTGTGGAGGACTGGGGGGAAGTATGCACAGAGGTTGAAGACATTATGCTCCTCTATCAAGACATCCTGGTTAATCATGGTAAGACAGCTGTCTCCACCTTGAGAATAAGCTTTATGCGTATAATAAAATTGAGAGTCGTGTTGCAGTGTCATTGACGGTGAAGGACAACACAGAGAAAGACAAAGCACAGCCAGAAGCCACCATCTTTCCCTGGCTCTTACCCATCTCCAGGGACTTCCCTCAGCCTGAGCCCCAATGCCTGGAGCTGATTGGAGAAGCTGACAAACTCTGCTCCTTCATCGCAATCCTGAGGCCGGTTCTTGCGGTCCTTCACGATGGCCCGGCGTGCTGCCCGCTCATCCCTCTTGCGCTCCAGTTCGCTCTTCTTGTTTCCCCGCACAGGTTTCGACGTCTGTTTCCTCGACATGCTGGCTACAATTGCTTCTGCTGGCCAACAACACCAGAAAATGTCTCCTTTTAACAATGAGTTGACACTTGCATCAACCACAGCCACACATCTGGACCCTATTTTAAAAAGACACATAAACAGAGGCAGATGGGTTGTCATATCAGACAGAACATGCCACTATAACGTGTCTCTGATGTAGAAAACAGTATGCCAAACTACATCAGGAAATGTACACATGCTGAGTGTAATAGAGGACACATAGGGATATGGGCTATATATTTGATCCGAATATAAATAATATATTTAAAAAAACACTTAGTTTCGGTTTAATCTGGGCTCACACAGGGTACACAGTGCCGACAGCCTCTGTCCACGGCGTGTTTAAAGGAAAACATGGTCTGAATAACAGCATGGCTTATTAGTACAGCTAGCAGATACATTAGTGCATAAATGTTAAACAGTTACCAAATTAAAGGTTACATCCAACATATAATGAAAACTTCTCGTCGGTTTCTTTTATGGATGTTTCATAAAGACATAATGTGATATGACCGAAGCTCAGACAATGTTAACTGCGTTAAATTGACTTATCCTATTGAAAATCGGCATGTTCCGTTATATAGCTGGCTAACTAGTGAGCAGCACTGACGCTAACTAGTTACTAACTCGCACTAGGTAACGTCACTTTTGAGCTAACAGAGACAGAGAAAGTGTTACAGGCGTCAGGGTAGTGTTAGCTAACTAGCTAGCGGCAGGATAACGTTACATAACAAATCATGTCCACCTGTACGTGACACTCACTACGCGGTGAGCGACAAGACGCCGTAACGCAGCCAACAGACGGATGTTTACCTTCAACAAGTTGCGTTAGATAAGCTATAACGATGTTCCGTTTCGTAAATTTTCTGCTACATAAGAAGGTAGCGATTGTCCGTTTTTGTTTACAACTGAAGTTCCGCATACGTATGTACGTGTACGTCAAAACGTACGGAAGCGGAGAGGGCCGACAGCAAAGGCGATTTAAAAAACGACAAGAAGCTGAAAATAGCAGCAGAGATATTCTATGAAACCAAATCCTCTACACCACAGCAAATGTGATACACACGACTTGATAATATTGCTAAAAGAAAAATTGCTAAAAAGAAATCTATCTATCTATCTATCTATCTATCTATCTATCTATCTATCTATCTATCTATCTATTATTGTGTTAAGTCAAAAGGCTCTGAGTCATTTTATATTGCAGACTGTGAGTCAGGACAAAGTAGGAGGCTGAGTTACAATGTTGAAAGAAATTTTGCTTCTGAAAATCACTCCACCTTCTGTTCTGTTCAACTCTTAAAATCTACTCACCACCAACTCCTTCTGATGACTCCACACAGTTGGTGAAAATAATGTGGGGGAGGAGTGGGCTGAGAAGAAGCAATAAACAGGATGTTTGCGATGTAAAAAAGACCAGCAGACACACTGAGACAAAAAAAAACATAGCCTCAAGTCATAAAACTGCATCAGAAAACAGAATGAAGCAGTAATGCAATTCTACTTCCTAAAAGTAGGGAAAAAGACATACATTTGTATTGAACTAGCTGAAAAAATGGGACATACATCTGCAGACATAAGTTGGTGTGTGGTTCACTATAGCCTTCAGTGAGTGATGACACTGTGTGTGCACAGATGTAATGGCCTGAAGGCTATCTGAGCATTTGTTCATGTGCAGCAATCAGCGTCAGTCACCTGGGTGGAACAGAAGTGCAGTCAGCCAAGCGTGGACAACACATCATTTATACTGTATCTATGTACATGTACAGTATATCCATGTGTGTGTGTGTATGTGTGTGTGTAGGCTATGTGAGTCAGTCCAACAGAGCACATCAAATCATAATGCTGTGAGAAAATAGTACATTATGTCAAATAAAGTCCATTACAACTGATTTCACAATGTTTTATTGATGACTGATGCTCACATTTTAGGGAAACTTGCAATCTTTGTCAGCTTCACTTTGACAAGCCCTTTTAATATTTAATCAGCAGGGCTGACAAGTAGCCACTTAGTTTTCACAAGTGGAAAGGACATTTTGACATGTTGAAATGTTAATGTATGATATCTGTAACACAATTTTGACATGTTAAAATATGAATACTTTCACATGTAGTTTACAGATCTCTATAATTTAAAGATAGATATCATGAATTCATATTATAAATATAATTTTCATGACTTATAATTGTATTTTAGTCTGAAATACAAGATACCTGAAATTTAATTCATACTATACAATTCCAACTAAGGTTTGCAGCTGTGATAAAATGGAGCAATAATATATCCTCTGAGCAATTATTGTTCACCCAAAATTAAATTTTTTATTAAGTTTTAGAGTGTGATGGCTGGCCACTTATATAGCTGACAAATGCAGGCAACTCTCATTCAACTCTGAGTTTGTAGCTGCATTCATAATTGTGATTATTCGGGTTTCAAATCCTTTTACCATTAAATGTTTACATTACTCCCATTCTACCTCCTGTAGATTTTAATTAGAGTCTGCTACACTGCCGCCCTGCTTGGGTGTGCTTCTTCACTGGGGGAGGTCGAAAATGAAGTAACACGAGCAGAGTGCCTGTGGGTGACAACAGCAGATGTTTTTTATGTCGGGTACCAGCAAACAGCACTTTATAGAGAATACTATAAAGATTTGTTGTGTTCTGTCCCAGTCTTTCCATTTTAGTAGTTAGGTCATCATGCATGTACGATGTTTTCACAATATTTCATGTTTTCATGTAGGATGCTGTATGGCTACTGTCCGTGGTGCTGATTTTTTTCAAAAAGCATTTCTCTTCTCTGATTGGTTGGGTTACTTGACACATTTTTGGAACTTTTGGTCTAGGTTTGATCCTCAGATTCACATTTTACATTCAAACCAAACATTTGAATAAGTAACAGAAATGGGTTTGTAGTATGTGAAAGTTTAACCTGAGACATCCACATTACATATTGTACTTTTTATACAGTGTTGCATTCTGGACTGATAGCTTAGCTTAGTGAGCTCTGTCTAATAGCTGACACATTATCTCTGCAGCCAGTGTTTCACTCTGACCTGATGACCATATATCTGTGTAGAAGATTTGCAGGGACATTATGCCAGTTGAGGATTTCTGAATTTTCGCCCCTGTTGCTGCTGGTTCCAAAGACAGGTATGTTTTTATTTTTTTTATTTTTTATCAGAGTCTCACTTTGGACATTAAACATGCAGGATAGTGGGAGTAAAAACGTCAGGAATGGCGCAGAATGAGAGCTGCAATGTCTGGAAGAGAAATAGAAAGCAGGGGGGGGGGGGGGGGTTGTTAGTGTGTGTGCATGTGTGTGTTTGTGTGTGTCCAAGTGGTGGGGTAAAAAGGGGTTAAACCTCTGGAGGAAAAGGGAGGTTAAATCATCATGAAGAGTGCCATTCTAGAAGCCAGCTCCAGTGCATCTGCAGGTATCCACTATAAATAATGAGCCTATAGGCTGATGCCATAAGGGCAGTTTGCAGTTATCTCCTCTCATACCGCCCACTAGCCTTCTCTCTCTCTCTCTCTCTCTCTCTCTCTCTCTCTCTCTCTCTCTTTCTCTCGCGCACGCGCGCGCACAGGCACACGCACAGGCACATGCACAAGAGAGGTGGGAGTGGATGCTCGTGTAGCTGCTGGAAGCCAGGATGGGATAATCATGCGTGTCTGGCTCCGGGCGTTGATGCAGCTGCCGTTGCGGGATCCGGACTGGACTCGGGGCGCAGGGTGGGTCTAGTTACCGACCGGAGCTATCTGGACCTGATGTCGATGTTATCAAGCATTCCGAGAAAGACGAGGGCGATGGCCGCGAGAGGAGTTGATGCAGCTCTCTGAAACATCCAGGCGAGAGAAATCGACCGTTTTCGCCGATGGAGGAGAGGATTCGCCGGTATTAAAGCGCAGCCCCGGTGTGGAATAACTTGGAAAGGGGAAAGGAGGATACCGAGGCACCCCGTAGAGGATATCGAGGGAGCCCTTTACATGTTTTCTTTATGGTTTTTGTAAACTGGGATAGAGATAGAAACGCACCTAGGAGAACGGATCACTTTTGCATCGGTAATTAGGAGAGGACTGCCTCCTTGGAGCGAGCGGCAGCCGCATCCGACCGACCGGGGGGGGGATACTTGGATGGAGAGAGGGCGCAGTGAGGGCTGAGAGAGCGGCTTGCCGTGTGTGTGTTGTGTGTGTGAGTGTGTGTGTGTGTGTGTGTGTGTGTGTGCGTGTGTGTAGGAGGGGACGGAGGGAGACCGGGCAGTTTGAAGGGACGGGGAGCCAGGAGCGGCGCGGCGGCTCCATGAGCGGCTCCTGCCGGGACAGAGTGCCCAGAGCCCAGCCGGAGTGTCTCTACCGCCGCGGGTAGAAAAAAAACCCCGGGCTACAGGACGGCGGCCAGTTTGGAAGTTTTGATGCATATGATCACAACCACCATGATTTTTATGATTCTTGGTGCTTCAGTTGTAATGGTAAGACATCTTCACCTCCCTCAGCCACAATCAGGTTTTCTAATTTACTCACCGAGGCTAATGCTGGATCAGATTATTACAAATGCCATAAATGTGCCACATTTTTTTTTGTGAGGAACTACCTGATACATCAGGCCTATCAATGACATGTGGAAGTAGGTTAGCCTACCTATAATTACCTACTGCCATAAATAAATAATCTAAGTCCGTTTTTGAGGCAAGAGTCCCCCCTTCTTAGAATCGGGAGGACCTGCCAAGGCTATTTTCACCCCCTTTTCCCTCTCCACGATCCTCAGTGTTATTTATCTTGATATAATGATGCCAAGAATCCATCGCCTGTCTGTAGGAATAGCCTAGCTTATTGCTTGACATGTCCCAGCTGACTTGCATGGTTCTTTGCAGGCGATAGCCTGTTTAATGGACATGAACGCGCTACTGGATCGCTTTCACAACTACATCTTACCGCATCTACGAGGGGAGGACCGCGTCTGTCACTGCAACTGTGGAAGGTAAATGCCATCATCCTCGTACACTGTTTTGGGATAAACACGCTGGTGTGTGTGTGTGTGTGTCAGTGTGTGTGTGTGCGCGTTGCTTTTCTTGTCTTCTTCTTCTGTGTTTTTTCTTTCTCTTCTGTACCCGTCAATTCTTAATTGCTGGAGGAGGGAGGCCTCGAAGATTTGTGGCGGTGAAGCCCCCGCAACCTGCTACCAGCCTTGTCTGTGCGTTTATATCGGCGGGCAGTTTTTTTTTTCTTCATTTATTCGCTCCGATCACACGTTCAATCACGCCGTGTGTTTCCCCTTTCTTCACATATATGAGCTATATATCTGCTGCGAGGGTTTCGGCTTTGCTGCATACACGAAGGTGTGTGTCGGGAGCCATAAATAGGTAATGAACTACGAGCAATATAAGGCCGTTCAAAAACAATCTGAGCATCAAGTGCGCTGTGCGATTCACGCAGGCCTACACACACGGTGTCGGAGACAATATATAAATAAATATATTTTTAAAAAAAACCTGCTGCTGAGCCAATTATGAACATGTGAGTGTTGAAGTGGAGTGGTTATGGCTTGAGAAGTGCTATGGAGCTGAGGGTGCTGGCTGGCTGGTTCATCACAGCCTTCTACCTGCTGTTTGCTGTCACTGTGAGAGCAGGTTTGAAGTGTGTGTGTGTGTGTGTGTGCGCGCGCGCGCACCAGTAAGACACCCATTAATAAATTAATTCCGATTTAATCAGCTTTATTATGCATTTTCCATCAACTGTAAGCATGTAATGCAGCAGGATGTACATAGCCCGTGTGGATGAGCACAGACACAAGTGGGCCTCTGGTTTCCACAGTCCACAGTGCCTCAGGGTATGGCAACAGATTTAAAGTAAGAGTCCTTTGATCCAATAGATTCACACCTATATTGTGCTCTGATATTAGATTCTGGTTGACTCATGTCCTGCAGGCAACCTATAGCTACAGCCACAAGAACGAATGAGTGTTTTGCCAGTGCTTTTTTTTAAAAAAAATTTTTAGGTGTCACCATTCATGTTGCTGCAAACTGAGCAGATGCACATTCAAAGAAAACAGCAGTGTATACTGTGCATACTGCAGTGAGGGGGTTGATGTACAAGTGGTTCATTAGCAGCATTAAGAGGCCAGTTCCACTGTGTGTGTGTGTGTGTGTGTGTGTGTGTGTGTTTTAAGCCTGTAAATCCAGAAATGGGTCATCATCATCATCATCATCAGGTGCTATTAGATTATGCTTGTCAGAGAGGGATAATCTGAGTCAAAGTTCGGAAAGGCTCGCTGATGGATGTGATGTGATGTGGAAAGCAAGGAATGAATATGTTTGGCGATAGGGTTTGTGATGAGATGATGTATCACTGATGTGTGATATTCTGACAGCAGCTGGAAAAAAAAAAGCAGCAGAGTTATGAATGCAAGCAGGTTTTCAAAAATAAACACATCAGCAGCTTTAAGTGGTGATTTCTACATTTATAATGTCAAAATGATATATATTTATTTTTTATATATTATATATTTTATATATATATATATATTTTTTTTCCCCCTCCAGTGCAAATATTTGTCATTGCATGCTACAAATCCAAAGCACTGGACAGTATGCACAGTCAAACCTCAGGTTACTGTACCCACACAGCGTCACTGACCTGGAAACACCTCCTGAATGAGAGTCACTCCTCTGTTTTCACATAAACAGCAGAAACGCAGAGTACGTGGATAAACAGAGCAGACCCGAGCTTCACTCCCCTGCCCTTTCATCCGTGAGGCGTGGAGGTGTCGTGACGCCCACAGCGCTCACCTTATCAGACTCGAGGACACAGCTAGTGTCATTTTTTCTTCTTCTTCTTTTTTTTTTTTTTGGCAGCCTCTGTGCTTTGATTTGGATGTAGTTGTAGTTTCTCTGGCCTACAATAGCTGGCTCTGTGGCAGAGGAAGAGATTGTAGGAAGTGGGACTGTGTGTGCTGCTGGGTGCACCCTGCATGCATATTGGTGTCATGCTGTTTTGAGAGGCTGCAGGATAGTTGTCTCTCTGCTGATGATGGTTTAAATGCTTTTGTTGTGGCATTTACATCCTAAAATCCAGCAGAAAACGCAACAGCTTTTGTTTTCAGACTAGAAAAGACTTGCAGGGTGCAGGTGAACAGGTCTTAAGTCAGTTTAAAGCTGCAGAGGCAGCGTAAAATAATCCTTTATTTATTTACAGGCATTTTGGCAAAAGCCTTCTTCAGGGAAAAGAAAGAAACATGGGGGAAGATTTTGGCTTATCTTTATGTACCTTACCTTTTGTCTCTGTTTTCTTTCTTCTTTTTTTTTTTTTTTTGAGAAAATGTTTTGCCATTAATGGACCTCCGTGGCTTTATGGCTCAAGACTGTAATGTCCAACAGGGGGTTTGATGCCCCCACATGGAACCACTACTTCTCCAGTAAAATACTTAAGCTGCTAATCAGCAAGACATGCCTTTTTCTCCATATTCAGTCCTAAGTACTGTGGTTTTTCTGCACTGCACTTCCCAGAGATCATCTGTCAGTCAAATGACATGGGTAGATTTTCTGTTAATGAAGTTGCTTTTCTGTAGGTGGTTTCTTTGTCCAGAGCTGCTCACGATGCCTCCCTAAATATATGCCAGACAAGTCGGAGTAAAACTTCCACTTAACTTCCAGTGTGTCACAGAGGCAAAGACTCAAAAGACACTGGGTGTTAAACATAGCAGCTTTTCATTAATTAGGTGTTATGCCAGTCAGAGACTAGCAAAGCAGACATTTATTTAAATGTGTAGAAAGCCTGTGTTATAAACTGGGGTGTGGAGTTTGAAAAATGTGAGCATTTACCACGCAGGGAACAGCTAACAAAAGATGCTATCATGTTGCATTAGAGGAAATGGTGAATCCTGAGTTTTTGGAGCTTGATGCATAATAGACACTAAAAGCCAGCCTCATTTCTGACTTTTTTAAAAACTATCATCCTTTCAATGCATAGAAGTGCAGTAGTAAATTGCCAGAGTACTCTTTGTCAAAAGTCTTAATGGCTTTAAACTTCTGCATCAGTCTAAACACGTTATCAGTGTAATGTCCCAAAGTGTGTGAGCAGAGCTGTGTATCTGTACTCACTTCCAGCAGTTAAATCTTTCAGCTCCCACTGTGTTCCCTTACAGTGTTTGCCAGACAACTGCCTGTGTTGTTAGATTGGAAAGAAGCCTTCATCCCCTCTCAGGCGGGCAGGTAATAACAGTATAGTAAGACTTTCATATCAAGTGGATGTATCTGGTTTACAGTGGAGCAGAGTCAACGCCGAACAGTGTGGCAGTGAATGTAAGGGACTGGATGATTGTCGATCCGTGGCCGTCAGGCGAATGATTGACCACAAATACTGGTTGTCTTTAAATTTGCATTCTCTCAGTGTAACATTTATAATATTTTTCACCACAGTTCCTCTTTCTTCTCCTGTGAGATGTGAACACCTGGTTAGTAGCAATCACACACCATGTGGATTTGTGGAAAAAAAACTGTTAAAATTGGATTCATATGGAGTCCTTTCATGTGTCTAATACTTGGAATGAATTTAAGGAGAGTTTCTAGTGAGAACCTGTTTGGATCTGGAATCATTTTCCAAAGTGATGAAGCCCACTTTGACAAAATAAATGCCAGATAACTCAAGAATTATACTTGCACATTTGGGGTGATATACTTGTCTTGGCAAAATTTATACAGAAAGGTTTTAACTGACCTAGTATGACCAAGTATTATGACTAAAAGGCCCCTTAACAGTAGTCAGGGAAGGAGGTGGCAGATCGTTGCTTCTTCTACAAGCCTGTCCCCTTAAACTTGCCTAAAATGCAGCCTGGGGACACCCAAGGGTCCTTAAGAGGGCTTCAGGGAGAGACCAGTACAGTGTGGATTAGTTCAATTAGATTAAAATTTAAATAGATATGTCTAGATATCACCCAGGTTACAACAGGTACACCATATATATGATATGATATGACATGAGTGTCATAGAGTGTCCATAGTTGTCAGAGTCAAGGACAAGTCATAGTACAATACTTCCACACGGGATTCATGGGCTCACTAAATGGTCTGATGAGTCTGATGAATCATATGTGATGACCTTCACAGGTAGAGGGTCAGTTGAACATGGATGGGAGATTTCAGATTCATCTACTACCATCAAAACACCAAAATGAGGGAATATCTATTGGACAAATGGCGTTCATCTGGTAGCCCAATAGTTTACATTGTTTTGTATTTTTTCCTTTAATTTGTCACCCATCTATCTGTACGTCTTTGAGATGGCCAAGAAATGTTCATTTGTGTATTTGATTCACATTTAATGTCGTAGATCTAACACTTCCCCTGTCTGTCCTCGCCCCAGGCATCACGTCCACTATGTAATCCCATACGATGGGGACCATTCCTTGGTGGACTCGTCAGAGAACTACTTTGTGAGTGACAGTGTGACCAAGCAGGAGATGGACTTGATGCTGGGGCTGCTGCTTGGCTTCTGCATCAGTTGGCTGCTGCTGTGGCTGGACGGAGTCCTACACTGTGCCGTCAGGGCCTGGAGGGCGAGCCGCTACTACGGTAAGCTTGTCTGTTGGTTTGCTGCAGATACATATGGGACAGTAATCCCTGAGATGTTGTACAAGTCTTTCTTTTTTCACCCTGGCTGTGGGTACTGAAGTGTGGATGCATTGTTACACGCCGCACAGCATGTTCATGGGAATGAAAACAGATAATCTTAATTTGTCAGGTGGAATAAAGTATCTAGAATTTAAAATAGGATTCCGTGCTGCAAAGGTATTAGGAAAATGCTTGTATGCATGTATCCATATATTTCTATCCACCATGTATCTGCATGTGCGAGTGCTTGCCAGGTTAACACAGCAGTTGGTGGAGCTCTGGTTAATGACCTTCCCCCCATTGCTTGGCCCATTTTTGGCTCTTGTCACTGATTTTTTTCTCAGTTTACTGCGACCTCTTGGAAAATCACAGCTGAAACCTTCCAACTGTGTGATGATTCAGACTTTCGCTATCGGTTGAGGTAAAACTATATTTAAATTGCTGTCTTCTTTTCTGGACAGCCGACATACCTCAGACCTTATTTCGCTAACAGTCCTCTTAATTTGTTTTCAGGAAACAGCAGCAGTCATATGCTAATGTAATAGCACCATCATTAAGTGTAATTACTATGCTCTGAATATATTAAACTCATTATTTATGAGAAAATTATTTAATCAGCCAACAAAAAAATCAAACCTTAATGAGAACTGTGATACTATAGACCCTCAAAAAAGATACGTATCATGAAACAAGAGATTGTATGTTTTTATACAAATTTAGCGAATTTAACACTTGTATAATTATGCATATTAAAGCATGCATTTTTTTCTTTCACATCTTATATTTACTTAAATATGTCATTCTTAAATTCATTTTATTAATTTTGATGGCATGCAGCAGCGTTATCACTGCACTTTATTGCCATGCTCTAGCAGGTCTTTCCATATGATCCTGTTAGCTAAAACATTGTCTTAGCATTGAACCGAGCAGAAAAGTCGATGTCCTCGTGACAGCTGATGTCAAACAAAATCACTCCTCATCATGTTTGGCGGAATTATGTTTCAGCAATGGTTTGGATTAAATATTAAACGGTTAGCGTTTCAACGCAGGTCTGACAGAATGATCTCTGCTCACTGTAGCTGCTGTGCGCCATTGTCCTATGCTTATGCCTATAAGTTAAACCTTTACCTGTCTCTATGGGGATAATGAAAGAGCAAAATAGCCAAGCAATGCAGTAATGTGAAATACAATATTAATAAGAATTGAAATAATGCAGATGATGCAACAACTTAATTAACACTTCAGAGAAAATTCCACAGGAAGACTAAAACTGCAGGATATAAGTTAGCTAAGGGGCAAAATGGCGTTTCACTCACTTTGTTCTTGTGATTATAGCATAGCATAGCATTATAGGTAGATAACTTCCTTTTTGTTGGTTGTAGGGAGCATAAGTTTATACTAAAAATAGATAATAAACCTTTATAAAGCATTTCAAGCAAACAAAGAAACACAAAACATTACAAAGCATTACAAAGTAACAGAAAGGTAAACAAAACACTATAGATGACATGTACATTTTTATTAAAATATTGAAATTATTAGATAGAATTCTGAATTTAAAAAACAGGAAAATGCTTCTAAATGCAGACACTACACTAGCATGGACTTCTACAGCTGAGGAGGCCAGAGAGTAAACATTCATCTCCCATGGTGATGAGGAGTGTTGGGAATCACTTGAAGGGCCCTGAAAGAGGATTTCAAGTAGCAATCAGGCTCACTTGTGGTTAACAGATCACACAAATAAACTGACTTAAAACCTTAAAATCAATAATGCAATTGGCAGGCAGTCTGTGTAAGGAGACAAGGATTTAGGTGATGTGGTCACTACTCTTGGACTTGGTGATTAGTCTGGGGGCAGTGTTCTGAATTAACTGTAGCATGTTGATATTTCTCCTGCTAAGAGGACAAGTGCATCACAATAATAAAACCTGGGGGAGATAAAAGCATGAATGACCTTCTCCAGGGCTGCAAGTAAAAGAAAACATCTTGTTTTTGCGATGTGTCTCAGTTAAATAAAATGCAATTACACCACTTGAGCATGGCTAATGACAGACCTTAGATTATAGGTTTCTGGCTTCATGTTTGTTGACAGGCTAACTAGACTACACAAAAAAGTCATTCGTAATACTAGTATAGGGACCAGGAGGGATAACTGTTAGGATCTCTGACTCATTAAAATGTTTGGACGTCCAGCTCTGATTACAAGAGACATAATGCAGTGTACATCTATATTACAAGACATTATTTGACTTTAAAACAGTGTGTCAGCTATGATATACCCCATGGAGAGTATATTAATAGAGAATAATCAGGGACCCATACTAGATCCTTGGGGAACTCCTGAAAAACCCCATCAGCATTAATAGAAGAAAGATGTTTTAATAGGTACAAAGTAAAGCAGTGTTGCAGCACATCAGAGATGCCAGCAAAGCTTTCAGACAATTGATTCAAATATCGTGGTCCACTTCATCAAAGGCTGAGATGAGGTCAAGAAGAATTAAAACAACTATTTCGAGTACAGTGACTTCCAAGAGTCACTGGTTGCTGGGTGACCTTACAGTAACAAGACAACTCGAATTAACTGTAGTAAATCAAACACCCTGTAAAACCATAATTTTGTTTTCATAGTTAGCTGTTTCCCCTACCCTAAGAAGCTATTCTTCTGCCATATATATATATATATATATATATATATATATATATAGAGAGAGATCCAGATAATGCACAGACATGAGTGGTATCTGTTCCCTCATGTTAGTATTTTCCAAAACATCCAACTGTTCCTTTAATAATCATTCAGTAATCCTCAAAGTAGTATAGAAACCTGTTTGGATCTTTTCACACTGGGCTGCGATTGGAAAGACTGAGAGCAGGTTGTTGAGACAAGCTCATAAAACATTGATTTTAGGCCATTTCATTGGTCAGAAAGATGCACATGCGTCTTAAAATGGCCCTTTTCAGAGCAGACATTTTGACTTTTGGCTTGTTTATAATAATATTAACGTTGGCACTGTTCTATTCGAGCATCCAAGTAAGCCAAGACAGTGTGGCAGTGATCCAGCATGCACAATACTAGGACTCTGAAACGAGTGCACCTAAATGGAATTCAGCCATCATTCAGTTTATGATTTACACCTGTGCTTTTTCCCACTGTGACACCTCATAATGTCTCCCGTGTGGAAAAGTAACTATTCCCTGGCACCGACCACTGAGGTTTGAAGACCCTGCACACCCACACAGGTGTTTCCAATTAGTCTTAGATTAGAGCTCCACTCAGGTTGAAGGTGGGCAAAGCTATGCTATAATTTACATGATGTCACCAGACTTCATGGCTGTGCTCCATTTTCTTGTGCTACTTGTAGTGGCAAGGTTGGGAAATCCTGTTTAAATAGATGGCAGGTAGTAGGTATGATTAAATGAGTCTTTTCACAGCTTTTAAGTGTTGGCAGACAGTACAGTAACTTTTTCTACTTCAATTCAGCATGAGTATTCATGTGTATGTATGTCTAAGTGGTTTACAATGATATTGGTACACGTGGCGTTTTGTTATCTTGTCGCACAGAGCTATCTATTCAAGTTGTCCTGTGCCATTCGCAACTCTAACTGAAAGGGAGGATACAGCCCACATCCTACAAGCACGAACGAGCAATGTGCTGATCAGGTTTTGTAGCACACCCGCCAATAAAGGTGCCAACAAAGCTAACAGGAGAGTCAGGAGGATGTAGGTCAAGCTCAAGTCTTTCCACGACCACGCAGTCCTGAATCAGCCAAAACAATTACAATCACATGCGTGGGTTCACCATGACTGTGCAGACCCTTTAGCTCAACTAATGATATTACTTTTGCCTCAAGAGTAGGCTGTATGCCCCAGAAATGTCTCTGTGTCAAGCCCAGTCATTGAGAACGTTGTGACTGCACAGCGGTTCACTGGTTAGCGCTGTCACATCGCTGCGAGAGGGTTTGAACTCTGGCCCAGTAACTCTCTGCATGTTTGCATGGGTTTTTCCTGCTTCAGTTTAAGGACGGTCCATTTGAAATGGAAACCTCAGTATTGCATCCACAGTCAAGGAAAACATGAGAATATGAAGAAATGATTCATTTACAGATACAAAGTGTCTTGGTATGTAGTAGTGCACAGCTTGTCAAGTCACATTACACCACATTACATCGCATAATTAGCGTGCTATATCTGAAAATGTATTCTTATGAGAAAATCTGGCCAAGCTGTTATTTGTTTAATATTAGCATTGCTTTTATGTGATAACTAAAACAATACATATATGGATACGCACACACGCAGCAGCTACCAAGACTGGTTCAAACTGGGCTCTGGAAACAGAGATTGAGAAATGACTTCACTCCCACCATCTGCTGTGCTGTAGTGAAAGCTACATTCTCACATACCATGTGTTTAAATCCAACTGAGTGGGATAGTTGCCCCTTAATTTCCTGTCTCCTGTCAGCGCTCTCTCTGAAATATGTGTTTAATTTCTCTTACCATCTCCTCCTGACAGTTGAAGGATGCATGTTACTTTAGCAAAAAAAAAAGAAGGAGGAATGCGGCAGATTTAATGAGACAGAACATGCGGCGCACAGTTCACCAACATCGCTTGGCTTGTGTAGCCGCACAGACGCGAGCAAAGAAAAGAAAAATAAAAGGCTTTCAGTGACGCCGAAGCTCAGCAGCTATTAGACACACGTGTGAAATCATGACATGGCAGCATGAAATCCCTCATGGTCTGGCA
Source organism: Nibea coibor (assembly GCA_023373845.1). Lineage (NCBI taxonomy): Eukaryota > Metazoa > Chordata > Actinopteri > Sciaenidae > Nibea > Nibea coibor. The sequence continues at coordinate 7,049,788 of CM041717.1, forward strand.
CTTTGCTGAAGAGACATCAACCACCGACGGCACAGACGATTCATCTCAGTGCGCTGGCAAGATGCTCACTGATGAGCCGAGCATTAGCATCCTGGATTACAGTGTTTTACTTTCTCACAGCCCTGGTGCTTTCACAGGCTTTTCCATCCAGCCGGGATCAAATTCTCTTCCTCTCTTGCATTCTTTGACACAAATTGGCTAAATTTAGACATGCAACAGAGCTTTAAAGAGCACAATTTGGAGGAACTCAGGTCGTCTACTCTCTCCAGCACTCAGTGTCGGGGCAGGCCTGTATTGTAGAGGTGGCCTGGATCCTCAGTTTTAAGGGTAATACTAAAGTAGGTGATATGTGACCTGGATACTTGGACTGCCATGGAAAAGTTCCTCAGGCAGGATGGGAAAGTATCAAGCAACGATCAAAGGATGACGATTAATACTAAAAGAAATCAAACTGAAAGTGCACTAATATTGGTTTTTAGGATCGAAAATATCATTTGGTATTTGGATTTTTTGTGTGTCTTTGGAGCCGCTACAATAAACAAGAGGATTGGGTTGTATAAGCTTTGCTTTGCTCAGAGGTGTGGAAGCTTTTGCAGCAGTGAGTGAGACAATGCTGTTTTCTCCAGTGCCTTGGTAGGACGGTGTAAAATACATCATCATAAAAAAAACACCCAGCGTGGAGGGAACATCCATATTCATTAGCCGCGGTTATAGAGTGGGGGATATATAGGCTTCTTCTTTTGTACTGGGAGGGAATGCCCCTCTCTTCTATGTGTGTGTATGTGTGTCGGCTGTGACGTTGATGCTAGGTCAGACTCGTTTAGCCTCCCCGAGATGAGGAGTGAAGGTGAGGCTGACAGAACGGGGAAGGGTGTGTGTGTGTGTATAAGTGTGCGTGTGTGTTATGGGTGCAGGATGGAGATGCTGTCACATCCCCACCCCCCACTTACACACACACACACACACACACACACACACTCTTCTCCAGAGCTATAAATAGAATGAGAGAGAGCAGCTGGAATGGCAAGTGAGAAACACACACACACACACACACACACATACTGCATTAAGATGCACATTGATTCTCATTGCTTTTTTCCCCCCTTCTAATTCTATCTCTAGCTCCTCCTTCTCCCCTCCCTCTTCACTTATTGAATCTACTCCTGGCCATTTCCTTTACAATGATTCCTGCTGCAACTACTATTTTTTTTCTTATCGTTGATGTGCTGTGAATATCTGATCCCAGAGTCTTTTTTTTTTTTTTTTACAAGAGAAACACAAAAACTGACTCAAAAATGGAGAAAATGATGACCCAGCGTTCAGCATTAACCACCACCTCTGCCTTCCCTCTGTAAAAAAAAAAGCGTAAAAATTGTGCTTCGCCTCCCATTTTCTCCCTCGCGTTATCATGTCTCCAGACTCCATCCCCATCTCCATCCTTTTATTCAAATGAGAGAAACCTGTCTCCCTTGCCCCTTTTCCTTTGGATACCCTTCAGAGCAGTCCTTGTGGACAGCATACCCATTCACAGCTATAAATAACTCACTCTCTCTCCCCCTGCCCCCCTTCCCCCTCTTCCACAACTACCAGGACCACCACCACCACCACCACCCCTCCTTTTGCTCATCCTCTAGCAGGGCCATTTGCTACAGGGTTTGCTTGTCTGGGGCTCTCCCCTCCTTCTTCTCTCTCCTTTCTGTGCTCTCTCCATGGGCCTCGCTCCGCCTCGCCGGCTCTGGTTTATAATCTGACAAGCACGAATGTCTGCTCCGCCATTCCCCTTCTTCACGTTCTACACCCCACATTCATGAAGCCCCGCTTTGTATCCAGGCAGTCTGCGATTTTATGGCGGGTCGAATCTTCTATTAGAGAGCCTGCGTGTCCTGTATGTGCTAATTGGCCAAAGACATGATGGATACACCGACACACACGCACGCACACACACTCTGCCCAGCTTTGAGAAATAAAGCCAGGGCACGTGTCACATGTGCAACAGCTCAAATACAAATGTGAAGAATCAAGGACACAATGGTGCACTTGAAGAGATTGATGCCATTTATACCATTCTCATCCAATATTTCAATGATCCAATCTTTTATCTCTGTCACTCTGCTTCCCAGAATTACACATTGTTGCAGCTATGATGAAGCAGGTGGTTAAAAGACATATTAAACACCAGTCTGAGACACCATGGAGCTACAAAAAGACATATTTCATGTGTTTCTGGGCCATTTTAACTGGCCCGTCTTTGAAAATACTAAATGTTGCATGGAATATGTGATTTTGAGATACACGACCTTCTTTCTAGGTTTCTCATTTTTAGGGTTTACGTCTGTCAAAATGCATATTCAACATTTGACTAACAATTGAAGGGGATCAGAGTTCTTCCTCTCCGCTGAGACTGAGCGTGACGAAACAAAACAGGCATCATATCACAGACGTAAATCCATACATACAGTATTACAGGGGAAAATGAGTGTCAAAGTGGGCTCATTGACATTAATGTGGAAAAGGACAGTTCACAGCACAGAGATTGCTCCTCTGCGGTTGTGCTGGTTGTTATGTCTCGTCTGCCTCTAACTGGATTTAGTGCCAGAAAACCAGGCTAAGAGGGATTTTACACTATTGTGTGTCTTGATCTCATGAGCCTGTTGTCTAGCAGTGTCTTTTCTGCGCGACTACAAACGCATTACAACACTCCACGTATACAGTCACACCACACATTTTCATGTATACATGCGAGTGGGAAATAATCAATATTGTGAGATGATTATGACAAAATATCGACACTTTCTGTTGCAGCAGTACGGATGCTGAGGTCTTTCCTTCTTTTCCTTGTGGTGTGTTTAAAACACTGTGGCTGTCGTCATGACCTAGTTATCGAAGACATATAAACTACGATGTAATCTTAACTTCACCAGTTCAGTACTTATGGGACTTTTGTTACATAACACCCCCCTCCCCCCTTTTACACTCCATGCTTCCGGTCTGTCAGCTGTCGAATAAAGCTTAAAAAGTGCTTCCACTCATTTTGGGTGTGTAGATGCCCAGTATGCTACATCCTTATTTTTTGTGTAATATTCACAATTGACTCAGATGCCATGATTGATTAATAAAATAAAATTAATATTGTATATTATCACTGGCAACTTTGTTTACAGGCACCTGCTTTCTGTTTTCAGTGTTTGCATTGTTTGTAACATTTACATTAAAAGGTCCAGTGTGTAGGATTTAGTGGCACCTAGCGGTGAAGTTGCCGATTGCAGCCAACTGAATACTCTCACACGCCTCATCCTCTCCTTCTAAGCGTGTAAGGAAAAATCTGGCTGCCAAATTCACATTAAAAGCAATCCATATCTAGATCAGTGTTTGGTTCATCACTGAAGATATAATGGGCTCATATAAAGGGCTCATTATAAAACAATGAAAAGACACGAAAAGACATATTTTCAGGTGATTATACACTAATGGAATCATATCAATCAAGAAATATTCCGTTGTTGCCAATAAATACTCCTAAATCGCACACACTGGACCTTTAAAAAAAGTCACTTTTTAATTCATGGAAAAGTTGAAATACTGTTACCCGAAGGCTACAGTCAGTTATTTTTCAACACAACATTTTTTTTGTCTAAATTATCTAAAAAACAGTCATTGTAAAACTCTGTATATTTATAATGTAATCATACCTTTATTTACAGTTTTAGGAGTAATTTCTTTAGGCTCCTGATTTTGCATTAGAACAAATTCAAAGTAACAACTTCCACTAGATGATATATTGGTTGGTACATAGATAATACATCATATCCAGCATCTGGTTATTACATCCATCAGAGGTGGATACAGACCAGAAAATAGTAGTTAGGAAAAGGCCAGTTATTGGTCACAATAACAACTCTGTTGCCTCTTGTCTTTTTCCTCTAGATACTCCGTCTTGGTCATGGCTGCCCCAGTTCTGCAACCTTCGAGACCTCCGTCGCAGGGCCCAGCTCAGACAGCTGGAAGACTCCAGCGGCAACATGGTCCACATCAAGCAGAAGCTCTACCACAATGGCCACCCTAGTCCCCGCCACCTCTGACTGAAAACAAAATAACAAACAAACAAAATAACAACAACAACAACAAAATTTAGACCCCCTCCCCTAAAGCCCTTTCCCCTGTCCTCTCCAAAACCCCTCATCCCCCTTCCCAAACTGCCCTTTGGCCAACTGTTGCCTCAGAGACCCTGGAAAACTGCCCTCCCACTGTTCATAACATGGCCCCCTTAAACCCCCACGACAGGACTTTCTTATGACTAAACCCGGCCCCTGTCAGCACTAAAAAAAATCTCAGATTGGAGCAAGATGACGAGTATTTGTTGCCACTGAAATCTTGTCTTATGTCCATGTCCACCATTGTGGGAGGAGGAAGAAAAAAAACATTTTTAAGGGTGTTTTTTCTGTATAGAGACATTTTCTGTGTTCATTGTTAAACTTGGCATGCTCTTTTAGAACAGGGTAAGATGTGGGCAGTCTACGGAACGGGGCGGCAAGATGGGTGTCAGGATTTTTTTTTTTCTGTATCGGGTGGGAGTGGGACTTTGTTGGCGTAGGGAGGGGTAAATGAGACTGGTGGGTGGGTTTTTGTGATGGTTAGATTGCTGCTTCTGTATATAGTTATAAATACGGGCAAGTGGGATTTAACAGTCTTTAAAAGGGGGCGTGTGGGGGGATTTTTGTGTGAGTCGTTTATCAATAGAAAACCTAAGGATGGACTGTGTGCGTAAAGATTATAGGAATGGAACAGGGAGATGAGTCTGTTTGGAAACTGGATGTGAAACCATGTGATTTCTGCTAAAAACACAGATTAATTAGCTTTGTTACTTAGTGAATTAACTGAATGTATTAATTTTTCCTGTAAATATGTGAGGGGGAGGGGAGCGTGTACGGTTGTGGTCGGGGTTCTCTTTGCTATATTATCATTCTTTAGTAGACATGGGAGGAGAAATAAATGCCAGCCAAGATGAGTCAGTTCAATACGCACACACACTTTCACTCACACACACACACACACACACACACACACACACACACACACACACACACACACACACACACATTCACCCCTCCATCTTCCCCACACCGTGCTCAACAGCACAGTTCAATTTTCTTTATCCAATTCCCTCTCACTTATCAGGAGCAACCAGCCTATCAGCAGAGGGAACCCTCACCCAGCCCCCCCCTCGTCCTCTCTGTCCAGACATTGCTGTTGTGAGGATGAAATGTCTGTTTTATTAAAAGTGCCACTGAAGCACAACAGTGACCTCTGATGTTTGATTGTGTCATTCCAATCATATGAGCGAAGATGAGAACACATTCTTGTAGCGTGAGGCTATTTCAGAACAGCAACAACAGACAGATTATACAGAGAGATCCTGCTGACATCTTCAGCTTGGTTTATTATAATTCAAAGAGAAATTTCAGAAGCACTGACTAACAACACTTCTAAAACAATGTATGTGTCTAATAACAATGCCAATGACATCCTGAGGTAACTGAGAACAGTCCTCTGTTATTATCCGCGCTTAATGCAACATGTTTCAGTGACAGTGGGGGTATTTAAAAAATGTTTTCACATAGCTCTTCACCCTTCATTCACAGTCCCAAATATTAGCTGCCACAGGTATTCATTAAGTCAATTATTCTAAAACTAAAGCTGAAGGATGATTTTCATCAAATGTATTTTAAAGTTATTGTTTAATTTATAAAAAAAATGCGCAAGAATGTTCCAGAGCCTAAGTAGTCATGTTTAAAGTGTTTGGACTGTCCAACCAGAAGTTTTAAAGCCAAAGATATTAAAATTACACCAATATAAAACTGAGAAATCCACATATATGAAAAGGTAAAGGCTATGAATGCCTAGTCATTTATTCTTGAAAAACTGCTTTACCCGTTTACATCAACTAACTACCTAAGTTTTGTTGATTAATTTAGCTGTCAAGTAACTGATTAGCAGATGGATCATTTGCTGTATCAATGTTATTTTTGGCACATGTGCGAGAAACGCCTACTTAGTTCTAAAGCGTGTCAGCGTCTAAAGTGTTTTTGTTAAACACCTGAATGGTTATCAACAATAGACAAAACTGATCTCCTTATTAAGGCAGCAAAGTTACTGTAGACCTAGTACCACACCGTCACACATAAAAAGTATGGTCTGGCAGATTCCACAGTCACTCTATGAAAGATGAATATTTGTCAAGGACAGGTTTCAACTGCACCAGCAGTCTTGCAAAGAAGCAACAAGTGAAAAAAGAACTCTGAATGAACATTTTGCAAATATGTAATTTGCCAGAATCAGAAAGAAAACATGGAAGAACATCCCTTTTGGAGGACACATTTTCAAAATGTCAGACAGACACAGAATTTGAAAATGGCTATGACATCCAGAAAAGAGAAAGAAAAAAGCAGAATGCAATAGTCTGATAATGCCAGTGATTCACCCATCCTTTTATTCAGACTCCTGCAAAACTACAGGCCACAATCACCTCAATCTTGGAATTGAGGGTAAGTGAGTTACAAACATATTGATAGAAGAGCAGACAAAATTCAAAGTGACTGTTTCATACTTAAGGCTCAAGTATTTAAAAAAATACATCTATTCATTCACAATAGCATTTCACCAAAGATTCCAAGTGATCATTTTGTAGGACTAGACTTGGCTGGTGGTTTGTCATCATCTCCGGTCTGTTTGTCTGAAAGAGGTTTCTCTGCCTTATTAGATTCAGGTTCTTCAGTGCTGGGAGTCTGAGAAGCAGGAGACTGCTCTGTGGTTGAAATCTCAAGTTTCTCAGACTGTTCTGACCCAACGGTGTCTGTATCAACCTTGGTTTCTAGGTTGGGGACAGCTGCTGAGGATGTGTCATCTGTGAATTCAGTTACTACAGTCCCTACCTCCTCTGCAGCCGTTATTGTTTCAGCTTTAGCCTTCTTAGCACCAACTTCAGTAGGCTCTGACAGTTTCACATCTTCTGTAGCCACAGGGTCAGCCACCTTGGTTGTTAAGATTTCTACTTCCTTGGAAGCCTCTGCAGGAGTGACTTCAGCTTCCTTGGCAGCAATCTCTGTAGTTAAAGGGTCTTTCACAATCTCTGTAGTCAGGGTCCGAGCCTCCAAGGTAAACTCAGTGTCAGTAGTCTGAGGCTCCTTAGGTTCCTCTGAAGTTGGGGCTTCACTTTCAATGACACACTCTGTTGGGATGGCTTCAGCTTCCTTGGCGCCAGTGCCAGTCGTTGCAGGTTCAACATCCTGAACCACCTCTGAAGCAATATTCTTGGACTCCTTGGCCTCATCTGTCATTACCACTTTAATCTCTTTACTAACCTCTGATGTTTGAGACTCAGTTTCCACTATAACCTCATTTGCATCCTTGACAACATCATTTTCCATTGCTTCAGTCTCCTTGGTTGGTAGGACTTCAGTTTCCTTTGAAACCTCTTCTAGGGTGACTTCCACTTCCTTGGCAGCAATCTCTGTAGCCAAGGTCTGAGCCTCTTTGGTTTCCACTAGGCTTTCTGCTTCCCTGACAGGAATCTCTGTAAATGATGGGTCTTTCACAATCTCTGTAGCCAGGGCCTGAGCCTCTGTGGTAAACTCAGTGGTTATAATCTGAGCTTTCTTGGGTTCTCCTGAAATGGGGGCCTCAGTTTCAACAGGAAACTCTGTTGGGATGGCTTCAGCTTCCTTAGTAGCTGTCATTGCAGGTTCAACATCTCTAATGACCTCTGTAACAATACTCTCTGACTCCTGGACCACATCAATTACTACCACTTCAGCCTCTTTAGAAACCTCTAATGTTTGAGACTCAGTTTCCACTGCAACCTCATTTGCGTCCTTGACAATAACGCTTTCCATCATTTCAGCCTCCTTGGTTGTTAGGACCTCTGCATCCTTCAAAACCTCTGCTGGAGTGACTTCAGCTTCCCTGAGAGGAATCTCTGTAGATAAAGGATCTTTCACAATTTCTGTAGCTAGGGTCTGATCCTCAGAGGTAAACTCAATGGTAGTAATCTGAGGCTTCTTGGGTTCCCCTGAAGCTGTGGCCTCAGTTTCAACAGCTGTTGGGATGGCTTCAGCTTCCATGGTAGTGATCTCAGTCACTGCAGGTTCGACCTCTTTAACAACCTCTGTAGCAATACTCTCAGACTCCCTGACCAACTCTGTCATTACCATTTTAACCTCTTTAGTAACCTCTGATGTTTGAGACTCAATTTCAAACATAACCTCATTTGCATCCTTGACAACATCACTTTCCATCATTTCAACCTCCTTGACAACTACTGTCTCAATTTCTTCAGTGACGGTTGCTACAGCATCAGCCACTTTGGCCACATCATTTGCTATTATTTCAACCTCTTTTACAATGTTTGTCAAAGACTCAGTCGCTTGAGCTACATTGTGTGCAATTTCCTCTGCAACATTTGCAGCATCACTTGCAACTTCCTCGAAAGCCTTAGTGGCTTCAGTTTCAACACTATCAACAGACATGGCTGCTGATTCAGATTCCTGGACAACCATCTCCTGGGAGAGTCCAACTACTGTAGCCTCTGGCTCATGGACAATGGAAGCTGGTATACCCTCAGCCTCTTTAAGATCAGTGACTATTTCCTTCACCTCAGCAACCATAGTCTCTGTAGCTACAGCTGTGCCAAGAACCTCCTCAGTCAGGTCCTTAATGGCCTCAACCTCCTGCACCAATGGGACAGCGGGAGCTGTCTCAACAATGGTTTCCTCTGTTCCTACAGTTGTCCCAGCAACAACTTCACTTTCTTTAACCAAAGTGGTTGCCTCTTTGAGGATAACCTCTGCCTCTACTTCTGAAGGTAAAATGGCTGCTTCCGTCTGGGCAGAGTTGCTCACAACCTCAAGGAGTGGAAGGATTTGTTGTACAATGGGGGATGTATCCTCAGTTTGTCCAATTGAAGCAGTATCCTGGGCTGCGATTCCCGCAGGCATTTCCTTTGGGAGGAGTACACCGACCTTGCCAACCCCCACACCTGCTTCCATCAGCAGCCAGTCCATTTTCTGTGCATGCTGCTTGATGGCATCATCAACTCTTGAGTCAATCATTGCTTCGGTCAAAACTCCATCTTCAGAAGAGTATGCAGCAGCCTTCAATGGAAACAAATGTATATTAAAAAAAGGTTTTCTTTAGATTTTTATTGAAGCAGATTTATATTTTGTGTCAATAGGCTTTTCTAATCACCTGCCAGGCAACACCAAGTTTGGAGATTTCACGACCAGACATGCCTTCTGCTCTCTTTGCAATGTCTGAACACTTCTGGCCATAGTCGAACTGAGACAACTTTAATCTCCTGTTTAGTACAAGCACAAGAGATTTGTACAGTAAATGGATCTTTAACTTTCATATCATCGATCATTCATACATTTATTGGTGTAACTGACCAATGCACTGTGCAACAGCCTCTGTACTACACAAAGGACTTAAACACCATTTCATGAAAGCAATAAGTAAAGAGTCAGATGCCACTTTGGTTTCAGGACTGAAGACATTATCTACACCATTATGCAACTTGAGCTAGCGAGGGGACCTCTAGGGACCAATACCTTCCTTTGTGGTAGTAAATCACCTCTGCTACGGAGCAACAACAGTAGCTGTTATTGAAATACAATAAATGTACTCACTGTCTCCCTGTAGTTGCAGGTCCCAGCACAAATTTGTCAAAATACAGGCGCACCAATCTTTCTCTTTCCTCCAGACTTGGTAAGGCGAAGTTTACAATCTCATCAATGCGGTCATTAATGGCCCAGTCGAACTGTTCTGGCTGGTTACTAGCAAGCACCAGCATGAACCTGAGGAGAGAAAATGAGACTACTTAGACTCAGCCAGTGACCTTTTCACTCACGGAAATGACCTTTTCATACCCGGCCATGCACAGTGAATAATGTAAGATACCAACTTGTTGCTCTGCTCCCCAGTGCGGTATAAGAATGCGTTGAGGGTGGCTCTGAGGTCCTCACTGATTTTCTCCTGAGATGTAAAAATCATGACTCATGAATATAAGATTAAAACACAGGGCAGTATCACCATGCATATGGCACTGCAGCTGAACTCACCGTGGAACGCTTACGCAGGAAGGCATCAGCTTCATCCACGAATAGCAAGAGGCTGCAGAGAACATCAAAGAGAATAAGCTGCCATTTTCTTAAAGGCCTTTAATGTAATTAGCCAGAAGAATAACTCTCAAACTCTGCATATAACACGACATTTAGTCTACACTATTGAACTTTCAGATTCTAGAGTCTATATTTAACAGCTGATACGCATCTTAGTACAAATTCACTGAGTGTTAATGGAGCAAATAAAAGTGCCCTACCCTCTACCACTGGTGCTGGCCCAGTCAAACACCTTGTGCATGGCAGTGACTCCATCTCGCCCCATGGGTGCTACGTCCCCACCTGTCATTATGGCAAAGTCCATCCCAGAATGGAGAGCCAGTTTCTGAAAGGAAATGTAAACAGCTTTGCTCAAAAAGGAACAGAAAGAAATAGCAGAAATACCATCTATCTATATATAGACAAGCTAAATATATAGAAAAAAGAAGAAAAAAAGAGAAAAAAGACTACCTTCAATAAACTGCAACTTTAAAGAAATGTATCAAAAAATGTAAATCTTGTCACATACATAAATATTTTAAAGTGATATCTGTAAGATCTATAAGGACGTTGTGCATAATCCAGTTGTGATATTTTCTGTGTTCAACCATCACTGCTCATACTAACCATCCAGGTGTTTTTCTATGGATTCAAAAAATATATAAAGCATTACAGCACATGGGCAGGGATTTTTGCCAAGAAAGAAAAGACCGGACCGAGTGTTAGGCCAAAAATGAAATGACTTTAATGAACTAACTATAACAGGTTAGGCCATACTGTAGTATCTACATCAGCAGTAAAAAAGTCATTGCAATCTCCTTTAACTATCTACTAAAGCCAAAAATGTATATGAAAAAAATTAAATGAACCGAACAAATAATTTAAATACATAGTTTTCATTAAATGACCACATTGAAAGGCCTATTTCTTATTACATTTTGAATGCTACAAAAAGGTACCTACGCACTTCCCTTTTATTTATAACCTTGGTGCAATTTCAATTAATCATATAATACAATATAAAATATGAACGTCTGAGCCTGGGGTTTGCTTTGAGTACTCAACTGTACTTCTGTGGCTCTCATCCATAGACTGTCCGTGATGTTTGACATTCTTATTGCGTAGGTGGTAAAAGAGGTTATGTTGGTGTTTGAGTTTGTTGAGGGGACTAGTCTGCAGCATAATTTGCAATGCATGGTTTTCTGGTCCTTCTCCTGTTCAGAATGACCCCGTTGAGTGTCATGTTCACTCCCCTCAATGTTTGTTTATGTTGCCTTCATACAAATTTCCTGCCTACATCTGTGCCATGCAGAAAAAAACGCAAAGTGAAATGGCAAAATAAACTGAGGTGACGAGTGTGATTAGTCCTACCTTGGCGAAGAGTGTCTTTCCGGTTCCAGGGGGTCCATACATGAGGATGTTTCTGTACAAGCCCCTATTCTGCCTGGTGTTACGAGTGGCGATGGCAATGTCCCTAACTCGTTCCTCCAAAGCAGCCTGTGGGATGCACAGCACAATGACAACATTCAGCAATTTTTGACATAAAACTAGCACACAAATGTCGAATTACTCACGCTTAGCACCACTCCCTCTAAGGCATCCTGTGGTCTGCTTCTCAGACGTTTGGTTGTCTAAAAATTGAGGAAAACACAGCTTGTCACAGGTATTATGTCAAAAACCCAAGGGCTCGAATCATTTCTATTCTTCTTCTAGTATCTAGTCATATACAGAAGTGCTACATTTTAACACTTTATCAAATTCAAATGTTCAGTTTCTTGTCTATTATACAGATTTTCTGGTAAAATAACCAGAGGCATCCTGAAAATAACTACTAGAAACAGGCCACAATTGCCTCACCCATGTTATTTTGGTGTCTGAGAAATAAAATGATTTATACAATTTATTGGTATAACTGATAGCATCTTTGAAGTTTTTACTATTTTCAAGACATGTTGTGAAAAATTATCCCCATATTCAGTCCATTTGGCAGGATTAGCTGGATGTGCTGCAGACAATACATGAATAAATAAATCCATTTCAACAATTTCCTGTATGAAAATAAATTTGTTGCGCTGCCAGCTGTTACAGCCTGATGTCGAAAACCTTGATTACAACAAGAGTCTAAACATTTCGCTGATATTTATGAAAAGTGGTTCTTAAAAACAACAAAATAATCCCTATTAAGAATGCATTTGTTTACATCTAAGGCTGCCCATTATATTATCCCCACACACACTCATCTCACATCAATCTCACAAATGTAAGCTGGATTATATCAGCAGGCCACCAACCACACAATAAATAGTAAAATCGTGAAAATTAGGATGAACTTTAACCTTGATTGGGTGTTTAATGGCCTCTGCAACAGTTAACCTGGAGGTCTCTCGGACCAGTGAGGGTTTGCCCAAGCGAGACTCGATGTAACGTCCGGCCACTGCAGTGGCGTTTCTAGCGGAATACACACCTGCGGCCAAAAGCGTCAACCCAGCTACCTGTGATAAGCCAAAAAAGAAAAAAAAGCAAACACATCAATCACACTCTAAGGCATGTCATATATGAAGTCCACTGCCTTCCATAATCCTCTTCAATTCTCCAAAGTGTGTTCAAAGTGTGACAAAGCAAGCCTGTCATGGATTTACCGTGGCTGTGAGTTTGTCCCAGTCCGAGACGAAGGCTCTGAATCCCTCCCCAAACACCGCTCCTGCCGTCCTGTCAGGAACAAAACACAATTATCGCCCTGACTGCCGCCACTGTGGCAGCACACGCTGCCGCCCTCTGGGACTTTAACTTTAACACCTACTTACAGCTGAGAGAGATACTGGAAGATAAGATGCCAGTTACTCTGAGGATTAAGGAAAGTCATTTTGCCCTCACTTTATAGATTCAAGGACAGTTTGTCTGTGTTCAGCAGCTTTCAGGCGGATCTGTTCCCTGATCAGGTCTGCGTTCTCCCGCTCCACCTGGGCACGGGCTTTGGCCTCCGCTTCAATGCGAAGCAGGTCATTCTTGTGTCTCAGTTCCATTTCATGTTCAACAGTAGCTGGGAGGTAGAAGAAGAAGCAGATGTTAATACCACCATGCTTATGACTACGTCTGACAGAGCTGACCTACTTTAAATCAGCGTGGTTTCATATTTTAATAAACCATGCAAAGGCTGATTTAAAGGTATTCTCTGTACCTTACATTTTGCACCAATGTGGCTGTTATGTAATTATTATCAGCCATACAGTGACCTGTAACTGATATTCCTGATAGTCCTGATAATGGCGTTTTCTGACTTTATTAATTCATTTAGTTTTATTTTGTGAGCCAGTTTCTGAGACAAAAAGATTTTTTTCATACTCCTGTATCGCTGTAAGACAGCGTGCATGGTCAGTTAACCAAAAATAGAAATTAAAACAGCATCATCATCTTGATATATGGAATAATGTTAATATCGTGTAAGTGCCTTGAAGATTTCTTCCAACTCAGAGTGCGGGACCCCAAAGAGCCACAAATCTTACAATGAGCCATGTGATCGCTGAGTCATGTGTAATATTCAACCACCTTATTGACCCCTGCAGATATATTATGGTCATTATTTGCTGTGGAGCAGAACAGATCCTACTTATTGCATAGTGGAAGGCGTTTTTACATGGTATTATGAGCAGGTGATTAATGTGTAAATGCAATGGCTGCATTTGATTTTATCTTCCACCTTTTTTCATGGCCTCTTGCTTCATAACTGATTCCTCTTGCTTGCGAAGGTTCTCCTCGTTGAGGAATTTCTGTGGATAAAAACAAAACATATAATGAACACCTTATTCATGGGTGCAGGAATTCATTACAAGTGTGCATTTAAAAACATTTACCTGTTGCCGGAGCTGATCGTCATACCTCTGTCTGGCGAGTTTGTCCTGATATTGTGCCCTCTAGAGGTGATACAGAAAAATATTTATGACACTCACAGTTGAAATACATATTCATTGTGTTTTACAGTGAGAACAGCACGATGTGTGCAGCCTTGAGCTCGTACTGCCTGGTTTTGCTTTGTCTCCTCTGCAAGGGTTTTCCGCCTCTCCTCACCCTGGAGCTGGATCTGCTCACCTTTCAGCTGCTCCAAACCCGCCTCATATTCCTGTGGGGGAGTTTGGTTTGTGTTACTGACATCAGAGTTCAGCAGTTGCCTCCGTTGAGCACAGATGATCACATAAACACATCAGGGACACTTGAATCCCCCTCCTCCGGCACCTACTTTAATTTTACTCTGATGCTCCAGCTGTGTCGTCTGCTCCTGCATACGAGCCAGATCCAGAGCTTCTTTGGCATGTCCTGTTAAAAATGAATGAGAAAAAAACAGTGAGTGATGCACTTTAAATTTTAAACACCAGGACGATTATAGTTACACTTTGGGGTTTTGGGGTATATTAATAGCCACCAGAAGATGATGTGGAACTGAGACTATCTGTCAGTGTGTTTGTGGAGAGAGCACAGCGGAAATGGATGCTGGGTAAAAATATCTCCCATACAGTGAAGAGCAGGGAAGCATGTTCATGTGTGCGTACTGACATGATGGGAATGATGTGTGACAGGTGAGGGGCAGAGTTTGCTGGGACACTTTGTTCCCTCTTTGCTCTTTGCTGACACGCCCACCAAAACTCTCCAACTTTGCTGCAGACTTGTGCGTGGAGGTCATGCAGGCTTGTGCACATGAAGTATGCGGCATTGTAAGTAATTCAGTAGCCCGAGAGAGAGATACCTGCAAGCCAAACTCCATTCAAAACCACCGGCAAATGACCTCAGAACATATTGTAATATGGTCAAAATTATTTCATAGAAAACGTTCAAATGTTATCAATATTATGCTTCAGTCTGATATGTGTATGCTGAACAACAGCTGATAAAACATGTTGTTCAAAGTGTGCACGTTTTCCAGTGAGACAATTGCATTTCATCTAAATACTTTGCATGAAATTAGCCGTGAGGGGCTCTCATGCGAAAAGTACATAACGTACAAGAGTTTGACAGTTGGTCAAATATAGTAGAGAAATATTAGACTTGGAAAATAGTGCAGAAATGTTCAAATAAAGCAAGGATTTGGGTTAAATTGTGGTGAAATAAATGATAATAAAGTAAATAAATAGTACGCACGTGATTTGTCGAGCTCCCTTGCAGCTTTCGCAGCTCTCTCCAGCCCAGTCGGATCAAAGTTACTCCACTTGTCAGCGGGTTTGTCTCCCCCTGAACCCCCCGGTGCCCCCCCACCACCTTCAGCAGGAGCAGCCGGTGTCTGCTCCTCCGCCGGCGGCGACCCGGAGCCCTTCCACCAGCCGAAGAGCCACGACATGCTGCCTGCTTCAAGTGTGTCCGAGCAACAGGCTGCACTGTAAGTTTCAGAGGCTCCACGGTTGTAGTCTAAAACCCATGCTGGTTGGACCACAGTCAAGTACACCAAAAAGTTCAAAACTTCCGGTCAAGACTTTCAAAATAATGGTAACAACAGTCATTCACCACAGGTGATTTCTACACTGAAATGTGAGTTTTAGCATGTGATTTGTTGACAGCTGAATGCTTTTATTCTGAAAATCTGAGAACATGAAACGTCTGTGTGCTGCATCAGATACCGTCCAATACATTTATGCTTTAGTCATGTATTATCGTTATGAAGTCCAGTGGGTACTTTAGTTTATGTGTGGCTGACAGTTTTACAACCCAGAAGGACATAAATAACATCAGACAACATTTTACCTCACGACAATGGGGATATAACATGTTTGGGCAGCCCTATAGGCTGCGTACGCTCATGTCACAGATGAAGGGTACATTTTATGTCTAATCTGGAGAGTGAATGTTGAATTTGATTGACCATATGGACAAAGATCATTGAATAAATTCAAATCTACATACGCTTTTCCCTTGACCTTCAAGTTCATTACCATCAGAATAGGTTATTGTGTACGTCCCCCTATCATGCATATTAAATAAGGACAGATTGGCATTTGTTACATCACTACAGTATACATACATAAAAGACATATTATAACCACACAGAGTGTCTCCTAACTCTTGTATTGACCTTTATAGAGGAAGGAGTCAATCAAAAATGATTGTTGGTATTATTTGAGACAAGACATTAGCGATTCCTCTGCAGACAATCAGTAATAACATGTAGTATATACTGTATGTAGAAATGAATGAGTCAAGGACATACTGAGTAACAATGCATGCTATGTATGACCCAACATTTATGAAACTATTGACTGAAAAAAATAAAATAAATATAAATATAAATATATATATATATATATATATATATATATATATATATATATATATATATATATATATATTTTAAGAAGAAATGAACAAGAAAAATGTACAGTATGTACAAAAAAGTTGGAAAATATAAGCATTTTTGCATTCATCATATTATAAAATAAAAACCGGTTGGAGATATTGGAAAAGCAAATATTAATATAATCATTATAATCACAACCAGGTTAAAATTAATTGCACATAATTATCAGTAGTACAGCGCTGTGTGTGTTCAGTCATGGATACATGCAGTATGTAACTGACCCTCAGCAATGAGAGTTGTGAAAGAGGCTCTAACATGTGTTGCCTTCATATGCTGTCGGATAAACAATATATTCATAGATGAGGTGTAGAATTTGGGTCCATTTAAATTATTATTATCATTATTATTTTGATTATACAAACAGGACTGATGCCATGTTCGTAGTCGATGTTTATTTTATTCCCAGACATCTCCAGCTGCAGCACTGTACAAATCAGAGTGCTAGTTGCGGTCTTGGCTGCTGATTGAAAGAGCTGGGCGGGAGTACCTGAAGGCATCATCCGTGACGCACTCCGACGTGCCTTACGTCACGTGAAAGCCAACAGAGTGCGGAGTTGAGGCTCACGCACAGATACAGGTTAGGTTAGACAATAGTGAGAGGTCCTGTCTGTCCTGCAGTGAAGTTATTTAACAGACACGTCCAGTCAGAGAAATGTCGGCGGTTTGTGTCGCTGTGAGTCGAAATGTTTTGGCTTTTAGGAACTCCGGCATGATGGTGGTAAGTACACAATAACAGCTTTTAGTACTTGAACTGACGTCCCTCATGGGTCACTTCTAGAAAGGTGTATGTTAACAATGGGGTGTTTGTGTTGGCTTAGAGCTTATAGTGCAGTATCATTTGTGTGTATTATAAAGTATAGCTTTAAGTGTTTAACACTGGTCATTAAACGGGCTGTAACCCTGCTCCCAGGCTAGCTGTGTGTAAATGTGGCAGAATATACTCTATAGTCTGTGGTAGCACTATCTGCTACACTTTAAAGTGTGAATGGCTATACTAGAAATTCATATGAACCAAATCGGTCCACGTTTCATCATTATTATACAATAATAAATGATTAGTAAAGCTATCAGTCAGACAGAGCTGGGTTGTTGTGCAACTCCTCCCCCCTTACATATAAACGGTTTGTTAGCAGCTAGGCTACACAGATAAACGTGCACTTCTCATCAATATATCGAGATTTGTGAGTTATTGTGGTTGATTTCATGTTTAATTGCCTTTAAAGAGTCGGTTAAGTAACGGGCGAATGCACAATGATGTAACACTTTCATGACAGTTCATCCAGTTTGCCACCAGAGGGAGACTCCAGACCTTCAGAATGGAGTAAACTGTGATCCTGTACTGTTACCTGTAACTGGATGAATCATCACACAGTTTAATATTCATCTCTAACCTGAGAGTGTCTCAAAGATTCTAACTGGACTTTTGCATTTTACAGTATCTACAATTTGTTTTATAATATGCAGGGTATGCTTTATAAAGGCTTTACTGGAATCATTTTTTATTCATTTGGATGCTTTGACTTCATTTTGTTGTATTTTTTCTTTGTATAGAGACAAGTACAGACCATAACTAACCTGCAATGCCTAACCCCAGATGGGCCTTTAAAATGCCTAAAAATCAACAACACGCAAGAGACTGTACAAAACACCAAAATAAGTGCATAAATTAAAAATGCAAAACTCAGAACTCTCATCACTGTAAATTACAAACTTTTAACTATTTCAGATTCATACAATATAAAAAAATGCCTTACTGTTTTTGTATTAGTACTAGTAGTATCCTCTGGTGTTACAGGATAGAATTACCAAGTATTTCCTATTTTAGCCTTGCTTGATATAACCAGCAGCTAGGTCACATTTTTTTCTTGCTATTATTGCTCCTCTCTCATTCCTGAAATAAAGTACTTTAGTACTTTCCTCTTTAGAGGAATTTAAAATTAAATAAAATTTTGTAATGTGTAGAACCTCCATTTGATACTTGTCTCATTCATACATGCTGCCTCTCTTGCTTATTATCTGTGATGCAGATGGTGCGGTATGCTCAGACTGCTGCCGCTACAGCTCCTGAACCTAGAATCAAGATGTTCCAGATTTACCGCTGGGACCCCGACACTGCCGGAGACAAACCACGAATGCAGACATATGACATTGATCTGAACACGTAAGTCATGTCAGTCAGATCCATGAATGGAATTTCAACGTGTATTTTTCTTCTTACATGACCGTAATCAGTGTCATAATCTATTGACATGTTCCTGTTAATGTAGCTGTGGTCCAATGGTTCTGGATGCCCTCATTAAGATCAAGAACGAGATTGACCCCACGCTAACATTCAGACGCTCCTGCCGGGAGGGTAAGAAATAAGCAAGTGACTTGCACATGACGATGTGAACAATTTTAACAACAGATCTGTGATTTCAGCGACCCTGTGATTGTATATTTCTTCAGGCATCTGCGGCTCATGTGCCATGAACATAAATGGAGGCAACACACTGGCGTGTCTGAACAAAATTGACAGCAACACAAGCAAAGTAACCAAAATCTACCCGCTTCCACACATGTATGTGGTCAAAGATCTGGTGCCTGTAAGTACTGCAAGTGAAGACATCAGCCATCTACAGATGTTCATGAACACTAGAGCATGGTGTTGATTGAAACGTTATCTTGTGAGTTGGTTCTTATGGGAGGGCCTATTCTGAGTTCCCGCTTGTATGATTCCCACCAGGATATGAGCAACTTCTATGCACAGTACAAGTCCATCGAGCCCTACCTGAAAAAGAAGGATGAAACTCAAGAAGGGAAGGAGCAGTATTTCCAGTCGGTGGGGGACAGACAAAAGCTGGTAAATGAACCAACTACGTACTGTAAGAAAATATCAACCGCCCGCAAATTCTGAGGCACGTCAGAATAAGTGTTTCTTCTTAACCCAACAGGACGGCCTGTATGAGTGCATCCTGTGTGCTTGCTGCAGCACCAGCTGTCCCAGCTACTGGTGGAATGGAGACAAATACCTTGGACCTGCTGTCCTGATGCAGGTGGGAAGAGACGCTTGTATAACTATTTTAATCTTATTTGTTTATATGATGCATGTTCCAGCAATTTAGATATTAAATGTAGTAACAAGAATGAAATGCCACACTGAAGGCACTGTGAGGCTTTCACGAGCAGCAGTACAAACCGGAAAACCAAAAGGAATGCAGGAAGAATTGGGAAGGAAGTTTGGCCATTATTGAGGCAAACTGAGGAAGTGTACGAGTGAAGGTCATGTTGTTAATATTTAATCAGATTATCCTCTGGTCACACTGAGGTCCATGTGCTGTTATCAGCCTCACCTGTACTGTGATCAGTGCTAACGTTAGAGATGGTATGTTTACATCAACTACTGCATGTTACCATGCAGATGTTGGATACATTCAGCATTTTTCCAGCTGAGGTTGTAGTTTAGGGAGTGAGGTGTCTCGTCATGAACTGACATGACACTTTTAAAACTCATGATGCAGATTCGGTGATGAGTTGAAGAGGAAGCATGTCATGAACTAGACATATGGGAAATCTGACTTGGCAGTGTTGAGATCTTCAGAAGGGAATAAGTGTCTTTCCAAATTTCATGGCTGTCCATTCAATAGTTGTTAAGATATTCCACTCTAG
Organism: Nibea coibor; assembly: GCA_023373845.1. Lineage (NCBI taxonomy): Eukaryota > Metazoa > Chordata > Actinopteri > Sciaenidae > Nibea > Nibea coibor. The sequence continues at coordinate 7,069,924 of CM041717.1, forward strand.
ATCATCGTTTTTAATTGATTTACCAACATCTCCCAAGATCCAACATTAAAGATGAATAAATGGAGCAAATGACAGATGACAACTGTGTTATTACCCCACAGGCATACCGGTGGATGATTGACTCCCGTGATGAATTCACTGAGGAACGTCTGGCTAAACTTCAGGACCCCTTCTCTCTCTACCGCTGCCACACTATCATGAACTGCACCAAGACTTGCCCCAAGGTACTTTAAGAAAGCACTCCCACACCCACACACTGTCATAGTTAATAGACTTTTAGTCTCTCACTGTCTGTTTGACTCATGTCTCTGCAGGGACTCAATCCAGGAAAGGCCATTGCAGAGATCAAGAAAATGATGGCAACTTACAAAGAGAAGAAAGCAGCAGCTTCATGAGCAATAAACAATCCAACTGGCTCAAGATCCACAAACCTTGAACTAAGTTAAGCAGAAGAAGAAGGAGAGCCAAGCCGGAACTTTTGTCTGCATCTGCATCTTTTATGAGTGTGAGAGATGTGAGTGAGTGTGAGTGTGACGGTCAGGGAGCAGAAGACAGGAAAGCGTTAAAAAAAGGGGAGCAAAATACTTTGAATGATGCAACATGTTGGACTATGTTTTTGCCGCGTCTTCACGGTAGAAACATGAAGTCTGTTGTATTTACTCTTTGGAAAAGCTCATGGAATTGTATTTGGACTGTAAATATTTAAGTATGTGTTCATTAAAGATGTACAGAGCTCATTATGCAGATCAAATATATGTTTTTGGATTAGGAGATTAGTAGAACAAAAAATTAGCCTTTTGATGGCTGCTTTTACAATAACCAAAACAGAAGCATCCAACGGGACATTTTTAATTACCAAAAAGGCTCCACACAAAATAAATGCCATACTAAGCCATATGCTTTTGTGTAATATTTCTACATATGATACCAACCTTGGTACGTTGTTGTAACAACAATGTATTTTAGTGTTGGAGCACAGACCTTTTTCACAGCAGACATTTTGACTTGTCGCTGTAGGAAAAGCACAGGTGTTCCTAACAACATTAACAATGGTTCTGCTGTATTCAAGTTTCCCATTAAACCATGACGGTGAGCCAGCATGCACAATAGCAGGATGCTGAGCACATAAATGGTTCAATGACATGGTTTGCTGGGACACAATCCGCGCGTGTGGATGTGGTTCAATATTTGTTTGTTTACTGAGTGAGTGGTTTAAAGAGCCTCGGTGGGAAGCAGCTATATTGTCATGCTGAGAAGAAAGGTGGTGATCTCAAATAGGTCAACGTAGAAGAAAAAAAAAACAGGCTACCAGAGCTTATATTCTGATCAAGGATTTCTTGGCCCTAATACACTTTTTGAGGTAACCGATTTGGGGTTTAGTATCTTGCCCAAGGACACTTAGACATGTAGACTGTAAGAGTTTGAACTGCTGATCATCTGATTAGTGGACAACCCGCTCTACCTCCAAGCCACAGCCGCCCCAAATGTAATGTAAGAAGCAATGTAATGTAAATGTAATGTAGGAAGAGGGCACCAGTCAAAGGGATTCACAAACTGGCAACCCAAATGTTGTTCTTTTGTCTTACAAAGCTTACATGGCTTACATGACGCTATAGAGCATTCTAGTATAAAGACATGAGATGAAACGTATCAGCACTCTACAAAGCATGCTTTAGAAATAGTAATATGTGTGAGTTTCTGCGAGGTTTCACAGCTTTAATGGAAATATGTAGGGTGGAATTGGCAATAGATTAATTGATTTCACATGTAGAATTTATTAAACTAATAGAAAGACTTCAGAGTCTGAACAGGTGGAAGTACAGAACAAGTAAACACATATAATAAAGATGAAAACGGGTCAAGAAGGTGTACAGTTTGTGTAGAAATGTGCAAAGGTTCACGGTATTAAACATAAAGAATATTTATATTATTTGAATATTGAAGTCTACACACAGATTAATGATCTGATACACGCAGTGTAAACACGGCTCCGCAGTAAACCACGCCAGCCTGTGACGGTCTCCCTACACATGGACACGATTGTGACTATTTTGGTCACCGTGACTTCCCGTAGCAGGAGCTGTTTTGTAGCTGAGCCAGCTAACTGTTTTTAAAAGAGGCGCTGCTGTCTGACATTCAGGATACGATGCTGTCAAAGAAACTGATGTTGAGTCTGTCATCGTGACCAGAGCATGGACAGGAGTGGTAAGTGTGTTTGAAGTAAAACTTAAACGGATGTGTTTGTTCACCGTTAGCTTAAAGTAGCCGTAGGCGGTATGCTCTGTGTGTGAATGTGCGCTGACAAGTGTTGACTGACTGAAGGTTTTCAGACAGAAACAACCGTGAGACCAAAATCCTGTCAGCTCCTCTACTAACTTTACCTCATTGCTGTACCTTTACTCGGTAAAACTAACTGTCTACACTCAATACTGTAGTATTGTAAGATAAGGTTAATTAACCTTAAAGCTAAGACCTTCGTTTAACTACTATCATTTGACAATCAATTAATATGCAGTTAACAGGCATTTATTCATTCTCTGTGCTCCTGAATTTAAACATGTTTTCAGCATGTTCTACCTCCAGTGGTATGAGTTGACAGTAGATGCCAATCTCAACTAACATTTTAACTGATAGCAGTACTATTACTGCTACTAACATTGGTACTAAAGCTAGCACTACTATCAAGTGGGTCATGTTGCAGATACAACCGTTAGAGTTAAATAAATCCACTGATTCTCTTTGGGTTCATCATTTTGAGTGACCTCTTTTACATTATACAGACTCATGAAATATGGATACGAGCAGCTTAAAAGTTTGAAGAAATAATATTGGATTCAGAAATTCAGTATCAGTTGGACTGTAGCCGATACATTTCCTGGTGCTGAGATGGAGGGTCATTTTTCTAGCCTCAGCTCAGATGACTGCCCTGTGTAGTCTGCCTAGTCATTTGTACATACTCATTTCCCTTTTTGACAACACGGAAAGTTTGCCCTGTGTAATGCTCTGACTGAATTTTTTTTTTTTTTTGGCTGGACTTTTTTTGGAAGTTCTTCTGTCCTGTATTGATTGAAACCTGGGACAAGGTTTAAAAAGGACATTATGATCATTTTAGATGCCTGGAATTTCTGTGTGTTGAGATGGTTTATTTGAGTGTGTGAATGTATTTGTTGCTTAAGCCCAGCTGGAATTCAACACCACTTTAGACATTCAGGGAAAAAATGGCTGCTATTATGTGGTTTTATATTAAATAGATATGTCTTTAAACATGTATGGCCAAATTTGACACACAGCACACCACGATGTCTGACCTTAAACTCAAAAGCCATGATGATTACAAACCTGCTATTTTTGGTGTAAATTGGACAAGTTACAACATAGCAAGCATGCGATTTGGCAATATACCTCATGTGATTCGGGGATATACCTCATGTGATTTGGCAAAATACCTCAGTTGCATTGGCCTTGATAAACTCTCACATGATTAGATTACAGCCATGTGGTTAATTACAAAACAGATGACTCAGTTCTTTCAGTTTCTTGGACACTGTGTGTATTTTGTGTTGTGTGTGTATATTAAAATCCCTATTGTACACTACTGTATTTATATTAAATAGATATGTCTTTAAACATGCAGTAGCAAATAATCTGGAGCACAGCACACCACAATGTCTGACCTTAAACTCAAAAGCCGTGATGATTACAAACCTGACACTTTTTAGGCTACTTTTAGTGTACATTGGACAAGTTAGAACATAGCAAGCATGTGATTTGGCGATATACCTCATGTGATCTGGCAAAATACCTCAGATGCATTGGCCTTGATAAACTCTCACATGATTAGATTACAGCCATGTGGTTAATTACAAAACAGATGAGTCACTTCTTTCAGTTTCTTGGACAGTGTGTGTATTGTATGCTGTGTGTGTATATATTAATATCCCTACAGGACAAGAAGAGCAAAACGTTATATTCAGCCACAGGACACAGATAACACACATGAACATGGCTTCATAACAAACAAACGTATCATGAGGAAACCATGACCTTAATGATAATTTGATGTCTCCCTTAAACGTTAACATTTTCACGCGCGGAGTTTTCATAAGAGCGAGTCAAACTATCAAGTGTTTATTGATAACGTTACCTTTAATCGACAGGCGCCTGCATTCCTTATGAGCTCATTGGCGTCGTCATAGTTTGGAACAAATCAAAACAGGTACACCATGTTTGTTGTGTCCTGCGTTTCTCGGCGCGTGCAGCTCCCATCCACGTCGACGTTTGTTCTGTTTGTTTTTTGTTTTTGTTTTTTTATATATATATATATATAATAAATTGATTCATTAAATACACGACGTGTCATTTGTGTCGACGCGTTAAGGCAGTGATTGTTGGTTTTGTATGTCGTGGAGGTCGTGGCTCAGCTTTGGTTCAGGGACAGGTTGAACAGGTAGGAGTCAGGTATCAGACGTCCGAGGCACCGCGCGCGCGCGCGAGCGGAGATAAAGACTAAAAGCTGCGCTGCCACAGCTGTGTGTGTGAACCAGGACTCAGCAGTCTCCGCAGCCTGTCTTTAACATTTTTATGGGGAAAGTATTTATGTAAGACTCACACTTCCGAGTTGACGGTAAGCTCAGTTTGTTTCTCAGCCGTGTTTTAATGTGAAGGAAGTCTGCTTTGTTCCGATGTTTTCCAAGTATTTGGAAGCGGAAGCGAGCATCTGGCTGAACAAACAACTTACTTTACGGCACTTTATTCATCTCCTCTGCTGCTGCATTAATATATGCACTTCACTATGAGTTTATTGCTAACGTCTAACGCTTTATGAGACATTTTACTCTCCTCTGTAGCCTTTAAAAGTTAATGTTTCTTTGGCAGCTCAAAGTGTTTCCGTCATACTGTGGTGTGTTTAGTGACCTTATTAGTCTCACTATCTCACACATTCTCCTACAGTTTGGCTATTGAATCTTTTACCGCTTTCAGCAGAGCCTTTGATTGACCTGAACATCCAAAAGCAATGTCTTATCTCAATGTAGATGTAAGGTTTAAAGGCTGTCTGCTATCTCCGCCACCAGAAAAGGGTTAATGCAATGATCTCACAGAGCTTTTCGGTGTGTGTGTGTGTGTGTTTGCCTGCTTGCGTGTTAATATTGACTTTGAGGGTGTGATTGTGTTGCCCTTTTCTTATGAATTTCATAGTCAATGATGTGACCCCCTGTAGGTAGTGTGGTGGAGCCGCAGAGCGGACTCCCCTCGCCCAGTCCACGAGACCCCCTGCTCAGTCCTGACTCCCACATGGTAAGCACCTCCGCTGTGTTTGCACGAAACCGAGCAAAAATGAAAAAAACAAAGAAAAAAAGATGTAGCAAACATAGATGCGGGTTTTGCTGACAGGCTGAAGCAGCGGTGTGTGCTTCGTTTGCTTCACGTGATGTGAAAATTTACAATGACACCTGTCAGCTGTAGACGTACAGGTTCCCTATACCCTTGCTATATTTACAGATAGAGAGGAATCAGTGGTTTTGAATATTCTGGTTTAGGTACCACTACTGAAAGCAGAACAAGCTGCTGTCATGATCTGGCTGCAGCATTTCATCTTGCAATACTGGGTGCTGATAAATTAACCAGCTGTATGAAAATGAATCTGAACCGACTGTCTGACTCCTTTGTCCCCTCCAGGATGTTCAGGGTTATAAGTGGGTGCGTTGGCGGGTGTGGTTGTGCCGTCTGGCTGCCGTGCTGTCCTTGGGTGTCCTCCTGATTGTGTTTCACTGGCGCCCACGGCTTGCTGTCCTCGCCCGCTGCTGCTCCTGCCCTCTGGCTTTGGCAGATATTCTGCTACTAAGAGTGAGAAAATCAATTCATTCCTACTCATATTTGAAACCCTCTGGACACCTGGCATTTTTACTGAAAACTGGATTTCTCTCTGCATTACAGACCTTGTCCCACATTATCCTCTTATGTTCTTTAAGAGACACGAGGGACCAGGTTTATACTCATAAAGGCTGAAACTAGCCCAGTCATAAAATATTAGACAGAGCTATTATAAAACCTGCATTAAAGTCTTAGTCTATATATTAATAAAAAATATAATCTAAATATAATTTAATTTAATATAAATATAGATTAATTAACATGTTTAATTATGTGTAAATTGTTTCTTCATTTCAAGTAGTCTGCTGTCATTTTTACTCTGGCAAAAAACACAGTATACTCGGTATTCAGTATACTTTTAACTAGTACATTCATGTCAAAATCTTTGATAATTACCAGCTTCAGTTTAAATATTGGTGTTCAAAAAATCTTGCTTCACCAGTTTCTGACTGGCGTTATTACCCATCCACTTAGCCTCTGTCTGTTTAACTGTACTTGGGTGCAGTGCAGGGATAAAGTTTGCTAGTTACACATCCACTTCCAAAGCTCCAAACTCAGTTTGTGTATACTTTTGTTTCATGTGACTTTGTGTTTTAAAAGAAGACCAGGTCTATAGCAGTATTCTGTATTATGGTTTGATTCACTGCATTAGATGCTTCAGTTGACGGATTCGTGTTGTTTTTCCCTTCAGGACACTTTTGGCCAACAGCATGTGGTGGAGGTCCACAAAGTGGAGATAGAGGAGGGCGGGTCAGTCACGTGTCTCTATCCTCTGACAGCATTAATACTACACACATTTATCAGAAGTCATATATCTTGGTTTGTTTTCAGTTTGGAGAGCTTGGGAGATTTAGAGGACACGGAATGGAGAGATACAGTTCAGCTATACAAGGAGGAGGTAAGGAAGAAGTAAACTCCAAGAGTTTTTTTTGGCAGAATAATGTGCTGATTGATCTTCGTTCCCAGACTGAAAGTGACCTTGATTGTGTTACAGAAAACAGTGCTGCGCTACTACCTGTTTGAAGGACTGCGCTACATCTGGCTGGACAGGAAAGGAGCTTTCTGTCGTGTTAGGTACTGAAACAGAAAAAAACTAGAAAGTCAACTATTTCCTTTCACCTTTGTATTGACCACAACGTTGAAACCCTTTGCCTCGTCTTTGTCTGTAGTGTCCTCAATGAGGACTGGACCTGCAAGGACCTGTATGGCTTCCAAAAGGGCCTGAGTCACCTGGAGCAGAGCATGAGGTCAGAAAGAATGTCTGAACGGAGAAATCAACTTGTGTTCCTTTCTGAACTGAGTAATTCATGACATGAATTCTTTCAGGAGACGCGTGTATGGGCCCAACCTTATTGATGTGCCTGTGAAGCCTTACATAAAACTGCTGTTTGAGGAGGTGAGATGAAAAAAAACGTCTGAATGTTTGAAGTGATATTTGATTCAAATCTAGATGAAGCATCAAATCACAATTTGTCTCTCTTCATCTGCTTCTTTAGGTCCTCAACCCATTCTATGTGTTCCAGTTGTTCAGCATCACCCTGTGGACGATTGATAATTATTTAATTTATGCCATGAGTATATTAATAGTCTCCATTTTGTCCATCTGCATCTCACTCTATGATATCCGCAAGGTGAGTCTGTAATGGGATACTTAATCTGATTATAATTCAGTACGTGCTTAGTTGTGGATATAGATATAAATGATATTTGACCTTACTCCACAGCAAAGCGTCACTCTTCGAAACATGGCCCGGCTTGTCACAAATGTCACAGTACGGAGAAGTTCAGGTGGTGAGTTTCTGCAAATGTCGTCTTCTTCTTTCAACATGAATTTCCTGATTTTTCTTCTGCTCATCTTGATCTTTGTCCACGTGGCATAAACAAAAACATCTTTCATCTGATTGTTTTTTTTTTTTGTTTTGTTTTATTTAAAAATATGAAGAGCTAAAGTCTTTTAGCACAGAAATAGTTTTGGTCTGCTAAAGGCAGAGGGCAGAGTGAGAGCAGCGTGTCTTGATGTTAAACAAAACACTTTCGACCACCTTGGTTTCCTGGCTGGCAATCACAAATGTTCCGATTCCCCTTGTAGTAGTTCAACATGTTGATGTTAGAAGAAGAAAATTGGCTTTGCAGTTATTTTCTGAGGAAGGAAATGCTTTCAGTTCAGTACATTCATGTTTTCTTCTTTAAGAATAGCAGTGTGTTTCACTGAGAAACCCTGAATGCAAATGGAAACTTTGTTTTCAAAAAACTCCACAGGGGCAGCTTTAAGCTATTTGACACTTTCTCCCTCGAGTTGTATTCCCATTCAGCTTTTTTTTAAATGCATTTATCTTAACCATTTACAAACAACATTCAGCAGCTAGGAAAAAAAACATTCATTTTTAGGTTACTGCCATGTCATTTGTGCCTGTACATACAGAACAAACTAAAACAAATGGTAACAATGTTGAGAAAGTTTTAGTTTTGGCAGTTATAGTTTATTTGGAGGGAAAACAAACTGCGTTGAATGTGTACTTGCCTCCTCTAGCTCTTGTTCATTTGAGTAAAGATAAAGAAGTAAATCAATAAGCAATTTAGTTTTATTGGGCCAAATAAAGCCAGACTCCTTCTTTACAGTCAGTCTGCATTAAACCTGGAACTCTCTACAAGGATATTCATTCCAAGCTGTGTGTTTTCTCAGTGGAGGAGTGTGTGAGTTCGGAGGACCTGGTGCCTGGTGACTGTATAATCATCCCCCAGGAAGGTCTGCTGATTCCCTGTGATGCGGCCCTGCTGGCAGGGGAGTGTCTCGTCAACGAGGGCATGCTCACAGGTGATTAACAAAGTGCAACAACAACACCAGGTCAAGCGTAGCTGCAGAGATTTTTAGTCATAGTGCATAACTTAAACTATACACCTGTTTACTCCTCTTTGTGTCGATGAAATGCTGTGACCGCTGAGCTTGTAAACATCCTTCAGAGCTGACTGGGTTTCCTCGCTAAATAACTTCAGTGTGTTTTTACTTTTACTTTTTTTTTTTTACTTTACTTGCAGCCATTTTTACTTATTAACTAGGATTTCATTAAAAAACCATTAAAACTCTTTTAAGCTGGGGTCGTGCCACAGCCTTGAGGCTGAATAGATTAGATTCACAAATTAGGTGTCAGAATTGATTTTCACAACGACTACAAACTGCAGCTAGTTCATTACAAAGAATGTTCTGGATTAACTCGAGAAGAACAGTGAATCCAGATTCCAGATCAAAAACTGGCATTAAAAAGGAAAAAATACCCCTAATGTGACCTTTGAATAGCATCTCAGTTGTGTTCAGTGAATCTCAAATGGAACAAAATTGTTATTCAGCATGATTTCATCCTAGAAAGACAGATACTCAAATGCCTCTGATTTTCAAGTTCCATGTTATTCTAGAGTGAACGTTTGATTAGTCAGTTCCCTAAATCCAATATGGTCTTTAAAGTGCAGAATTTGTCCTCTGTTCAGGTGAAAGTGTCCCTGTGCTGAAAACCCAACTGCCAGCTGGTGAGGGGACGTACAGCTCAGAGACTGAGCGCAGACACACCCTCTTCTGTGGTACCCAGCTCATTCAGGCCAAAGGTGGAGGGCCCGGTGGCAATGGTGCTATTGCTGTGGTCACAAGCACTGGTGAGTAGAGATTTGAGTGAAATTTTAAGGTAACCTGTGGAGATTTCACCTCTTGAAGTGAAGGAGCAGCAATTCAGATGACAAATAATAAAAAAAAAAAATCAAATGTTTTATGAGGAAGGAAATGCATTCAACAAATCTGTTAGACCATGTGAGAATGTTAACAGAACATTTATTTGCTTTAAATAAAATTCCACAGGACAACATTTAACCACATTATTATTTGGATATTATTTGATCACGCTATGTTACAATGTTCTCATGGAGTGTGTCTGCATTTAGTTTGGAACACACACACAAGGACGCCCATGCACGCACTTGCGAGTCATGTGATAACACATTCCTGCCAATGGTTTCATATCATTCTGGTAATGTGGTAATGTGCCAGCAGAAGTTAACACGAATATGAATACTACTTTGTTAACAACTCCTCCTTCCTTAAGAACTTTGCTCTCCAAGTCAGACCAGTTATCTGGCTTATATCTCATCCTCAGGGTTTTTCACAGCCAAAGGTAACCTGGTCAGCTCCATTTTGTATCCTCAGCCGACCAACTTCCGCTTCTACCAGGATTCTGCAAAGTTCCTGCTCGTCCTGGGTTTCGTTGGTAAGAACGTCAACAGAGATCTGACTCATTTTGTGTATGAAGAAGCTAACTTTCTCTGTATCTACAGCTGAGTTACTCAGATTATGGATTTTAAAATATTATTTGATCATTAATATTGCCCTCCTGATTTCAGCTTTTATTGGAACCATTTACAGTTTTGTGGTCCTTCTCAAAACCAAGGTAAGTCCATGCTACAATGAAGGACCAAATGACATGACAATAATAAATAAAGTGATGGCGCTGACTTGTGTCCGGATGTGTGTCCAGGCAACCTGGTTTGAGTTGGTGATTAGGAGCTTGGATATTGTGACGATCGCAGTGCCTCCTGCCTTACCTGCTGCCATCACCACTGGAACTATCTACGCCCAGCGTAGGCTCAAGAGCCAGGGCGTCTTCTGCATCAGTCCACCACGCATCAACATCTGCGGCAAGGTCTCAGTATTCTGCTTCGACAAGGTGAGGGTGGCTGAAGTTCACTGTATTTGTGGAGGACGGTCGTGACTACGATGAAGTCACCTTTCATCAGAATACTATTGCTTCTCCAGACAGGAACTCTTACCGAAGAGGGTCTGGATGTGTCTGGAGTGATGGAGGGAGGACCTTCAGGTTTCTCTGAGCTGGCCCCAGAACCCAGATCCCTTCCCCCTGGGCACATGCTCTCAGGCCTGGCCTGCAGTCACACTGTGACACTGTTAAGAGGCGTGCCTCTTGGAGACCCTCTGGAGCTCAAGATGGTCGAGTCCACTGGTTGGGTATGACACTATGAAGCTTAATTTATTTACTTCAACAGGTGCTTGACTACTACAATACTTAATACCTTAACGCCTAAACCTGTTTGCTTACAAGAGAAAGCTTTTCACAGATTTTAGAAAATCATGATCAGGCAAACTCATGCCTGATCATAATTTTCTAAAATTTGTTGGTATTGTAATCTCATACTATAAGCATTGATGGAGTGGTAAACAAAAAGTGTAAAAAAGTGTAAAACAAGACAAAACAATCCATTTTTGGCTACAATGATGAACATATACCTCAAATGATAAACATAATAACTTGAGTTTTCTCTTCACATTTTGTTTTGGTCCATTCTCATAACATTTCTAACACTTCTTCTGGTCTAACATGTCCATTCAAATCAGTGTCTTCACATTATATCTATATTTCAGACACTCGAGGAGCCAGTGGGAGATGGAAAGGTGCTGGATGCAGAGTTTGGAGGCCACAAAGTTTTGGCTGTTATGAGACCTCCGACTGTGAGTGCTGTGACACATTTTGTGTCTTCACATTTCATTTCTAAATTAAATGTAGATGTAGGAGCAGATAAATAAGCATGTCCTTACATGTACCTGTACCTGTACTATGTCAACATCTATCTGCAGTTTCCAATACACATGACTGTTAACCCTTCTCTTTCATTCTGCTGTCAGTCCACCAGCGAGGCGGTGGCCATTCTTAAGAGGTTTCCCTTCTCCTCGGCCCTGCAGAGGATGAGTGTGGTGACGGTGGCCCACGGAGGTCGCTCAGCTCTCGCCTTCATGAAGGGATCCCCAGAGATGGTGGCCAGCCTCTGCCAAGCAGAAACTGGTCAGCAGCATGAGATTAATAATATGAACACTAAGATCAAAGTAATGTGTAAATGTATAAGTGAAGTTTACATATTGTCATTGCATTTACATTTTAAATGGGATGCTTTATGTTGACAGTGCCTGCGCAATTCTCCAGCAAACTGCGCAGCTTCTCCAGTGAAGGCCTCAGGGTTCTTGCACTCGCGTACAAACCATTAGACTGGACCACAGATTTTAAGACCATTGAACGGTGAGAACCCAGGCTGTATTTCTTCCTGGCTCCTTCATAGATGTTTTTTCCCTACACCTCTCCTCCGGTCATACTTGGATGGATGCACAGTCACAGGTTAAAGCAGTCATGTCTCTTTCACAGAGGGGAGGTGGAGAAAGACATGAAGTTTCTGGGTTTGATGATGATGAAGAACCTGGTGAAGCCAGAGAGCCCCAAAGTTATTAACATCCTGAGGCAGGCACATCTTCGCAACATCATGGTCACTGGTGAGAAATGTTTTGTATTTGCATAAACCACATCTGAAAAGCACTATGCACTTCCTCTTTTGAAGTTGCAGGTGTCAGCTTAATGCCATCAATATCAAATCTAGGTTTGTTCCTCTTCGTGCAGGCGACAACATTCTAACAGCGGTCAATGTAGCAAAGAGCTGTGGGATGGTGGGGTCTGATGAGAAGGTGATATTTGTCAATGCAACCCCGCACACTGCCCAGTCCACGCCCACGCTGACGTTCAACCTGGAAGAAGGAGGGAACATTGACACCCATAGTTCTGTAGAGGTCATCACACAGGTTGGTCCTGCTCAGGCACGACTATGCAGTCTACTGCTCCTCGTCACTGTACTCCACTGCCAAAATATATTTTGTACATCTCAGAAGACGATAATCATAGTTCTGAACATGAAAGACAACAAAGTAGTTTGACTGGAAGTTCAGCCTATTTAAGTAGGCATTAAGTAGGTATCACAAGAGGACACATAATTATCATGGCCTACATTTCTAAACCTGTCACTGATGCTGCTTTTTTCTCCTCTCAGGGCCTGTACCAGGGTGGTTTTATGTATCATTTGGCTATTAGTGGCAAGTCCTTTGCTGCCCTCTGTGACCACTTCCCCGAGTATCTGCCAAAGGTAATACCGTGACACATGCACACATTAGACCAAGAGACTGTATTTTGAGAATGAGAGATGATGACTTTAGTAAGTTGGTCCAGTCATTATGTCATCAACATTTTTGGGTATGCTGGCATTGCAGGTTTTGTTGCGAGGCACGGTATTTGCACGCATGACTCCTGACCAGAAAACCCAGCTGGTGAAGGAGCTGCAGAAACTGAAGTGAGTCCAGACAAAAAGGGGAAGAAAGGGAAAGAGAACAATACAGAGTGCAACAGCATGTAGTGTAGTATTTGTCATTTTAATCATTAATATCTGGAAGCACTGCTGGACAACACTGCATATTACCTGACTAACGACATACATTTAAATCACTGTTTATCAAATCCTTCTTCCATTACTGCAGCTACCGGGTGGGTATGTGTGGGGACGGAGCCAATGACTGCGGGGCCTTGAGAGCTGCTGACGTCGGGGTTTCCCTGTCTGAAGCAGAGGCTTCGGTCGCTTCACCTTTCACCTCCAAGACTGAAAACATCAGCTGCGTGCCACTGCTCATAAGGTGAGGGAGTAGGACACATTCTGAAGTTTATAAAATCAGGGCCGATGAGAAAATAAGACATTTCTTTTTCCCTTCCTTGTCTGTGCAGAGAGGGTCGATGTGCCCTGGTCACCTCCTTCAGCCTCTTTAGGTACATGGCACTGTACAGCCTCATTCAGCTGTGCGCCGTCCTCATCCTCTACACAGTGAGTAACAGCGCAGCTCTTCACATCCTCACTTTTAAAGTAGCCATTTTTCTTTGGTCTGTTCCAACATATTTCTGCCATTCATTTCTATTTCTGTCTAGACAATTTTAGGCAAGATATTGCAGATTATTGATTACGTTCAATATTAAATAAAAAAATATATCATGAAATAAATTGAATTAGAAAAAGAGCGTAACAACATGACAAAGAACTGAAGAAATAATATATATCATAATGGCATTTTCCCAGTGATACTTGAGCTCATGATTTTTCCTAATTAAATCAATAATTCAATTCTGAATCTGATCTGCTCCCACCAGAACCTTTTGTCCCCTCGTTGTTTCAAGAACTCGCAATGAGACAGAACTTCTTGATGTGTGTGTGTCCAGGTGAAGACGAGCATGGCTGACCTGCAGTTCCTGTTCTGCGACTTTTTTCTGGTGACTCTGCTGGCCATTGTGATGGGGAGAGGAGGTCCCAGTAAGGAGCTGCATTCCCGCAGGCCTCCAGCCACCCTGCTGGCTCTCCCTGTCCTGGGCAGCATGTTCATCCACGTCTGTATGATCGTCCTGGCCCAGCTGGCTGCCCTCTTCATCACCACCTCACAGGACTGGTCAGTATACACATAAATGTATACACTGGTTTACATGTAAGCAAAATAAACTGTATAAATAAACAACCCCTTGTATTTATTTTCAGGTATATTCCACTCAATTCGACCGTGTATGGAACAGAGAATCTCCCCAACATGGAGGACACCAGTGTGTTTTCCTTGTCGGGTTTCCAGTACATCATCATGGCTGTGGTGGTCACCAAGGGCTACCCTCATAAGAAACCTTTCTACCACAATGGTGAGTCAGCAGGAATGTCCAAAGATGAGGGTTTGGGTTTAGAGCGAGTGGACGCGTGCTGACTGGCTGGCTAGTCATAGTTGTCAGCTTTATTATCTCTTATATTAGAAAGGAAACTTAGAACACTTAACAGATTTAGGACTGTGAAGTCCAAATTATTTCTCTTCTTTCCTCTTGTCTTTCCAGTGGTTTTCCTCTGCCTGCTGCTTGTCCTTTTTGCCACAATGACCTGGCTGGTGGTGTATCCTGGACCTTTCATTTGCAAACAATTTAAACTTTACAACTTCACGGATATGGATTTCAAAGTGCTGCTCGTCGCCGTGGCTGCCCTCAACCTCCTCATTTGTTTTGTTGTGGAGGTGAGTCTAATACTCTCTCTTAGCACAACTGTTAATAGCATTTACTTGAAGCATGCTTTAGCAACATTAAGGCTGTACTCCAACCAACATCTATCCTTGGAGACCATCACCAAGCTTGAAATGGCTATAAAAAGCGTCTCTGGTCATCTTGAGTTCATGTCTATTATTATACTGCTGACACGTTTTCATGGGGGAAATGTATAAAAATGTCCACAGTGCCTTCTCTAACCACGCCTGTATGCATTTCACCATAACATTGTTAGTCGAGCCTCCTCATATTTTATTTACAAGTGTGCATTCTGAAGCTTGTGTTGTTATTGTTGACTTGAAAGGCATTAATGTTGATGTCAACAGTCATTGTCACTGAATCATTGTCTTAGTGGGGATTGCAGAATCTGTGTAATCATAACACTCGACAGTAGGACAGTGGATGTATATCAGGGTGGGTTAGTGCCTGCTCTCTGCCAATTTATGAAAAAAATACATCTTACTTACTTACTTTAAATGCAAAGCAGAGAGTTTTGCTATCATAAAACATTCAGATTTCATTAAAAATTACCAAAGCGAAGCTTCTGGGCCAGCTGAGCAGTGCAACATAACATTTGACAGCTTCTTCCTTTTTCCCCTGTGAAGCTGCCATTTCATACTTATTTTGCTAGAATGTTAATTTTCAAATGTTTCCTACACAGAAACACCATCCTTAAGAAAGAGTTGCTATATTATTAGACTGGATAACAGTGTGTCCACTGTGTAAAGCTTTAATTCTGATACTATCAGCTCGCTGTGTCCTGCCTGGAAAGCACAGGTGTGAATAAATATATTAAGATGGATGGTGGCTGATGGGAGTTTCAGGATCATGTCACGGCTAAAACAGAACAAAACCATCATAAATGTTTGCGTGTGCTTTTTTGACTATGACTAGTGAGATGTTTCTAAAAATCCTTGTTAACTGTAAAGTTGTTTGTTTATCCCCCAGCTTCTGATAGACATGGGCCTCCTGAACTGTCTTCGATTGCTGCGTAGGAGTCGCGAGTCAAAGAAACAGTATAAACGTCTGGACGTCCTTCTGTCCAACACCCCATCATGGCCGCCTCTCAATCAACCGCTACCGCCCACAAATCAAACAGTCATCTTCCTTAGCTAGCGTCTGCTTGCTCTTCTGTTAGACACTGTCAGTCAGACGAACCAAACAATGCTGTGGAACAACTTCCTAACTTGAAGAACAATGCAAAGTTATGTTTACCTCGTATTAATAAACTATTTTTTACGTAAACTGTGGTGTGTTTTGAAAGACTTTAATATGTTCTACCAAGTTCGTTTTAATAATTTGGGGGAGGTTTGAGGATCACACTGCACTGACAGGTTCACATGTTCTAATGTTTTTAACTTAAGTTTAACCAAATTACAAGAGCATTACCTCTCGGTATGTTTTATGTTTAGGTTTGGAGATTTCCACCTTCAGCCTGATATTGTATGTATTAGTTACAACCACTGCTTATAATTGAATAATGAAAGCTACTTCATACAAAAGTACCTGCCAATTCAATGGAACAAACACGCGTCACAACATGAAACTTTTTTTTTTGCAAATCATTTTATTAAATCAGTATTTACAGGCAGTTTGTGTTCTCACTCAGAGCTCAGCTAAACCCGTCTGTCTCCGGCTCTGCTGCTCGATTTCCTGAACTAAAAATCTTTTACCAGTATTGTGAGTTCTTCCTCGGATATATTCAGTTTTTTGAACTACAGTAATAAAATCAACAACCAGGAAGTAAAGATGTGATACAGGAGGCACAAGCTGAATTCAACCATTTACAACGACGCTTCTATTGATGATGTGCACCACTTGAATATGGCTTTATTGAGATCTCTTCTCCATTTAAACAAATAAAAGGTGAAAAACTAAGAACATCTTTTGGGCACAATGGTCTTGGTCAGCCAGGTAGTCACTACCCGCTGTGTCTCCATGATCCATTTCAACAGTGAACCATCAGTTACTCTTACCGTTTCTTATGTGACCCAGATGCCAACAATCAAAAGACAAAAAACATAACCCGGCATTCATCCATCTTGGGACATCATTTCTAATACATTTCACCGCACACTCTAGAGCACTGTTTCTATGAAAGCGCCAACCCGAGCTTTGATACGGACATTTGCAGTTTGCGCCATCAAACTCGCTGGAAAAATACAATCTTGGTTCATTTCATTCATTCAGTCTCGTTCACTTGCACCTGAGTTCCTACACGCTGTACGTCAGTGAAGGACACGAAGAAACGAGCACACTGCTGACGAGGTGGAGATTTGACGGAGAGGCTTGTGTACAGCAGTAAATTCATTCCCCCATCTGACCCCTTGCCCCTCGAGTTGCTGCCACCATCACATAATGACATCTGAATTAACCGATATATGTACAGGTTGATTTTAAAATGGGATTTTGGTTCATTTTGATTAAAATACTGCTCTTGACATTGCTGCCATCTCATACAAAAAGGCAGAAAAGCTACTTAAAAATGGACTTTGCTCCACAATCTTTTCATGTCTTCTTTTTTTTCTTCTTTTACTTTTAAATAGAAATAATGACGTGACAGTCTAAGGGAAGACAGATGAAAAGTTTAAATCAAAAAAACATAGCATAAACAGAACTCGTCAGATATACAACTTGACACACATGACCCTTTCCCTCAGTTTTTTAAAAACAAATGGCAATTTACAGATTTAGGGGTGCGGCGGTAATGCTTACAGCTCAGTTACCGGGCAGGAACCAGTTTAGTACTCAGCATTATTAGAGTTTACTGACACCACACAGGCCCAGGATGTCTGTTTGAACTGTGAGGAGAAACTAAAATCTAGCATCTTTTTAGACTGTTTGACCACCAAACAGATGGAAAAAATAAATCCAGGTTTTTTATTTCATAAAATCTGCAGATTTAAAAAAATATCTCAATACTAAATACTGTTTTAATGAATGACTTATTGGTGGTGTGTGTACTTGTGTCAGAGCATCCCTAGTGTAGATAATTAAAGACAAGCAAAAAACAAAGATAAAAAATTTTGTCAGCCAACATTTCAAAACTTAAAAAGTATGTAAAGGTGTGAGAAGTGATATCTGGTATTATTGCTGAGGAGAAGCTGCTGCCCAAGTACCAGCTCATCTCATTTTGCTACGACCGTCACTTCTCCTCCTCTCTCTGCCATCTTTTGCTTTCGAGTCTTTGCCTCAGCGTTGCAGGCGCCCTGAGACGAAGCAGCTGGGAACTGAAGGAGGAGAGAGGTGGAGGTGAGGGGCGTTGCTTAAAGGGGGGTCATCACAGTGAGTCCAGAAGATGTCCATAATCACAGTGTCAAACAGACTGCAGTGGGGAGAGAGGAGAGCATATTTCCGTTTGACTTCCATTGACCTTTGAGTTCCTCGTTCCCTGTCAGTTCTACAAGGCTGCTGGTGGGGAGGCAGCAGCAGTGCGGCTGTACGTGCAGCCCATCTGATATCGTGGAGCTGAAGGAGGGAAGTTTAGGAAGAATACGATGCTTGTCTTTGCTCTCGGTGGCCCTTGATCTCTCTCTCCCCCTCAATGGCTGGGTGACCCCGAGGCCCACTTATCTGTGCTGTCGGAACCCGTGGGTGCCGTCTGGGCCGGCTGGCTGCCTGACAGTGTGATTGTTTGATCGGCTGTCCTCTGAAGGCATTGTAGAGTTATTGCGCCCTGGCCTGGTGGAAGGAGAGGAAACAGTAATATATTAGAAACAGCAGCCATTTAAGCTGCCGACTGCTGGCCAGAAACTTTCTCCTCGACTGTCCTAATTACAGGATGTCTGTAGTCTCACAACAGACAGGTATCCACGCATATTTTTAAGTGTTCTGTCCTGGGTATTTAGGTTGCTTTTACATTTATTTCTGGCTCGGTTCACTGCCATTCAAATCCAGCTGAACAAAAAATAAATACCGTCGTCTTAATCCATCAATTAACTTCTTGTAAATGAGAACCAGTCGATCAAGAAAGCTTTCTCCATCAACTGTCAATCAAAATCTAGTTTACACAAAAGTAATGTGCTGCAGCCATCTTTCCATAAAATGAAACCAAAAGTAGCAGACCAGAGGGTATGGTCAACAAGTCAGCTGGATGGAGTTCCATTTTTTAGTGGCTACAGCATTAGTTACTGCTCTGCTTGTTAGCTTGTGTAGCCAACACTTGTCTTACTAACATAAGAAAACAAACAACACTATAATTAAACACTATAAATAAGCCTGCATATCTACAGTGTTTAAATACAGTGTTGTTTGTTTTCTTATTTTAGAAGCAGACATTTTTTCATCTAATGTGTAACTGTAGATGTTGGCATATGAGTGAAACACACTGAAAATGTAATTATGTGAATTAAAAACAAAATAACACTGTGCTGCTTTGGTTTGGTTTGATTTAAATACTCAACAAGACGTTAATTATGCAAAACAAAGACCTGAAAATAACACCTATTCATTTGCTGCCTCTCCCTCCCAACTGGAGGGCTCACAAAAAGTCAAACAGTCGTCAACACAACTTGAAACAGACCAGCTGCTAGTGTCCTTACACAAGGCATCTTTAGGCTGTGAGTAAATATTCCTGGCTAATTACCTGTCAGTGTTGGGCTTGTCCTGAGGCGTCTCCTCTGGGCAGGCGCTGCCCAGTATTCTCTTCCTGGCCTCGGCGTACTCTGCCTCGCGCTGGGCCAGAGACTTGACCTGCGGTGTGGGTCTGTTCTGATTCAGGGGAGACCCCAGAGAACCGTTACTCGCAGGCCGCTTCAGAATGCGTATCTGAGGTGGGGGTGCTGCTGGTAGAGAGTCGTCCTGTATCACCATGGTTGTCTTCAGTGGAGATCGCGAAGAATTATTAGTGGACTCCCTAGAAGAAGACCAATGGGACACAGTCCAGACAAAGTGAGTGATATGACACTGAGGAAGAGACCATTACTTTGAAGCAGGGGAGGCAGTGCTCATAATACTTCAGGTGATGCATTCGTGGCCAAAAAAAGGACAAAAATCCCAATGGATCCCAATCCAAATTTTCACCGTTTATCTGCAAAGTTCTACATGAGTGGACAGAAATGAATTAGCTCCGTATGCTGAACTGAAGCGTGTTACAGACGAGCAAGACGCATTAACATACAGTATACGTTTGAATGGATATTAAAGCAATGATTTTAAATAGTCACAGATTTGGGCCATGTTTTTTTCTACGTTTTAAGGCCTTACTTTTCTTTCTGGCTGATCCGTAGCTTCTCTTCTAACCGTTTTTCCATTTCCTGTGTGGAGAGGGGGGAAAAGTCCAAATATATAATCATATAAACAAACAACCAACATGGTCAGATAGATTTGGGGTAGGAGGAAAAGTGCGGCAGGTAGTAAGCAAGTAGGAGAGTGGATGGAAAGCAGGATTCAGTTACAAGCTATTTATACATGTGCAGGACAGCTGCCAAGTCACAACACAGACAGAGAGCTCCTTTAGCTCACATTAACCGGCTGATGTTGCCCGCGAAACATATTCACACGAGGTGGATTGAAGGTTTTAAAAGGTGTGGCACGTGACTAATCACAGGCAGGTGTGATCAAAAATCTCCAACTTTAACCTCACGAGCTACAAACGACCCGAACAACTTCTCCTGAGAGCCACGTTCCTGACGTCACGAGCTAGCGTTACAGCCAAACTGCCGTGACGGGAGATGCTAATGTTAGCTCGGCGTTAGCTCAATGTTACCAACATGCCAGTTTGGCGACATATCGAGCTCGTTCTCCAGCTACCAGCTGATAACATGGCCGAAACGGTTTCCCAACAACAACATGGCACGTAAACTACAGGAAATCGCCAATTTGGCTCGGCGAACTGACATCACGGCACGCGTAGTTTAAGCCAGGGTCCATTAAAAATGTGGTAAATGAACGACAACGTGATAGTTAACTTGCTGCAAAGTTACACATTTTAATAAAGTGCTAAACAATCCGTCTTCCAGAGTTACTTATCGTCACTTTATTACAGTATAAGACCGACCTCTTAAACTGATTCACAGCCGTGCTAGTCGTCGCCCCACAGTCTGGTTCGGTTCGTAGTTATTGCGGGAATCAATGTTTACGATAAAGTTATATAAAATAAACGCCGAGATTAATTTGAGACCAGATTTGGGTGGCGGTGTGAGGTTTAATAGTGTTTGTTCGGGGTGGAGTGTGAATCAACATTCAATTGACATTTTTTTCCATGTTAGCCATGCAACACATAGCCAGCTAGCTTCTAGCATTAGCTCGCGTCAGTCTACGTTAAGTATTTCAACAAGACCTCTCCAGTGAGTTTATTTAGCGCCGTGTATATTCATTAGCTGACCAGCGCCACACAATAATTAGGCACATTTTCGTTATTTCATGCTATATAACTTAGAAAATAGCAACAGTCCCTTGGCTAGTTAGCCTGCTACGTCCATGTTAAGCCCGCATCGCTCGTTAGCGTTAGCTACTTGACGCTACTCGCCAAGTTTCTTAAAGCTAATGTTAGCTTTAGCTACATCGTTGGCCCGTGGGAGTCATGAAACAACGTTACGGGAACTTCTAAAAAAACAACCGTGTAAATATAAAGAATCTACCAAAATGATATTCGCATTTAGCCTAAGATATGTTGAGCCTTTTATTATTTACCCCACTATCAGCAGCTTCCTCCCAACTTTCGGCGACCTCCTCATCCATGTTTCATTTTGCTCACACGCTGTGGAGTTAGCTGTCCTGGGCTCCTTCAGACCCGCCTCTCGGCTGTCCGCAGCCTTTGACATCACACTGACGGATTTCCCCACAGTGTGGTGCTCCTCCACACAGCTGATAAGAAACAGTCAAACGTGACCAACTACATTTCAGCGAAGTGGCAGTAAACAAAGAACAAACTAAAGTATTTCGCAGGACAAAGCAGTCTTTTGCTGATGTCTGTGAACATGCTACAGGTGTGTGAACTGTGTTCAGCTAACCCAGGTTAACCCAGGTACAATGAGTGTGTGTGTGTTTCCTTATTTGCTGCGGCCTTCCCTCACTATTTTTCAACAAGCCTCACAAACGTGACATTCGGAGATGACAGCATACTACACAAGTTATTCATCTAAACATATGTGTTATAGCATTTTTTTGGCTATATTAAGAAGAGGCAAAGACAGGGAGTCTGCCAGGGATTTTGGGGTCCCATTAAAAGATATCAGCCTCTGCACAGTTGCTGTAATCACACCCTAGAATCGATCCATTTGAAGATTTAAATAGGCAGAGGCCTTTGCAGGCTTACTGTATATTATTGTGACAGTAAACTATATATATATATATATATATATATATATATATATATATATATATATATATATATATATATATATATATATGTGGAGACATGTATGCAATATTTTGCATATTGTGGAAGGAGAGGAACGCCCTCAACAACTTAGTTGAATTTAACATGGTTAAATTCTTGAATGAAAAATTCTCTTAACATTAATGACAAACTTGAAATAAATATAACTTAATTCAAAATAACTGAACATCATCATCTAGAGAATGATATAACAAGCGAAAAAAGATTTTTCACCAAAGTATACATACTGACTTCAAAATAAGCAGCTGTCAAATGGAAAACAAAACGAAGGTTTAATGAAAAGGTCAAGCAGGCATTCAAATCAATAGATCCTCTTGGAAGCATCAAATATAGACTATAGGCTGCTCATAATGAAACTTGTCACCTTCCCCTTCCAAGGGTGTAGCAGAACCTATGGTGAGTATGAAATACTAAAGGGTTATTTTAAGGTAACAGGAACACAACAATTATTATTTTCAAGCTATTATACACTAATAAAATATGAGAATATTGTTTTCTATTTCTGCCATATTCTGCTATTCTGCCAATAAACACCACTGAAATGATGGTAATGAAATCTTGTTATTAATCTATTCAGAATCAGAGATTCCTGGACAGGTCATTGTAGTTTTAATGTTTTAATGTTAATTGTCTTTATGCTTTTGGGGATGCCTATTCCCATAAGTGGTATCAGTCACATTATGTATAGAATTGTATCTCTTTTTTAAAAAAAATCTAATTATTTACAAAACCAGTAAATTCATATTCTTGGCCATGTTTGGAAGATAATGGGTATGAATGTTGGCACAAAGCAAACCTTGTTTTATGAAGCGTTTCCTCAGCTCAGGCCTGTTCGTGTTTGGACACATGAGGGCAGCATGTCCATGTCAGTCCACAGCTCATGTTTTAGATACTGTAGTTTGCAGTTTGTCTGGACTGATTTTTTAAATCACTTATATCTTAGACTTTATGTTATTTGGCTTATAATGTAAACACCTTTGCATAAAGCTCTGCATATGATGAGATATAAGACATCACAGATTTCATAAAATCACAGTGTGAGTGCAGGTTGTTTTAATCAGAGCATTAAAAAGAATTTCACTTCAAAACATAGTTGCCCAGATATTGGTATTGTTGAGTACAGGACACTGGTGGACAACTTTGGTGAGTGGTCCGAACAGAATCACCTGAGGCTGAACTGAAGACCAGAGAGATGGTGATCAACTTCAGGAGGAGGAGGAAGATGCCTTCACAGCCATTACAGATCAGGGGCGAGGTGGTGGAGGATCACAAGTACCTGGTAGTGGTAATCGACAACAGACTGGACTGGGTATCTTCGTGTCTGAGACCATGGTGGAGAGGAGGACACTGAATAAACTGTTATTCATCACAGACAATGAACCGCACCCTCTCCATCACACAGTGGTCAGACGGCAGAGTTCCTTCTCCCGCAGGCTGCTCCAGCTCTGCTGTCAAAGGGACAAATATAGGAAATCCTTTCTGCTACATGCCATCACATTATACAATAAAAGCTAAACTCACTGGTTATTACTTACAGTGTCCACATGCATTTTACACACTTTGTCCATTGCACACTATACTGCCTATTTATACATTTAAATACTGCACACCTCTACATGCTGGTTGAATCCGATATTTTATTTATTTATTTGTATACTTGAATTTTGTATTTTGTACTACGACCTTTTTTTTATGTCTCACCTTATATTTTATGTTTATACTACTACTTAATATGCCTAAGTTGTTTTTATTTATCTAGGTTCTTCTTTTCTTTTTATTTCTACATCATTGTGGTGTATATTGTAACTACGGGTGAAATGCTGTTGCCGCAATGCAATTTCCCACTTTAGGATTAATAAAGTATTTCTAATCTAATCTAATCTAATCTAATCTAATCTAATCTAATCTAATCTAATATTACATTATATTACATTAATCATATGCATACATATTAATATTAATTACCCAGTATTAATGACATGAAGGGTTAATTATGGTAATTGACCTATATATATTGCACATATGCATATGTATTGTGTATTTATTTTAAATCTGAGCACGTTTCTCAGTAAACAAATCTTGATGTTTCATGTGGCCTTTAAGAATGTATTCAAAATTTAAATGAGACTGAAACTATATTAGACAGCATATTTTGTCTTTACTGGACTTTGTACATTGACAGAATGGACTGGTACTGGTTAACACTGAAATGTTGTTTTATTACTACCGGAATTATACTTGCTTCCTCTTTATCATAGTTGTACTCTCAGATAAGATAAGTATCAATTTTATGTGCTGCTATAATGATTTGATTTGGCTTTTTTTTCTTCTGCTTTTTTGTGTTGTTCCAATGCACTTAAAGGAAATAAACATGCGTGTACCAAAACATTTGTAATTGCAACACTTTTCTGGGAGAAATGATGCATTTTCTGGAAAGATTTCAGGGGTGCCAATACTTTCGTCCATGACTGTATGCATATGTATATGTATGTATGTGAATATAGCTATCTATATTTGTTCTTAAAATAAAATAAAATATTTGATCACAAAAAAAGGAATGTATTTTTTGCAGAAATTAAGGACTGTGGATTTTGTCTGCCATCACTGACATTGGGAGTATGATAAAAGAAAATCTTTTAAAGGCCAGCGTGAAGAGGAGGAATGATGACACTAAGTGTCTAACATGTTCCACATCAACACGTTCCAATGTTCATGAGGGCACCTGGCTGTTGTTTTAAGACTTTAATTAATAACTTATCCTATAATAACTCTGGTACCAGGACTGCATCTTAAACTGGATTGTTCAGTCTTACATCTTATGAAGAGTGATAGTAAAATGAATCATCACATTGCAAGTAGAGTTCAGCTAACATTTTGTCCTGATAATTGGGCCTACCAGGTCACCAAAACATGTAGGGTCAGTCCTCTGAGAGGAATGAAAATCCATAAAGTCCATAGCAAAGAGAGGATTTTTGGCACAGTTTCACCTGTGTTGAAGTATCAAAGAGGACAATTGTCTTCTCATTCAAAAGTCCACCTAACAGGTTATATGATGGCCCTGATGAAAGCCACAAGTCAAATAACAAGCTCTTGACCTGCATGACCTGAGGTTTAGGTTTACTGTAGACACTCATTTCCTTAACAGTTTCCTTAAGTTTTCATATTTATAAAGTTTCTGTTTATGTGTAAGTATATATGTGCATCCTATATTTGTATCATACTGTATTGCAATAAACCCAGAAGATATCAGAGTGGATGAAAATTTGTGAAAATAATAAGATAATTGTGGCAGGGTGCAGAGTAGTTATGGGGACAACAACGCCACCTGGGGACTTGCACCACAGGATATGAAAACTGAAATACTAAGGACACAGGCTCGAGACTGAGGAGGCAGAGACAGAGTAAATAAAATATTTTTAATGAGGTGAATGAATAAGGCTTAAAAATAAAACTGCTGCTGCTGAGAAAAAAGAAAAATTTTAAACCAACCAACTAACCAAACTGAATAAACAAAGAGCAGCACAAAACAGCACAGCAACAAGTGAGCCTAAAGACAAAAAAACACGTCAATGAGGACAATCATGACTAAATCACACACACAGGAGGAAACGGCGACCCTACCCACCACCTTGGTAAGGCAACCACACAACAGACTAGCAAAATGCTGAAAGGAGCCATTTTGAGACCTTATATACAAATACACACACACACACACACAACACCTAAACACGGGGAGGAGCTAAAGGAGGTTGCTAACTGGGTTGTGTTCAAAACTCTTGGTCCACTACATAAAGATGGAAAGTGAAATGGAAAACTTTACTGTATGTATGTATGTATGTATGTATGGAATACTGAGATGAAAATAAAATATAACTTAAAAAACAACAAACAAACAAAAAAAACTCAGTCAGTGTGGGGTTTTTTTGTGATTTTTATTTGTAAAACGTTTACAAACCACACATGTGGTTTATCCTGAATCTCTGAGCTCCACCATCAGCACTTATGTACATAGTATCCTGTCACATATCCTAAGATGTAAATGGTCACCAGTGCAGCCAGAGCTCCTGCTGTCTTCACTACTTTTCCAGTGGTGCCGATACACACTCTGTTGTAGATCCTGTGAATGTAACACAAAGTTATTTTATAACCTGGTTTCACCCATTTTTATTTTGACTGACGGTTTTACAAAGCTTACAAGAACTTTACTTTATTGAACTAATCAGGTTCAAGTGACATGAAATGATCCTTTTCACCCAGACCAAACCCATTAAGTGTAATCAATATATTACCCAGCATATGGTTTCACCTCATCATTGTGTCTCACCTCATCATAGTAGACTGTGATGCCTCTACGTTCATGTTGATGTTGTCCTCATTCCACCGATCATACTGTACGCTGCTGGTTCCATCTGCTCCAGTGTCCATCTGGAAAGTCCTTGTTCTTCTCAGAAGTTTATCTGCCTGGAGGCTTTAATAATATGTATGTAAGACATCACAATGCACTTTAAATAGAGTGTAGAGTTGTTAAAATGACATTTAAGATTAGATTTGATGCAAACAAATTACATCATTCTAGTATTCACAGCATTTAATCAGAACAGTTAAATCAGACCCTATGACTGAAATAATCAGAATCAAAAGCAGTGATTTAATCATTGTCACCCAAAGCAGAATTCAATTTATATGTCCACATTCAGATAAACTCAAGCTGTGCTCACCTGTATGAGTATGAAACAACCAACAACAACCTGCATTGAAAGTGCTGCTTTCCAGCTCTTTTAAAGGCACGACTGAGACTGAGAGAGTCATGCCCCCGGTTGATATGGGACCTTGGCCATAGTTCAGGTGTTTACTGCAATCCTCCTGTCATAAATCCATTGGTTGAGCTCTGATGTTTGTCTTTGACATCTTTATATGACTCGTTCTTAGTGATAATAACTTTTGTTAGTCTCCGGTTTCATCACATCCTTTGCTCATAGTGCACTGGAAAGCAAAATACTGTGTCGGAAATTGTCATGATACTTCCTAGCCCCACATAAATATGTGATACGGTTAAACACACTATAACATTACTGTTGTTTCAAAGGTCAGAGGATAAACATATAAGATATTCAGTTTTTAGATAATCCATTATATTATATTATATTATATTATATTATATTATATTATATTATATTATATTATATTATATTATATTATATTATATTATATTATGTATTGGAGGAAGTCATTGTTTCACACCGGAACTATTACAGACGTTACCAACGTGTTGAGACTTCCGGTGGTGTGCCATAATACCGCTGCGCATACTTCAGGTTTGTGACTGTTTGAGCTGCCCGCTTCTTATTTCACTCATTCACTGTACCTACACTGTCTTCTACAGACACGGACACAGTTCTCGGTCAAACAGGTCATGGCTCCGCTGGCTGTGCTGATTATTTCTTTTAAAACCACGTGGTTAGCTGCAGAAGTTGCTTAGCAACATTCGCCCGTGCTAGTTTTAGCTAGCTATCGTTAGCAGGCTAATATGTTAGCAGCACCCGCTCGGTAAACAACACAGCATGTTTAAAGTTTGAAGTGATGAACTCATTGAACTTGTTGTGTTTCTGACTGTGCTGGCTCTTGCTCTAAACGTCACCGTACAAATGAAGTGTTTGCTTATTCGGAAACACGTAGCTAACGCTATATATAACGTTAGCGGGATATCTACGGCTAACTGTACTGGCCTGTTGGCCAACGTTTTTAAAACGTTGTGATGCAGTATAGAGTCAGCTTCACCCAGTGTACATAATGAGACGCCTCATGACAAGCTGACCAGGATCCTTTTCGTCATTATTCGTATGCTCTGCTACATTTGACCAGGTTCGCAGTGTAAAGTTTGGAATTGGTCCGCACAGGGAGTCAGTATGACCTCCTAGTCTAAGCTCTTATGTCCCTCTGTTGCAGATATTATATAACTGCTAGCTGCGGGGCCTATTGACCATTTCACTAACTGCAGTATTTACCAGTGGTCTTATTTTGACAGCGTACATGAAAGTTGAATAGAAGGAACAACGAGGCTTTAATGTGACTGTATTAGCTCATTTTTGTACTTATCATGTTCATTAATTACATGTTGTGTGTGTGTGTGTGTGTGTGTGTGCTGTGGAGCAGGCGGTGGAGAGTGGACGCTGATGGGGGACGAAAAGGAGACCTGGAAAGTAAAAACTCTTGACGAAATTCTACTGGAGAAAAAACGCAGACGAGAATTAGAAGAGAGAACAGATCCCAAGCGCCAGAAAAATGTAAAGTATCTCTGATGTTTGAATCATTCTTGCACCAAAACATACACAATGGAAACAATAATTTAATGTATTTATTCTTGTTTTTCTTTTTTCTATGTTCTGTGAAATTTGTTTGAATCGTGAACATTAGATAACATTAGCGACAAACCAAATGTCCTTATGTTCCTTATCTGAGCTAATGTGGCTAGCGTGAACTTCATATTCTGTCCTTCCTGTCTTGCACAGTTCACACAGGGCCTTGTTCCACAGGCGGATGATCGGGAAGCCAAACGAGACACTCCGGAGGAAGGAGAACTACGGGATCAAAGGATGGAAATAACAATTCGTAATTCCCCGTACACACGGGATGACTCAACAGAAGACAGGTGCATGGGATTGTAGGAAACAAACATGAATAAACGTTTTAGTTTACTTTCATGATGGAAATAAATATACAGGCAATAGCTTTGTTTCATAGTATTTATCATGATTTATAAACCATATTCAGCGCAGTATTTCTGGCTCTTTAGAGTCTCACACTGTTCTTCACATTCATGCAGGGGCGAGGAAGACGAATCACTAGCGATCAAGCCTCCACAGCAGATAGCAAGAAAAGACAAATCTCACCACAGAAAGGAGGAGAAGAGAAAAGATAAAAGACGTCATCGCAGCCACTCTGCTGAAGGAGGTGTGGGAGCGCTGCTTATTACATATACACAAACATGTGTTTCACAGCTGAGCACAGCGTTTTTTTGGGGATGGTTTATTTCAGGTCTGTTTCCACTCATGCTTTCTGACTTCCACAGCAGGTAAACATGCACGGCCCAAAGACAAAGAAAAGGAGCGAGAGAGCGATCGCAGGAAGCGACAGTGGGAAGAGGACAAAGCCCGTCGAGACTGGGAGAGGCAGAAACGAAGAGAACAGGCCAGAGCTCATTCACGCAGAGAGAGGTGAGCGCTGACCTTGGAAAGGCACCACATATCAGATTATGTTACACTAAATCAAGCACAGAAGTGTTTATTATTTTGATCATCAGTATACATGTTTTTGAGTGCTAGCACCTGTTCTGTTGGATTCAGTCTGTTCTCTAAATTGTGCTATTGCAAAACATCAGTTATTATCAATCACTGTAGTTTATTCTGATTTTTCTCTTTTGAATCCAGATGACAGCATCACACTGTTTCCTCTTATAAGTAAATTAAATCAAGCACGTGTAAACAATGTTGACTCAAATGGACGTGAAACAACACATCCATGTGTGTCGGATTGTTAAAGCGATATGTTACATGTTGTACATCTGTGAAGATGTTGGAGCAATCCTGCAGCCTTAAACTAACTGTATGTTTGAGTAAGTTTTAACAACCCAAAGTAAACATAACCAAACAATGACAAGATTGGCCTTTTGGTTGTCTGGACAGACCTCGATTGGATTCTCCTGGGTTTTTTTTGGACCACAGGGACCGGCTGGAACAGCTTGAGCGCCAGCGCGAACGGGACCGAAAGTTGCGCGAACAGCAGAAAGAGCAACAAGAGTTAAAGGATCGTGAGAGAAGGGCAGAGGAGCGTCGCAAAGAGCGAGGTGCTCGACGGGAAGGTCAGTGAACAAACACAAACGCCTGCTGGACGGCAGGCATCATTTCTCACTTTGGATAGAGCCTTCAGGCCCACTGCCCTCAGTCTTGATGCTGAGTTAAGCTGAACAGCTCCTGATTCCAGCTCAATACATACATAAAACTGATCAGTCTTCTCATCTCACATAAAGAAAGAAAGCACATATTCCCCAAAACATTCAACAGCTTCTTGAATCACAGGATCCAAAGCATCCAGAGTCTCTGTCGTAACTGCTGTTTTTTTAAACCCTGTGAACTGTAACGTTAAATCTGCAGTGGTGATTAGTAAGGCTTTTCCATCCACAGTGCCGTCTCACCACCGGATGATACCTGATGATTATGACGACAAGCCAAAACAAAGTCACCGCAGCCGAAGTCCCACCCGCATTCCCCGCGATAGATCCGAACACAGCGAACCACGGAAAAGCGCAAGTGGGTTTATCATTATTATCTCAGTCTCAAAAATGAAGTTAAACTGTATCCTATTCAACCGCTTCATGTCTCTGCAGTGATTGTACAGTTTGTCAGCATCGCTTCGACTGTCTTTTGTTTGCAGCATCGAAGGAGGAGAAGCCAGAGAGCAAAGATTTGCTCGCAGACCTCCAGGACATCAGTGACAGCGAAAGAAAGACGAGCTCAGCAGAATCCTCCATCGGTACAGGATGATAAGAATTCTACTTTTAGCAACCAGCCATCATGACCATTATACAACAAAGCTGTAGGACTAGTGTTGTTCAATTACTAAACACTCAGGAGGCCTGGCTTCTTTGGTAGGACATTTTGACCCCAGACAATAATCAGAAGACAGGATGGGGATAATCACTCACTTGTGTTAGTCATTCTGGTTTAACTTAACAGGACAGGATTAGTGGAAGCACTGCAGGAATGTACTGCTGGCAACACATAACGAGAAGCAACTGTGACAAACGTGGCAGTTTCACCACTGCAGTCAGACTCTTATTTTATTCTCCTTGTCTAGCTTCAGGATCAGGCTCAGACGAAGAGGACGATGACGAAGACGAAGAGGAGTCCAGCAGCCAGAGTGAGGGTGAAGAAGAGGAAGGGGAGGAGGAATCTGTTTCAGGCTCAGGAAGGTCTGAGCAGAGTGCAGGTAAAACTTAAAAGACGACTCCACTGCTGTAAACTCATGTGTCTGCACCCAGCGACGGGTTTAACACCGCGGCCTTGTTCTCTTTCAGAGGACGTGAGCGAGGACGAGCAGTCAGATGACGACTTTGAAGATGAAAGGGAAAATGGAAATCACATACCTGCAGGTAGGTGAGCGGGTGTGACGTGCGTGAAGGTGCTTGTGTTTTCCACGCGTGTGTTAACTGGAGCTTTCACCTGTGAATCTAAACACTCAAACGGCTCAAATTCATTTATCAACGCTGACCTTCCTCCAACTGTCGCCTCACAGTCCCAGAGTCCCGTTTTGATCACGACTCCGAGGAGAGCGGTGAGGACATGGAGGATGAAGAGGAGGAGGACGACGACGCAGGAGACGGAGACCCCACGCCTCAATCTCAAACTCATTCTCGCTCCCCGACCCCAGAGGAGAACTACATCCCTGATTCCCCCCCAATCTCACCTGTGGAGCTGAAGAAAGAGCTGCCCAAATATTTGCCTGCTTTACAGGTCGGTCCTAAGCACACTCACCCAGCTGAGCCACAAATCATTTATGAATATGTAACCATCTAATTCAAGTCAGCAGTATGAGGTCTGCATTTAGACTGTGTTGTGTTTCAGGGTTGTCGCAGTGTTGAGGAATTCCAGTGTTTGAACCGAATAGAAGAGGGAACCTACGGCGTGGTGTACAGAGCCAAGGACAAAAAGACAGGTATGATAAATCTTACAAAGATACAAAAGGTTTTGTTTTGTTTTGTTTTTTTTGCGTCTTGTTTTTTTTTTTATCAGTGAAAAATGGATATGGTCTCATGCTTGCAGATGAAATTGTGGCATTGAAAAGGTTGAAGATGGAGAAAGAGAAGGAAGGCTTCCCCATCACCTCTTTGAGAGAAATCAATACAATCCTGAAAGCTCAGCACCCGAACATCGTGACAGTGAGGGTGAGAGAACTTCACTTATTAACACCCTTTATTGGATTGGATGATGTCTATCCTAAAGTGCCCTCGCTAAATGTAACATTTGCTTCTTCTCCTGTGTTAGGAAATTGTTGTTGGGAGCAACATGGACAAGATCTACATTGTGATGAACTATGTAGAACATGACCTGAAGAGCCTGATGGAAACCATGAAGCAGCCTTTCCTGCCAGGTAACACAAGACATTGTCGAGCTCTGGGCTTCTGTTAAAAATTAGATGAATTAAAATGATGTTTCTGTTTTTAATTTCATTTTTCTTTGTTTATTGGTTTAGCATTAAATATCTCCTCATGCCCCTAAAGCAGCTCTTAATATGTTTGTCCTTCAGGTGAAGTAAAGACTCTGATGATTCAGCTGCTTCGAGGTGTCCGACATCTCCATGATAACTGGATTCTCCACCGTGATCTGAAGACGTCCAATCTGCTGCTGAGCCACAAGGGTATCCTCAAGGTATGCTGGGAACGGTGGTTCTCATTTAGGTCCTGCAAATTAAAGGGGCTACTTAG
Source organism: Nibea coibor (assembly GCA_023373845.1). NCBI lineage: Eukaryota > Metazoa > Chordata > Actinopteri > Sciaenidae > Nibea > Nibea coibor. The sequence goes on from CM041717.1 coordinate 7,102,535, forward strand.
TCATTACCGCGGGGTCCACAGCAAGTACAAATTGTATTGCACCATGATTTAATTTAATGAAACAATGTCTATTTATTTAGTATGAAGTATGTTTTAAATTCACTTAAAATAACTAAATGATTTATGGAGACATGTAGGAAGAAGACTTAAGAAGGATAGTTGATTTCAATAAACATCACAGATATTACAGTGTCGGGTTGACTTCAGTTGACTTGAAAAGTTGTTGCAACAACACATTTACTGTCATGGATCTGTCAGTGAGACGAGTGGAATAAGCTGATGACAGTGACAATATCTCCTATAGTAGCTTCTAACTCAGATTCATTGTTCAGTGTCACATTCATGTTAAACTCTGAGTTGAAGCTGTAGCATGGCTGCAACTGTACAGCTTCACACAAATGGCAAACACAGTTTGTATCTTTGGTGTAAAAAGTTTTATGATTCTTCCACCAGTTCCCGCCCTCGAATTCTGACCGAAATTTTACGTCAAGGACGTTTCCTAACTAAAATAAATACAATGATGTTTTTTGTAAACGTCTGTCTATAACTTCTTAAAGTACAGAAAGTGGATGAATGGTTTCTTTTAATCCATCTTTGATGCACAGCTTTCTCCAGAACTAGCAGCAACACAGCACAGATGAACAAACAACACATGGTTACTAAAAGTCAATTAGAGCGTGAATTTCTGGCTAAATGAACGGCGACAGAGTCCATGTGTAAATAAACCAGCTTTTTACAGACGTTTGTCAGCTGAATTTTATGCAAGCTGACAATAGAAAATATGAATCACACTGCATCTTGTAAATTCTTCAAATCCAGAGAGCATGTGGTCATTTGATCTGCTGAGAAAGGTCATGTAATAATCACCTTTTGGAAGCATTGTTCTTTTAGCCATGTCTGTCCATCTTGCACCATAGATTGGCGACTTTGGTTTGGCCCGGGAGTACGGTTCCCCCCTGAAGCCCTACACCCCTGTAGTGGTGACCCTGTGGTACCGATCACCAGAACTGCTGCTTGGAGCCAAGGTGAGAATTCCACAGCACACAGCAACCCGGAGAAATAGCCGAAAACTACATAATTAAGCTAAGAGGTGGTTACATCATTTTGATTTGGTTTACCCAAAGATATATTTCCAAGAGTAAGATAACATCTGTGAAGGCTTTGCTTCATAAGATACCAAATACTGCTGAAACACTATTTGAGTTTTACAGTATATGATTTACACAGCCAGACGGCAGAGGTCCAGCAGCCCATCAGAGCACATCCACTTTCACACACACGAGACAGACTTCAGCGTAGAAGTGTGCCAGACAGACTGTCTACTTTATGTTTCTGCGGACTGCCACGGTGTTTGTTCTTCTCTCCACAGGAGTACTCCACAGCTGTGGACATGTGGTCAGTGGGCTGCATATTTGGCGAGCTCCTCACCCAGAAACCTCTTTTCCCTGGAAAATCTGAAATTGACCAAATTAACAAGATTTTCAAGGTAAATGGCCTCATTTGCCCTCATAACATAAGTAAACGCTGAAGCTCTTCTGTTTACAGCCTGTAAATCTTTTGAGTGTCGTCTGTCAAGAGTAGGCCAGCACGGAGTTCTGCAGTGCACCACAAGGTGGAGCTGTTGGTAGACGTCAATCCAGCTGATGGAGTTATTATGAAACCGAGACGCTCACCATATAGAGTTTTTCCATAGTAGGGGAGGTTGTGGTGTAGAGTCATGCAGTCAAGTCCTGCTGGAAAGGTGTGTGTGTTTTTTCCACGGCAAGGTAAAGTTGTTTAACTTGATGACATGTTGCAGGTGTAGTACTAGTCACACACCACAGTAAGAGCCTGTCGCCTCCAGCACTTTTCAGCTCACTGTGGGTGTTGTTTAGTATTCCAACCTGCAATATTTCAAACTGATCTGACCAAGAGGCACAGAGTGTGTCCAGAACTGAAGCTCTGCTTCCTCGCTGACAAACAAAAAGCAGTCAGCAAATGGGAACAGAGACGTGAAATTAACCGCCAAAGCTCAGAGATTCAGGTGGAAGCTACAAAAGTACAGAGAGACTGAGCCTTCTGTCGAGACACGCACAAGCTCACGAGGAGGCTGTTACAGGCTAACTGTGGTCAGCCCTGCTACCGAGCAGGACCACAACGTGTGGCCGTCCCCTGCATGTCATCAAGCCTTGGCACGGCATGGCCAAACCTGCGCCCGTGGAAAAACCCTAATAGTTGGCTGAATGCTTTTCAGTAGATGATCTGCATAAAGCATGACAGCCATGTAGACTGATGTCATTCAGGCCTCCTAAGTTATTCTACACTCTTTACCAATGATATATTAAAGTATTGAAATGTACTTAGGACTGGTCCATGTCTGTGGTTGATGGATTCTCTTGCCAAAGTGAGAATATCTCATATCCATCTCTCCTTGCACTAACAGTATGCTGTCTGCTGTCTGTGTGCGTATGTTGTCTGTAGGATCTGGGGTCACCCAGCGAGAAGATCTGGCCCGGCTACAGCGAGCTGCCTGCTGTGAAGAAGATGACTTTCACAGAGTATCCCTACAACAACCTGCGAAAGCGCTTTGGAGCGCTGCTCTCAGACCAGGGCTTTGACCTCATGAACAAGTAGGATTCTCAAAGGCTGTCTTATTCCACACCACGTTACACGTCACACACGCCACTCTGCATCTGTGCGGCACTGCAGCCAGTCTGTGTTCTTGACAAAGCACTGTAGCTACGAAGGCACGCTGAGGACACCACTGTATTTGTTCCAGGAAATTAGGAAGGAAAAGACATCAGCTTGAAATAATCAGTTTTAATAGTATTGTTGTTATTTGACATAGTTTTACACATTGGGGGATTTCGCAAAGGTCTAAAATTTTGGTTTGGTCTTCAAAAATATGATTGTATCACTATTGTAATATAGACTTTGTATTATTTTCCACCCTCTATTGATAAAACGCACACAAATATCAATGTGCGGCGAGTATCAACCAATAAGATCAGTAACAATCAGCATGACTCCTCCAGTGGAAATTGCCTTACTTGGATGAACGCATTGCTACCCTGTCAAGTCCTCTGACTCTTTCCAACTCTTTTTATGCAGTCAGTGTATTTCTGGCAAGCTGGCTTAAAACATGACAACGGTAGCGGACTGGTAATTCATCAACATGCCTCAGCAGCAGTCCCGTTCCATCTCCTTGTTCCGTTTCACACACACTCACCATGGTGATGCTCCACACTACAGGAAAATGTTTTAGAAAACACACATTTAATGCGGAAAACCATTTTTACACGGAGAGTAATGGCTTCATAATTCTTTTCTTGCACATTCCAAAGATCAGCATTGTTTTGCAGCTGCAAAAAGCAGACGCAGCGCTCCTCTCAGATCTTTACCCACCCACTGAGCCTCTTTGGCCTGCACCTGTAAATGACAAAACCATGCCGCTCAGTTACCTCACAGCTACAGAGGATGGTAACAGCGTGTCCACTGTCCTGCAGCAGGGATCATGGTTCAGTGGAAGCTTGGCGCCCGACCAGCGCAGCTGAAACCTTCCAGCTGTCAAAAGAGTCACGAGGCGTTTACCCAGGGACAGATTAAGACCGCAGGAGGTCAACACATAGAGAGGTGTTGTTTGAGAAGCCTCAGGCGGAGTGAGAGCTCTTGAGTAGAGGTTTAGAGGTACAGTTTGGCAGGTAGATATCACAGAGCTGTTTGGAATATCACACCCCCCTGTGTAGGAAAGAGTCTGACGATCAGGGCCTTTGGTTTCCAGCCTGAGGAGGGGCTTCAAGGAGCTTTGATTTCTGATGGAAGAAAAGTGAGAGCCAGATACAAGATTTTGATTTCAAGCCTGGGCCTCGAGTTAGAACACTGCTGCTTTTCTCCCCTACTCAGTAATTAGTTTCCATCACCCTGTGGTCCAGGTAGAAACAGGTCTGTACGACTGCAATGAAAACCAGCAGGGCTCTGGGGTCCTGAGGGTCCTGAGGAGGAGGAGGAAGTTCACAGGTGCAGGGAGAGTGCACATTCCTGGAATTCCCCAACACAAACTATAATTTGGACACAAATGGAGAATTGTTCCCTTTTAAAGGCCAATATTGGACACGCACGTCACAAAGGTGGCGTCAGTTCGAATTCCCAGGGATTCCTTCATATTCGTTCAACGCGGTTTTGTCAGGCTGGTGTTGATAAGTCGCCACACTGACCCCGCTCGCATGTGGAGGACACAGTTAGAAAGCCAATTTTCACGATGAAGCACCTCCCCGTTATGCTGTGTTGATCCTGTCATATACAATCAGGTCTCCTCAAACAAACCCTGTGCCCCTCATGTCAGGGCTGCATCTAATGTCCACATCGTCTGTGTGGATGTAGTTTACTTCATTCAGCTGTTAAAGCGTAAACTTTCTCAGCTTAATTGGGATTCCTTCTGTTTACATGATATACCGTTAAATTCAAGCTGTTTTTTTTTTTTGTTTGCAGCCTTCACGTGTCCTCTTCACAACACATGGCAACATTTTGTTATTAGTGGCAGCTAATTTGCAAAGCCCTGTATAGCTGCGTCAGTCTCATCCTGCTTGCGTCACTATTTTTCTGGCTCTGACAGAAAGATGACGCCTACATGGTCAATCCCTCCCACAAAGCCCTGATAGGTTTTCCAACTGGAGCAACAGCCGTCAATGAGCAAAACACCAGACCTATTTGAATAGCTCGTACTCCACACACACAGGTTTCCATATAAAGAGTGAAAAAGTCCTCACATTAATCTGAGCTGCCGGGTGTTATTATTATGCGCCGTGTATTAGCGTGTCCACATGATCTCCATCACTGCTTGTTTTCCAGATTCCTCACTTACTGCCCCAGTAAGAGGATCCTGTCAGACGAGGGGCTCAAGCACGAGTACTTCCGCGAGACACCGCTGCCCATCGACCCGTCCATGTTCCCCACCTGGCCGGCCAAGAGCGAGCAGCAGAGGGTGAAGAGAGGCACCAGTCCTCGTCCACCCGAGGGAGGCCTGGGCTACAGTCACCTGGTAAGGACATTAGGCTCCACTTTCTCCATTACATACAGCTACCAGGCTTTCCGAACGCTGTCTGTGTTAAATAGATTACAGACCTACAGGCTTCTGCTTTGTGTCCGGGTATTTCCTCCTTGTGTTTTCCATGATGAGCACCCTTTAGTCCCTAATGTTTTCAGCAGTGGTCCTCCCCACCCTGAAGCTTCAGGGTGATTATTGATATTTTTCAATGAAGCTTTGTGCTGTCTCACCAACAAATTAGACCAATTCATCCCGATGGTATGGGTTTATTTCACTTTATTCATGTGAAACAGACTTTGAGACAGTAAAACTCCACTCAAACCCAGGGAAATAATAACTTTAATATTATTAATAAACATGGTCATGCATACTTGTGAGGAATACAGTCAAAATCTCTCATCAGAATCCATTTATGTTATGTTTTTCCAGAGATAGCCAGTGTAGTATTGATCAGTTCTAAAATAAATATGTAAGAAATGAAATGGCATGATTCGTTAACCACGAGTTGACTTTGTTTCCGTAATCTCTCCAGGGTGATGACGACCTCAGAGACACAGGCTTCCACCTGACGACCAGCAACCAGGGAGCGTCTGCAGTCGGTCCAGGTTTCAGCCTCAAATTCTGAGCCCAAAGAAAAAAAAAAAAAAGACGGCAGCACACCTGGCTGTCCAGCTGAGAAAGACGGAGCAAAGAGTTCTGGGAGTGGTGTTTCTTTTGGAACTGGACAGTGTCACCGGTTCACAACTGTAAGCCTGATCAATATGTGATCATTGCAACTGTTAAACTGAATAGTCAGGACTGTCTCACAGCAAGACTGGTGGCTCAAACATGTTGAATCTCCAGAAGTTCTTCTCTCTTTCTCCTTCATATTTTCAAGTCATTTCACCATTTTAAATGTGCTCACTTCAGCTCTTAAAGAGGAGACTCAGCCATACATCTGTTAGAAGGTTAGCTCTCATGTTTGACTTTTGTTTTATTTTCCCTTTTTATACTTCATGAGAGAGGACCAGATTTTATAAATGGTTGGTATTTCCTGGCTGCCTGAGCTACTGTATAATGATGCAGCGCTGGCTGTGTTTCCATCCAGAATTATGTTAGAAAGTTACTTCGGACTGTCGGGTCACTCGATGACAGGGGGACGATGTTTTTGCTAGAAATAAAGTTTGAAACTTTGTTTTGTCTGCCGTTTTCCCTATATTTATAAACTCTGTCCAAGCTATGCAAACACAACCGCACACTGCCAGCGGAGAAAAAAAATGAAGGGAAGTTTCAAAAAAAAAAAAAAGCCTTGAACCCAACTTGGTAGTCGCTGTCCAAAAGTGATGTCATTCTTTGCACTGCACACTTTGTCTCAGTACTTTGTTCTTTCAGGGAAAAAGAGGCCCAGACCTTGCTCAGCCTTTGTTTTTAAATGGCTCTGCGTCTTCAGAATTAAACCAATAAATTCTTTGATTTTGAGCCGAAGAAAAATAAACAGTACAGTTTTATTCCCTGCAAGACCACTTGCTGCTTTCACTGGAAGAGGCGCAGAAAAATCCCCTCGTCTTGGGACGTCTAGAGCCAGCACTAAATGGAAATGTTCATTAATCAGTTTTATCTATCCCCTGCCCCCACCGGAGCCCCTCTACAGATTATTACACCTGATGTGTTGAATAAGCTTGGAAAGAGAGCTGCTAGTGGAACTGACTGCTTAGTCTCGGGAGGCAGACTGCTGGCTTCACTGTGAGGCTAGTAAAGTATGCTAGACGTCTGAGGTGTTCCATATGCGGTTTAAGGTCCAAATAGTTCCAAAGGCTGTAGACAACATTGCTTATTCTGGCTTTTGTAGCTTAGTTTGGTCAGTGCGTAAATTATTCAAATGGCATGCATCTAAGCGAAGGCTTCTGTAACTTTTTCAGGCCCCTGAAAAGAAACACATTAGGGACGCGGATATGTTTTGGATGACACCTTTTCCGAGGGCATATAGTGGAAGAGTGTGTCCAGACCTACACGTTCTCCAGCTTTGCTTATATCTTTTGAATCAACCAAATGTTGGTTCTCATTTTGTTGGGGACACCCAAAGAACCCTCTGGGTGGCCTTGGACTCCATTACTGCCTTAACAGCGAGAGCTTTGAGGAAAACCATGCCTGATGAACCCAGAGTCGATGTCCCAAACAGTGGACGAAAACTCTAAGGATCTTTCAACACTAAATAAAATGTAAACTGCAACATCTCTCAGGAACAGCTTTTCACAGTCAGGTAGTATTTTCACTAAAAGTCTACTTGTAACGGAACATTTATTATTTGCACATAATAAAACGCCTTAACACAATGACAATCGACGATAGACAGTTGTAAGTGGGTGATACAGGAGACAGTATTTTAAAAAAAAAAACAGAAATATGTGCCCTAGTGAATGAGGTCTGCTTGTGACCGTGTGTGTGAATGCGTCCTGTTCAGTGTGCAGAGGAGCTGGTTGCTGGCGTGGCCTTCAGAAGCGCACACGTACTCTCCACGAGTAGTTTGTGAGAACTTTTTCTTTTTTCTTCACGATGCAGGTGTATGTGCCCTCGTTGATGGCGTTGGCCACTATGGTAATGTGGTCATCTTTCAAGGAGATGTAGTTCGGGTGAGAGTACTCCAGCAGCTCCCCGTCCTTGTACCAGCTGAAACAGAGGTCGGACGTCAGACGATTCTCAGTCAAATCGTACCGTAGCGTGACAACTGTTAGGTGGGAGATACTCACTATACTTTGCCTTTCTTCGATGCTATTTTCTTCCCACAGCGGAAAGTGAGCTTCTTGCCCTCGATGACCAGCTTGTGTTTGGTCCTCGGGGGTGTCGGGGTGGGAGCCACAGTGGGGAAAGGGAATTCTGAAGAGGATTGAGTGGAGACGCTTAAGCCGATGTTCCAAAATAAGACTCGCAAAGATCAGAGCCTTAATGAGCTTATAATGATCCAGACCATACAACAATCATCTGAGAGCAATTTGCTAGAAAAAAAACAGAGGATAATCCTATACCTCAGTGTATTTCATAGTCTGGAGATGTCACAAGTTTCCCTCGTAAACACCTCACAGGAACACTGATTACTGTTGAAATATGTGAAGCAAACCTTATCACTTAAGGCACTTTATACGCTTTGGACAACCTCTGACCTGCTGGCGCCGCAGCTTTCTTATCAATATAATATCTCCCATCTGGTTTCTGACAAACACAACAGGACGCCTAGTGATCAACTCAAAGTCTGCTTAAAAATCAGTCGCTCTCGTTAATGCCGCAAAAATCCAAATTGACCTTGTGTGTCTCTAACCCTCAAGCCACAGTCTGAAATTCCAGCGGTTTGGAGTCACTCAGGAATTTTCCACAGCCGTACAACGTCTCCCAATCAACAATGAGGAACAGATTATTGCGAGCCAGGAATCGTATCCTCTTGCCTCTCTCCACGCTGTCCCTTGTTGCTGACAAAAATCTCAGAAAGCCGCAACAATCTATGGGCTGTAATGGTTAAGAGGAGCCATTTCCTGTTGTGCAACAGGAGACCTCAGCACCAGTGCGTCGCACAATAAACCCAGAGGGGCTTAAGGCTGTCAGATTGCTGATGTGTTATCAGTAGACAGCCAGCAATCAACAGGTACACGCTCTGCTCTGGTAGTGTTCAGGGCCAAAATACACACCGCCTCCCTTGGGATGCTGGTATTCTCCAGGTCTAAACACAAACTTTTCAGTGGCAAGTGTAATATCCCTTCAAATCAGATTCTTGAAAACCCCCATCGCAGCTCTGCATGGCTGGACCTGTTGGCTCCCGTTGCTCCATTGGCAAACGGTTCACAGCAGCTCCTTGCGCTGCTCAATTGAGAGAAAACTTTTTTTTTTTTTTTTTCATCTGGACTGCTGCTGCTTTTTGCTGCTGTGTCTTACCGTAACAGAAATCACAGCTGGAGGGGCAGTGCTTCTGCATCAGCCTGCGCTTGCTGTCGCAATAGCCTTTCCGAGCCCAGGCCGGACAGATAAATAACCGGTCCAAACATCCTGGAGGAGAGAGGGGGAGACGGAGTAAGTAGGAGGAGGATAAGGATTAGACAACAGCTCTCAGTCAGCAGCAAAAGAATTTGGATCCCCGATTCACTTTCTGTTCCAATGTAAATGACTCACCAAAATACACACTAATGATGACTCATGAGTAGTTTATACAATATTCATTAATGCCACGTTGGCTTTCAGTGTCAGACAAACACTGTGGTCTACATTCTGGTCGATTTTGACCAAAAAGTGGTCATGGCTTCTTCACAAGTGGATCTAGATGTAATTCTTCTAATACTGGGATCAGACTGCACAAAGTTTTTCCTTTAGTGATGGTCACTGTGTCAGGTTAAGACGTCACTGAAATTCTTGAATTCTTGCCCTGACTTGGCCAATAGACATGGAAGACTACATGATGGACCCCAACTAATCATAGCTTGCCATCTTCCGTGACGTGTGCAGGTGATCGAGAAGGTCAGGGGCCAGTTTCAATGTTCCAACCTGACAGCGTTAACATCATTCCTCTTTCACTCTGGCATGTTTAATGAGAAATTGTCAAACAAAAGGCAAAGGAGTTGTGGTGCTTTTCTTTTTGTCAAGATGTCTGAAGGCTTCTCAGATGCAGCCGCAAGTTGTCTTCTACGATGACAGATAATTCGGAAGAAAATGAGCAATGCATTACCGTTGGACAACCGACGCCTGTCAATTTGGGCCATTGGGCCATATAATCTGATCCCAGCACGAGAACTGGATTTGCTTGTTGTTTAGGTCTTGTGAATGTTTTCCCTTCAGTAAGTGGTTCACTGTTTGGATGACTTGCAAAATGTCTTCAAGACCAAACAAGTCCATTTGCTTTCCACTTAATACTTCAAGATATCCTATGTCCTAGATGACTCAGATTGTCGTCACGCACTTACAGTAATCAAACCCCAAAAGAACTTTCCCACTTTCTGAAGAGTAAGAAGTATAACGATTGTGAACGTACCGTAGAGACGGTGCAAACCCCACACCTCATCCTGTGTGATTAACTTCCGCCCTGTCAAAGTTGCATTCAGGTGCATTATAGCTTTCGGGTCCAAGGAGTGCATGAGTCCCAGGACGTGGCCAATTTCATGAGTTGCCACATGGACAAGATCCGTCAGCCAAACCCCTGCAACATAGATACTGTTGATTATTTTCTCTTCCAGTTGCTGTGCACCCCACCAGCTGTCCATTTCAGAGTCTGCTGCATCCATCAACTTATGGGTTAACTGTTACCAGTTTCAACAAACATGATAAAGACACATGCCTTTCTTCCAGCTAAATCGCATGTTTCCCAGAATCCAGTATTCGTGGTCATCAAAGTGGATCTCGCCAGTTGGCGGGAAGAACGCGTGAGCCAATTCTCCTGTGATGCCGTCGAAACAGTGGTGCAAGTAGGACTGCAGACAGTCTGTGTGGTTGATGGGGTAGAAGCCTGCCAAGACAGAGAGAGAGAGAAAGAGACACATGCCTAAGAGCCGAGGAGGGAAACCCTCACTCCATTATTTCTGCTCTGTGTAGACTACGGCAAGGGGGATGATGAATTACAAAAGACAGAGCTTTTTCTTCAGCCTTCACCCTGCGGGATGACAACCATTCCTCTCACTGTCACTGAGAATTTATGCAGGACCCTGGAGTTTGTACCCAAAGGGACAGATAAAGCATAATTTAGATTGCCTCACCATGGGCTGACATGTATGGAAGTTGTTAAGTATTTCATTTTTTCATTTAGAATTATGAATCATGCTGAATATAAGCTTGGTAATATAGTCGCGGTAGTGTGATTTAATACGTTTGGAGGCAAAGGCATTTCTGCGATGACAGCACGGAGAGAAAAACAGTAACGACAAAGCAGAAGGCAAGCTCAGAAGCCAAGGAACATCTGTTGGGGATTCATATAGCCACATGCAGTGTACCCACCGATCTTAATGTCTGCTTCTTGGTCAGCTGGCACCTCTCTGAAGGTGAACGGCGAGACGTCGCTCCACATGCCAAAAGCCCTGGCAATGCCTCGACGTGTGTCGCTGGCATTTATCAAGTTTGTAGGGAAGGAGAGCAACCTGCTCAGAAACAACAGCATTATGTAGTTAATACTGGTCTCTACACACATTCCTCTACAGAAGAGGAATCTGCCAAAACACAATGGCTACTGTTCAGACAGACCAGAATTCCCACAAGCACTGCAAGTACAGCTCCATTACTGAGACCTGATATTCTCTTATATCTCAACTAAGGACAGGCTGATAGGGGTACTTTTAATATGAATCAGATATTGATCAGTTGGTAGTACGCACTGTCAATATGAAAGAGAAGAAGGTATAATTTTGCCAATTCATAAATCTGGCTCAGTCTCTACTTTTGTCTACTCTTGTCGCCAAAACCAGTCCAATCGTCAGGGTTCATGGGAGCATTTCTTTCTATAGTTTCAGAAAGAATAAAGTGTCATTGGCTCTTCTCCAAAGAGTCAGAGCAGCATAATCCAAAAGTGTTGTAGCCATAGCAATTGCGTTGTGGGTGCAAAAGTCCACTCCATACTACTTCCGCTCTGATGAATGCAAGCAGAAGGTTCTACAAGGCAATCACTGTCAGATGATGCACTTTGAACTTGGTTGGTCCAACAACCTTCAGAGAACATCTTGACTGCCCTGAGAGAAGTCTTGACAAGCTCTTCAATTTGGGCTAAATGATTCCATTAGGGTGCAACTAACCTACCCAGACAACAGTCTGATTTCAGGATTTTTAACTTGGCCTTCTTCAACTGAAAAATATCTGTGCTTGCGTTTTCCTGCCAAAACCAACATCGGTCTGACTCTCCCTGGTGTTTTGTCAAAGGATTTGTTTTTTTCTTTTCCAATTTTCTATGACTGTACTGTACTCTTGTGTTGTGACTAGAGGGTGAATTGCAAATGAGTACTTGTATGTTAGCTTGAACTGGTCCCATTTGAGCTGCTCCGGGGTGAGGGTGTAGCGCTTGTTCCTGGAGAGGTGTAGCACCTGTGACCGGGACTCTTTGCGGATCCCGATGAGCAACACAGTGGTGTAAGCTTCTTCCTTGGACAAAGAAAAACCTTCAATTAATCCCCTCGCACTGAAGTGAAGTCAGGAACTGAACCTTGAGATATCTTACGATACTACCAGGTTTTAATCTAAAGACGATCGGCATGGATTCCAAAATAATTCAAGGAGATTATTTGTTTGGGTAGATCAGCGCAGCCCTGGAAAGGATTTGACTTTGTAGGCATTAAACTATACTTGTTATCTTGGGCTTGACTGTTTTTATTTGTGGTGCCTTGCACCTGAATGTTACATATTAGATTTTCATGCAAGGGTATTCAATCTCATGGAAATGGGAAATGGTCAGCAGTAAAAGTGCTTTCCAAACACAAAGTATGATCCCTTTCACAGATAGGTTTTGTCTGATGTCTCTTTGACATCGGCTCTAAGCGATCACACCTGGATTCTTTGCGATTTTTTTATAGCTTTGAAAGGCTTCTATTGGTGCCTTGTATTTTAGTGCTTTCATAAATATTCTGCGCTTGAAGTTAGGTTGTGGTTTGCCTTGGCTGCGATATTCCATAATAGTGATCGCACTAGTTGATAAAATCTATAACTTTTTATGGAGATGGGTTTAAGTAATAAATCCACTTTCCAACACCTGAAGTCACTTGGGCTGTGATTCTGACCCAAGCAGCCCATTCCGAGCGGGAAGTCTTCCTGTCCTAGCTGATAAATTTAAGGAGGATTTAAGGAGACGTATATTAAAACGGAAAACACTGCCGAAGCTATACACACAGCTGCCCAAGTACCCTATCTTTACCTCTTTTAACCTCAACTATGTGCTTAGAGACTGACAAGTGGATATATTGTACATCAAGTTTAAGATGTGAGGGGATGAAAAGAGCCTGCCAACACTGTACAGGTTGCAGCGAGAAGTATAAAGGCCTCAGTGTGCTTCAGATTGAGTCCGAAACATCCTTTTGGAATCTGAAGTTCCAGACGATTCAAACAAAACACACTCACTCTACACAGCGATTAGCCAGATGTGTGGAGGTGTCAGAGTCTCTGACGTGAACGTTCAAACTTTGAACTTTTTTCGTGTGTACATCTGAGCTCATCACCATAAATACCTTCCAGGAGAGAGTGTCCAAACATGTGCGCCTTTCTCCATTTGTACAATTCATTGTGTCGAGAAAACAAAGACATGCAAAGGACAGAATCCTTGGAGGGAGATAATGGAAGCAGTAGGATGCAGCCAAGACGAGGCTATGGGTTTCAGTATGCTTCAGAAAAGGGCCTGTCAGATCATCCAACAGCATTTGAAACTTCCTCCACCTTTTTTTGTGGAATTGTGGGGGCTGTTTCGGTCAAGTTTCCGAAAGACAATCGGATTAACACGGCAAGTTTACAACGCTATCACACCTCCACAGCCAGGTGTGGTGAGGTGTAGAAGCAGGCAGGGTTTGAACTTCTTTCTCCAGTTTTTCTTTCAGATTTTCTTTCCATTTTTTACAAAGCTGCAACCATCACTGATCCAAGCGCAACAGCCCAAAGTCCCTCAAGATAGTCTGACAGAAAGTGTGCAGTTATTAACATGTCAGACGACTTTCTGAAAATCTTCATTTCGCATCTTCACAACACAAAGAAGTATTTAAACGTAGGTGTAGAAATTAAAATCAGGCTCTGTTTGAATTGGCTCCAACCAGTAAACCTATGAAGCCTATGCTCCAGCATTACTTAGGGGAAAGTACTGAAGATGGAGAGTATCAAAGCCACTCCCTGCACTCTGTATTCTACACCCTATCCTCTGGTTCCTGTTTCTGCTTTGCCCAGTCAAGACAAATAGATCCAGTACTTCCTTCATTTCCTTACCAAAATAGTGAAACAAGGGCAGGCAGTCTGGCAGACTGTCCCAGACCGCTGTCTTGAATGAACTTGATGACGTCTCCTGCTCTGATGTTAAATATAATGCTTCTGTGTTGCATTATATATGCTGGTCATTGTTTTATACAGCAGTTGCTTTCCTGACCTCGGCTAACACACCGGAGTCTTGAGTTCAGTGATTAATGAGGTGTTTAATGTAGTGAGGCCAGCAAGGTTCTTTCCGCGTCTTGTTAAATTCACTGCAAATCTAATTTCATACTTTGGCACAAATATAGATAGATAAACCACGAGAGCCCAGAAGGCGCACTAGACTAAACCTTGAAGGCAGCAGTGAGCGCTGACTCGGAGGGCAAATCATCTGAGGACAAATCCCAGAAGATCCTGTGGCATGTCTGGAAGAGTTTATGCTCAGTCTCAGAGACTGTTAAAACAGGGATGATCATTTCATCCTTGCAGTTTCAGAAATATTCAAGTATGGCTATTTTCTTTATATAATTTAAACACACACTGTCAAACTTTTACTCCGAACCTTTTGACAAACTGAAGTTGAAAGTTAGGAAAACAATTGTGAATATACAAACACAGACTGAAAATGGTGTTAAAATAGTGCTAATATGGAAATACTTAATGAATTTTGAATCTCAGTTCTGATTAAATGAATGCATATACTGCATTATTTTCAGTAAACATCAGAGAAAGACTTAGAAAATGATCTTTGACTGTCTTTTGACCAAACTTTATTCACCAGCTGACACATTAACACTCGGATGCGTGTTTTATTAATGCTGTAATGGACTCTGGTGCCCTACAAGAAGCTTATCTAAGACGGTTATGTAATCCTCGACAGCAGCCCTCTTGATCGACACATAATGAGAGAGTGCGGTGAGGGAAATGACATAAAGCTATGCTTCAGACTCTGTATCACAGTGGGTGGGTGGCAGTGATAGAATTCATCCAGTTCACTGGAGATATTACTGAATATGGATCGATCCCACAGCCAAACCCAGTTATGGTATTCCTTTAACTTCTCCACCTCAACAGGACATTAATTGAATGTGATGTGTATTGCCATGGTTAAGTTAGAACTGAGTGATTTCAGATGATGATGTCCAACTAATGATACGTTAACCAGAGGAATGATTGAAACTGCATGAACAGTAGCTTCCTTAAAAACTGGGAACTGGGAACTTTTGCACATAGAGAGAAAATGACTCTGTCCTTTCTAGTTCTGACCTGTGACTGTCCTGATACCTGTGATTCTCTCCTGAGGACCATACTTCATTCAAAAAAAGGATCAGATTTTATTTTACTGACTGTCAAATGTGCACAGCTTGTATAACATATGGGATAAAATAAATCCACCAAGTATCACCTTATTTCCAGATCATTTAAACTTGGAAGGCAGCAAATAGGAGTAATTACAAAAGTTAGTTTTAAATAAGTGTAATACAATGCTGTATGTGCCGATTTTAAAAGTGGCTTTTAATCATTAAAAATAATTCCAATCAATGGCATTACCAATGTGTAGCCTCGCAGAAACGTAGTGCAACTTTTAAGTCGCGACATTCTGAATGGAGTTTGGTGTGATGTTTTTTGAAATGATGCAGAAAACGACTCTAACTTCATGATAACAAACCAGACAATGTGTTGGACTTGAATAACTGCAGTCACAGCTCCTATGTGTCATAAAGTGGTCACAGCATACCTCTAACCTCCAGGAGGGAAACGCTGCGGTTTGTTGCATCCCTGCGAACAGAAGACTGAGGAGCGCAGCGGCCAGCAGAGGAGCGAAGCCACAGTCTCCTCTGCGTAAACTTCTGGGAGTCTGACAGCACACCATGGCTGCGATATCACACCTCCAGGAAATAAAAAAACACACACAAATAATCCCTCAGCGAAGACTGCACAGGTTTACCATCTATGCCCGTGAGCACTACTTCTTTGCCATTGCACGTTTCGGATAAAGTGGCACTACTTGGGTAGCTTCTGGTGCTGTGTGCGGCAGCGCAGTCCAGCCTGCGGACCGGGTAGTGAAAGCAGTGCAGACTGCATCAGCTCTGCACGGCGCTCTTCCGCACAGTGCGCCTGCCAGAGGGCTGGTTTCATATTACTGTAGATGGGGCAGGGGGTCAGTGTCGAGACAATCTAATGAAAACCAAACGCGCTCTGTCCATCAAACCACTTGTTGCAAACCACCAGAGCTTCTTTTGAACAGGATTTTCTGAGGTTTGTGTGAAGCTGCTGGAGAAAAAAAAAGTAGTTTAGTCTTCTCCTCGTCCCACTGTGGCACACATTTTCCAGGCAGGGTAGAAAACAAAACATGGCATCACTGGATTGTTGCATTTTTCTGTGATCCATCTTGTCAACAGAGGAGACAGGACTCCAAACAAAACCCACTTTAACACAATATCATGTTAAATAGATGTACAGGATTTCACTTTTAACTTTTAGAGTGTTTAGAGTTTTGGAAAGTTTCAAAGCTTTCAGCTTGTGTCTCCTCTCAGGACAGTGTGGCATGAACAGTGCAGGAGCCACAGAGAAGTACAGATAACTTGCACTGGCATGACATTTAGTTACAGCACTGAAAAGGGACCCTGAGTTTCATGGGTGATGACAGTCTAGGTGTAGTGTTGCACCCAAGACTCTTCACCTTTTGTGCAAGCCACTGCCTGATACATGGTTAGTCTTGGCCCAGGCTGTAAAATGTACATGGCTGCAACTTGAATGTGGATCCTATGGTTGGCTGAAAAATGTGCTCTAAAAATGACAGAATCTAATAAGATTGCACTCTTGCCTCAACGCCATAACAAACTAATGGATAGTGCAAACACAAGTCCCTGAAACAAAAACACTAATGTGACATTAACATGTTTCTGTGTATTAAAATGTTCTCATCACGAAGAAATGAATTCCAGTTTGTAATCTTTTGATGCTTTTTGGTAAAATCTTGTTTGAACTTCCAGTTTTAGTTTGATCATTAAGAATACAAGATCAACCGAAATCAGCACTCTGTGGTCTGACCTGACACCTATAGTAAACTAAAGGTGATCAATACGTATTTTTACAGCAGACAGCTTGTTACATAGTAACAATGCATTGTGTTATGTTGGTTCCAGGGTTCTGGTATTGAACATGCTGTCTGAGTGGCTTTATTTATGGGACTTATTTAATGATACAACACCTGTGCTTTTCTTACCTGTGCTTTGCAGGCAGGAATGTTGACGTTGCAGCTCCATCTGTACTGTAGCATCTTCTACCACTTTTCATGTGTTGAAAAAAGGAAGCTGCAGTTCATCCCACTAAAAACTCAGGTACCCTGTGCATCTGAATAGAGTCTAGTTCTTTTTTTTATGGGCTCAGAATTTTATTTATTTATTTTTTGTCTTCACAGAAAGCTTGCGTGGGTGGAAACAATTGGTTGGAGGCTGTCAAACCCCATTCAGACATTGCATGTGAGATTGGAGTGGTTTCACAGCCTGTATTGACCGCAAGAATGTCTGTGGATCCACAAAATGACTTCCTCAAACTATAAAAAAAATGGAAGTGGCGACAAAATAACACTTTTTAGACCTACTTAACTATGAACTATGAATTATGATCTATGGAGAGTAAAAACATATTTTGACCGAATTTCATGGAAAGGCTCTTTTTATCTTCATCAGTATGTTATCTATATCTACCCATATTTTATAAGACTAAATTAATTAATTCAAATAAATCACAGCCTTTTCTTAACAATCAGATGAGAACTACTCTAATTTATTTGGGTTTTGTATTTAATGGCTATAAACTGAATTATTTGTTGTTCTTTGTTTTGTTTTTGTATTCTTTTGCATCTGCCAGAGGAACAAAACCGTCGGAACAATTGTGTCAGAAGCGGTTTCTTCGACCTCTGTGCGACGTTGCACTTCTGGAGGAGGAAATGGCGCCCGTCAGATGCATCGGGTTTTATAGTGGCCGACTAGTTAAGTACCCTCGAAGTTGACACGTATCTAGGTACCTCTCACCGTCCGGGCTCAGCGGGCACAGAAATATGTTTTTAAACGGACAGAGACACGGCTGGTGTCGGATGGTGAAGACGTAACAGGTAAGAGTAACTGTCAGACATTTCCTCCTCTCTGTCCCCCGCACGGAGAGCGTTAGCACGGCGGCTAACTAGTTAGCTTTAATCCCATAATCTCACTAGTTAGCCCCGGTGCTGTTTGCTCTTCCCCGGGGTGGGGTTGCCCTTAAAGGTGGCAAATGTGTTTGTCCCTCCACCGAAAAGTCGCGTCTCCAGCATGTGAATGTAATTTAAGAGAATGCCACGTGTATTGGCAAGCGGAACAATTATCCTCTGTTTGTCTGAAACCGCCCACTTTACCACGACTCAAAGGAGCCGGCGGTGCCGCTGCTCGGGGCAGGGATACATAAACCTCACTGACGTTACTACGTTACTGTAACGTCAGAGCGCCCAGTCAGGTTTATTATTCCCGCTCTGACCCGCTACGGCAAATTTAGTACTCAAAAGTCATACTTATCAATAAATAGGTGTCGCTATATTAAGTTAGGGAAGGCAATATCACACTGCCAGCTAGGGTTAGGGTGTCTTTTAATACAACTGTCTGCTGTTACAACTAGATTTCCCGCTACCTTAGTGTAATGTCAACATGATGTATTCGATAATCAACTCCTCATTGCGCCTGTGTTGATTAAAGTGATACAGTAAAACATTTCAGTTGAGGTCTGCTGCTCAGCCTTGTTTCATTAGGGGTGGATGGTGCTGTAAGTTCAAGGCCGCGCACTGTCAGCTTGTAATTTTACTTCTCTGTTTTTTCACCAGGCGCTGACATTTGGGAACATTGCTGGTACTGTACACTTGCAGAGGAATGGCTAAAGAGCAGAAACAAAGCAGGGCAGAAACATTTGTACTGGCTGGATCAAACGGTCACAATGGCCAGCAGTGGCAGACTGGTATGATGAATAACTTGGTCAATCACTCCCCAGCCACCAACCACGCATCGAGGATGGCCCGAGTCGCTTGGGACGTGAGGCACAAGTGCGCGGCCTACGTGCTGGCGCTGAGGCCGTGGAGCTTCAGCGCCTCGCTCACGCCCGTGGCCCTTGGCAGCGCCTTGGCGTACAAACTGGATGGCTCCGTGGACTTGGTCATCCTGATGGTGTGCGCAGTGGCCGTCCTTGTAGTCCATGGGGCAGGCAACCTCGTGAACACCTACTATGACTTCTCCAAAGGGATTGACCACAAGAAGAGTGATGATAGGACTCTCGTGGATGAAATCTTGGCACCGCAGGATGTTGTCATGTTCGGAGCATTGTTGTATTCTTTGGGGTGCTTGTGTGCCACTCTGCTCTACTTCCTGTCTACACTTAGGTTGGAGCACCTAGCCCTTATTTACTTTGGGGGACTTTCCAGCTCTTTTTTATACACTGGAGGTGAGTAAAATAACTTCAATCTTTTGGATTGATTCCACACACACACACACACACACACACACACACACACACTTTAGGTTTAAGCTCCATGAGGCAGTGTTGCATTCTAGTGGCTCAAAGAAAACGTTGATGTTAAATTAAAAACAGCACATTTATGTCCAGCGTTGTGGTCACTCTGTCGTGTGCTATTATCAGAGGACATAAAAACAGACCCTGGTAGGTACGTCTTTCCATGGAGAGAACGTTTGCTCACTGCACTTGGACGGTCATTTCACCCGAAGCAGAGCATTTCTCGCTTATCGCTCGTGGCATCGAGCTAGGCAAATAGTTTGGGTTTAATATATCATTTGATGTCTTCCTCACTGCAGCAGTGTGCCTTACGTGGCAAATGTTTCAGACAGATAATCTCACTGAAACTATTTTTATGGCTAGATAGTAACTTATTACTTTACTTTTGGCTCTGTGGCATCAGCCTTTTTAATCCCCTACCGTACCAACTGAGCTAGAGTTTGTCAGGATTTTGGCAGCATTTCTCAGACGTGACCCTGATGTGTTGCATTCCTCCATGAAGGTGTTGATTCATGCTGTCCTTTCAGGTGGAGGAAGTATGCAGGAAAACAGGAAGAATTGTACAGCTTGTTTGAATGATTTTGTTTCTCTTGCAGCTCTCCTTTGTGATTCAGGTTAATATTGTGCTGGTGTGTATTTAAAAATGCCTCACTAATGTAGATAATTAGTAAGAGTTATTATAGGGGGAAAAATACCATCAGCGATATACATAAAGGTCAGTTTACTTGTCATGGTTAGTCCACTCGCCCTGCACAAAGAGTTAAACCGTAGTCGTCCGTTGCCCTAGAAGAACTTTGGCAAGTCTGAGCAAATAATAGAGCCCGACTGATATGATTTCAGAGGGTAAAAATTCACAGATTACTGATGAATGTTTGATCTGGCACTAGACCTATGCACGGACCTCTGCAAAGGTTCTCAGAAAGCTGCTTTCTTAGAGAGTTAGCTTTATTAAAGAATATTTAACTTAAATATTCTTTACACATGAACTCTTTGAAATAAACATATTTTTGTAATGTGTCTTGAATCATTGGAATCATAGCTTTCACTAATATTTGTGTGTATTACTGGTTCATCAGAGATGCTGCACTTCATATTTTAACTGAAAGGTTAAATGCGCCTTCTGTTTACCCACAGGCATCGGCCTCAAGTACGTGGCCCTGGGAGACGTGGTAATCCTCATCACCTTTGGCCCGCTGGCAGTCATGTTTGCCCACGCCGTGCAGGTTGGCTACCTGTCAGTGCTGCCTTTGGTGTACGCCGTCCCGCTGGCCCTCAACACAGAAGCCATCCTCCACAGCAACAATACCAGAGACATGGACTCTGACAAGCAGGCAGGCATCGTCACCCTGGCCATCCTAATAGGCCCGACGTTGTCCTACGTCCTCTACAACCTCTTGCTCTTCGTCCCCTACGTGCTCTTCTGCATCCTCGCCACCCGATACACCATCAGCATGGCGCTGCCTCTACTCACGCTGCCCATGGCCTTCACACTGGAGAAGCAGTTCCGCAGCCGATGCTACGCCAAGATCCCCCAGAAGACGGCCAAGCTCAACCTCCTCATGGGACTTTTCTATGTGTTTGGGATCATTCTGGCACCTCCAGGCAGCTTGCCGTTACTGTGATACATTAGCTTTGATCTTTCCAGATTGGTTGTTTTAATACAGACTAGTTTATGTACCTCTTTGTATTTGTACGAAGCTATCTGAGGGTTTTCACTGGCTTTAATTTATTATTTAATTTATACGTTGAACAGAGATTTAGTTCAAGTTCCACTCTGTGACAGTGAAGGCAGAATCAGTTGTATTTTGTTTTTTCAGTATTAAGCCTACTGTAACGTGTTGGTTAAAGTAAGACGTGTTGGTGTCATTTTGTAGAGGTAGGCAACGTTTTTATCATAAAGACAGACACTAAACCTACAGTTGCCATATTTGTCGTTCAAGACATGTTCAACACAACCTAAAAATGTCAATAAACCATTATTCATGTTTCATTTCAACATTGTACTTTCTGTACGGTACATACCATCAATTTCTTATTTGTTCATTTGTTCTGTTTTTTTTTTGTTTTTTTTTTGGGAGAGCCAAATAGTGTTTCATTGGACTGTAATTAAACTCACAGATACTGAAGTCTTCATGTCTTTATTTTGAGGCAGTTCACTTTTCATCCAGCAATGCAGTATGACATGACAAGTGAGCCTTCTGATGTTTAGTATTGGTTTAATGAAGATTGGATGTTCAAATACTTTTAACAGTAAAAGATTTCAAAACATGTAACGACACTGACTGAGGTTTTATTTGAGTTGTAACAGTACATAAAGCGATAAAGCAGCACCTTTTATCAATGTTCAAAGTGTGGCAGTCAAACAGGGTCCATGGATTACAAAGTGAACCACATGAATAATAAAACAATTATATTTTCATTGAATTGAAGATGTAGGCCCTTGTTTCACAGCCATAGTGTGTGTTACAGTGACTTGACACGGTCACCCATGTCCACAAACTCTAAGAAATACTTGTTTCATTTGATACGCACAGCACTCAACAAATGAATAATCAGTATACAGAGATAGAAAATATAACATTTATTTGTTTAATAAAAGTTGTCTGCATTTAATGTGTCAATTTACTAGTAGCAGCGTAGTTGTCAGCAGGGGGCGCTATTAGGCAACCATTAAACTAACATGAACCTCCACAGGCTCTGTAAGGGTCAAAAAGATTAGTTCATCTGGAAGGTCTAATCATCTGCACATCCAGTGTCTTCAAAATCTGTAAGGATGAACTAATCCAAATGAATATGTAAAACTGCATTAATGTGATAAGGCTGTATACATCTGGGGTAACAGATGTTACCTTACATACTTTTATGTAATTACGATTTAACTCTACATGCAGGCTCTGTGGTGTGTCCTGTTCACTGTCTGTATTCATATGCACCACACATATTTGCCTTTTGTCTGTTGTACAGAGGGCACATTTAGACAGTTGAACAGGGCTTCATTGTAAAGCTTCATTTGTATAATTACCTGACTTCATCTGATGCTGTGGCTGCTCTGGTTTCCACCCACAGCCCGGAGACATGTGGGGTGGGTGAACTGGAAATTGCCACTCCCATGTTATAAATATTGCAAATAGTTAATTAACATTCTAATAATCCACACCAGTTGATATCAGCCTCAGTCTGTGTATCAGAATATAAACAGAACATTAGTATGGTCATATTGTGAAATCTA
Organism: Nibea coibor; assembly: GCA_023373845.1. NCBI lineage: Eukaryota > Metazoa > Chordata > Actinopteri > Sciaenidae > Nibea > Nibea coibor. The sequence continues at coordinate 7,125,193 of CM041717.1, forward strand.
ATTGCAGCTGGTCAGTGTGAAGTACAGACGTTTAGCTGTGTTTAACCCCGTGACTCCTTGCAGACATGAGTGTAACACTTTGTAGGTTTAACATGATGAGAGAAGGACACATATCAGGCCTGAGGCATGAGCCAGCTAAATGGCTGACTGTTGAAGCCCTCCATGGCCACCAGGGGGCTGACAGAGACCTGACTACAGGACCTGTGACACGTTTCTGTGCTGTTGTGTTTATGTTGCACTGAAGAGACAAAGGCAACGAATATCAGCTTTAATTTACTTCCATAGCACCTCTACTCAGTTTAATTTAAAATGACACAAATCACAAAACAAACAAAGCTCATCTACCTGGTAACATATTTTCTGGTGACTGGAAACCAAACGTGGTTGACTTTGTTATTTTTATTACGAGCAGCACGTGAAGGCAGCATTAGTAGTGACGTAACGCATGGGCGTGTTGTCATGGCTGTGCGCTGCAAAACCTTTCAATATAGTAAATACTTATTTGTCTTAAAAGAAGCCATGTCAGCGTTGGGGGTGGTCAGCGACATGGAAATATATTTCACCACAAAGTAAACATATTTGACACAGAGCCGGTAAGTAGCTACAGCAACAGCAACATTGTTTTTTATACCAATAAACGGTGGCCAAACATGAGTTAGCTAGCTAGCGTCAACGTTGTACAAGCTAGTAGTACGCACAGCCCCACCATCCTCTCCTATTATAAAGACACTATCAGTTACCTGTTTTTGTATTAGCGCAACCTAAAATGTCGTTGTGTGTCAAAGCATATTGCTCGCTAATGATAATTTTGCACGTGATTCACCCAGTAGTGAGTGTATCCTGTTAATTTACCTGTCAAGTGAACAACTAAATCAAAATATCGCTGTGTTGGGTTAGGGTTAGGGTTAGGGTGGGCGGTGGGAAGCAGCTGGAGCCGCTTCATAACATTAGCTGTTAATTTTAGACACTGACACAACCGGCTGCCGGTTGGACCAATGAGTCAAGTCTAACAGTACGTTTGAAGTAAGTCATTTTTATATCTCGTAACTGGCTGTCACAGTAACAAGTGTTGTTAAATTGTCTATTTTTCAAACGACGTTTGGTTTTGACGTCGTCTCCACAGACGCGAACAAGCAGTAGCCGGGTTTTTACTTGAGCAGCGAGTGAGCTAACTTCGGCTAGCTGGCCGTTGGGGTGTTATGGTCGTTTTACTGTACCCTGTCAGCATTGGCAAAGTCAGTCTGAGTCGTTGTCACCGCGGTTAAGCACGAAAAGACTGAATTATAGGGGCACACTTGAACCCATTTCATCAGTGACAGCAGCACTCTTAGAGATTGCCTGCAGTTGTTTCCCTCAGTCGGATCTGACATGTGTTAGGACTACGACTGTAGCTATTAGAGGAGATCTAACTCTTCACACCTGCCATCTTTCTGGTCATTTGATGAAGCAGAGCCCAGCTGCAGCTGCCACACACACACACACACACACACACACACACACACACACTCACTCACTCACTCACTCTCTCTCTGGAGCTACAACTGGTCATAGTCAGGACTGTTCCCAGCCACACCTACTTTTGGAGCAAAGTTTCTGTCATCTGCTGTTTCTTTGTCTTTGTTGGGCCTTCTTTGCTGCACAAATATAAATCACAATAATCGAGCTTGAAATGCGTGTGGGCTGCATCACAGGAGCGACTAGTGATGCAGAGAAGCGACAGAGAAGAAATGGGAAAAGTATTATGTGGAAATGCCCAAGGTAAGACTTTAAAAGACTTGCGTTTGGAAAGGAGTTACCTCTGTGTTGGTAGCCTGTGCAAAATTAGCTTTAATGGAGCATGTTTGTGTCTGTTTGTGTTTTAGTGCTCAGACTCTCAGTAGACCTTTTCCCATAAATTCTTGGTACGTATTTGTCTCCGAGCACTTTCTTTTTTATCAGCTTAAGACTGAGACTCGATTTCTCCAGATTCCGTGTGACTCTAATTTTAATCGAATTAATGTACGCCTCAACTATAAGGCCAAGTTAATGAGGTCACTTGTGCGTTATAGCAGCCTTTTTGTTTGAATGAGGAATGCCAATAGTGTTTCAGCATCACTCTTCAAACACAAAGTGTGTTTATCGAGCTAATAACTGGACTGAAATGCAAAAAAAAGGAATTCCTGGCTGACACAGGCATGATATTTATATCACCACAGTACAGTGGCAGTCGCAGTTGTCACCACTATGGTTAGCCACAACCAGTGTTTTCTCACAGAGGGCTCAGAAAAATCAGAATTCAGTTTACCAGCTGACTGCAATTTCTCTTGAGGTGGTTTCAGTTTCAAGGACATCACCCTGAAGCACTCATAAAACTAAATGAAACAGACTGTAAGAATCAGCCCAAATGAAACTTATTAGGCAGCCAGTGATATTTATTTATGACATGTAGACCTAATCAATAATACTCACTGAAACCTCATATCAATCATCTCTCTGCTGTATGACACTGATGGACCAGCAATACTTACAATCCAAACTTTCAGCCAGACTGTTAAGCAGTTTATGATTTGAAATGTGTGGTTTTTATTCACACTGAGGTGTCTTTTCTCTTATTATCTTTGCTAGACAACTATATTCACAATATTTTAGATCAGTGGGATGTGAAGTCCATTGATTTGACATTCTCATCCTGTATTTTTTTTTAATCAGTTACCCATATGTACCCATATCACTATATGTAATAAAAGTGACATATATGGTTTGTCCTCTGCTTGCTAGTTGACACAAGGTGAAGAAAGGAGACTGCAGGATCGTCAGGATACTCCCGTTTCGCAGTTGTTTTTAATATAACATGTACATGAATCTCACAGTATCTTTGGTCTGTCGGCATACACTTGAGCTGGCATGGACACGAGTTTGTGTCTGACCTAATGACCCGTGTTATCCTAGATTGACTTGTGGATGGGGTTCAGGTCAGGTGACTCCATGCCATTCATGCCATTCTCGGTCTTCCTCAGTCTTAAACTAGTTCTTGAGGCGTGTTTTGGCTCATTGTCTCGCTGCAGCATGAATCCTTCTCGACAAAGATGCAAACCATAGTATGTGGCGTGTCTCTCTTAAAAATGGAGTGCTGCTCCTTGATCAAGCATAGTCAATTCAGTGCAGGTGCCCAACTCCAGAGCAGGAAAGCAGCCCCACACTTTAACATTCCAACCACCATGTTTCACTTTGGGTTTGTGGGTTTTCTCTGTTCTCCTGTTTGACTTCTTGCATAAACCTCAAACTTGAATTTATTAGTAAGTAGGCTCTTTTTTTCCAGTCATCCACTGTGAAACTTTGGTATTTCTTAGCCCACCTCAAGTGTTTGGCCTTTTTTCCCCTCCTGAGAAGAAACTGCTACTCATCCTCTGAGACCACTACAAGACAGGCCTTCTTTTGTCAGTACTTTTGCTGATCCAAGTCTTGTGTTCTTTATTTAGCAAATCCTGTGTGATGAAGTTGCTTTTCTATCTCTCGGGGTACTAAGCTTGATGCATTGATTTTCTGATCACTGTACACTGGAAGACACATTCAAAGTTCTTGATATTTTCCAGTCTGACCAACCTTCATGTTTTGAAGGAACGATGGACTGTTGTTTCTCAGCTGCTCGGTTCTTGCAGTTGAATAGAGCTATTTACCGTCTGCCAACACTGAACAACGCAAATGCATTAAGATGGCAAGAAATTAACTTTTGACAAGGCACAGTATAACATCTCGTGTGCATGGGCTTTAGCCTGAGCAGCGGCTACCACAAGTAGTCCAGGCCACAGTACACAGGACAGGAATAGAACAGAGTATTGGAGCATTTTTGTGTTCCCTCTAGGCTTTTTTTTTTTTTTAATATACTAGAGGTTCCCAGGCTGCAACAAGCCCATATTTCAGCCACCTCTCAGCCTGATGACTTGTTCATGCGTGTGTGTGTCACTGTCTAGAGGAGCCGCGTGAATGAATGCGCCCTTTTTACATGATCAAGACCTTGGAGTCTATTACACGAACAGCAGCAGCTTTGTTTACGAGATAGGAGAGTGGTGTAATGAACTTCATTATGAAGCCTGTGTCTTAACCACTTCCTAAGCCCCCATTAATTCATTGGTTCTTCATGTCCCGGCAATACCAGCTGTACATTCACGGGTGCGTGCCAGCATTGACAGAATGCCGTTTTGGCTGGTATCGAGGAACCATATTGTTGATGTCTCCCACAGCTGTGGTCACATTGTAGACTATTGTTCAAGGCTAGGAAATCACAGGCAAACACACACACACACACATCCTCTTTTTTTGGTGTGAGACTCGCTGGTGTTGCCAATGTGCGACTGAAAATGAGGATCATGGCAGGTGTCCATTCATCAAAATCTCCTCCAACCCCACCCCCTTTTTTTCTTTTTCCTTGAGCGGCACCCCACCACCACCACCTCATCCCACCCCACCAAAAAAAAATAACAACACCCAGACCCTCCCCCTGAAACACATTGCCCCTCCTCCCCTCCCCCTTCTGTCCTGTGCTCGTCTGCTCATTGGCAGCAGCGCGAATAGTGTCCCCGCGGGCAATGAAAGAGAGAGTCGCGCATCCTTATGGGGAGCTCGGTGCGCATGTGTTCGTTACATATTGATCAGTAAACAGACCGCGTCGGCTTCACACGCGTGTCACCGCTGCTCATGTCACCGCTGATGGGATATATATCACCAGAGGAGCCCTACGTGGAGCTGAGCCCATTGGTCTGTCTTTTTATGCGAGAGTAGGGGAGCGTCAACCTGAATGCAGCGCTCGTCGCACAGCCGCTCTCCCCGGCCATCCTCCTCCCTCTCCTCCTCCACGGTGGTAATCCTTGCTGACACAACGCACAAAGGACTAAATGCCTGCTGCATCCTCCAGCAGCAGGGCTCTCTCTTCTGCCTTCTCCGGCTCTGATCCTCCACAGCCAGGCTGTCCGCCCGTACAGCAGGACGCTCTTTCTGTAAAGGCTGCTTGCAACTGTATATCACATCTCCGGAATACTGGCCTGGCTGCCCTCCTCCTCCGCCCCCTGTATACCCTCCTCCTCCTCACCCTCCTCCTCCTCCTCCTCCTTCTCGGCCCGGTTCATTCAGGGAGCTCATCAGCACAGGGCTTCAGCTCTGAGGAGGCGTTTTTTTATTATTATTATTATTATTATTTTTTTAATCTCGCTGGAAGCTCGTAGGACCACTGGGTAACTTGATGTCTTCATGTAGCAGGAGTTAGGAGCTGCTTCCTCTCCTACACCTCTTTTGGTTGGTGCCTCTCCATTCACTGTGCAACTCATCACAATACCAACAGGTAAACCAGCTAAACAGGACATGCTTCATTTATCACGTGATGCGGGTTCAGTTTAGGAAATGCTAGCATTTATTTCTCGTAAGACGTGATGATGGCGGTCTGTATTCTTCTTGACAGTTTAAAGCCTTTAAAAATAAATGCTTTGATGATTACATTTCAGAAACAAGGTTGGCCGTTGTCCTCTTTTTTTAAATGGCTGCTTCTGTTTCCATCAGACTGTCACAGTGGACAAATGTGCTGATTTTACTGTTTACTTCCCGGTAAGGTTAAATGATCATATGAAAAGGAAACAAGGTTGCCGTTGGTAGGCACCCATAGTCATGCTGCTACAATTGTGCCACATGTCGTTGCAATTTGTAGTAAAGCTTGTAGAGGTGCTAAGCAGGCAGGCAGACGGCGGCGGCAGCAGCAGCAGCATCAAGCCAGCCAGATGTCTAGTGATGATCAGAAAACTGGTGACGTCAAAGTTGTGCAGATACTTTCGGGATTCTTGACTATCTAATCACGGCATGTTTGTACCCAGACTAGCTGTGTTTGAGTTAATTAGGAGTATCTATTACAGCATTAGATACTTAGTTAACTACATCCTATAGACAGGCTACAGGGCTGTGAGGATCAATATCAAAAGGATTTTAATCATGTGGTGTAGGTGTAGATTTCATTTAAGGAGGATGATTGTATTGCTGAGAATACTGTATTGATTTCCATCTCCAAGGCACTGAATGAAATCATCCTACCAAGCCATGAGCCCAGATAAGATTGAACGATTTATGTGTTTTGTGTGAAGTTGCTGCAAATTTGTTGAGAGCTTCACGCACATGTAGCAACATGTGACTCAGTAATGACTTAAGAAATGACGTTTGACTGGTGGTATAAGCCCAGACTGGTAGAGACCAGCCCAGGACTTCCACTGGTTGAATCCAGCCCATTTCACAAGCACTAGCCATGGCTAACAAAATAAATAATTAAAGCCTCCTCACGCTGCTAATCAAGTGACATTACAATGCCCCATTATTATACAAAGTGATGTGTTCAGCTCATACACAGTCCTCTCGTAGGATCAACACTGTTCTTTTGTAAGCTCTTTCTTTACAGTAGTGAAGTACACGCTTTTTTTACCAGATAAGCCAACAGGCTGGTCCAGTCCTTGAGCAATCTGTCAGACAAAAAAAAAAAAAAAATCAACCAAGCAGAGGAGAAAAGAACCACATGTTCCAAAACAAAGAGCAAAGTTCACAGCAAATCAAATACAAAGAAAGTGGCAGAAAAGGTTCACTCCTCTGTTTGTAGGATGACTGCATCATAGCGCTCAGGATTTCAGGTGGTCCTGCTGGTTGACCTGGGATAATAGCAGCACAGAGCTCGTGGTGGAGTCATACAGCATGTTCAAAAATGGACTGAAGATCATGGGGAGTGAGTATGATAATCCACTAGAATTCGATAGGATAACATAAGCAGTGGCATCAAACGTACAGCGAGTGTTCTCGGGGAACATGGTTTGCTGTGGTAGAGTTTTTGCGAAAGGCTCCAGGGATAAAGTTTGCTGATGGGAACAATTCTGCCGGTATCAAGTTGCTTTTTAAATCTGATGCTGCGGCTTATTAAAGCTTTGTAAGGAATGCTTTTGAACAAAGATGACAAGAAATATTTGAAGATATCAGTGTAGTGTATTTTTTTAATAGTTTGTAATTATATGTGATTATTTTCAATTTTCCACACGGCACACAGTTTGAGTGAGATTTGAGGAGAGGTAGGCCAGGCAGAAGCCTGACATGGAAAATGAGAGAGAAAGAGAGAGAGAGACTTATTTTAGGCCTGTCGCCCACTCTGAAGAGATCTTTGTAAATGTGCTATTTACTCATGGTGCGTATTGATTTTTCATCTGGCCACCAGATGCTTCTGACACGAATCAGTTTCAGCAGGTTTTTACTTATTTCTGAGGTTAAAGTCAAATACCTGATAAGCAGATCCAGTGGCAGTGACATAAACATGAAAGCATCAGACGCAGACAGCCTCTTCTTGTTAGACTTTAGAGCGTGGAAAAAGGCCAGTCAGGGCTTGTGTCACAGGACATGCAGGCCCTTGCTGCTTCACACAGTAGCATGTACGTGATGGCACCGGGTCTGCCAATAATAATAATAATACTCCTGACGCACTTTCCATTCTGAAGCTGCTCAGTGATTACCATCAGTCTGCAGATCTGCCTCTGCCTGTATATCTTCCAGGTGGAACCATCCACGTCTGCAGATAGTTTTATAGATGATTCCAAAACGTTTGGTTTAATCACGTCAAATCAGCCAGGCAGCCAGTCACGGAGAAGACAGACAACGAAGTCCTGTCATGGACTTGTTTTCCAGTCCTGCTCCCACAGATCCACCGCCTCACTTTCTCTTGCTTCCGTGGAGATTCTGATCACGTGGGACCCCAATCCCATTGCAACACTTCACTTGACAATCTGCCAGCACTATACTACACTTTACATAGTACGGCCTGTGGTCACACTTTAGAGGAAATGTGCTGAGGCGCTTCACATTGTGAGAACTAATTGATGTAGATAAATAGTTAGGTGAGACAGTTCCACTTCTGCAAGTGTGCACTGTACACTCACATAGCTGTGGTTTAACTGTAGCTGACAATCACATGTAGTTACTGTTGATGATTCATAAAACATATGATATAACACAACACATTACATTTTTGCAGATGATTTCATCTTCTTTGCGGATGAGACTTTTATTCTGAACTCCGTTGGTCTGAATGATTTCTCATTTGTTTACAAAAATGTAAGATGATATCACAATTACATTGTCACTTGTATATCGACGTTTAAAATGCCACGTGTAGAAAAAAAAGTTGAAGTTGAACCTTCAGTAGCACAACACACCTACTCTACATAATACATAATATTCCTGAGCAATTATGGAGTGTGTGTGTGTGTGTGTGTGTGTGTGTGTGTGTGTGTGTGTGCAGTTTCCTTTTGTTTATGGCGGTGTGTTTATCCGTGTTGTGGCCAAACGCCTGTCTGGTTGTTTGTGTGAAGGAGGTTGACGTTGCCCTCCCAGATTGGCCCTCAGCAGTATTGTATGACGGAAGCCAGTCCATCTGTTGTTGCAGGCACGGAGCTGTAATCCTGCCTGTCTTAGCCCTCAGCCTATATAAACTGTGATTTGTCCAATCGTTACAATTCCACCTTCCTGCAAGAGATGTCTAAACCAGCCGACCTCTTATCATGAGTCAAATAATTTTGCACAACACAGTTTGATAATTGGACCCTGATGTAGTAAGATCCGTGTCTTTAAGTCACATTCTGGATAAGAGCTGTTGTCTTCATTGCAGCGTGTCTGTATCACAGATTTCAGAGATTTTATATTCAGTGAATCGCCCGCTCCTGTTAGTGAACTAGTAAATAATCCGAACAAGTTTCACCGTCCACTTTGATCAGCATATTCCTGGAATTTGGCCTGCTGGTGGTTGTCGCAGATAACGTTACACACAAGAACAGAAGGTATGGAAATGCATGAGCAAACATAGATGTGTAAATACAAAAACTCAAGTTTGAGCACACACAGTTCAGGCCTGAAATATGTTTGTGTTTTGTCACTATGGAGCTCACACAATTTATTTATTTTTTTTTTGTTCTTTCATCTGTGCTTCTAAAACTGTCACCTGGAAATCGTTCTGAAAGGTTGTTTTCAGAGCTCGTGAGGCTAACGGCTTTACTTCACACATTGGCGGTCCCAAATTTCAACGAGGTTTGTGGGTTTGTAGTCGTCCCTCGCTGCCGTTTTTAGGATGCAATTTTGGGAATCACTCTCTTGCACCAAAAAAAAAATATCGTGCACTGGGATTTAAGAAGAGTGTGTGTGTGCATTTGTACATGTCATACTTGTAGAGACGAAACTTAAGAATCATAGTAAGAAATGGAGGGGGGTAAGAGCTCGCTGTGGAGGGACAGTCAATTCCCAGAATCCCCCCGTGTCCCGTCTGCCTGTCAGTACTGGTCCTGGTCTATTTAATATTGATAGGTTATCAGCGTGCGCAGGCTGAATTCTCTGTGGGGGCAGCAGAGTGGGAGGCGGTGGGTATGTGTGGGTATTTGGAACAGTTTTAAATGTAGGTGGTAGGTTGTGTTTTTTTTCTCTCTCTCTCTCTCTGTGCAAAATCCGTTCCCAGAATGCTCGAGTGTGGGCCTGCTTTACTGCAAATTTTAAGTAAGGCTTTTCATTGTCCTGAAATCATTGAACGACGTATTCTCCTCCCTTTGTTTCAGTGTGGTTTTGTTTTCGGTCAGTTAGCCGTTCATCGTGATTGTATGCAGTTTATTAGTACATCTACTTGGTATTTCCTACATCCTTCCACACCCAAAGCGCTGCGAGCTGCATTAGAAGCCGCCCGCTGGCCTTGACAGCTCCTCAGTTTGCATGCTGAAATGTTAGATATTGGCCAGGATATTATTTCAGCGCATAAAAGAGCTTAAGCTGTCATTTTGGACAGAAAATGGAGTGCAAGCAGCCTGCTTTCCCTCCTTTTTGATCCCCTTCGTCCTGTGTGTTTCCACACTTAACAAGATGCCTTTAATACCAAAATGGCACTGTAATCTTGATAAGCGTGCAAGTGTAATCTCATCTACATTGGAGACATCTGTCCGCCCTATCACTGAAAGATTTTTAGCAAAACCCTGTGACTGAGGCTGTAGACAAAATTGTGTAACCAGGCTAAAGGTTTTATTCAAAGTTTTCTCATTTCTCACAAAATATTTGCTGTCCACACTGTCCACAGGAAAGGTTAAAGTCTCTTCATCGCCCTTCCACTTAGATTAATGGTTGTAAACAGTGAAGTGATGGATTAACACCACCGTCTGCTCAGGAATGTGGTCAGATGTATCAACTTTTTACAAAAAGCGTTCTCCCCCAACACGAATAGCAATTCCCGGGCTGCTGCCTGTCTTAATACTGCTGTAAAGTGGATGTTGTTGTGCATCTTCGTGAAAGTTTTATCACACTGCAGTCATGTGAGGCCTCCTACGTAGCACTATTCATATGGGGTGTTAATACACAGCAGGACCTGTCAGTGTGAGTCTGTGTGTGTGTTAGCCTAGTTTAACAGCACTTGCTTGAAAGATTATTTATCATCCTCATGTGGCATATGTCAGATCTCTTCAGCAGACTTTCCTTTTGTCTTAAACACAAGGAATGAAACCTAAACTCTCTCTGCTCTTTTTTTAAAGTCACCGTCATATTATTGGTACGGACAAACGTTGGACTGTCCTTCAGTTTTACAAGCCTGCAGTTTTCCCTTTGTGCAGCCTCATAAAGATTCTTTTCTTGTGTGATTAGACACAGAAATAGCGCTGCAGTATCAACAGAGAGTGCTTTAAATGAGTGTAATATGAATAATTGTAATGGAACACTGCATCAGTGTATAAAGGAACATTTCTGATGTGTCACATGTGATTAATGGACGTGATTGGATGGTCATGCTCCTCCAGCGAAAGCTTTCTCTGTTGCTGACTCAAGCTGCCACATAAATGCTGCTTTCCTTCCTGTATTGGTTCCTGTTGCTAGTGGGTCATCAGTCAAGGGCGTGGATGTATGGGCTCTTGTATATTTTCCCCTTGTGATGAGATTTTGACTACTTATGTCTTCTTGAGAATACTTCATTTGACTTGTACGCTTTCTAGGTTAATATAATTCTAATGAGATTCAGACATATCCATGTGTACCCGAGATATGTGCAGTATGTGCTACATGAGTACTATTGTTTTGCTCTTGGTAAATAGACTTTTTGTTCAGAATTATTCCAGAATTCCAGTTTGTTTGTTTAGTTCCTGGAACACAGGATACACCGCTTGCATGTGTACGAACTCCTGATCAATGCTAATTTGGGATTAGGTTTAAGTAGTTGAGTGTTTAGGACATCAATGAAGCCAATGGACTGTCCTTCTAAGAATTAAGTACAAGTCTGCGTGTATGTCTGTGTGTCAGGTCAGGCCTCGATTAGCGCAGCAGGGAGCAGCTCTGTCCAGTCGTGTCCAGCTGCTCTCTCCAGAAGTATTCAGTGATACACAGCAAGGCCTGCAGTGAATGATCCGTCAAGAAAGAGAACACTGGTCTGAAATTAATGAGACATATGGCGTGTTGCTATTTGTGAGTCCCTCAGCAGCCACTGACAGACATGTGTTTGGACAACACACAGGTTGTGTGATTTCCTTGTTTAAAGCCAGTGGAAAAGTTCCTACAGGTTAGCAGGAATCAGGTGTTAGCTATGTTTAGTATTGGCTAGGTTTACTGCATTTTAATTGTTTTCGTCCACTTTCATTGAACTTTGTCATATCTTACCTCCAGTCACCCCTGATCTGTTCCCGGAACCATCCCTGGTGCCGTCCCTGACCGCAATATCGTCGGTGCGAGCCAGCTCCGTCCCCCAGAAGCCCCAGAGGCGCAGCAGCAGCGGGATCGATAGTGCTGCCAGGCCCCGGCCGTTGCGCTCAGCCCCCAGGCCAGGCCCCAGCAGAGGCAGCATGGAGGTGGGCATGCGCGTGGTGCGTGGCCTGGACTGGAAATGGGGAAACCAGGACGACGGAGAGGGCCACGTGGGCACAGTGGTGGAGATCGGGCGTCAGGGCAGCACTACAACGCCAGACAAGACGGTGGTGGTGCAGTGGGACAGCGGCACACGGACCAACTACCGCACTGGCTACCAGGGTTCCTATGACCTGCTGCTTTATGACAACGCTCAGATTGGTAAGTACATATGACTATGCTAAAATATTGGGTCGAGTTGTTTTTTTATTTGATTGAATTCATTACTAGTGCCAATACTATACCTTAGGGTTGGTATGTTATATAAAAACATTTCACATCAATGTTCACAGCTCGTCTTAATAAATCAAATTAAAGTCCAAAATTAGCTAAATTATTTCTTAGATCAGGAAGTACCTCATCTGTGATAAGTAGACAAGATAAATGCGACCATCACATTGATGCTTCACAGTTTGATACCCAGCGCTTAATACCAAAAGTGTTTGTTTCCTCAAAGACATTTCTTGTTTAATATATTTTTCATTAAAACATATTTAATGCCTCAGCATTTCACCCTGCATACTTTTAATTGATCCTAAAATGTGCTCAAAGTCAAGAACCCTGCCTCATCCTGATCAGACGTGCTCAACCTTGGTGTCTGTAGAGTTAATCTTCAGCACAGATGATCACTTTTAACACAAACCTATGAAGAAGTGTTTAAAAAACAAAACTCATTTGCTCTCAATCAGCTGCCGTGGTTGCGCCGGATCCATGTGTTTATGTTTAGTATTCGTGCCTGTTTGTCATTGTGGTGGCAGCTTTTACAGTGCTCATTTAGAGTTAGCATGATACAGTAAAGACTGTCCCCCACAGTCAGCCATCCAGCTCTATTTTGGACTTGAATGACACACACATTAACGCAGGACTCATTAGCATTTTGCTCCATTTTAAAGAGACGTTTTTCTGCCTCAGAAGCTTGCCCTTCAATTAATGGAGCGAATGAAGAGGAGGCGAAGACATGAGGAGCTGAGGGGGGTGGAGATATTTTTGTCATGTTGTTTGTGCCTCAGCTCTTCCACATCTCATATTAGCCATTGTGATAAGTAACACTTGTAATGACATGACATGCGCTGTGAATGCTTCAGTGACTTGCATATTGGAGGTACATTGTAGTGTAGTACTCGCATCTAACTGCACAGGACATGACACGTTCCTCCAACGCACTCTACGACAAAATACAACAGAAAGAGAAACCTCAGGAATGTTGGGTTTATGACATGCTCACTTTTCTTCATCCACCTCTCCTTTTCCCACCAGGTGTGCGCCACTCCAACATAATCTGTGACAGCTGCAAGAAGCATGGCATCATGGGAATGCGATGGAAGTGCAAGGTGTGCTTCGATTACGACCTGTGCACCCAGTGTTACATGAACAACAAGCACGACCTGAGCCACGCCTTCGAGCGTTACGAGACGGCACACTCCCAGCCGTGAGTACCGCGCCGTCGTTGCCTTCCCAGCAGCAATTGATCCTCATTTAAATTTTAATTACGGTGTCGTCCGTTACAATATCTCTGCTCGACTAGCTTGCTCTGTTCAAATCCAGTTCCGCTCATAGGAGGTAAGACATTTATTAGTGTTGTTTCCGCCAATTAACTTTCATTAGTCTGGTGTCTGTCTACACGGGCCTGCAGGGCTAGCCAAGGCTCTTACAGCAGCAGGTTTTCCACTTTTGCTCATGTCTGCTTGCTTTGCTTTGTTTTTACTGGTAATACAGGTTCTCTCTTCAGTTACCTGGCCAACTATTATCAGAGTGTATTTTAGTTATTGGCTAGCCGACATTCTGATATTAGTGTCCAGTATAAACCTATATCCATGGAATTGGAAACATCACTGTGAGCATGTTGTTAAGTTATTAATATCAAAGCAGACCTCATCAGATCAGCCTAAAGCCTTGCTCATGAGCAGGCTTTCAGGCTTGGGTCAAACAACCTGTGTTGACCTTTTCACACCAACAGTAGACGTGGGATTTCCTAAGTCGTAGCTTTATTTTGAAAGGCTTAGAGAGAGACAAAAAAAGGAGGCGGAGGTGTCTTGTACCTGTTTCTGTCACAACTTATAAGGCGCTCTGACCAGCTTTAGCTTTTTGTGTTAAATAATGTCTGATATTAAGCAACATTTGTGGCACCTTTGTGCCGTGATGGTTGCCTCTTTGTGGTGAATCAGTTTAGGCCTTGCTGTGGATGCATGTTTAGTGTGCTGATTCCAAGTCCTATGTATCCAGATTTACTGGAGTGACTTCTCCCTTCAGAATCCACTCTTCTGCATCAGTTCACAGTAAAGCTCCAAACCGCTCCAGGCACTGCCTGAATGTCAGCTGGATAGCCTGTTCTCATTTTAATGAGGTGATATGTATGACCCAGATTTCATCTATAGTTTAGCCCGGTCCAGGTCCAACGCTGTTCCATTTATTTCCCCGTGACTGCTGTCGTAATGAATGCTGCAAACAGGGGTGACAGTCATGACCTAGCTTTGATTTGATCACATTTTTTAGTTAAGGTTAGATAAGATAAGGTTCCAAAGCTCAGGTCCTAGTGGTTGTATCAACAAGACAGCAAAATAATTTTCAAAATAATCTTTATAATAATCTTTTTATTTTCACTCCCTGCTGTCATTTTCCATCATCACCGCCTCACTAGCTATGTGAGGGGTCTCATTTTGGATTTAGTTTGACTCCATATTTGAACTGAAAAATGGCCCATTCTTGCCTCTGATGGTCGGGTTGGAAATGGAGCCGCACACCTCTTCCAGATCTGGGCTTTAAGTGAAACCTGGCCTCTGCCAGTGAATCAAAATAGTGCAGTAATCATTTAGCATTCTGACAGTAGTTGGAATCTCATTTCGTCTCCCACCTCAGTTTCTCTTCAGAGATATTGATTTGTCATTGAGGCCTAAATGTTGTTGGCTCAGCAGTGTTTATGTGACCCTCCAGACAGGCCACTGCCTTCTGCCATTTGTGGACACTGATTCTCCCTGACAAGTCTTTTTTCATTTTATTGAATCAGGAAAATGCTTTTCAGACATTTCTAATCATTTACAGAATAGTTTATATCATTGTTTTAAACTGAATCCACTGAAAGATGAAGATCAGATGTGATTGGTTGGAAGATACTTGTGTAACATAGCGTGTCAGTACTGCTGCTATAAGTATCCACATCTTTAATCTGATTATTCAAGGGGTGTTATAATCCCATGTGCTACATGTTTAATCAGGCAGCTGTGGCTCAGCAGGAAGAGTGCGTCATCCATTAATCTTTAGGCTGGGGGTTCGATACCCAGCACCTTATGTCTACAGTACGTGCTGAAGTGTCCTTGGGCAAGACACAGAATCTTCCAAGTGTCAGGCCAGCACCTTGCACATGAGTGCGAATGGATGAATGAAAGGCCACTTTGCCCACTAAGGTAGAAAAGTGCTGTATAAATGCAGTCCATTTAACATTCAGGCACCCCTGTGGTTAGTTTCACTATTCTGAATGATACAGAGGAAACTGAGCTCCGTTCAAGATGTTTGTCTGCAGCACCTCTGAATGGATCACTTCACTGTCTCCATAATGCCTCTCAGGGAGATTATTTTAATGGAATCTGAAACATGAATGCTATATTGACTTTCATAAGTGGCATAACACACTCGCTGAGACTCAGCTGAAGTCAGTCAACCAGACATGGCGTGAATTAAATTTTCATCAACAGCCCAACTTCTGTAGAGAGTATCTATGACTTCCTTGGGAGGTCGGTTTGGTGTTCATCATCGCCCAAAAGCATTTAGACAGACTTAACTCAGATTTTCCATATTTTATCAAGCATTGCTGGCTCCCCTCAATATTCCAGTTATTTTTTAAATTTCTCCAATCCATGTCCCATTTGCAGTTATACCTGGAGGTAAAAATATAATGAAGTTTTAATTTAAATGTATTTTGCTTCAGTATTTTGTGTCATTGAGTTTTAAACTGAAGTGATATTTAACCACCAGGGTCGACCTTTGAAATAAAACCATGAGTACTAACTGCACATATTAAAGAATTGCAGTGATTTTTTGACTTGTGTAACTGTATCCACGTTTTTGAGGTCAAATAGTTAATTTTTATATAATTACTCTCCCCTTGCATTTGCAATTTGTTGAGCTTGTTTGGTAGTGATGAAGAAACAAATGAATGTGTGTGGATTATATATAAACAAATCAAGAGATTTTGATTAAATTCCCAATTTGCAACATTCAGTCATTGCCTCCTCTCTTCATCCTTTTATCAAAGAAGTCTTTGCTTAAACGGAGTGAAAATAAAGTTGCAGTTGTTTCTCAGCAGAGTGTACATCTGGGAGAGAACATCACATGAAAGTCACTTCTTTTCTCGTCAGATGAATGAAACAGAAAAGCACTCCACAGTATATGGTGCCAAACGCACAGTACTCCTTTATTTCCAGACCACACTGACCCATATTTCTCTGACAGCATTTCAAAAGACTAATTTATTATCTGGCAGTCATGGGACACACTTGATATTTGACTGGAAAGGCAAATTTAGCTTGGTTTCATTATGAGTGGAGCTTCTTGTTGTGCCAGCGGTGATTTATGGAGACTTTTGGGTTTGGGCTCAGCAGAGTTAAGAGGGACTCTTTTCATGTGGACCAAACATGTGTGAGGCTTTAATGACACCTTAAGCAGGCTAAATCTATTTGTAGTTTATAGACATGCTGTAGGCAGATCCTGACGGGACAATGGGAAGGTATCATATACACTGCTGCAGTGTGCTGACACTGGAGCTGTGCCACCAGAAAGATGGTGTGAGACAGGAGGATGTACTTTACACAAGTGTTTAATTTTAATTACAGTAGATTCAACTGGATTAGCATGCTAACATTGTCAGCTGTGCGGCTTAGCATGTTGACATTTCTAACTTCCTTGTAGATATTTAATAGAGAACAGGTGTCTGATATGGAGTAAATCAAGGTGCCCAAAATACATTAAGCCATGTATGTATAGTACATTATTTAGCACTGATAAGAACTTTTTGTAACTGTGAATCTTAAAGATATAGGTTTGTGTTAATTGTTGCATTACATTTTGTTTTCTTCTCAAAAGCTGTAAGGGTATGCTGAATGGCTCACATGTTATGAATTTGGCCCTTATGTTGTCTGTATTTAATAGTACATAGAGACATGTGTTTGCATGCTGACAGTGCTCAGGGCAGCATATGTGTGTACCATATGTTTTACGAGCAAATAGTTGATACGTGGCCGGTTAATCGGCTCTTCAACACACAAACAACACGCATGCTGTTCTAGGGAACCTGTTGGGTCAACTCAGTGCCTAATCCTTCCTTTGCACATCAAGCCACACTGCTCCACCTGACCTCCTCAATTCTCCACACTGTAGTCACATTCAAGGAACATCCAAACCAAACCCAACTACTGGCCTACCACTGAGTTTTCCAGTGTTTCCTCCGTCTCGTAGCCAGAATAACCTCAATTTTCCACCTCAGTCTGCTAACTGGAATTTCTCTGCTCATTTCTTGACATGTATGCATGTTCCACTTCCATCGCAAAACTGCTGTTGCCTTCATTGTATTCGAAAATATTCTTTTGGACAAGGCAAAGTTGTTGGATATTTAATATTAGATACTGGATATTTAAAGTTGATGCATCTTTTGAAAGACCTATCCAATTAAACATACTCTGCTCTCATCTGGATTTGTGTTTTCACAGTAGTAAAAGTACCACAAGCACATTACAGTAAGTGCAGTAAATGCAACCAGAGCTGACATTGTAAACCAAGGCCATCATGGCACGCACAACTGGAATCATTACGCAAATTCATAGCCTCACTGTGCTTTGCTGACAGCTACTACTTTTTATGTGGATTCTTATCTTTATGGGATTTTTGTTGGTGCTTATCATCTCTGCAAACAAATGTTAAGTCTGCCTCTACCTTCATTTCAAAACAGTAGCTCTAACCCTTGGCTGACTGTTGACCCGGCCATTGGTAGGTGTAGGTCTCATCCATACTCATCCTGTCTGGGTTCTTTGTGACATTTGGTCGAGCAGGATTAGAAATCTTGATCCCTTGAAAGAGCTTTTGTCCTAGAGTAGCTACACTAAGAAACACCATGTCAACAACGCAGAGGTCATGCTTCATAGGGACATCTGTCAGTTAACGCTGTCTTTAATGTTGATTTAGGAGGTTTTAGGAATAGTCCTTCTGGTGAAATTAACTGTACTTCTCTTTGGTAGCTTTTCAAGTTCTTCACATCATAAATCACTTCTGTCCATCAGGAAATTGGCACAGCTTGCTACATTCTCTCCATGACCCTTAATACTATGAGTTCAGGAAGTCTGTTACTATAACCAGCATTGTTTTAGTTAGCCTTATCGCGTCTGAACCATTTATGTCCTGAATTCCAAGAAAAGCTCCACAAACAAACAGCACCACAAGCAATTTAAAGCATTACAGCAATGCTTTACAGAAATGTGTTGTATGGACCTTTTTGCTTTTAATATATGTTCAGCATTTCTCCTTGTATCTAAATTGTGTATTTAAATGCAGGCCTCTATACATGCAAGAGCCTAGATGCTTTATGAGTTGTCCTGTGGTGGCATGCTTTCTAATAGCTCTGCTGTTGAGGGATTAAGCTCAAAGCTCTGTACGCACACCGTTCTCAGAACAGACCTGGCCAAGCTCAGTCCCACACGAAGATTTACCGTTAGTTGGCTCAAAGAGCCGAATGTACTGCTGTTTCCTGCTGTTGCACCCAGGAACCTGAAAACTCCGGTCAGTGACAGGGATTAAAGTTAGCCAATGCTAACGTTAAGCAAAACTCCATTGCTAAAGAGACATGTTGGAGCAGCAAAGCTTCTGTGAGCCTCTGTGAGGATGGCAGCTTTCACAAGGCTCTTTTTCTTTTGATCTCCACGGATTTTGTATGAATTTGATTCTATCCCAAAAGCTGTTGGTGTTTAAATGGAAGCTGGAGTTTGATCTCGTCAAGAAAGCATGGGAATAGGCAGTTCCTTTGCACCAAGATCTGATCAAATCTTTACCATAAGGTAAGGACTGTCGGGATATGAGTGTCTCACCTGAGCAGCTGAGGTTGTTGGTCATTGTGTTTAGATAGCAGTGTTGACACTGTTGTTGCTAGCTGCATGTAGAATTCCTGTATGTGTTTGAGTTTCACTGTCCTGGCGGAAAACAAGACATTTTCTTACAGTAAGTAGTATCCTGCTTGTCTTCTAAATAGACGGCAAACTAACAAGAAGGCATCAGTTAGGTGGCAGAGCAGGGCAACACATCAGTGCAGGGATGGTTATCATTAAATTGTGCATGTGGTTTTTAGATGGTGTCATGTTCATACGCAGTAGGACACACGTGTTTATTACCAGCACGGGGTGACATGAAGCAGATGTGCTAATAAAAAAAAAGGAATATTGATGGAAACATGTTTCAAAACATTCTTAAAAAAGGTTTTACAGGTCTTTTATGAGGTAGGAAATGTATTCAGCATGTCAGGACAGGCTACACATATTGGCACAAAATGTTAAATGTAAATAAAACCATGCTCGTGTTCATGAAAACTCCACAAAGTACCTTTTTAGTGAGTTGTCAGGGGAACGCTGCAGCATGTTTTTAGGCGCTGTGTTTGATACATGAATATATTCGACTTCATCCTCATAATTCCAATAACTTTGTGTGCAGCAGCACTTTGTTGTATTGACCACTGTCGATTGGGCATCAAGCAAGTTTTTTTTCTTGATTCATATTTCATGAGCTTATAATGATTAATTGATCACCAGTCAGTAACATTACTGACAGATGTTTCAAAACTGCCACCCATAATCATGACCAATCCACACAGTCTAATGTGATCCAATAGAACTGCTCTGCTATAAACTATCCCTTTGCTAAGATGATAATGTTCAGTTTTGACTGACACTGAAAGAAAGGTATTAATTTCACTATATGTTTATGATTGAGGTTGTAGTTTGCAGTATTGTTGAACTGGACCGCACAGAGAGGTGTTCCTAATATTTTAATATGTTAATACGGATACTTGGCTAAAGTTTTGTTTTCATAGAATGTCATAGCAGCATCGTCTCAGATGATCCATAGAGCAGTTTGTTCAGCTGAGTCTTCATGCTCTTATCACAGAGTGAGCCTGGCACCGAGGCAGAACCTCCCGCGGATCATCCTCAAAGGAATCTTCCAGGGGGTTAAAGTGGTTCGTGGACCTGACTGGGACTGGGGCAACCAAGACGGTGAGTGGTGGTATTGTGCAGGCAGGCGAGGGGGGTGTGTGTGTGTGTGTGTGACTGTTCCTAACCACTAACTTGCCGTTGCCAACTCAGCAGGCCCCCTACCTTCTTTAGTATGAATCTGTATCTCTTCAAAGTGTTTCACCATCCAGAACCCATAATAACATTCTAACCTCACGTCTCATTAACCCGCGAAAATGTCGTGTTAGTATGTGTCTGCATGCACTTATTGCCAGTGACTCATCTGAGCCTGTTCCACAGATGTGCCTGTCTGTGTGTCTCTGCAAGGTCCCTGTTCAGTAACATTTAACACTCTTTGTTTTTCCTCTTCCAGCCCTGCGTGGTGGCATAAACATAAAAGTCCCTTCATTTAAAAGTTTATTTTGCAGGTGTTCAGGAAGGAGATGATGTATTTATGAATTGTGCTTTTGTGGCTTGCATGAATGCCAGTAGTTTTAGATAACAAACTACACTGTTGCTCTTGTCATACCATGAAACTTGTCTTTTTTTGCATACAAACAGCCCACACTGATTGATATTAGAAACAGTCAAGATAGTATTTGTTACATCAGTGGGCTAAAGCCCTTGACCGTTCCCTTTAGGGAAAGAGGGAATGCTAATATGTCTTTATGTTTGCTGGTCTGGGGTCATCGTTGTCTCTGAGAATAGCAACGCTCTCTTTTCCTGGGCTAGAGCGAATGAGTCAAAATGTCCTTTTGGTGTCTTTGAAATCAACGCCCTGGGGTTTGGATAAGTCACTCATCAGGATTAAATGGTGTAAGTGCATACAGGATACTCTGAGCATGCTCAGAAACCCCCAGCCCACCATGTAGTCTTACGGGTCACTGGTTTAGTTGGTGTGGTTATGCAGTGAGGCAGCTTGATGGCTTTAATGGCTTAACAAGTTTTTAATTTTTTTTTTTATTTTAACATTTTAAAACCTGATGTAGAGACCGTCGGATAGAGCATGCACACTAATCATGGCACATTTGAAACATGTTTTTTTAATTTGAGTTTTGTTTTTAAATTAAGGAGAATGTTGTTGTCAGGTGTTTGATTAGTGGAGAGCCATTAAGGACTGAGCTGGTTCTAGAAAATGGAAGTGAATGACTTTGACACTTGGCAGCTTGCGTCCCTACAGGGGAAATGTTTCTCACACACCTCTGTTTCTGTCATCTCATTTGTCTTCTGTTTCCACTGTGCTTGTCAAATTTTACTCTGGACTTTACTTTACTCTGATGTTCACACATTTTTCTCCTGATCAAAACCAAAATCCCCTTCCAATATTTAATAACTTTTCCTTCCTCAATGAGCCGATTTGTCTTTCTCTCTCTTCTCTTCCCCTTCTCCAACACACTGATGCATTATTGTTTCTTGCACATGTGTGTGTTTGTTTGTGTGCATTTATGTGTGTGCAGGCGGGGAGGGTAAGGTTGGGAAGGTAGTGGACATTCGCGGCTGGGACACAGAGTCTGGTCGCAGCGTGGCCAGTGTCACATGGTCCAACGGCACCACCAATGTCTACCGAATGGGACACAAGGGCAAGGTAGACCTCAAATATGTCTCTGATGGCCAAGGAGGCTTCTATTACAAAGACCACCTACCAAAATTAGGTAAGGCAAACACATTCCTGTTTCAAAGTATGAATTCTGTAAACTCCAAGTTATTTATTTCTCAGTTGTTGCGGTAAAGCAGGATATTTATAAGTTTGGTGGTATTTTTGTATGACATTTTCAAAACATTACAATGATGTATGACTGCCTACAGAAAGTATAGACATGGTGACCTCAGTGCCAAACTATTGTTTGTGTTTGCTTTGAAAAATGCTCATAAATCTCTCCCTGTTTGTTGACGCTGACGCCTGTCCATCCAGGAGAGCACGCAGAGCTGCAGCGCCAGGAGAGCGCGGACGGCCACTCGTTCCAGCAAGGTGACAAGGTCAAATGTCTCTTGGAGGTGGACATCCTGCGACAGATGCAGGAGGGCCATGGAGGCTGGAACCCCAAAATGGCAGAGGTATTACAGACAGACAAATCACACAATCCTAAACATAGTAACAATAGACAGCTTTACATAGTTCCCTGTTGACTTCTTCTATAATAGAGAAGTACAGAGTTCCCTTGTTTTTTACATGTTAGAATGTACTCTTTGTGTTTTGTGCATAGTATATACTCTTCATGTTCTGGACAAACATGGCCTCACAGCTGAAACACATATGCCCTTTTGAACATGGCATACAGAGTATTTATATAAGTGGCTCAGATGGACATTGGCGTGCAACAGAGTGAAAGAAAACAGAGCATTCAACTCTCAAATCACAGCTGCTAAAGGGAACATTCAGGTCACAGCCATGCAGTGGGAGACCCAGGGTGATACAGCCTATTTGTGTTTGCAGTACATTTGCAGGATTGGGACTGTTCATAGAATCACTGACCGAGGAGATGTCAGAGTCCAGTACAGCAACAACATCCGCTGGACTTTCCATCCTGGGGCCCTCACCAAGGTACTGAGTTACAGATACGTTTCTGTCAGAGGATTTCAGTTCAGAACTTCAGTTTAGTCGGATTATGATTATGAGTTTTAATAGCTTTAACAATTTGATCATCTTTATTTCCACTAGGTGAACACATTCGGAGTTGGTGAACTAGTAAGAGTACTGGAGGACATCGAGAGTGTGAAGAGACTGCAAGCTGGCCATGGAGAGTGGACAGACAGCATGGCTCCTGTATGCTCATTTAGCCTGAAATTTAAAAAAATATTAATGGTAATTTAGTATTAGTCATGATGGCCGCATTCATGGCACTGGTGTGGACTCAAGTTGTGGATCTTTTAGTGGTTTTACAGTCGAGAACTCCTCAAACAATCAGGTTGGTGTTGGTGTTTGTGAACCCCTCCAACCTGCCCAAGACGGTTCAGGGATTAAATGGAGCATAATAACATGAAAGCAACCAAACTCACATAGTCAGAACAACAACTAACAGCACTTACACAGTACATAGCCTGTGGTAGATAGTGTTTTTGTCCCCTCTGTTGACTGTCATGAAAGGGTTAACAGAGAGCTGCATCCTGCCTCTCATTCTACACTGTTTGCCACAGTTATTTTATTTTCCATAACTATTTGGTGACCCCAGAAAATTATCTCACGACCCCTTTGTGGGTCCCGATTCCCTGATTGAGAAGAACTGCTTTATACCAGCGTCATAATACTTCAGAACTGAAGAATTGACTCAACATTGAATGTCAAACCAATGACTAACGACTTAACTTTTGACATTTTGAAATGACCAACCAGTGATTCATTAGAAAAACAAAATGTTCAGCACCGGCACTTTACTTCTGACTTGTTGGTCTTGATTTGATTTGCAAAGCATGACTTCGTAATGACTTTCCTCTGCACTCCGGCCCTTCTAGGTCTTCCCTGTCTGTGTGCGTGATGTTAAAAGTGTCTTGCTGTCTTAAGTAAAGCCTTCATTTGGAAGACACATTCCTCTGTATTTATAATGACCTAATTCCTGAAAATTAGGAGATTAGTTTACAATTAATCACGCTTAGAGCTGTTTCCTCGAAGACTGCCTTGTTGTTTAGCTTTTACCTTTTAAAGAAGCCCTGAAATAAGTCCTGTAAATACTATGAGTGGCTCCCTTGTTTTTTTTTGTTTTTTTTTTGACCCCACTAAAAGTCCTTTCCAACGCATCCATACCACATCTACCTCACCTCCTGTTTTATTCCTAGGTGCTTGGCCAGATCGGGAAGGTGTTGAAAGTATATGCGGATGGTGACCTACGGGTGGCTTTTGGAGGCCAGACGTGGACGTTTAACCCAGCGTGCCTCTCGGCGCAGCCCGTGGAGGTCGACGCCAACCTCATGACAGCCGAGAACCCCAACGAATCTGGAAGTAAGGCCTCTGCCGGGACGAGGGGGCTTCATCTGTAACGCTCCAGCTTCAGCTTTGCCTTCTGCGTGCATTCACTCATCCTCCCACTGCCCTCACTCTCTGCCATGCATGCTTTCACTTACAGGCCGCAACTGTGGCGATCATGGCGACAGCCATGGCCATTCCCTGTCTGTCTTTCTTCAGCAGTGTGTGTGCCGGGTGTCATTTCTTGAAATATTCCTCCCTATAGCATGTAAAGATGTCACTGCATGTCGACAGCAAGAAGCTTTGGCAGCACAGTAGACATTTGTCATCATGTCAGATGTTCTCAGCAGTCTTGTAATCATGACTACATCTATTCCGTGTATGTGTTCACCTCTGTGGATGGGAAGACAACAGTGTGATGTGTGTGCATGGAGGGACATTTTGACTCATTCCTGTGGTTTTTCATTGACAAATCCATTAACCAGTGTGTTTTTCAATTTTGGCTGTCTTGAAGGCTTTCCAACCCCATTTCTCATCATGTTGTACACATTAGACCAATGAGGCTAAATGAATCTTTTTGTCTCATGTGTGTCCCCACCCCCTCTCTCCATCTGCCTTTGTCTGTGTCCAGGTACTGTCATCTCAGTTTTGGAGAAGCTGCTGTCTCAGTCTACAGAGCAGGACAATCCCAGCCGGCTGGTCATCGAGGCAGCACACGGCAGTGCCAACAAAGTGCGGGAGCTGGTGCAGAAGTATCCCGACAAGGTTAGTGCAGCACTCCTTCTCTTTGCTGCAGTCCACTGCCTGTTCCAAGAGCTCATTCCACCAGGACACCAAGACTGGGGGTGGGGAATTTAAGGGCCAGAGACATAGTGTGCCAAATAAGGCAAAGGACACGTTATACACCAGCATTTGCCAGTCTGTCTGATAAAGCTGAAGACTCTGGTGCCGCATTATCCACATTTTCACACCACACCAGAACTACTTTGTGCTGTTTTGCTACAACCCTGTAGGAAAACAGGGGACAGAGGCGTTTTTCTTTCCACCCTTCCTTCCAGCGAACATAAATCCAGTCAATATGTCGCTCTTCCGGCTCTTGGGAACTTGAGTGACTCCCATATTAAAAGATTTACACACACAAACGAGTCAGCGACTTCTCTAATGAATATATAGTTGTTAATTCACAATACAGACACGCATAATGAACAGAGAAATATGGAAATGGAAAGAGAAACCAAACATGAGATATTGATTCTCATAATTTTTTTGTTTGATTGTTTGGTCAAGAAACTCTGAGACTGATTATTAAAATTAAAGCAGGGAGAGGTGGGAGAACACGAGTGAGTGACTGAACATAGAGAGGTAAAAATAATATATCTCCTCTAAAAGAGGTTTTTAATCTCAGTGAAACACTTCTCCTGTTTAAATAAAGGTCTGTTTTATGCCTTACTAGATCTAATGTTATAAGAGTAGGTTTCCCCAAGCTGTTGCTATACGTAAGAGAGATCAGCTGCATGTGTCTGATGGCCTCAGCTGACATCAGTCTTTCAGAAGCTGCAGTGGGCTCAGTTTTAAAGCTGGCTTGTTGGGCTAAACTTTGGTGGTGGAAAAACTGGCAGACATGCCTGCTTTATGCTAATCCAATGCAGCTTTGGGCAAAAACCATGAAGTTTTATGCATGCTGTATGAATGCATATTTCCCCTCTGGTGGATTTGAATATCTCTACTTACTGGGGTCCCCAGATAATATTGGAATTGCACAAATTTGGTCTGCCTGGAAAGCTGATCCTCTTGTGGATTCAATAAGCCCAATTGTATTGATGTGCGATGATGTTCCCATAGTAGCCATTTCAATTATGAAACTTGACCTATCTGAGTGGTCAACAATGGTTTAATTTTGCATGAAGTCTGTGTAACAAATGATATCAACACAAAAACTGTAGCAACAACTTATAAGATATAATAGAGCATGTGGATGGACATTCTATACTTCATCATAATGTTCTTTATACGCTCTAGGCTTTCTAAATTTGAGGCGCTTAAACAAAACACCATGTTGATTACAGGTCGGGCTTACAGAGGAACAGGAGAAGCAGGCCTCATGCACTACATCCTGTACTTTTTTCTTTTCTTGTACCTGACCTTTATTGGCTGTTGCCCATTTTTATTCAGATTTCTGCAGTAACCAGCTTGTGTTACAGGAGGATATCAAGACACCAAAAACAAAGATATCTGCTAGAATAATTGTCCCGACTGGATGAGAAGAAGGAAAAAGATAAATGGTCAAAGTCATCCCACATATGTTTCCGGTTGCGAAAAGCTTTGATTTATTTCATATATTTTTAAACTCATTATTTAGACCTGGACAAAACGAGTCATTTAAAATTGAACATAATGTCATAAAAGGTTGTCAGACAAGTCAAGAATAGCTAAACACATTACTAAAAACATTTATCACCAACCGGTTGATCAAACAAAGTAAAATACATGTATTTAATGCTTAAATTATGTTTATCTACTGCACTCCTACTTATTGGGTCATTCTGTCAATTATCTATTATCTATTTCCTCACACAGCCTGTCCACCTTCCTCTTCACACTTGTTCAGACTCTGTGGCTGCTAGCTTAACTGAAAACACATCCAGCAGTAGCCATTTCAGCTGGCTACCTCCCTGACTGCTCTTTCCAGACACTAAAATCTTTGGTGGTTTGATGGTTAAATGGAAAGGTGGATGGATAAAATCTTCTGCCATCGTACTTGTGTATAATTTTCTCTTTCGAGGTAAACTCCAGATATAGTTACCTCAGATGACCCACTAGTACACTGTAGATTATGATTCATAATATTAAATCGTCTGAGATGTTATTGACACAGCTTGTACTCCGTGATGACTAAACTGCTTATTAGGATTATGTAGGAAGTGAATTACAAACACGGTGGTTGTTGTTGTCCATGCTCAGATTATTACCAGCCAGTGTACGCTCAGCTCAGTTGGAGTCCCGGCCATCACGGCCTCTAATGAATCTTGGACCACGTTTGTGTTCCTGGCAGGTGGATATAAAGAACCAGGGCAAGACTGCACTGCAGGTTGCTGCTCACCAAGGACACATGGAGGTGGTGAAGGCCCTTCTTCAGGCCAACGGCTCCATCGAGGTCAAGGATGAAGATGGAGACACAGCGTTGCACTACACCGCTTTTGGGTGAGAACACACAAACACACAGTTTTCCTGCATTTTAGTGAACAAAGGTAAGACACAGATGTACCTCTACTCTTTGTGGCTTGAGACTAACAGATACACAGCAGAGTTCTTGCCTGTCTTTTTCTTAGTAATGTGATAGTCCATTGACAAAAGTGCCGCTTAATCAGCCAGACACATCTCATCCTCTCCCCACATTAATACACGTTCACGACATCAGCATTTGACAAAATCTAATCAGGAATTTAAACTTGATGAAAATGTCTTCAGTAGTAGCACACCATGAAAACAAAATGGGCTGGTTTAAAAAGTTAATATTAATATTCAACCCCTGAGCTTTGTGAAACTCCCAGTGGATTTTTACAATCTGTATTTGAGTTTTTCATTACTGGTTTGTATTAACTTAATTGAAAGCACTTCATTCACTGTGATGAATGATCTGAATATGTGTCTTTTCGCTGTAGTAACCAGGCAGAGATTGCGCGGCTGCTGTTGAGCAAAGGTGCAAATGTCAACCTCCTGAACAACTCCATGTGCACGGCGCTCCACATTGCTGTCAACAAGGGCTTCACTGACGTTGTGCGAGTGCTGACGGAGCATTCGGCTGACGTTAATCTCCAGGTGAGAGGACGTAGAATTTCTAATACTGCAGACTGGCCTTTGATTGACAATTGATCGACATACAAACCTCCAGTGAAGATTTTATTTGGTGGTTTACTTCTCTGTCATTTTTCTTATGTTTTCTTTATTCCTTACATATTAGTTAACTACATTAACTGGTCTTGATTGATTCTGCACTGTGGAATCGAAAACAGCTCTGGGTACATTGCACCGTTGGCTTTGTAAACATTGTAATAATTAACCAGTTTCCAACATTTGTGTCGTAAGAGAGAAAGCTTGTTTTCAGATGGTAACCCACAGGAATCACACAGTCCATCCAACTCTTCAAAGATTAATTTGTATTACTTTAATGAAATCTAGTGTCTGTGCAGTGTTAGTTGATTTTATGCACATGCTGCACTATCATAGAAAAAGATCTGTGAAAACTCCTTGTGTATGTTTCATGAAATATGACGCCATATTCCTATTTTATCGTATATATTTTAAATATCTTTAAATAAATGACACACAAACTAAATAGAGAAAATACTTACTCAGGCACTGGTCAGGAGGGGTTCTAGAGTGAGCTCAAGACTTAGCATGTAGCCAGTGACTACAGGGGGACCACTGAGTGAGTGTCTGGGTAGCCATTAAGTGAGCTTCTGTTGCAGTGTCTGTCATTTGTTATTGACATGTCACCACGCTGCCCTTTTCAAGCAGTCGTAAACAGACAAATTCAAACATTTATGGCATTTGACTGCGACCATGTTTCCCTTCAGCCCGCAGTCTCATTAAGGCATCTTAATGTCTCTTTTAGGGCATTTTCCAGGCTGTCTAACATGCCTGCAACCAGGCCCAGGATCCACTAACTGCATATATTTTCTGCTTGAGTAGTGAGTGGCTACTCGGCTAAAAACACAGAGTAGCAGCCCAGAGTTTGTTATGGTTTGTGCCACAATGTAGTTGAAATGTACTGCAGCATCCATGACACCAATAATAAAGACCAAAATTAGCATTCATAGTGAAGAATTCAGGTTTACAACAAATTGAGGATATTATATAATCATAAATTGTATTTATTTTGGATAGACACTGTGATCTGTCATCATGATCATAACAAATTTGACAATGGTATTGTACATTTTGCCTCAAGAAAAAAATTTAAACGTGTTGAACTGCAGTCCATCACTCACTGTGCTGCCACCCTAAATGTTCTTTTTCTCCCTGATTAGGATTCATACGGGGACACGCCGCTCCATGACGCCATCGCTAAAGATTTCCGCAACATCATCGAGATACTGGTCTTGGTGCCCAACATTGACTTCACCCAGCAGAACCACAGAGGCTTCAACCTGCTGCACCACGCTGCTCTCAAAGGAAACAAACTGTGAGTAGAGATCATATCCAAAATGTTATAAAAGTACACCCAGGATTAGTTAGTTAGAGATTAGTTATTGAACGTAAAGAATAAGATATGGTAAATAATGGCAAAAGTAGGCACAGGTCAATCTCTAAAAGAAAATCCAGTGCATGTATGGAGTGCCATGTGTGTTCTTTTCAGACTACTCATCTCTTGGTAGTTTTTGGTATCCAATGTGAGCAGTGGAAATAATGGTGCGTGTGTGTGTGGGGGAATCTCTCCTGTCGGTTCAAATGAGGACTCAAAGGTCAATTCTCAACACTATCTGTTACAGATAGAGCTCATCTCCCACACAGCTTCTGCTGCTGTCAGCAGGCCGGCGGTCAATATCAAGCAAAAAATGCAACATTTACTTTTGCATCCTGTTTTCCTACACAATGACTTGTCCTCCAAATTCTCCACAAACTACATTTAGTGTAGTCTGTTTTCAGCAAAGCAGAGCCTGGGATTCATGAGGGGACAAAAATTCCAGAAATCCAAACAAACTGAACAGTGGACCAGCTGATCTTTTCCCAGGGAAGACTTACTCAACACAGCTTTCATGAGTTGGCTTTAGGTTATGTCACAGTGCTTTGGAGAAGGAGCAGAGGAAAAACACTTATTTTTAATGAAAGTATCAAAGATTTTGACTCAGTCCCTCCCAGAATGACACCATCTATTGGATTCTTCTGGGTGAAAGGTCAGCTCAGCTATTTTACTCTACACCAAGGTGCTTGAGGCCAAACATCAATGCTGCCTCACTAACACCTGTCACAAAGGCTCCATTGTCTTCAGACTGTGTTGGTTTTAGGCTGGCTGACAGTGGAGGTTCTTAATCACAAGCTAAACCTTGATGGCGCACCGGGCCAGGCATGCAGAGGCGCAGTGCATACGTGAACGTTCTCACAATGATAAGGTTTCATTCCTCAAACACAACTCTTTATTTTTGGAGTACCAGTGTCCTTCTCTGTACATGTTGCATCACACCATCGCCCACACACATGCACGCGCGCACACACACACACACACACACACACACACACACACACACACACACCATGAATATCCTGGAAATGTAGAGAAAACTCAAAAGTGAATGGTTCCTTTTTATAGCAGTCCTCAGTAGTACTATATTTTAAAATAATGCTATTGATAAATTTAAAATCTTGAAATTATTTAATATGAACAAATTATGTAATTTGTACTTTTTTTCAAATTCTCATGACTCAAACCAGTCTCTCAAACACAGCTCCTTATTTTTGGAATAGCAGCTGTCCTTTGATATATTCAATTCAGCGATTTTTATAATTTTTTAATTTTCTCTATTGTGTACCATCATACTCATACATATGTTGATCTGTGACATTATTTTCCCTTGCAGTAAAATTGATTATATTATTATTATTATTATTAAACTTTGCTTGTCCCATAAAATTATTTCAACATTCCCCTGTTTTTCTAGCTGAGAATGAGTAAAGGGGCTGAAGTATTGTGAGATAAAGTGATGAGTGCCAGTGGCAGTTAATAATCAAACTAGACTCTAGCTTTGAATTGTACATTTAGTTAAGTAAAGTTCAGTAGGCTAACTGCAGGCTACTGTTTGTGTTCAGGCAGTAATGGAAGCATAGAGCACAAAGGGCTTTCCAAAAGAGTATTTAAACAAGGCAACATTAAAAAAGAACTGTCAGTAAGAGGAGTTGGTAGTGAAAGTACTCATGTTAAAGCATCTAAAGGTCATAAAAGGTCATAAAACACTTTTGTCCTTTAATAACAGAGTGGCAGGATGTCAGGAAGACAGTGCAAGTATAACTTTAAATCAGGCTTCCACAGAATATAACAATACATGGCACAGTCCCAGTATGTTTAAGGCAAATCATCTTAGCTAATTTTGATCAAGAAAATCTCATTTTTTTTCTCACCCGTTTTGAAAAATTAACAGGACGATAAGTCTCCCCACAGGTCTTAGTGACTTCAAGTTGATAGATTTCACAGCAAACCAAGTCTGGCTGACCATGCTGAGGTTCCTGCCTCTTTGCTCCAGGGCTTGTATGACCTCATATGAACTTTCCTTCCCAAATTATAACAAAACCATGTAATGGAAAATTGTCCCTGGTTCTTTTTAAAGAGGTGCCATGAAGGAAAGGAAACAAGAATGAAAAACACCAGCTTCACCATAAATTTCCTCCCTGAAGCGATGCCACTTCATTCAAAGTTTCACTTACAAAGTTTGAAAGTGTATTTTGTGTAATGTGATGGATTATATCTTGGAGACCAATAGAGTGGGAGCTCTGTTACTGTCATCAGTAAAGATTTTCATGCTGGTAGATTCCCATAGCTTGGTCCTCTGGTTATTTGCCTGCAGACTCTCCAGCATCTACTTTGGCCAATTTGTCAAGTACTAAACCAGTCAAAAACAGAGTATTAGTCAATCCATTACTCTCATAAAAGGAAAGCGTTGAAGTGTTAAATTCTGACCTCCCAACTTCACCTCCCAATGACACACATTTCCTCTTCACTAGTGCTCCTGACTGTAATGTCAGGACAGCCTTGTACATGAGTGCAATATGGGGAAAAATACAGTCTGCAAGGGATAACGGAGAGGAAAAAGAACGAGGGTAGTGGCCACAGTAGACAGTCATTTACTAAAACGTCCTATCTGTTCTGGCAAGTGTCATATGTGCAGCGCTGGGAGTTTAGGCTGCACTACCCAGCATTCATTTAGCCTGACATCAGCTGCTACGCATGGAGTAGAGATGCAGGATTTACAGTGTTCGGGATTACCGGTTCATTCATGTATCACCAGCAGGCCTGCATTACATTGATACAGGCCAGTTTGTTTGTTCTGGGTTTAATACAAATTTAAATACACAGTTTGAATGTGTGCAGACAGTTGATTGATAGCAAACAAATCTCCTCACGGTTTATCTTCTGTTTTAACTGAGATTCATCATTGTGGAGTAAATTCATATTATTTATTGGAGTTTATAGGATGTTCTTAAACGTTCATCCACCTGTGATGTATACCTCTGCATGGGATATTTTACCCTATTTAGCTGATCATTTCTTTACCGTTCTCATTTTAGAAATGAAAGATGATCCATAAAAGCAGTAGAATTTTGGGGTTTGTTCGTGTAAGCAGCTGTGGCCTTCTGTTTCTTGTTTTATCTAGTGACAGAAAGATGAGAATGTTTTGTTTATTATAGTATTTATTTATTGTGAGGAAATGGAAAAGGAGGGCTAGAGGCCAAGTTCACATACAGTCCTGGGAAAGAAAAGAAACAAGGCAAGCGGCCAGATTTCTTCTGGAGTTTTCAGCTTGACAGCAGAGGCAAATGGATGTACAGGATAGTTAGTCTGTTTACTGTATTTATTGAAAAGAAAGAATAATTGGCTTCTCCTTCCCTCTTTCCTGTGAGCGCACCCCTTAAAAAACTTCTCTTCACTTTCACCAAATTCATTTGTTTCCTGACACTTTGGTCTGTTCTTCCAGATGTTTTTTTTTTTTTCTGGGGTTACTTTGTGCCTTTTGACAGTACAATGTAAACTGTCTGACACACACCAGATTTTGCAACATCAAAGCCTTATATTTTCATTTCTTTCGGAAGATAATTAGTTCTCGCCATGCTACATTTCTTCTGCTTTAATCCAGCTTTGATCAAGAAGAAAGTCACAAATAAGCCTGACTCCCAAAACTCCCAAAATAACCAAATGATGACTTCAGTCTCCAGACAAGTCATTTCCATCATGCCCTCCAGCTGATGCCCTCTAGCTGTTGCGTACGAAAGCGTTTTTGTACAAAACTGCCCTGAAACGTCGGCCCAAGGCTGAATATTCATGAACACACAAGAGTAATGATTATGGAAATAATTCCATGAAATGAGGCGTAGTGGGTACAAAGGTGACACAACTCACACGGCTGAGCCTGCTTCAGATCTGCTAGGGTGAGCTCTTTAGCTAACGATGGTGCTCTGGAGACAACTTGAAAGCAGGAACGATATTTCCCTCTATCAATACTGTCACCACACACACACACACACACACACACACACACACACACACACACACACACACACACATCCACACACCCACAGAGCTGCATTGCAGGTACCAGTGACCTCCAACACAATGTCTCTCCAACAGCCTCCATCCTTAATAATACACTCAGAGGAGATCCAACATATGTGACTGCATATGTAACAAAGCGGCCTGCGCTCTTAGTAATTTGTTTAAAATCTAATGGCAATCTGCTGCTAATGAGCCTGTAAACATTCAAATTTGTTTGTTATCACAATCAAAGGCGCATTAAAACTGTTCCTTTTTACACCGATGCCAAAATACAGACATACATTTGTCATGTTCCCTCTGCAGCACTGGGCTCATTTATCAGGATAATACAGGAATGATGACGTTGTATAGAAGCATGATTCAGAGAGTCTATGATTTCTTGGAGTTTCTCTGATTGTAGCTTCATGAAGGATCCTTTAATGGTGTAGTGTATAATCGACCAAATCTATGAATCTTTATGTTTTTGTCACCTTGAGAATTACCCTTTTATATCTACAGACACCTGTTTCCATGGAGTCCACCATGTTAAACAGCTATTTTCCTACAGAAAACTAAAGACTACACACTTGGTCTAGATAGGGCCACATTTCACGAGTGAAACAAAGGGATTGCAATCAGCAACTATACAACTACATGCCAGAAAATCCTACAAGTCACAAATTAACTTTTTGACTGTGCTTTTGTCGTTAGGGAAACACCAATTGTTAAATATTTTACCGTTGCTGTTTACATACTGTGTTAATTATTTGATGATGTATCCTCCCTAATACATATATAGAGTCAAGTCAAACTGTGTGCAGGGTTGTCATGAAATTACGAGTTAATTCATGAAGAAATCACACATGCATGTCATATACTGTGCACGCATCTGAGTTGTAGGTGAGTGAAATGCAAGTTAATGCCAAAACCATAAATACTTTTAGTTGCTGGGAGCAGAATAGTTCCAAATTGGTGCTGTGAAGGTGCTAGATAGACAGACATGTTATACAAATAATATAATGAAGTAATCATAACTCTAAGGATGATTCTCTAAAATGTATCTCTAATAAATATGTTCACATCGATCATCTGTTCCCCAGTTGTAAAGATTGTTTATGCCTGAAAACCTCCCATACTCTGTGTGGACGTTCTCCTTCTTGTATGTGTTTCTTATTCATGACAGTGTTTTATTATATAGTAATAGACTTTTTACTGCTTTATTAATATAGATTAATAATAAGCTGGAATACCTTATCTATCAACATCCATTTCCAAACAGTGAAATCCAGCAGAGCCAACTTAAAATGAGCCTAACACCCATAGAAAGGTTGGGTCACGTCGCACCCAACGTCCTGGCTGCTCACTAAAGCTGTTGGCTTCAATTTCACACGTCATAAAGCAAGCTCAGCTACGGAGCAGAGGACGACTCAACAGTGCAGCCCGGCCTCACACTGCAGCATCAGTCCGCCGCATCAATCACAAGAGAAGTCCTATAGTCTCACTACACTGAATGGGGTGTCACCCTTCAGAGGAAATGAACTTTGCGAGCACTTGTATTAAAATTAACGTTAAAAAGTAGATTGACGTCAGAGAGGACGGTTCAAGGCTTTTGACCTTGAAAGATTTAAACATTTGTCCTCAGTGGCGTCAGATCAGTGATATTCTGTCCTTATGAAGGATGATAGATGTATACTGTTTAAGGCTTAAAGCGGCAATTTACACTTTAGGTAGGGGCATATTTAAAACCCATCAGGAGGTCATTTGGCTGTATTTAGTGAGAACTTGCTGCCTGTTGTGTCTCAGTGTTTCCTTGTTAGATCGACTTGTTAGCAGCTGCCTCTCTGTCCAAGCTCATGTGATGTACACGGTGGGACAGGATAAAATAAGCTTCATATTCTGTGAGGTTGAAGCTTCCTGCATGCTCTACAGTCTGCAGTGGTGCTGTTGCACTCTCACTGTGTCTGATCAGGTTTATGTATGTGATACTAAGCTTAAATTTATATATGGCTATAAAAATATCAGCAACTGGTATCTGAATCCTTTTTAACAGTCTTGGACAGTAGGTTGCTTTTTTCTTTTTGCAGCAGCAGCCTGCAAAATAAAGGATATGACTGTTCTTAATTTAAGGCGTGAGGAGTGTTGTGCACTCTTCCTAATTAAGTCTTGTGTTGTTTGTCCTGGCGGCAGGGCCACAGAGAAGATCCTGGCCCGAGCGCGGCAGCTGGTGGACGTTAAAAAGGAGGATGGCTTCTCCGCGTTACATCTGGCAGCCCTCAACAACCACCGCGATGTCGCCGAGATCCTCATCAAAGAGGTGAGCTGAAGACTGACGTCTTATATTTTTATATTTTAATATGTAATTTAAACTTTTTGCCATAGAGAATAATAAAATTTGTCCCCCCATTGCCTCCTCTCTCACAGGGACGCTGCGACATCAACATCCGCAACAACCGGAACCAGACGCCGCTGCAGCTGGCTGTAACGCAGGGCCACATCGACCTGGTGCAGCTGCTGGTGGCCGAGGGAGCTGATGTCAACATGGAGGATGAGGACGGTGACACGGCCATGCACGTGGCCCTCCTCCGCCCACAGCTGGCCAACGTTATGCTCAGCCCCACTGTGGGAACCAGCAGCACGGAGGAGAGCAGCGAGGGCTGCTCCTCCACATCGCTCTACTGCAGGGTGAGAGCCGACGGCGAGGTGGCATGTTGTTGACTTGATCTTTACACTGCTTTCCTACTTGTTTTGGGGTATATTCTGGGTATTGTTGGGACTGCTGGGAACTACAGAGACACAACTCAGCTTCCAAACGGTGTAAACACAGGAAGAACTTAAGGCTAAATAAAGACCAGCAAGTGTGTGTAAATAAAGACTGAAGAGACGGTTACTTAAGAGACAATCCACATTAAATGGAGGACTAAAGGTAGAGTATGTGAAACATTAAATGGAGAGTACATATAGGCTGAATGAGGTGTAAATAGACACTAAAAGGACTAAAGGTCTGGACAAAGGATTAATGCAATGCTAAGGAGGTAAAAATAGGCTCATAGTGGCGTAAATAAAGACTTGAGGGATGAGAACAGACTTAGTCTTAAAGCAGGGATGGAACGGTAAACAGAAACAAAGGGATGGAATGCAAAGGTGTCTGTTTATAGTCTGGGGGGCTAATCAGGGCAGTTAGTTGGCTTTTCCAGGTAAATGACGAGAATGGAAAGGAAGTCCGGCTGAATGACGAGAGTTAACTGAGGAGAAAGGACTTTGCTTTCTTGTGTAAACAGGGTAAGAGAGAGGGGTTAACTGAGGAGAAAGTAATCAGAAAGGAGTGTACTAAAGTGGTGCTATATCAAAGTTAAAGCAGGCGCTGCATCTACAGTTTGTCGTTTCCAGGGGAAAAAAACCCTAAAACTTTTAGTTTTAGTGCAATGAAGTCCAAAAATTTAAGACTCATTTTGTCGTCTTTGACTTAAATCTCATATAACTCTCTTTTTCTCTTGAAGATAAGTGTTGGCACAAGACTGAGAATGATGTTGTAGTGAAAGGAGAGAGGAAGCGCTGAAAGGTTGAGAAGTGAAGGGGGCCCACTTAGTGTAAGAATATAGATTTGGCAAAGCGAGAGCTCTAGTTAAGATGTCCGTGATAAATTTAGGAGTATGGTATAAACACACCTTGTCATCTTTCCCCAGAGGATGTCTTGAACTCGGATAGTACCACACTCCATCAATCCAATGAATCTAAGAGAAGCAGCGTGTTACTGTCGGTCCTCAGAGGCACTGAAGTTACTGACTGAATCTCTGACAATGATGACCTGTGGCAATGTTCATATTCATTATGACAAGCAAAGATGATGCTGCTAGCTGAATGACAGTTCCAATGAACCTGAAGGAAGCATGTGATTATTTTACACAGTTAGTTTAGTACCATTAAACCTGTACTGGTTCATATTTTTTGGGGTTGTGGTGAACACACATATTTGGAGCTGTGTTTCATGTGACGTGGCGATTCTAAGTCCAATATTCCCTCTAGTTTTTCTTTCCACCAACTCCTGAGGGGAATATTTGGCTCCTTTGCTGTTGAATGCTCCACTGTGTTCACCAGCTAGGCGCTAACTGTGTCGCTCTATTGTTTGGTGCTGAGCAGGTAGTATACAGTAGGTTTTTTGGGGGTTTTTTAAGAGCTTTGTCACTGGAAACAGCTGCCTGGTGTGCCTGGAAACAATGCCATGAGAACAGTAAGAGGGAAACACAATGAATTTTTGGGCTGGACGGCTAAACAATGACCTGAAACTCACTTTAAAGCAAGGCGAGCTGATGTCACATTGTCATTTTAGACAAACATAGAATTAAAGCTGCAGTCTTTTGGCACTTCAGGGAAGAACTTTTTGAAGTTATGTTATGTCATGTTCGCCAGCTGGTGGCTAACTTTGACCGCTTGCTTGTTTAGTGCTGAGCAGGTAGTGTACAGCGGCTCTCTAAAAACTTTCCTGAATGAAAACGTTGCTGAAGAGAGCAGGGACACAAAACAATGAAGTTGTAGGTCAGAGTTGGGTAATACTTCTCTGTGGATTCATTGCTAGGAAGTGAAACCTCTCACATAACAATTAAACC
This sequence comes from Nibea coibor, assembly GCA_023373845.1. Taxonomy (NCBI): domain Eukaryota; kingdom Metazoa; phylum Chordata; class Actinopteri; family Sciaenidae; genus Nibea; species Nibea coibor. The sequence continues at coordinate 7,163,032 of CM041717.1, forward strand.
CAGTGTTAGTAAAAAAAAGCATCACTTTTTAAACAGAGGATTTGTTCAGCAGATGTTAACATCGTAACTGTATCCACCAGAAGTCACTGCGTCTCTTTTAATCTCATTCATGCTTTCAGAGAGCCGTTCACAAAGAACTAGTTTAATATTCCTCATTAAGAGACCTTGACTCGCGCGCTTTATATGAGCACTTAAAATCCAGTTACATCAGGTGCTGTTGATCAGTGCACACTGGTGAAGAACGTCCTTTCAAGTCTACATGACCGCAAACACCGCAGCTCCACTCAACATCCTGGGCACCTGCCAAGCCAACACACACACACAAAACACACACACATGCATGAAGGTGGCTCAGGTCTGTTTTGGCCATTGTCAGCAGCTGAGTTATTGAGCTCTTCAGGGCTGATTAGATTTGGGTTTATGTATCAGCCTCAGCTGGTCTTACTTCAATTACCTTTTTAATGCTCGCAATCAGCTGCGTCCTTTAAGTTTTTCAAAGTTCTCAACTCCTGCCATTTCCACAAGATCTGTTCTTAGCTTTGTTAAGAATATGTTTGTAGAACATTGTTTTAACTCCAACTTCTTCTCCCATCTTTTGCCTATCCCGTCCTCTCTTCTTGTCACGGTCACGTGTATCCACAGCTGAATGCTTCGGGTCTTCTGGGGAATACCGAGCTGAGTGTTGGCGCAGCCATCGCTTGTTTTCTAGCGCAGGAGGGGGCTGACATCAACTACGCCAACCACAAGGGCAAGAGTCCCCTGGACCTGGTTGCAGACAGCACCATGCTGCAGCTCATCAAGAGCTTCTCTGAGAAACACAGGTAGATATCTGGAAAAAGCAGCGCTAGAATTCATAACTCGTTTTAGAAAATATACTAAATCTGTTGGATTGATAAACTAAAGCGCTGCCGACACCATTTCTCATGCACGTCAACTTTGTGTTCACCTTCAGAGCACGTTGTTAAAGCTGTGTGTTGTCTCTCAGGTTGCAGCGTCTGCAGGCCATCACATGCGGACAGGGCCTGAGCAGTGCCAGCTTGCGGCGGGTCCACACTACCCCCAACACCATGACCAACCTGGTTTTTCCCACGCCGCCTGGGCCCAGTGAATGCCTCATCTGCTCCGAGCTGGCTCTGCTGGTTCTCTTCTGTCCCTGCCAGCACAGCGTGGCCTGTGAAGGTGAGTTTAAAGAAAAACACAGAACGTGGTTATATCTTTTTAAAAAGATATCGTGGATGGCTTTTAATATTGAATACTACCTGATCAGAAGTTGTGATGTGGTCCAGGTATTGTCAGTGTTTGAATCTCCTCACCTGTTTAAAAACATCTTAGAATGTTTCTCTGCGGTTCCCTTCACTTTCTATCTTGGATATTAAATAACGTGGCCAGAATCTTTATACTGTTCATGATTTTTTTTTTTTGTCAAATTGTATTCTCTTTATACGTCTTTATGCATCTCCCTACTGACCTCGTCTTTGTCTAAACAGAGTGTGCCCATCGAATGAAGAAATGCATCAAATGCCAAGTCACAATCACCAAGAAAATTAGACAAGGTGAGAAGAACCCTTTTATTCTTGCTGAGATGAGTTACTAGGTATTGAATATTAGAAGACTGAAACACTGCAGGTCTTCATGGGAGCAGAAAAACTTTAAGAGACAGCTTTTATTTCTTTGTTTGGTTTATTTACGTATTTATTTTTTACTGAAGAGAGTCATGAAGTCCTGCTGGTGTTAAAGAGTCTGACAGCTGTTGGTATGAAGGACCTGAAGGACCTCCTTCTTAAGCTGTTTAAGAACCCCACAGTCAGCCTCAGCCTCAGTGTGTGCGACTTTGTTTCTATTAACATAAAAAAAAAATACTATTATCGTCCCCGCAGACCAAACAGAAGTGGACTGCAGCCCTGGCACCGAGAACTCGGAGCAGCACAACCTGCTGGAGCAGCTGCAGTCTCGCTACCGCCAGATGGAGGAGCGAATCACCTGCCCCATCTGCATCGACAACCACATCAAGCTGGTCTTCCAGTGCGGACACGCCTCCTGCATCGACTGCAGCGCCGCGCTCAAGACCTGCCCCATCTGCCGGCAGACCATCCGCGAGCGGATCCAGTTATTCGTCTGAGCCTCTCTGTCCTCTCAGGCTCTTAACCACCAAAAGAGGATATCGGAGGGGGCTGGAGAGTAGCGTGGGTAGGAGGAGGGGGGGTCAGCTGTTACCTTTTGAAGACCCAGTGACCTATATCTGCCCATCACACCCTCCTGCTCACCACCTTCCCCCCTCCACAATTATCAAATACTCACTCAGCCCATAGTTTGCTTTACTGTAAGACGCTGTGTCACATCGAGTCCACTGTTTGTTACATTTTCCGTAGTTTTCCCTCTTGAGCAGGAACGCGTCGATAACTTTAACTTAATTTCCAGCGCCAGAACTAACGACGGGAAGCAGACGGAGGCGAAAGTTGTGAGATGGTGCTGTCGCTTTGAGTACTCTGATTGGTAATCTGGAAGAAAAAGTCCCCCCACCTCTTCTCTTCTTTTCCTCACTCCCACCTAGCCACCTGTAATCTGTCCTATCTTTGCTGCTTTAAGTGGATGTCTGTTACCCATCATCCTCTCTGGCTGTCTGGCCTCCTCTGTTTACAAGGCTGTGCAGAATCAGTCCCCCTCCCCCCTCCTCCCCGTCTTCTCGCCCCTCAGCCTGTCCTGTGAATTATGTTTGCTCTCATTTGTACCAATCTCTTAATAATCAGTGTTAGTCTCTGCAGAGGGAGTTGGTATAACTAAAGGCTCTCTATATAGTCCCCAACCACTCGCCTGTATGCAAGGGGAAATACACACTATATATGCATGAATATATGCATATTGTAAAGCTGAAAATGACTGTGTTGTCATGGGTGATTTGTCGTTGTTGTTGTTTTATTTCTCTCTGGTTACATTTGTGGTTTTTAATGTACCAATAAGTACAGATTTTATTTATGTGTGAAAGGTGGTATTACTTAGTAATAGTAATCCTTTTTTTTTTCTTTTTTTTTTTTAGTTCGTGTTTGCTTGGCAAAAACGTTTTTGTTTCTACTGAAATTCACCCCAAGCCTATGTCCTCTACTCAGGGTATCAAATCATTGATGGCACGTGTGATATCCATAAAAGGTCAAACAGCGGCCCCCCCCACGCCTCGTCCACACCCACCATTACAGAGCTACAGTGTATGGGATCATTCTTGTGGACAGTCACTGAAAGAAAAAGGTCACGAAGCTGTGCGTAGTGACTCAACATTGCAGAAGAACCACACAGTTCACTTTCTTAACCTTCAAAATGTCATTCTCATTAGTGAAACGAATGTTTGCAGAAGAGTTTCTGCAACAAAGCTGACATTTTTTCTTCCAAAATTCACACGCGCGCACACACACAAAAAATCCATAAAGCATCCCAGAAGCACCAGTCGGCTTTATCTCTGTGTTCGGACAGACAGCATTATACTGGTCTGCCCGTTTGTGTCTGAAGACCACAGTCTGTCTGTCATCTGACTGGTGTAGAGACCCCTAACGAGCAGCGGGTTCACAGTGTAAAGGAGGATACTTGTGTTTTGTTATTTATCCACCAGATGTATTGTAAGATATAGAATCAGAAGGGCAAAAACATAACATCTTTGTCTTGAACCTCTTGTTTCACGTCTACCCTCCTAGTCGAGTTGTGTCAAGAAGAAAAGAAAAAAAAACCCTCTGGAGTTGTAGATTGTACATCATCTTCATCCTCTCTAATGTTTTGGTGTGTTTTCTTGAAGGGCTTATGCATATGAGAAAAAAAACGTATCTATTTAAATTTTTATTTAATTTTTATTTTCTATAATAAGCTTCCAGAGAAAGGAGGGTTTTATTTGTCTTCATTAGATCCCAGATTTTGGGAGAGCCAATGTTAAAGATGTACATTTGAATGTCGGGGGGTGAAAAATGTATCCTGTCTCACTCTGCCTTTATGTGTGTAAAGAAAAAAAAAAAACTGAAGATTGAAGAGAAGGAGCTGGAGAGACTGAGACGCGTATACCACAAGGTTTACTTTGAGGAAAGAACTTTTACATCAGTGCCAAATCGCATGAGGATGTGCATGGGCATGCACGCCCGAATTTATCTAGGCGCACTATGCTAAACCCCTCCGAGCTCAAGCGAGGGTTCAATTATTCCAGCAGTGTGAAGTAAACTAAAAGCAAACTTTAAACGTTACGAACATTTTCTTTAGTTCAAAATCAGAAGTATTATCTCAGCACACTCAGTTACTGGTTTTAGAAGTTGAGCTAATAGTGTTAGCCTCCTAACTTTAGCTGTAATGCTCTGAACCTCCTCATGTTCTCAATGATAAGTGATGCAACACTCACTTGGAAAATATTATCAGTCCCATATTGTTTGGAGCTTTTTACAAGTATATATATTTATATTTTATGAGACATTATCAATCAAGGGACAAGTTTCTTACAGAAATTTCGACATTTTAAGGATTGTCCATTGGTGTCCTAAGTTGATGGGTTTACAGGCCAAGGCAATAATGTTTTAGAAAGATGTTTGAGTTCTTTCTTTTTCTCTCCCCTTTAAGGAGGTGGCTGTGAGGGTGGGAAACAATTTATGTATAAAAACTATTAAAACAGCAAAGGTTACTCTTGGTGTTTGTACAGTTCAGCTCTTGGAGTTCTGATGTTGGCCTTACTGTCCATTCCTCCTCTGTTGATGTTTTTTCAGTTGTATTCTGTACAAAAATATTTTGCAATAAATATGGAACTCTTTTCTAAGGACTTCCTGTAGACGCTTTTGAATTATTTGGATTCTTTTCAGGATGTTCTGAGATGACGATGGTGATGACAGCTGGACATCTTTCAGAAATGTCATATTCCAGTAGAGAGCTACTGTGAGCAATTGACAGTGTGGTGAAAATGTTCAGTAGCTTCTGTCTCATTAGTATTCTGTCTTTATTCTCGGTGTCAGCCCCTACACAAGGACGGTAAATGTGTTAGAAGATCTTTTTTCTTCTCTCAGGAAGACAGTGCTCTTCTTGACTGATTCTGCACAAAATCTTAAACGCAGTGAAGAATCCTGTAATAACTCTACAGTATATCGACCTTATTTATTGAAGACATTAAGTCTTAAGTGAATTCCCAAAATCAACAGGTTAATCTGGTCAAATTAAAAACACTGCACCTTTTAAGTTTTATAAAATCAATCTCTTTTAGTCGAACTTTACTGCCTCCAGTTTGAAAATAAAATTATTCATTTTTTTAATTGACAGGAGCTTTAAAATGAATAAAGATTTTGTTGAATAAAGAAACATTTCTTGACCTATTTCACATCATCATCCGCTCACTTGATTTTCTCCTCAGTTCAGGTAAACAACAGGCGAGCAGCTTGTGTTTGCTGTAACCCATTTAGACTCTTGGGTACCTGTGCAGTGTCTCCAGTTAAATGCTGTTGTGTGCCACTTCTTAGTCCTAATTGTCTTACGGCTCAGATGGCTTTAGCATATGACTCAGCGCTTTAGCTGTGACATCCTCTCTGAGGACAGGGTGACAGCTTTGAACATGCGGACTACCCACAATGCCACAACAGTCCACAACAAATGTCTTTTCTCCTTCTATGTTTGTGTAAAAGTAACCTGTATGCACACAGCCTGTAATTTTTCATATCAACCTCTGAGATATGACATGAAATCAAAGTGTCCTGTCACAATCACATGCAAATCTACGAGGAGAAGTGTTGGTGGAACACGAATTCTACAGGATTGTCCCATTATTCAAATTAATCACATTTGGAGTCAAACTGTTTCCTTTCAGAAATCAAATGATACTTCTAATTACTGAATTATTATTATTATTATTATTATTATCAGATCAGTTTGGAATAAAAAGGTCCTTTATATAAGAATTTATGCATATCTATATATAACGTATCATGAAGGTTTTTCAGTATTTATAGTATATTTTACATATTCATATCTAACCTTTGACCTTCTGTCATATGTAACTGTTAATAACTGCTCTCCTTTATTGTCTTATGAACTCTTTGTGGTACTTTATTTCTATTATCTATGACCTTCTATCATAACACATCAAAATGCAATCTGATAGAACAACATCTATATGTATATAACATGTATAGTAATTTGATCAGCTCTTTTCTGATTCAGTCTACAAAAAACATCAACGTTATAAGCTTCAGTGTTTGGTAACGTGACTATTATTTTGTCCACCTTGTATGTCAGAGGAGCAGAGCTTGTGTGGACATGATGTGATGAGGCCGCCATCTAGTGGTACATGTAAAATCAAAGTATTGTTTCCTGTTGCGTAACCTGGCTGGTTATGGATGTAGCTGACCAACAGATCAAACCACCTAACCACATTCAGAGAACACACATATTTATGGAGGTCACCACCTTTAATCAGTATCCTTAAAATATTTTTGTTCAGGAGTTTTGTCCATTTTATCGTTACACACACACACATTATGATTTCTATATCCATGTTACTCTCTTTAGCTGACTGAATGTGGAGCTGGAAGTGATTTCCGACAGGTAAAGAGAGGAGAACATCAGCGTCTCCTACAGGGGGCACACTTGCTCACAGAACTGCTCCCTGAGCCTTAATGCGTGCTGAAGCTTCCTCTGCTGTCAAAACTCAGTGGCTCAGTTTTCCTCAGTGTTTTCTTTATAATCCGGTATCAGCAATTACTGCTGTCCTACCACTGCGTCAGATAGTTTTGTCTTCAGGATGGCCCTCTGGTGCTCTTCTCGGCATATATTCCCATTTAAACCCTGTTGGTGCTGAGATCACACTCAGCTGATAGCAGGCACCGGACAAAGAAAGGTTTGAAACTGGAAAAGTAACTCAGTGTTGAAGATGAGGCGGCCTGCATATTTGGGTTAGGGTGAATAAGGTCACTTCAGGTCAGCAGTTCAGTCAGGCCTCAGACAGGCTTTGATGTGTTGAGACAGATTAGGAAGACTGATTCACAAAGACCAGTTTGACATAAAGGTTTAATCATGTAGGGAAATATGCTTTGCTTTCTTGCCGAGAGTTAGATGAGAAGACTGATGCCACAGTAAAGTCTGAACATTGAACATGAAGCTGCAACCAGCAGCTGGTTAGCTTAGCTTAGCACAGAACCAAACAAGCCTTCAGGAGTTTGCAAAGCAACCGAGCAGCAGGCTTGAGGAAGTCACTGCGTCAAGACATATAATACATGCACAGTACAATTCACAACCTGTCACACCAATTTACATATGGCTTAAACAAACAACATAACATGTTTCAGAGCACATGGACTTTGAACAGTGCAGCTAGCTTTTTGCAGCTATTATTCAATCTGCTGCCCAGGAAATCAGTATCACTTTGATTAGGGGGCGTTTAGCTTAGCTTAGCTTAGCTTAAAGCTAACTTGAACCCGACTTGCTATTTCTGTTCCACACTTATAGTCCCCTCAAACACATTCGGATGTGCTCGCAGCTGGGGTCAATACACTTCGAGGCCAGTTTAAACTGGCAGTGTACTGCGTGCAAACAGCAACCTCCGGTGCTGGAAATGAAGCTAAAATGAATATGAAGTGTTTCGTTTGTTTGTTGGTTTGCAGAAGTGCTAAAAACTGTAATTTGACACAAGCTGCAGAAGTGAGCCAATCAAAGAATAAGAATAATTTGAGAGCTTTAGATGAGCTGATTTATAAAGAGAAAGACTTTTTTTGTAAACTGTGATGAAATTTATAGAAATGTTCCTCAAATTAATGAAAATGAGGCGAGGTGCATTTAGAGCTACAGTCAGAACTAATCTCTTTTCTTACACTTTACTAAACCCATAAATTAAAATTAGTCGACTAAATGTGCTGTAAAATCTGTATTAATCAACCAGTATTGGACAAAGAGACTAAAAAAAATACCATATGGTATTTGAGTCAAAAGACAATGACGAACACTAAAGCAAAATGTTCAGTCAAAGTTAACACTGATGTTAACTGTAGCTTCATATTATGAGGCTTTATGTTATGTTATTGACATTGGTGATAAATGAGCATATATGTAAAACATAAACACAGACGGTTCACAGTCATACATGCAACATTCAAATTTATGTTCCTATATTTTCACAGAAATCCACTGGTTCCTGACTCAACAAGGAAGAGACGACTTCTCTACAGGACGTTGAATGTTAAAGATATCACAGATTAGACGTTGTATTAATGGAGTTTGTAGGGGGGTTAACTACCTGTTGGTGTTCTGTGACCTGTTCCTGTTTTCTTTCTGAAAAAAATACATGGTTGTAAAGACAATAAGGGGAAATCGTTTAGTTTGAGGTTTGACATGTCTCACCCTCATGCTGAAATTTAGTAACTTACTGATTAACAATCAATGTACAAACCTTGGTTTTTGTTCCAGGTTTGCTTCATTTCCTCTTTAAAAAAAAGTGCAGCCTGTGACTAGTTGACCTGTTCTTTCACTCAGTTCACTCAGCCAGCTGTCTCCTACACCATAATAACGTCTTATCAGTACATTTCAAAAATCTCCTGTACCCCACCAGATGTCACTTTTTAAAACTGTGGCCCAGCTGACTTTACTCTGCACCTGAACAGAGCTTTTGTTTGATCTTAATGCTGCCTTTGACACTGTATGTTTGACTGTTTATAACTGGAGGACAGTCTCAACATTTAACAGGAAGCCCTCTGTTTTTGCAGGAAACTATTCCTTTTGTTCTATTGTCCATTACAACACAACATTAGATACAGTTTTTTTTAATATATATATAAAATGTCTGCAGAATATCCTGATTTGTTCGCTCAGTTTGTGTGTGCCTCATGTCTTTCTAGGTTGTGTCTTATAGCTATAATATCTTATAGCACGGTCGTGTTTACTGTATTGGTTACACATTGTTTGTTTGTATGGTGTATTATTTGTTCTTTTGCTCTTATTATATTTATATCAATGAATCCCATAAAAACACCAAAACTGACCAGTGATCATACTAAGTCACTACATACATACTACCACTACATAAGTGTCGTTTAAAAAAAAAGTCCCCAACAAATACATTATTCATTTCTGTCTGATTAGCGTTAGTTAAACCAACTGTTTTGGGTCAGACATTCAGTATGTCAAGTACTGTTAGTTTGTCATCCTGCTGACATTTATTTCACTCAAATTCAACTTGGATCAATTTATATTAGTTGCTTCCTGGTTTGGTTCATTATTCATGTTTGGTGCCAGAAAATAAGAGAAGGAAATATTATTTATTTTGTAGCACTGCAGTGTTCAGTCTGATTTATTTCAGGCACACACACACACACACACACACACACACGCGCGCGCACAAACAAAATGGGAAAACATTTATAATGAATGTTTTATAAGAAGGCACAACTAATTAATAATATTAGTATTGCTTTAATTTGGTTAATACATATAAATGTGTCCAGTGCTTAAGACTAAGTGCCATGAAGCTGTTGCTGGATGCATGATCCCCTGAGAATCCATCCTGTTTGTTAAGGTGTGGTACCCTGAGTGAATCCACATGTACTCCTCAGGTTTTAGCACAAAATAATATCTCTGCTCCTCTTTGTCCTCTGGTCTTTACACAGTTGTTAGGTTTAGATGTTTTGGTGGAAAATACCACAAGACACCGGGACTTTTCCTTTCCTTTGGCTTGTTTGGTGAATTGACTCCCCTGCAGCAGGAAGAAACCAGCCATTCAAGATGAGGTGGCTTTGTTTACACTGTCACTAAACACCTGTTGTCCCATCAACAAGTTGAGCTGCATCAGTTGCTTTTCATTTGAAATATGAACAAAAAAAAAATCACCAGCAGTTAAACAGTTGCTGAGGATTCGCTGATGTGGTTTGTGTCTTGAGACCGGGTGGTTTGGATGGGTGGAGGGGAGATGGATGCCATTGTTTTGTGGATGCAGCAGGTGAGAGTTCCTCACAGGGTCCTCGAGTTTCATCTTACAGCAGCTAGTCTGAGGGGGAAAGAGCAGATGTTGATAAAAGACAGACGTTTTTTTTCTTCCGAGCATGAATTTTACAGACAGAGCAGGCCGATGGAAAAACTGACATTAAAAAGGACACACAAACAGCAGCTTCAAGCCAAACTGTGAGAGAATTATGTGCGTCAGTTGTGTATTCCACCACATTTATCACATCATGATAAAGGTTTGTTTAAATCAAATGAAAAGCTCAGTTCAACTGCTTCATATCACTTTATGATATGATATGATGATGTCATTAAGGTGTTTCTACTGCTCTGCTCAAAATGGACAAAATAAAATTGAAAAAATCAGGGTTTAATGAAAAATGCAGCTGAATTCCATGATTTGGGGTTTTGACCCATACTAAGCACTAAAGGTCAGGATGTCTCCGTCTACACTGCTTTGATTTGAACCTTTCTGTTTGAATCTGTCTCTTACATTTCCCAACACTGTTCAAATGCAATGCTAAATAGCAGGAGCGCCCCTTTAACGCAGCACATGACTGTCACATACTGACCTCGATTTAACTTTAGAGCGGTGCCACAGCTACAACATAAAAACCAAAAGGGGTTCACGGATACAATAGAAATAAATATGATACCACAATATTAGTACAGGAACACACCCTGTAATGTGTAAAGTCCCAGAATCTGTCAGCCATCAGCACCAACGGCCGACATTATATTACATTCATTTGGAATGCTTTTTTCTTTCAAAGAAACTTTTGTAGCAATTTGGGGTTTAGTGTCTTCCACAGGGGCACGTGTAGACAGGAGGGTACAGCCAGCCCTTCACCTGAAACATTAGAGTGAAAACATGACTTATCTGCGATCTCGTGACTGTGAGTGAATGAATTTGTTACAAAGAACCCGCACGCTGCCAAAAGTGAGCGCTGTTTATGACTTTCAGTTAATCTTAACCTCTCTCGACTCGTCTTCCTGCTTTGTCGGCAGCCACAGTCAATTCTTTGTCATTGGTGGTTAATGATTGACGGCACTCAGGTTTAGGGTGCTTTGTTCTACCTTCATCCCAATCAGAGCACTGCTACTATAACAGAAAGTACATGTGCATTATGTTTAATGATGAAATAGGACCTTTTGTACTGTTCAGATTCAGGAGGTGGGATGTACGGTGAGCACATTGTTTTTCTCCGTCTCCCTTGCTCTCTCCATCCTCCCAGGCTGGCTGCAGGCACCTGGTTGCTACGATGGGATTCCCACTGATGCAATATCAGCCAAGCTCAGCTCAACTCTCTGGGTACGTGGGTATAGTGTAATTCTGGTCTGAGGTGTTTTCGATCACGATATACCAGCAGCCAGTTATTCTGTGTATATTCCAGCTTCATTATTACTTTTATTCAACAGCTCCAGTGTGACAATAAGTCACCTGAACAGCCATGTTTCCATGCATAGCCTCCTTTTAACTCCCTGCAGACCGGCCCCACCTTTGTGTTCCTGCTTAACACTTCAATAGCTCACCCATGCCACGACTTGCGAACCCCCTCCAAACCCCCCCCACCCTCCTCCCCCTCCATCCTGCCCTCATTGTAGTCAACCTGCTGTTGCCTCGGCCCAGAGTGCCTCTGTTGCTGCGGATTTGTTAAGAAGGTGGTCATTACGTTTCCTATAGGATAATACAGCCCATATGTAGAGGGACTCACCGCAGCAGATGGGTAAAATAGATGAGAAGCAGGTTAATTAAGGCCTGATGACATCTTTATGACATGTGGTACCCTTTCTTCCGGGATTAACAAACTTAAATAGAAATAAACTGTTGGGAAGACCAACCTGTTAAGTTGTTTGGAAACCGTCAGATACTGTCAAGATTTCCCTTTTGGTTCACGTAAAAAAAAGCAACAAAAAAAAAAAAACACAACATTTTAAAGTAACCTGATGCTGGTCGTATCTGTCGGTTTCTAATTTACAAATTGTAGAAAATTTGTCTTAGTTGTGCCTGATGCTAAAGACAGTTTTGCATCATGGTTTGTTTTGGACAAAAACATTGTCCAGCATTGTTTGTTTGTATGGTGTTTTATTTGTTCTTTTATTATATTTATGCTGTCAACGAATCCCATGAAAACACCAAAACCAACCAGTGATCATACTAAGTGACGTCTGTGTAGCTAAAGCCTTATTAGCTTATCCCTCTGTGCCTCAGAGCTCCATTGTTGTCCAAAAACTATAAAATACATCAATGAGCATCACTGTTGTTGCACAGAACATGTTTCTTCATTACTATGAACACACGCTGTAGTTTGTGTTGCAGTCCTGTTCCTGTAAATGTGTACTAATCCATGCTAAAAAAAAAAACAAACAAAAAAAAACAGTCCCCAACAAATACATTATTAATTACTGATTATCGTAAACCAACTGTTTTAGAAAGTGATTTGGGTCAGACATTCGCTATGTCAGGTACTGTTAGTTTGCCTGAGGGGTTATAGTTTTTCTATGCTATCCTATTTCACTAAAATTCATCTGATCAATTTATATTAGTTGCTTCCCAGGTGGGTTCACTATTCATGTTTGGTGCCACAAAATAAGAGATGGAAATATTTTATTATTTTATAACACTGCAGTTCAGTCTTATTTAATTCACACACACACACACACACACACACACACACACACACACACACACACACAAAAACAACATTATAAAGCAGTCCTGCAGCTGTTGGTCACCTGATGCTGGTCGTCTCTGTCGGTTTCTAAGTTACAAATTGTAGAAGACAAAATTTGTCTTAGTTATGTCTGATGCTAAAGCCAGTTTTGCATCATGGTTTGATTTGGACAAAAGAGGTCAGGAAGAGACCTGAGCACGACAGAGCAGCCTTGTCTCCTGCAGCTGGTACTGCATCCGCTCAGTGAATGCAAAGTTATTTGCATAGGAAAATACAAGTGATGTCTTTGGAAGAAGGGGAGTTTGACCCATCACTGGAGGATTTTCCAAACTGGATTTCAGCAACAAGTACAGTAGGCCTAATGCTCACTGATGCTCTGACTGTACTGCGACATGTAGAAAGTGAATTACATGTTGTTTTACAGTTGTATTCCACCATTCTGGTGGCTAATCATTCTAATTTAAGGTGTATGATCAATACAAGCCATATACACAAGTGCATGAAAATGAAAAGAGCTACTGTTAGTGCTGAATTACACAAACACTTGAAAAACAGGTTTAGAAAGACATATCGCTACTAATACTTCAAAACATTAGTGACTACAGCCCTGCTGGTGGACACGCCACCTCTCCCACTCATACAGGCTGACTCATTTGCCTCTGATGCAAATATCAACTGACGTTACTGCAGTGACGATACAGCTCGGACAGCAAAAAAAAAAAAAAAAAAAAAAAAAAAAAAGTTGCTTCAGGCAAAGCAGAGACAGATTTGACTTTAGGTATCAGACACGGATTTCCTGTGCACCTGGTCAAACTTTTCTTCTATTGAATGCCACTCATTATTCTATTGTCATTTTTAACCATTATTATGAAAATAATAATATATCCTAATTATGAGATCTGTACACGTATACTGATATTATTGCCATTAAAAATTAAACCAGTAATGTTTGGATCCTCTTCACAAAATCCTTAGAGGCATGACTAATGTAATATTACAATTATTAATTGTGTAACTATAGAAGTTGGACATGCTTTGCTAGTTTATCTGCTTTCTGACATCACTGGTGCAACTGAGTCAATTCTACATCCCTGCTATCAACTTCATCCCTGTTTGGAGTGTTGTTTAACACAGTTGGTAGAGCTGCCGCCCCATGTACAAAGGCTGCGGCAGCCCAGTGTTCAAATCCAACCTGTGGCTCTTTCCCGCATGTCATTCCCTGTCTCTCTCTCTCCCCACATTCCTGTCACTCTTCAGCTGTCTCTATCAGAAATAAAATCCAAAAAATAATCTTAAAAAAAAAAAACAACTTCATCCCTGTTTGGCTTAGCCTAAAAACTAGCAGGCTGATATAGACCTATGAGAAATAATAGATATTGTCACAGCTTCAAAACTGCAACATTTACAGGCTGCATATTGTTGAGCTTGTAGAAACAAAAGTGCAAAATGAGACTATATGGTTTCAAATCCATCTCAACATTTGACAGGAAATGTGGGGAGAGAGAGATGGGGAATGACATGCGGGAAAGAGTTACAGGTCAGATTCAAACCCTGGGCTTCTGCAGCAAGGACTGAGCCTTCGTACATGGGGCGGTTGCTCCACCAACTGAGCTAAACGACACCCCAGATCCATTTCAACATTTATGAATGTTACCACAACTGAAAAAAAAAACGTCTTGCAAGGTTGCTGACAACAAAACCTAGGACTAGGGATATGTTGCTGGTCTGAGTGACAGATACATGAGTTTGTTCGAAGTGAGGCGTGAGCTTCACCTACTGTTAGCTCAATCTGCCTGTCACCACCTGCTGTAGACTGAAGACCTCAGTGTGCTTCAAATGAAGCATACCACCCTCTGGAGGTCGAAGTAAGATTAAGATGTAAAGTGCAATTTTTGTAACTTTAGGAAAATACAATCATGTCTACTTTATGCAGCGGTGGTGAGGTCTTCTGGGGTGAGAGGGTTGAAAGAGTTTGAACTTCTCTCAAGCTTTCTTTTTTATTATTGTTCACACAACTACTTCCATCACTCTTTGTGTGCACAAACAGTCCAACACAATGAACACCTTCAACGAAAGATTGTCAAGGATTGTCCACATTTGTTTGGTTCATTGCGTAGACCTCGCCCCTCTCTATGACAATAGGCTTTTCAACCTGCCTTTGAATGTTGCCATTCAGAACACTTTTACCTGTACACATGGTCTGACGTGACTTTGCATGAACTGGTTCCTTTTGAGCATACCCTGGCCTTTAAGAGCTGCCAACAGGTGCTGGACAACTAAATGGTTGTTTGTCAAGAAATACTGTAGTTTCAGTGGCGTAGCAGATTTTAAAATCCTGTGATGAGTGAACACAATGACGTGTAAGTAAGCTTCCAGTCTTTATGCTAAGCTAGCATGCTAACATGTTCCCTGTACTGGACACACAGCGATAAAAGTGATAGCTTCTGATGCAGAGAAAGACAACAAACAAGGGTATCTCCCTAAATGCTGGGTGTTCTTTTTAAGTGTGAGGTCTATCTGAGTGCTGGAAGCTACAACACCTTTAACAGACTGAGGATTGTCAAGTACGTCTGTATACATGGCTGACATTAGGTGATGCGCTGTTCTGATTACTTGAATAAAGAAATAATGATAATAGCAGCGTGAATCTGTTGGGGGAAGCTCCGAGTTACATACACGCACGCACATGTGCGCACACATCCTCCTTTGAAGTGTGTGTGTGTATGTTGGCGTGGTCTCTGTCTGCGGTCCCCCCACATGAATAGAGCCGGGCCTTGTGCAGTCGACAGCTGTCTCCTTTGAACGCCCAAAAACAAAAAAAGGCCTTAAATCCAGAGACCTCCCTCTTTCATGTGTTCATCTGATACCACTCTTCCTCACCTTACTGTCACTCCATTCAGCTCTGTGGCCCGAGGCTGCAGCTTGTAACTGCGCCGAGTTCAGCCTGTGGAGACCATGGACTGGTTTGCTCTCTCTGAATGTTTCTGAGAGGGAAAAAAAAGAAAGTTTCAGAAAGAGCAAACTTTAGCTGGATCAGACAATGAACAGATCTGTAGCACCAACACAATTCATCTTAGCTGCTGATGTTAAAGATTGTGGTTTTCCCTCCGCTGATGGAAGAAAAAGACCCGAGACACAAATTTGAACTCACAGTTAAAGATAAAATAAACTCACAGAGGGCTAAGGAAAGAGATAATGTGTCTGGTACAGGTTTTCTCTTGATTTTCCTCAGTATATATATATCTAGGAAATGAATCATAAACCATAGCAACGTCAATCTTTCTCATGCATACAGATAAGCAAGTAAATTATATTCAAGCTCACCGCAAAAAAAAAAAAAAAAAAACAGATCGCAGCACACGAAGAATTGTTTTACAGTGACAGGAAGGGGTTGTTAACAGTATTCTAAGTTTTGTTATTCCTATGCATCTCTGATCTATTAAAACAGCTCTGCTCTCTGCTTTGGGTATTAAGCTGTTTTTGTTCAATGATTTTGCTTCCCACACAATTTAAATTCCATTTCAATTTCCATTCTTGTCTGGTACCTGATGAGCAAGGCTGAATTACAAGCGGGGGAAAAATCTGCATGGAAATAGAGCCCCAGGTTCATTTGGGGGTCCACTAGCAAATGTTTGTCCTGCTGCCTCCCAACTGGTTAATCCGGCCATGATGGTGAGATACAAAATTCACTGGGTGAAATGTAAAAACTTAAGGTAAAAGCTTTTCTCTTCTTCTTTCTCTTCAGAGTGGGAATTAAGGAGGCACCACTGACACAATTATATCTGGCATCAAAATGTTAGCAAATCTGTTATTTTAAGGCAGAACAGTTACAAAATGTTGCTTTAAAGAAAGTTTGTATTTTTTCTCAGGCTACAAAGTTACACTTAAACCAGTCTTCTCCTCATTATACCTCCCATACACCTAATGCCCTCTGAGGAAAAAAAGCCATAGAGGAAAGCTAAAAATAGTGTATTCGGAAGAAGGACGGGGAGTCATGGTGGTGTGTGTGATAACCCAGCTGGTTGGCCCTCCTTGTGTCCGACTGCCTCCCATTCACTGAGGGTAATTAGAAAATCTGCAGGGCAGGATCTGCCATGTGTGTGTGTGTGTGTGTGTGTGTGTGTGTGTGTGTACCAGCATGCCGTTGAGTGTGTGTTTAGCCTGTGTATAAGGAGGCTGAGGCCCAACACTGTACCAGGCAAAGGTTTCCACCGAACCGTTCTTGCATAACTCAGTGAGTGATAACAACGGTGCATTCCTCTCAACACACATCACAGCTGCCAACATCTTTGCCTTGGTTTTTCCAAGTTCACATTTTAAATACAGTCTGCCTCACAGCCCTGGATGAGCGAGAGTATTTTCTCTTTCTGAGACATTAAGGAGGCGATGGGAGTTTAGGCGACATGTTTGAAGATTCTCTCTCTCTGCCTGCTTTTGTCTGGAAGAGATGGAGAGATTGAGTGATCCTCGAGGTCAGAGGTCCCATTCATCAAAAAGGTAGGTCAGCTGGGGTTAAGGCTGAAGGTGTTCCCACATCTATTCAGTCTCTATACCCTCCGACCTGATGGGAAACAAACTGGAAATAGACCAGGGACGTTTGACTGATGAGACATGCACAGACTGGGGCTTTGTTGGCGAACTCTGCTCATATTTTATCCTTAAGAAGCTGAGATGAACTGCAGTTGGACGTATAGTGAATAGATAAAGGAAGATTATGAGTGCATTTGCTAGATTCAAACAGTTTTTGTGCTGCATTGCATCGTTGTTTTTTTCCAATACTTTCCAGGATGTTGATTCAAAGCCTCTTTAACGCCAGCCTCTTCCTGAATGATCAGAGATTAGACTCTATAAACACAGTGATATACAGTGTGCTGGCTGTAAAACACCAGCCTTACACCAGCGCAGTGTATACACTCTGCTTGCCAAAAAAAAAAAAAAAAGACTTTACCTGCAACTTCAACACTTTGTTACCCATCACTGCTGGATGAACAGCTGGTCTCCATGGCACCTGCTCTCCCATAGGCTCTCATGGGAGAGTGTCACACCTAGCTGCTTCTTTTTGATTGGCCGGAGACACTGGATGAACCTACTTGCATAGCGTCTGGAGACCGCAATGTTGACAGAGTGGCGCCCAAATCCAAAGGGTGTGTTTGGAGGGTTGTAAAATTCTGGCTGAGCTTTGAGAGAGCTGAAGGTGTTAATGTGTAGCTCTACTACAGTGACAGATCTGTGTATAGCAGAGCCCCGTGGACTTTGATACTCATTTCTTCCTGATTCATAGAAAAGAAAGAAATCTGCCAATCATTTACTTGCATACCGACCCGTATGAATTTAGAGCACATTTGTAGTCATTCTGGGTTGGGATTTTCCAGACTGGGATATCTAGCACTATTCAACCGTACTTCCTCTTATCCCTCCGGTGAAGTCAAATATTTTACCTGTAGTTCATGACTACGCTAACTGTTACTGTTACAGAGAATTAGCAAATCACACAAGCCCTGTCTCCAGTCTAATTTCTGTATTATAAAACAGATGAGTTTTGAGGCCTCACGGTCAGTGACATATTTGCACAATAGAGAGTAATCAGTACACTGGAAGAAGAGTTTCCTCTAAAACAACCTTTTCAGTCCTTTTTCATTTACGGTTGAGGAACCTGAGTGTTGTCCGCACGAGGAAAAAACACTACAGATGTTACCGAAGTCATTACCTTTATCTGCATAGATAAAATGTGAACATGACACACTTTCACTTAAGTGAGTCGATAAGAAATCAGCGTTCCTCCATGCAGATGAGGTTCTGATCAGCCATAACTATAATCAGCATACTCTGTGAGAATCCATGCTTTTTAAGATCTCTTTTCTGATATTCTCCTCCCTTGAATGATTTTGTTCTCTGTGTAGGCTGGTTGTAGCTCTCGGTATCTCCCCCCACCCCATCTCGCTGCTTAGGTCAGATGTATATTTTGGCCGTGGTCATCAGCATTATCCAGAACAATAAATTTCTCTGAGCTATAAATCTCACTTAATTGCAACTTTCTTTTTTCACTCAGCAGTAATTTAGTGCCAACAGACAGTGATGAGAAACAATGCTTTCATGATGGTTTTATATGCTGAGCTCATGCAGAAATAAAAAAGAGTAAAAGGACGAGGAAACATGCAATGTATGTGCAGAGACAAACACAACCGAGTTTGTTGCTGGTTTCTTCGTCATGATTCCTGTCAGGATATGATTATTGCAGCAGAGAATAATCAATAATGATAAACAAGTCCATCCAGTTTAAACATGCAAATATAGACACGACAAGCTGCCGCCGATATGCAGGGAGTTTGTGTGACTGTTCTGTGTTAGGGCCAGCTGTGGCGTCTCAGTAGACTGCGTGATGGCTCCATCCGGGCGACGTTCGGATGATTTTGTGGGAGTTGGACGGTGCTGGACAAACTCTTTCATTACAGAATCTGGTGCTTTTAATGTGAAACCCTCTCTAACTAGACAAGTACTTGCCTCTTGATTTGGCTCTGTTTGTGAGGGTACTTTTTCATATCATGCAGTTAACTATCATAAATATAAGACTATGTTAGACTTTCATTGACAGTTTCTAGCTGCTTTTAGCAGAAAAAAATGCTGCTTTGATGAGAAAAAGGATGTTTCACAGTAAAAGGTAACTAGAATTTTTTTTTCTCTGATTTGTTCTGTTTTCGGTGAAGCAGGAAGAGCTGGGGACGGTTTGGGGAAATGTCGTCATATGTTAATCACTTTTTATTTGATTTAAGATTAAATTGCAGTGGCTGACTTCCAGTTTTCTTTAGTTACCTAAAAATATGATTTTGTTTTTGTCGCGGCCCTCACCCTGACACACAGAGGAAGTGGAGCGGTACAGTACACATGCGAGGGGTGGAGGGGAGGTGGGGGCTTTGTTTCTACCTTGGTAACTGGCCCCAGTGGGCTTCTTCCTGGCATTGCCTTCACCTGAACCCTGCCTCCCCAGAGAGCCTCCACATCACAAACACGTCTTGCATCATTAGCAAGACCTGCTGTTACCCTGCAGCCAGACCCCATGATACACTCTATGGGAGAGATCAGTGGTTACCCAGCACGCAGTGAATGTACTGTACATGTCATCTATGTCCAACAGTGAGACAGAAGGATGCAGCTTTATGTTAAAGGTACCATAATGAAGAAGAAGCAGAAATGATAGAGACAGTAATAATTTCATTAGGCCGAGGTCAAACTTTCAAGATATTTCAGATCACTTTAAAAATAATATGTCATAAACTGATGGAATACTCCTTCATGACCCCTTATCAATGCAGTGTGATGATCTAGTTTCATAACTTAACATAAAAGTAACATATTAAGTAATTTATGATGTAGAAATGAGACCTCATCACCCACATTCTGACATCCCCAAACTGGCCTCCAGTTCACTTCAAGATGAATTTCAAAATCCTTTTAATTGTCTATAAATCTCTCCATGATCTCGCCCCCACTCATATCTCAGAACTTTATATTTGCTTTTAAAAGTGCTATATGGATGAAATAAACGTGTGTATACGGTATATAAAGCTCACACATTCTTACATACATATTCAAGTGTTCTCATACATTTCCCTTGAGTCTTCTTCTTCTGTGCTAGTACTTATTTCCTTTGGAAATCTTCCACAGCTGTGGTTCCCAATCGGTTTGACTTGTGACCCCTGAAAAATGAAGCAATGCACACTGGATAGGAGTCAGTGAGTTTAACCAAAAAGTCATTTCCCTTGTTTTATCTCTATACTTTTAAAGGCCAAAATAAAATCAGCAATTCACAAGAGAGAGAGAGAGAAAAGAAATATCAATAGGAAAAAAAACAAATAAAAAAAGTTGGTTATTTAGAGGCTTGATGCTAACTGTATTGGTGTCAGCATTGGTGATAAGATGAATGGATATGAAATGTACAATATATGAATATCAAATATGCAAATTCACATTAACTTTGTGCACTTTGACCCGTCTCATCTGTAGAATCTGTAGATTTAAAACCCGGTTGAAATGCTGAAGTCCATTCACAAACAAATGAAGGAATTGAGATACTCAGACTCAGTTGGAGTTTGTTCTAAAATCAGGTTATTATGCCAAATGTAAAGAAACTCAGTGACTTCACTTACATGGCTAGAGTCTGGTGAAGATCTGTTGGTGACTTCTCTTTCATGTAGAGCCATATAGACCTACAGGAACTTTTCCAGGAAGCCAGGAACCGTTTTAAGGAACACAGGCGATTTACCTGCATTTCAAATAGAGGAAACATTAAGTTCAGTTCCTCTGACATGGTTCCTGGCCCCCCAAAAGTACCTTCTCCAGAATAGATGCAGCACTTCCTGATGGCTAGGGAATTATCAGCTGCATGATTGGTCAAACACAAAGCACGAGGCTTGAAGTTTGCAGCTACACAACAGCAGCATTCATTCATACAGCGAGACAGTAAACAGAGTCTGCTGGTAGTATCAATATTAGGACTAGGGGAGGACATTTCTTGTGAAGATTATTGACATTCAAAAATCATGTAGTCCACTTCCTGTCAGTTGCGTGACTACAAGAGCAAGGTGATGGGCTCAAACAAAGCTGTTGTCACGGCTGTTTAGATGTGGTGGAAATGCAAACTTTGTACAAGAAGGACTCATTAGTTCCTGGTACCATTCAGTTGAAAAGGGCTAACTGTTCTGATCTTAATTACAGTCCCACTTCAAATGAACATTAAAAAGAACATTAAAAAGAGAGACAGACAGTAAAAATTTAAGCCAGTTATCATTCTTATATAAAATCTTCTCCCATAAAAATAGTTTACTGGACTGACCTGAACCAAAATGGATAACAAAGGTTAATTCACACAGGAAACGTTGTGTTGCGCTGAAGTGATTATCAGCTGCATGTACAGAATAAAATTTCGCTTTCTGAATAATCTTGGCCCTGAGCCTCGTGGAAAGGGCACTCACCTCCTGCGTAAGTGCTTTTCAATATTTGTTATGCCTGAATGAATTCAACATACACTTAAACTGAAGCATATAGCTCCTCCTCTGACATTCATTGTCATTCTCTGCATGCTAATGCCATAGTAAACACATTACACAGCGAGCTAATTACACCAGACCGAACAGAAAGTCTTTTTTGGAAAAAACGGGCAGGTGTGTTTGGAGATGGTATGCTATCATAGCACCTCATAATGCGCTCAAACTGAACACACACAAACCCTTTAAAGGTTGACAATGCCTTTTCTGGCTGTGAGGCGGGCGAGGCCGACACGCTATTTAAAGTAAGGCACAATGAACGATGACCTTGAGGTCAGCATTTACGCTCATTTCCTAAACAAACTGCAACGTCTCGACTCTGAATGACTGAAACTTGACCCGGTCAGAAGCTCTGCAGCTGTGTTTGACAGGCAACAAGAGTCAAACTTTAGAGAGAGTGTGTACGTGTCTGTGTGTATGAGTGACTGCACATGTAGTGTAGTGCTTAAGAAAGACGGGGTTCAGATCAGAGCCTTTAACCCACAAAAACTTTTCCCTCCCACATATACATACACTGACAGCAGCAATGTATCTTTGTCACCACACATTGACACATTGACCTGAATATTTGAATGAGTCTTGACCAGTTTTACATGAATGATTCCTTCTGTCCTCAGGCTTAAAGGTCCAGTGTGTCACATTTATAAGGCTCTGTTGGCAGAACTGGAAAATAATATTCATAACTATGTTTTCATTAGTGTATAATCACCTTTCGTTTCCTTAAAATGAGACATTTATAACTACAGAGAGAGCAGCTCCTCTTCCATTGTGTCCACCATGTTTCTACAGTAGTCAAGAATAAACAGATAGCGCCTTTTGACACCATAGATGCTTCTACATGCTTGTAAAAGGAGGTCAAGTGAGGAGGTGCTCAGTTGATTGCATTTTGCAGTCTCACTGATAGAAGTAACTAAATCCTAAACACTGGACCTCAGTAAAGGTAGGTATCACATTGTGGGTGACCGGTGACCTCCACTTAGTTATTATTTTTCAGTTTTTAGTGAATTTCTAAAATTGATTGCAAAATAGTTTATAATATATTCAAGAGGACCATTTCATCATTAATTAAGCATCTCGTGTCTGATACGCTATGGCACTTCATGGCCGCTTCCCACTTAACAAGGCATTGGTGAACTTTTTTAAATGAGTCAATTAGTCTCTCCTGATTCAAACGTCCTCTGTATTCTTATCAATCAGCCAATATGGATGTGACACGACTTGAAGGGGAACTCATGGTTGCATGCACTCCAGGCACCTCCGTTCCTTTAGTTCTGTATTTAAGAATTATTCTTCGTTTATAATGGGAGAAGTGGAAGACGTATCTGAAAAATCACATATTATCACATAATGTAGTGTGTAAACTCTTCCTCCTTTACGCGTTTTATTATTTTATGTAAACATAGAAGAAATGAAACACCTCCTCACCCATATGCCAAAACCCAGCCAGGATCTCAGTGACAACAACACTGTAAGATCAGAAGCTCAGTCAGACGCTATACTTTAAGTAAAATGAACTGCCAGACTAGAACTCAGTTTTATCACTGTGTATCGCTGCTACTGAAATTACATCAAGTCTTTGGGTTTTAGTAACTGAGT
Source organism: Nibea coibor (assembly GCA_023373845.1). Taxonomy (NCBI): domain Eukaryota; kingdom Metazoa; phylum Chordata; class Actinopteri; family Sciaenidae; genus Nibea; species Nibea coibor. The sequence continues at coordinate 7,186,271 of CM041717.1, forward strand.
GTGGGCGGAAATGTACCTAATAAGGTCAAAAAGGTCACTTCACTTTCAGATAATCTGGCTCTTTTTATCCTCTTATCTACAATATCTTATCCTTTTATCTACATTTGTGTAATTTCTTCATGTGTCATGCAGAGACAGTGTGTGGAGGTCTGGGTGGATGTTTGCCAGCAACAACAGCATCCTGAATCACATCCTGTTTTAAACAGCTGCCAGTATAGTTTCTAATCTTCATTTCACTCTTTACTTGACGTCACTCGTTATGGCACATTAAGATTGAGGGGATGATTAATAGTAACGTTAGCAGAGATTTTTTTCTAATGAAACAGACGGCGCACACAGAACGTGATGATTGTATGCATTTAACACGTCACTGATATTAAACTTTGGTTCATTTAGGTGGTGTGTATTCTGTATATTACTCCATTTATTTCTTAGCTGGTCGCTGATGTCAGACTGATCACAGCAGCAGTTTGTTTCTAAACCAGCAGATGAGCCAAACAGGTGTGTTGTGGAATAACATGCAGTAATAATTGGTGTGCCTCACTACGCTTCGCTATGGCAACTGCCCCATCGGAGATTATGGGATACGGCCGCGCCATCCACACACACCATCCCTACCTTAACCTAAACCCTTTGAGGCCAATTACCCGCTGCTGGTGGCAGGCCGCAAGTCAGAGCATGGTTGTGGCTGCTAGACTGCTTCTGTGCACGCTGCTCCCTTGGTGATTCTCTGGCTTTGTGAAAAGAAATTAGGCTTGTTTCCCCTCGCAACCAGGCAAACACAAACATTCAATATGCAAATTTTAAATATAATAATATAGAAAAAGTTAAACACCTAAAAAGACGCGTGTATTCTGTACTTTATTTATCTGCTTTAAGGTGGTGAGGGGGCTTTGCTGCCCCGGCAGCGAGGCAGACAGGGAGCTAATTGGCGAGAGACTTGGTAGAAATCAGTGGTTGAGTGCTGATCAGTGTAATGAGGGGCCTTTAAACATCACACCTGGGCTAAGTCCTCCAATTTCCTCTAAGACAATGTAAATCTCTGTAATTATCCCATAGTCACCTGAGCAGAAGGACAGAACAAGGAGACAGGTGGATAAAACAACAGAAAAGACAGATGCTGCATACTGACTCATAAAGCCTCTAATTTGAGAAAACCTACGAGGACAGCAGCCAGTGATGGGTTTACATTGTCTCTATGGCCATTCAGAGAGCATGGAAAGATTGTTATTCATTATTCATCACTGATGAATATGTTATAACACACAGGATATTGTTCAAGATCAGTTTCATGGGCTGTCTGGTATACAGTACAAGGTGTCTATTTACTACAAGACATGCAAAGCAAAGTATCAGCATGCAGCCTCGTCAAGCATTAGTTATCCATTCCATCATACATTTACTGATTCTATAACTATAATACTTTTTAGTCCATCACGTATAAAGTTGTGACTAACATGGTTAGGTCCCGATACACCAGCGGCTCTCAAACTGTGTGGCGGGCCACACTGGTGGGTCGTAGAGCCACTGCATGTGGGGTATGAATGACCAGCGGAAAAATAAAATGTGATACTAGGGTGGATGAATATGCCTTACATATACAACTTTTTTTATTTTTATTTATTTATTTTTTTTATTATTATCTCTGACTTGTTGGTGTCGTGATGCTGACTTTTCTCTAATGTCAGCCACCCTGTTCTGTCACTTCCAGTGCAGGTAATGCTTACTTTCTTATTTTTGTGTTTTGTACATTGATGCACATAGATAGATAGATAGATAGATAGATAGATAGATAGATAGATAGATAGATAGATAGATAGATAGTTAGATAGATAGATAGATAGATAGATAGATAGATAGATAGATAGATAGATAGATAGATAGATTCATGACATTCTCATCAAATTCAACTGGACTTGCACTATGCTAGATCACTGCTTTTTTCCCAAATGGTACTTCAGCGTTTTACATATTTCAGTGTGCCTCCCTATTTTCCGTGTGTTGCTGTTTCAGGTTATTTAGTGCTGTATGAAAATGAACACAAAGAGACTTGTTGCTCAATTCAGGACATTCATAGACTTGCTGATTTGATCAAAAGACCTATACTGGATGCTGCCCAGTTGATATCCAATGAAGATAATAAAATAAAGATAGAAAGAAACACATTGTCAATCACCTGTACTCACTTAAATGAGATTTTTTTGGTCCTCAGATCTTCATCTGGAGTGAAGTGATCGACATGCATATTCAGGTTTCATGGTTCAGTTTTTTTTCGTTCATATAGAACTTATAGCATCATGTCCCAGTTAAATGATTAATATATCTAGGTGTTAGATATATTTTCTGAGACAGTGCTCTCTTAGACTCTTGAGTTTTAAGAAGACTTCAGAGTGTCCAAGGTCACCTCTCGTGTGCATTGTGCAAGGTAAAAAACGACATCATGACTTCAGTTGGCTTGAGGTCATACAGCTTTAGGCGTCGCCTTGGATACTGAACGCAGATGAATGAAGGGCTACGTGAAAATGTTCAACAGCACATGGGAAAGACAAAACAAACATGACTCATTGTTTTCCTGTTCTCAGTTGTCTAGCTGTGGCACAGACCCAGACTGTGATCCACCTGTCTGCTGTCAGGTTATACCGTAAAGGCAAATGCATACTGTAACATATAAACCCTGCTTTCTGGTCATTTTTTAACTCTGTTAAAGATGTTAACAGTTTTACAGTGAGCAAGGTTTTACCTGTTACAAAGTTTGTCCCATCTCATCTTTTGATCCTCAGGATATCTGGTACTGTTAGGTACATCCAGTACCCAGATCCATTCAGGGTTATAGTGTATCAGTAAAGACATGTAAAGACACAAAACCAGAAACTAAAGCTGAGGGAGGTGAGTAAGAAATGTCCATTATAAATCACAGGCCAAATTACCAAGCTAAGACAGAACAAGTATAGCTTTCTAACAAAGACAGAAAAAAGTATATGCGTGTTTATTGAGAGTCTGTCAGGTGTCAGGGAAAAGAAAAAAACATAATTTGTGCATAATTGTGCATGACTTGTGTTGCTGAATTAACAGGGGGAAATCAATAAAGGTGCAACAAACACTGTTGGCACCTGTAGTTAGTTAGCTGGAAGTTAAAAAAAAAAAAAAAAAAAAAAAAAACGACAACAAAGAAGACATTCATGAAATGATCCCGAAACCTGAAGCTGGAGGTTTTATGACCTGGATGACTTTTGTGTCATCATAAAGGTGTTTATAGTGAAACAATCAGTTTTCTTGTAAAACATATTTTCCAGGATCTTAAACTGACTGTTAAATCCAAGTAATCCATAGTCTGAGTGTGATACACTATGGACACTTGCACAAACTATTCATTTCTATATCATAAATGACTAAATCATGCACAGAATATCAGTTCACCTGCATAACGCCTCCCAGGCTGTGTAGCTATAGGAAGTTGTTGACTTTTTTTTTTTTTAAAGCGCCTTGGAGCAATCCTGTGTTAGCATTTAGGAGTTTGAGCATGTGTATGCAAGCAAACGTTTTTGATTCTGTGTGTTTGTAGGTCTGAGGCTGTTGGGCCAGTGCCTCTGATGGATGTTCTTACATCCTGCCTTGCGTGACCGGCCAGTCAGATAGCCATCAGTACCCAAATAAGCTCAGGTCAGGCCCCTGCGCTTCACTCCAAACCTCATTTGGTATGCAAATGAAAAGTCCAAACAAAGCAAACCTTTCAGAGCAGAGCAATTTACTAACTGCTCCCCTTTGAAGAGCATGAGCTTCACTCAGGGCTGACATGGTGAAAGACAAAAAAAGCTAATAGGTTACATTTAATGCTTAAACTTAGACTTTTTTTTTTTATCACTGTTAACAGGTCTGGGAAAGAAAACATGGTTAACCAAATGTTTTGCAAGAAGCATTTTGATACTGCAGGCTTACATAAGTAAGTAAAATGTAAGGATTTTCTACTTTTTTCATGGTCTTTGAGACACTGTGCTGCAGTCTGGATAACTGTGAGGGGAGAGGAATCAACTCATTATCCACAGTACAGTCTAAACTGAGGCTCAGTGTGGAGCTTTTTGTAATAACATCTTAGAACTTAAAGGTAAAACCGTTTGATTGGTGGATAATGATTTTATTGCAGTTTGGGTTAGTATTTCAGAGACTACTGTTTGTTTTACGGCTTACAGATTCAAACAATCGCCTTCCTCCATCTTTGCCAACGTAGTTCTTCAGCAACCTGTGCCACGCCCCTGCTGAAACAAGATACGGCTCTGGCATTGTGCTCATTGTTGAGAGACTAATCCCGACAATTACACCTCGAGACCGAAAGTGGCTGCCTTGCCCAGCATCCACCCAAGCCCCGTCCAGGCTTCAGGATTAGGCCCCCCGTTTGCCCCTGGGGCCCGAGAGCCCCATCAGCCCTCTTGTCACTGCTCCCCCATCTCCAACTACTCAAACTGACCTCAAACTGCCGGTGTGTCTTTCTCAGGTTTTACTCACCTGCACTTTGTTCACCTGCCGCTCTCGCTGTAACTCAGCCTGGTTATTGTCAGGACAAAAAAAGGTGTGTGGACACAAAGAGAGGCAGTGGGAAGGCATGAGAGCAAAGGGCAGGTATTTCAGGTTATGGCGGGCTTATACAGCACAGAAGTAGGCAAAGGTTTATGCATGTGATTATACCTCACAGATACATGTTTCTGAATGCTTGGCCCCCACAGTGTGCAGGCCTCATTATGTATTTTCCCTGCTCGGGCGGGATGGGTGTGTTCGGCAGTTGAGGATGATGGTGGTTTAGCTGTTGTCTGTGTTGTAATAGGAACAGAAGAGGTCGTTCCCACAGAAGCCTGAGCTGACATCATAAAAAACACACAACAAGGTACCTGGGGGCTGACGAGGAGGTGGGGGGGCAGAGGTGAGCGAACCGGTGAGGTGGGAGTTGGAGGGGAGGAGGTGGGAGGTTTCGTCTCAACCACCATTGGCTAAAGACAGCGTGGGGGACACACCTGTGAGCGCCAGAGGCTAAGGAGATTGGCTGCGACCTGAAAATTACACCTGTGGGGGAAGAGGGGTGGAGGGGGGGTCAGGCTACATGTAAACCAAGCCCTTTACAAATTCAGCCTCTGTCTTCTTGAGGAGCTTAACCGCCTAACACCACCGACGAGAGCTCCTGGAAAAAAACAAGTTCTGCTCGGGCGGCAGGAAGCAAGCTGACGCGCTTCAAACTGGTTGGTTTTGTTCCGGGGTTTGGCTCTTCCTCTGACTCTACGGCTGCATCTACCTGAAAGGGGACGGCTTTTTTTTTCTTCCTAACCGCCACTCCAGAGGTCGACTGTCCTTCAGCAGGAGCAGGAAAGAGGAAGACTAGCCAACGGGGCGTCAAGAGCCCTCATACAATGATGCCTCTTGTCTTGGGTTTCTGGCTCGGTGACCACACCTGGGAAAGACTCGGTAAAATCACAAATGTGATCCCTTCTTTGTCTTCATTCTCCATCTTTAAGACTTGAGCTGTCGTCATAACCTGTTGCTCAGCGACGCTAGAGTTAAAACTTTAAGGACATTTGTTCATCGGCTAAGATCAGGAAATGTGCGGCAAACAAATTAGGTCATCGCACGAAGCCGTCTGCGCTTGTCCGATTGTATAGGAGGGTCGAGGTAGTTTCGATGGGAAATGAAAATAATGTGTATCGAATTCCAGCTCCTTTTAACCAGAGAGAAAGAAGAGGAAACAATAGAAGCCAACGCTCATTCCTAAACTGGATAGACCAGTTGGGGCAGGTAAAGGCAAACTGCCAGACTTGTCAAAGGATATGAAGACGGAGGCTGACTCTTTCTCTTAGAGCGTTAAAATGTGCCTTACAAGGAGACGTCCACGGTATGAAACAGCTTTACAAATTTATAATATAGTAGCTTTGTTACCTTTATTAGATAACGTGCTAATTCCTATGAGTTCAGAGCTCATCAGGCAACTTTTCTTAACAACCTGTTGAGGTGGGAAGCCTTGGTTATCTATCTATTCCCTAGAGGTTTTATTTACGCTTTAATTCTTTTACTGCTTTTCATTTTTGGCTTTTTACGGTCGAGGTCCGATACAACAGTATCTGTTTCATGTGCTTTTGAAAAAAAAGGAAGTGGATGTGTGTCGGACGTAAAATGTCTGCTCATCCGTTCTCTTTTCCTTGAGGTTCGGCTGCATGTTACGACAGAGAGCAGTGTGTTGGCCTTATCGGAGACTTTTCAGCGGACAGACGGTATACATTATTAAGTTTTCTCCGCTTGCTCTTGAGATATTTTTAAGTAGTTGAGGTCTGTTGCAGTCTGGGAAGGAGAAGGGAAAATGGAGGGAAAATGTCGACAATGTACTGTACAGCAGCGGCTGCAGAGCGAGGTGGAGGATTGTGATTGGTGGAAAGAGCCACATTTGTTCATTTCTTTCATACACCTGAATAGCTGCAAGTCACATGAGTGCTAGTCGCTCTGCCAGTGTATGGCAACAGGGCGGGAGGTGAAGAGTAGAATTTCAACAGAAAGAGAGATTTAATGGTGGACTCATTTTATGTTGTTTGTTCACGTTTGAGTCACAGGCTCGAAATGAAAGGGGACTGTAGGTCTTATCACCTCGTGGGGTGAGAGGTGAAGTTAAAGCTGCGGTTTAATTCAGCTGATAGGGTGCAATGACACTGCATTATGGGCCAGGGCCATTTTAAGTTAATGCTATGCTAACGTTTCAAGAATGGTGTTTACCCCTTCCATTAAAAGCCATGGTGATTAGATAATAAAATATTTTTTCCTTACAGTTTAAAACTTCCTCTTTTTGGCATGACGCAACACTAAATTTAATGATGTTTTTGTGCCTCCAGGGAGATGAATATTTTTAAATTAAGACTTTTTTAGACAGAACATAAATACAAAAATAAATACAACCTGATCAACCTGTCAGTTAAGATGAAGCAGTGGACACTTGGCTTAAATAAAATATGTAAAAAAAAAAAAAAAAAAAAAAAAACATTGGGTAGAAAGGGAAAATCCAAATCCCCTTTGGTTATCAAATTTGTTCTCTTCATTTGAAATATTCAAAACAGAAGGGTGCAAAGGGGGGCGGAGTTACTAGATCTAAAGCAACAAATGTAAATCTAGTCCATCACCATCAAGTATATATTTAGAAACCCAGCCTAGTAGCTTCAGTGGCACATGGATGATAAGCAGTATCATCACCTAAATATCAGGCTCCCCAGGCTGCTCCTCAGTAGTCAGAAGGCCCAATTAGGTTGCACCGAGATAAGGTCCGGAGTTAAATAAGGTTTTGGGTTTCCCTGCCATTGTTTTCTCACAAAGACAGCAACTATTGATTAAGGGCCAGGCTAGTTTACCTATCGGGTTGTTGACTTCACGGTGGAGTCACATTCCAGCACAGAGGGCAGAGTTACCTGATCACGCCTCACTTCCAACAGGCAAAAAGCGTGGGCAGCCGTAAGCGGCTGAGACTCCCACTGCACACAGCGCCATGTGCAACAATGGGACACATTCTGCGGTATATTACCATGAGAGGAGCAGAAGAGGAAGTATCTGGACTAATGGAGGACAAATTGGGACAGAGTTTGTTGGACATGCGGGTTGGTTAGATATTTCGTAAGGTAACACAAGACATGATCTACTTTTCTCCTGCACTATTTGTTGTTTTCACAGCTCGTCTCTACCAGCTAGAATTTTCTGGGCTAATCTTTTTTCACTCTTTCTTTCTCTCTCTCCCTCTTTTCTTCCTCAGAGGGCCTGCAGCACTGGTTTATAATGCTGATGATTAACTAAATAGAGTCTGGGAGAGCAGGTCTGCTTGGCTTTCTCATTTCATGGGGCCTGACTGACCGGGAGGAAGACGGAGCGTTCTCAGGCAGCGGGCTGGAAATCCAAGACCTTTTTTCTCTTTCTTTTTCAGCCCCCTCCCTCCAAAACGTACTCACTTTACTTTGGTTTTGTTACATTCTTTCCTTGGGGTACCTTTCATGACGGTAAGGTTACAGGTGCATTCTCCATTTTCCTTCTCCACCTTCTTTCCCTGAACTTTTCCCTCCCTTATACTCTCCTTTCTTTCACCCCCTCCCTCTTTCTCTCTTGTGCTCTACTTTTGCATTGCTTGCAGGATGACTGGAAACCAGTTCTTTCTTAAAGAACGCAATAATGTCTCTTCTTTTCATTTGGGTTTCTGTTCTGAGAGAAATTTTCACTTAAAGACTTTAAGAAGAAAGAGCTAAATCTTATGGCTTTGAACAGAAATGTAGGGGAACTCTCCATTATTCACAAAGTATACTGTACATTTAAGGCCACTAAATATACATACTTAATACAGAATTGCATAGTGGTTGAAAAACTTCTTTAATGTTTAATTTATAGAATAATAATATGCATGAAAATGTCCGTTTGGGGTGTGAGGATTTCACGCGGTGTACCTGTGAATGATCCACCTTATTCAGTAAACGAGGGCTGTTTCAGTGACCTTCTGCATACACTGCGTCGGCTCAGGTCGGGCCGAGCAGCATTCCATCAGCCTTTCATCACTCAGCAAACACAAAGACAACGGCCTGAGAGGTCCACCAACGGAAAACAGGAAAAAAAAAAATTGGCTTTTCCTTTCTTTCATTCCATAAAACATCTGTCGAAATAGACTTGACAACGCTGCCCTATTAGAGGCTGAACAGTATGTTGCAACATTAAAAAACTGATGATGTGAAACACAAACAGCTCCCCAAAGTGGAGGTGCTTTTAACCCTGTGGCATTTCTTAGTGGAACTTGCTGCGTTTGAAATTAGTAACTGCCATATTGCGTGGAAAAGCAGGCCTCTCAACCTTGCTGTGCCATAGATTTAGACTAGTCAGAACAGGTTTGGGCAATCATTAACAACTACTGTGGCCCAGTCTTCTGTGACAGCGCGTTTAAGCTGAAAACCCCAACCACAACAAAAGGCTGAGCAATTATTCTATGGAGAGGTGGTCTCCAAATATGGACTTCCCCACTCCTATTTACAGTGCTATTTTTGGGCCTTACGTGGCCGTAGGTAACGACATAACTTAAGTAGATGAGTGGGAAGGAGAAGCTGCTAGGCTTCATTTACTCTGATCACTGTACCCGTTAAAGCTGAGTTTCATTTTTTTCTTTGAGTCAAAGGTATTTAAGGTGAGGTGTACTGCTCACACCCAAGTAAACTACTCAGTAAATGTCACATTCATTCATGAGTTAAATTTCACATTGATATCACATTGTGTTCTGCATCCAAAGATATCCCAACCTTTTTATCAGTAAGTGCTGTGAGCTTTGGGAGTGTTGTACCTTTCGTGTTTGGTTGATTATCTCCATCTTACGAGGCAGCATTGGATATCATCACTTTCTCTAATACTGCCTGGTAATGATGATGATAGTCATCTATGGACTGCAACCAGACAAACCGCTTTAGCAGTGTTAAGCACTAACCGGCTTGGGCCCTGGATCAGCTCAAATTCTTGAAGCAGCAACAGAAATGGCTCTCAGGATCCATCTTACCTGACAGTGCTGGATTGTACAACTGTTGTTCTAACACTGTCTGGTAACGATGTTTTCTGGGTGACTCCAGTCTGACTGTGGGATAGTTACCCCCCCCCCTCCGAAAATGCTAATGACTGGTGAAATATGTAAGGACTCCTTTGATGTCATCATTGAAGGCTAATAAGCAGGGCTTCCGCTCTATTCTACGGTTGTACGGCTGAAAATGTGTCTCATTTTTTACCCTGACGTTAATTCAAAGATGAGGTTAGCCGTCTTGTGTTTACACTTGTCTTTATGCCCCAGGCCGTATGTCGAACAGTCAAAATAAAAAGGAAGAGCAGCTAAGGTGATGTACGGTGCTGACAGACAGGAAATTAGTTTATGCAAAAATTAACATTTACATACGCGCCTTTTATTTTGAAAACCAGTTTGAAACGTCTATTAAAGGATTCCTTTGGGGAAAGAGTAGATATTTTACGCAGTAATGCTCCTAAAGGTTCACATTTACATTTTTTACTCACTTCCTCATGCTTTTTTTTCTTTTTTACTTTTATGGCAACCCCACCCCGCCCAAGATAAAGAATAGCAGTCAGTTGATGGTTCCACCGGTCTTGCAGGGCCTCATTTCCTTGTTCCCTCCCCTGAACAGCATTGGTCTTTGTGTTGTGTGGCAGTGATTGGTCCAACTAGCCCTACCTGCGTGGCACATCCTGAAACTGACACATGAGCTCACCTGAGAGTGCTTAACTGGTAAAAAACTGAGCTACAGACGCGTTGGCCTTCTCCCAGCTTTCCAAGCTTTTATGCACAAAAATACAATGAAATGACACCTGAAGTCGACACAAAATAGAGTCTGTCTAAATATATTGACTTTAGGTGCGTTACACTAGGTATTTTAACATGATTTCACTTTTGTATTAAAACAGTGGAGATTCAGTATTACTGAACTAAAGATGGTGAACTCTTTTTTTTTTCATCAATGTCTGGACTAAAATGTGGATTTAACGAGTAAAGCCTTCAAACAGACATGAGAAACAAAGGCAAATAATAGACATGGAGCGAGCAGAAACCTAGTGTTTGTTTAAGGAGGGAGAATTACCCCGCAAATATTGAACCACACCTTTATTTGCCCACCCAGCTCCATTATCCAAGCCACAAAAACATGAAATAGCTTTTTTTCTTTCTTTTTTTAAATCTCCAGTTGTCTTTGTGTTGGCATCACAGATTTGTGTAATAATGTAGAAAGGCTGAAAAAAAAAACAGTTTTACCAAGCTTACGTTGCTTCTTCCCTCGGTCTGTTTACTCGTGGCTTTCTCTGCATGCTTGCTCAGTTTAAGTGTACAAATGATTTAAAATGCAGTGCAGCCTGTTTAGAATGTGTGCAACAAAAGAGGAACTGCTCATTTCAACCTGTTTCTCCTCCGCTGTTCTGTTTTCCTTCAGCACTCTTCTTCCTCTTTGCACAGGTGAAAGCTCAGACGTCATCCTTCCAGCCTGTTGATAGGCGTCTTACCAGACATGGTTAGATGTAATTATTGGTGTCTAATACTGTCTGGTAATGCCGTCCATTAAATGGCATTACCTTCTGCTCTCTTACTTCCCCCTATCTTGCTCTCATGCATCTCGCATGCAGTGTATTGACAAAGGGCAGTCCAGGGAAGCACATCAACATATTTATAATAGTGACAGATGGGGCTGAATGTTGATGACTATGGAACTATGATCCTCGCACTGGAAGATTGATTGATTTGTTGGCGTTTCTTCCAAGTGACTTGAGTCAGAGTTTCTCTTTTAAGCGGCAGTCCAGGAGAAGACCCTTCTACTTAAAATAGGCTTTCTCGATGAATGCTGCGCTGTAATTGAGTTTCTATCAGGAATGTGAATGTCATGTAAAATTTAGAAAATGCTGTGACTTCTATCTGTTGAAAGATCTGCTTTCTTCCTCTTACCGCAATAACTAAATTCCTTCTGGGGACTTGGCGTTTCTCCAGGTACAGTTGAACAATGCACACAGTTTTTTGAGACTTCATTGTCTATGACACACTCACATAATACATGATGTTAACTGCATTCACTGTGATATGATGTGATAAAATGTACGTGAAAAGATCAAATAAAATGGGATCAAATTTGAAATGTCTCTCTTGTTCATTTCGTGTTGCTGAACACATTTTCAGAATCAGTTTTCCTTTCAACAATTTATCCTGATCTCCTGTGCGCTGGGGCCTTTGTAGCAGTTTCTCTGGTCATTGTGAACTCTTCCCTCAGCCAGACCGGAATGCCGAGTCTCAGTCAGGTGTGGATCAAGTTACCACCGAACAGAGCTTCTTTTTAAATGCCTCAATTTACCCATGAGGTTCCCCCCATCAGCTAAGCCCTCATTGTGTCCCAGTCTATGGCAGCTCACAGTAGGCTAGCTTGATAAACCGAGAAGCACAAGGCGTGTTTTCACTGCCAGGTCCTGGGCGGCTTACAGTAGGCTGCTTTTGCCCGCTGAAATCCATACACTCAGTCTATATGGTCACTGGATATATTGACAGACTTACAGGTTTTATCTAATCCATTTTTGGAGCCATGTTCTGTCCATTTCTTCCTCACACTTACACATATTCATGACCAATAGCATGGCTATAGTGTTTAATTATGCTTGTTAGCTCAGAGGTTCAGTTGACTGGTTAAACGCAGCTCTGATTTTATCAGTTGGAACACAAACACAAAAACCATTTAGCCGTTTAACATAACAGGCTCCAGGCCTCATTGATCTCCCAGCTGAGGAGTCTCACATTCATGCTTTTTCACAAAGGAAGAGTTTGTCAGTCCCAGAAATATTAGATCACCTGCAGCAACGTCACACACATTTGTTCCTTTTTATTTGACACGCACTTTATGGACAATATGTTCAGCAAGCTCCAGTCATCGGTCCTCAAGCTAAGGGAAAATTAGCATATTGGCATTACTACCCTATTTAATGTTACATTCATCATTTACCAAAATTACCAAAACAAACATCACATTAAAAGGACACTGCACTTTGAGCTGTGTGTTCTCACCTTCCTTTAAATCATCATGTGTGATGTGTGATTCATGGCTGATTAAACATGGCTTCCTGTAACCGCTTAAACAAATAAAGATCAAAATCCTGAGAAGAAGACAAAAGCCAACTTAATCATTAATGTCTTTTCAGCATTCACAGAAGAGTTGTCCTCCATAGAACTGTAATCAAAAGAAAGATCAACGGATCATTCTGTGTGTAGGCCGTAATGTACTTTTACAAGGTAAAATACAGGTTAAAATATCTGTTGTGAAAAAGCCCCATTACAGTAATGTTGGTGCTCAGACCTGCATCACTAAAACCTATTCAGACTACAGTTGTAAGAATTATGTGGGGAACTGCTTCGAGTTTTACAGTTTAGTATTTGATCAGTATCAGTGTAAGATATGTGTTATTGGACTATAAACAAGAAAGGAGGGAAAACGTTGTGTTACGTAGCTTGATATTTTCACAATTCTGTGAATGGCTTTACATCATGTGTACTATAAAGTATTTACATTATTCAGTAGCGTTACTATTCACTCAATACCACATTGTAACAATGATTAGTTACAAGTACAAGTAGTTGAAATTACTGGACTACTTACCTAATACTTATATTAATTATAATCAATATAATTAATTCATGATTTAATTAATTATATTACATTATCAGGAAACTAAAGTATGAGACGTAAAACTACCCAATGCAGAGAAATGCCCACAGTGAGTATATATAGTGAAAGTAATATTTTATACAGAATATTATTAATTCACCATTACCCATAAATTCATGTTTGAGCAGCATTTTCTCTAGTTGGATGAGTTGAAGTAATTAAAAAAAAATATATTTATATGGAGAGACATTGTTCTAATTAGCATTTATTCCAAAAATTATTTTCACCATGGATTCATCTGCTGGGTATTTGTTTTCTATTTTTCCATTTCCATCCACAAGGTGACACCTTTAAATGTCTTGTATTATATGGCTAACAGTCCATCAGTCCATCACTCATAATTTTAATTTCAATAAAGTAAAAGCAGCAAATCAGTTAATAAAATAATAATTTTAGCTCATTTTCTACATACTGTTGGATGTCCTTTATATGTTTTGCATCTCAAAATATATTTGTAAGCTAAGTAACTATATTTAGTACAACATTTCTCACTGAAATGTAGTGGACTAAAAGTAAATATGCTTACTTTAGCCAACCACTGCCTAAAGTATGTTCTTAAATTACCTTATTAAAAAAAATATTTTCACCATAAATGACCTTGTATACCCCTCAAAGTAATCCCTCACCACTCTGTGGGTCTTGGTTGCAGCAAAGACATCCACTGAAGTTAAAACACGTGCATCAAAATAACGACTTCAAACACTCTACTGTACAGTAACAGGAGGTAACTGTAATTAGTTACTTCCCCCCTTGGTGACGTCACACCACTGAATCACATTCCTGACTGGCAGAGAGCCTGTAGAGGATTCCTGCGCTGGTCTGTGCATGCTTGTGCAGTCAGACCAGATTCCTGCACTACTGTTGGCTGTGGACGAGGAGGCTTGATTCACTCATCTGGGTTTGTCACTGGGCTGGAACAGGAACACAAAAGTTAAACGGCTGTGACATACCAACAAGTGTGTTGCCATTAAATAAAAGTGAAGAGCTGACACACACTCATGTATGCAGGGAACTCCCTTTAGGTTTCTGTCATAGAGGAGTTGAGTGATTAAAGGTTAGAGCAGAAGCAGTAGCAGAGGTAGATTCTTATCTATCCTTGTGGGAAAAAGAAAATGTTCTACTCCATGTTCTCCATCCTAAGTGTTTATGACCAGCACCCAATGCGGCGTCAGTTCTGAGGCCAATGCCTTGGTCAAGGACAAAGGTAGGAGTATCTTCAAGCACCACTGCTTTCTACTTTTAGAAGACTTACAGTGCATGTTGTGCTTCCAACACTCCATTCACAGTTATACGTCATAAAAATACCACTGCTGCCGAAATGCTAAATTACTTCATTGCTTGGAAAATGGCCTCACATTAAAGCCACAATGTTAAGACACAATGTAAATGTGCAAAATGATTAGACTATTTAATAATATTATCTTATTATATCATATCACAAGTATGTTTGACATTTCTGACATGCATTAAAGGCAGCATAATGATTGACTGTTATTTAACAGCTCAATTAAAATTGTGTTGCAACACAAACAGTCAGTCGTTGCCAGACAGTGTGAGACTGAGGAATGAAGCACCGTAAAGCTGGCTGATAAAGAAACTGAATGTGTTACATTTATCACACTCCACCTGTGTGGAGTTGGAAAACCACTCTATAGTAGATAACCAAATTACCTGGAACACTTTTTTAACTTCAACTCAGAGAGTGAAATGTCAGCCATGTGCTTCTTTCTTTTTTGCATTTTCCATCATCAATAGAAACAATTATTAAAGATATTATGTCAGGCTTGAATTTAAGATGAAGTTACTTGAATTATACATCTAGTGTTATCCATTTTTTCCTGAAATATCTGCATTATACCGCATCACCAGTGATGTTCTCCTGCATGGAAACTTGCAGCAAAGCATGGAAACAATGGCTACACTTTCTCTCTTAATGTGTGAAAGAGGATGTAAAGTTGTGTTCATGTGTCTCATAGCTAAAATGGCTACCAGTGTGGGAAAGAAGTGTCCAGTGTTCCACATTCAACTTTTTGAGCGCTCTGAGTGCACCATCCAGGTAATCACGGTACACTTTTTCAGTGCTTTTTGCCGTAATTGGAAGCGTGAATGCACGTATGTGCAAGTGTAAGATTGGAAGTGCGCAAATGGAGACAGAAAATGCTAGCTTAGCCTTAGCTATTCCTTAATGTAATCTTGGTATCCAACAATACAATTTGCCCTCAGGTAATAGTCAATTAGTCAAAACTAATAATTAAAAAAACAACAACGACAACTTGGCACCCCAAAAGACTGGGCTTCCAAATCTCACGTCACAAGAGTTACCAATTATACATTTTCAAGGTGCAGAAGTGTCTTCACCTTTTACTCTATTTACTCTATGCTAATACAGGAATGTTTGACGGTTCAACCAACCCTTCAAAAACGCAGAATGAATGTTGGCTGTTGGTAATTTTAATTTTGAAGTGTTTAATGTTAGATTTTCTGCTGCATCTGCTTAAGTGCTCTACATAACAAAGATTTACCAACGTGACCCCGTAACAGTTAGACACCTCAGCGAAAAGCTGCTTTACTTTAGCTTTAACCGTTGGAAACCCACTTGATTAGACGTGTCCCATCAAATGTAATTTTAAGCCCTCTGCCAAATTGTGTTACCTCTGTGTTGATATTAGACTGACAGGCTGAGACACTGGAGCTTAGCAAATGTACACAAACAAACCCAGGAACATCTGAGGCATTAGCATGCTTGCCAGTATATTTCTAATATGCTCCTGATCTCATTTTGAACAGCTCCCTCTGCAGAGTTGGCTGCCAGATAAGTGCTGGTAAATTTCCATAGAAGCTGAATTGACTCACCTCAGGTTCACTCTGAGATACAAAGCTAATGTCCGCAACTCACTGGTAGTAACACAGAGAAAGACTCCATTAGAATTTATGATTGTGATTTTAATGTAGGCTAGTTAAATAGAGCTGAAAATGTGATCCATCTTTTATTACAAGCAACATTATACTTTTATTTATTTTTAATTGGGGCATAGTGATATATTGGCACTTATGTCCCATTAACACAGGCCTAAATAGTCTGCCAGAGGACTGGCTAAGGACACCTCCGGTAGTTTGAACGTCTGCAGTACTGTGTCAGTGATATAGCTGTCACATCATAAAAATATTAAAGCTCTGACTAAATCACCTGTCAGCCAGGCATCTTGTTTTCTTAGTTTGATATTTAAACTGGTTTGTCTTTGTTGGTTTGAATGTGATATTGATATTGTATGTTGATGGATTTTACCGACTGACTAACTTGAGTGAAGCGCTGAGAGGTCATTGCATCAAGCATGTTAATTAGTGTATTTTAAGGACTTATAAACCTAAAGAATCTTTCCCTTCTACAGCTCTCAGCCTATACTGCCATGGTAAGGCCAAAGTCTGTTATCAGTGAGTCATTTTCCATTTGAAAATGAAGTGATATTCCTCCAGTATCTTTTCAGAGCTGTAGAGGGTGTAACCAACAGCCTGAATGACGCTAATCCATGAGGTTGGCTTCTGTATGCATCATATCCAGAAAAGAAGCATCAGTCATCTTTCTCTCAATCTACAGTGAGGCTGAGCTGGCTGGTACTGGGGGAGAGGTGGACATTTTTCCACCATCCATCACCTTCTGATGATATTGTGAAATATCATATTAATATCATGAGCTGCAGGGAGTACAAAAAGTTGTTGGTTACCCTAACTGTAATGTTTGAATGTTGTTGTCTTTCACATATGTCTCAAAACAACAGTTTATCTGAGAACAAAAAAAAAAAACTGCACATGGCATGTACATTTTCCCATGTCAAAGTCAGTGAAACTCGATGTCTCCATCTTGCATTTGTCACCAGTGGGAATGAGTGAACACAGACCCTGGGAACTAATTGTATCCCCCCCCCCACACACACAACAGCTCCCTCTGCTTTACCGGTGTAACTCTATAAGGAAATCATGAATAGCGGGTGAGAGAGAGACCCTATTGAGACAAGCCTTTCTTTACATCGTAACTTAACTCCATTCCTTCCACTATAACACCTTGACAAGGAGAATCCCTCAAAATAATGGGTTGTGGAGGGACACCATTGCTGCAGGCTGCATCCCTGTAATTGCTGAGCACTTCCTGGTACAGGAGGCAGTTGGGATGACATGGGAATGGGCGAGTCTCCAAAGACGCACACACACTTTATGGTGTCACCGCCCCGAGACAGACAGACAGGCACACACACACACACATATACAAACATAGAACACCCTGTTTGTAAAAACTCTTTTGTGATGTATCAATATGGTCTATTCTATGTGTATAGTTTGTTAGCTCTTTAATTGACAGATCAAATAAAAATAGGGAGGTTATTACTTAACATTTTAATCCTGAAATAAGTAATGCAAAAAAAGGGAACATACAGATAACACCACACAAAACACACAAGCATATACACATATTCTCATATACAAATACACACACACACACACACACACACACACACAACACACGTACACACAGGCACTTGGCAGATGGTGAACCATGAGGTCGACAGGGCTGTAAAACAAGCCTGTTCTCTTTGTCCACCTACGCAGCACTTTGCACAATGTGTCTATCAGATGGCGGCTCTTTATCAAGGTGTGGCTGACACTGGCTCCACACAAAGCTCTGTTAAACAGGAATATAGAGGAGTAGACTCTAATAACTGGGGTGCTGGGGCTGGAGTCATATCATTGCCTGGCAGCTCTCTCTTATCGCTGCCATTTTGCACTCAGACACCTAAATGGGACATTTACAGCCGTGTGTGTGTGTGTGTGTGTGTTTGTGTGTGTGATAGTAATCAGGTGACTGTTGCTTCCTTCTGTTAAACGTAGTCAGGTGTGAAAAGTGTAACTACACATACTACAGGATGTGATGACACCTACAGTTTGTATTTCTTTTTTGTTTGTTGGTTGCATTTCTTTCGTGCCACTGTCACATGGACACATGCAGCTTCTTTATTGGACATATTTCTGCAACCTGTCATCCAATCAGGTTAAAGAGTCAAACCAAGTGTGATTTGCATCTGACTTCTAAGCTCATCATACCAATTTAGATATAGCTACAAATACATATATTTCATTCCCCTCAATCATTAACCTTGTACAGCTCATACCCATAAACCCTTGCACCTCTGGGGGCTGTTCCCCATTTCATTAATGACTGACTTCTCATCTGAGTTTCACTAACCTGCTCTCTATTTGTTCTAAATACTTTCTGCTAGGTGTGAATGAGCACTTAAACTCCACTGGTGTTAGGCGTGTGCCTCACTCCTGGTTACCCTACTTTATGTGTAATTATACGGTTGCATGGTGCTGGGTCTAAGAGGCACCCACCCCTGTCAATTATCAGGCTGTTGAGAGGAAGAGAGGAGATCATGCATAATTGCCAAGTGCGGCTGTGCCTGGGTGTTTCCTCCTGAGTCAAATCACGAGACAGAAAGGTGATAAGTGGATTTGCCATGCGAGCAGACAAATGCTGTGTTGCTCAACTGCGTGCCTGCCACTGGATTTGGCACTAGACAATATGAGTAATGATAATGTCTGCTATAAAAGTACTGATTCCAAGAACGATTCAGAATTAATGTCAAAGAAAATTGCCGTTCTTTGTGAAATGTCTGGGGGCTTGAGTTATTTATTAACTAAAAGTTTTGAAGGTGAAGCTCATTTTAATATTTTGTTTAGTTAATATTAGTTGCTAAACTTTTCTGACAGATGTTTCCTTCTTTTGTGACAAAATGGATGCCTGTAGAAAATATTATTTTACCTTTTGTGTCGGGATATAATACCCAGGAAATCCATTTTGATTGACACTTATGCTCTTGTGTTACCATAGGGTTCACACAACAGAGGCTTACAGGCAATTAATATTGAATGAGGCTAAACTTACAGGTGGGGTGGGTGTGGGATACATAATCTTGAGTAGTTAGTTTGTCTTGAGCTGCTGTTGTTGTAAGATTCAATCTACAAGAGGCAACTGTTGCTAGGGGTCCCATTACCCTAGTAACCGGTGATTGTTTACATTGGTCTACTGGGTTTGCTTACTTGCAGTGTAACAGACTATGGCTGGTTTCAGAAGGCTAAACTGCTGAGAGACAATGTGATTTCACCCCTGTCGAGTCAGCCCTTCAGTCTGGGGGTTTGCTGTTTGTCCCGAGGTTGGACTACAAGGCTGAGCGCACATGGCAGAAGAAGAATAGCCTGCATAGGTTTCCATGGAGTCTGGCTGTCCATGTGTGTGACGCTTGAGTTGCAGGTAAAACCCTTTGCTTCCTTATGTTGTTACAATAAGGTCATAGTTCAGCTCCTGTCTTCTCATACAGAACACCACATTCTTTTTAAAGTTTTAAATTCCTCAGGTTTGACAAAGGTTTGCATTTGAACAGACAGAAAGCAAGGGTCTAAAAGTCTGAAGTCTGAAGCAGCTATCAGGTGCTAGCAGCCCCTAGGGGCTGAAATGTTCAACTGTGTCAGTAGTGAGCCGTAACAAGGTTTGTTTTGATGGTGGTGCAGGAGGTGAGGGACCACCATCACAAAAACTACAAATATCCAAGAGCCAAAGTGATGGTCAAGTGCACAGTTTGCACTAGTGGTGCAGAAAGTCACCAAAATCATTAAATCATTAGCAAATCATCTGCTGAATACCATAAATACACATCCTGTAATATACATGCCAATTTACACAGCAACCTGGCACGTGGTCAAAATATTCTTTTCCAAAGGGTTGAATGAACTGACAGCTTGACTGATCTGCTGTACATACACT
The DNA here is from genome assembly GCA_023373845.1 of Nibea coibor. Taxonomy (NCBI): domain Eukaryota; kingdom Metazoa; phylum Chordata; class Actinopteri; family Sciaenidae; genus Nibea; species Nibea coibor. The sequence goes on from CM041717.1 coordinate 7,206,302, forward strand.
TTGTCATTAGAGAGCAGACATCATGCATGACCAGCTGCTTTGAATTCATTATAATAAACAAGCCTAATGGTTCACAGTCACGCTAGTGGCTCTGTGAGCCTGGAGCTTGAGCTAACATCAGTATGCTTTCCATGTGAATATTAATATGCTGACATTTTCCAGGCATATTGAATGTGTTTGTAAGATAATATTTGCTAATTAGCCCAAAACACATGATGATTTTTGATTATTATTAGTATTAAATTAAGGTTTGACCTGATGATTGGTCTGAAAAATTGTAATTCATGTTGAGGTTAGCATGAATTTACCAAAGTTGCTGATAGAGTACATATTGTGACATTTCATCTACCACTTGTATATATTCAGATATTTCTCTGGATAAGTGAGAATGGCACCAGAGGAAGGTCACAGGATCAAAACCATTAGAAATGGCATAGCATGGCCATCAACAACAACTCTTGAGATGTTTTAGTGTGAGCTAAAACAGACAGACAGAACCATTCCTAGAGCCACAATGTTAGCGTGGCTAATGAAAATAATCCCATATGACCATACTGAACATGTATTAATGAGGAGTAAACTCCTTTCTTTGTCATACCCTACCATATCTTCAGTGTACTCTGACCTACATTAGAAAAAAAACATCTCATTCCTAGTCACGTTGTCTGACTACAGTCCTCCCATGTTGGAACACTTCTAGCCATCATCAGTGCACCGGCACAAGGTCATGTCATCTGAGTGCTGGGTGGAGCCCTGCAGTGAGGGCTGGGCAGAGGAGCCCAGACTGGAGAAGCGACAAGGCGAAGAAGCAGAAAAGGAGGAAGTGGAGGTTCCCAGCGGAGGCAACCGGCCTGCAGTAAGCCTGATGCAGAAGGAGGGGCCAGGAGGAGAACAGCCTTCGTCACCTGACCGTAGTGGCATGCAGGAAGTGACATCTGAAGGTGGACTGGAGCAGGTCCATAGTGAGGAGACGCAGACTCGGGAAAAGAGAAAGAGGTTCTCACGCATGACTGTCAAGGAAAGCCGGGATAGAGGGTCAGGTGTGTGCAGGGAAAAGTGAGATGTTGAGTTCATTTGTTGTTGTTTTTTTCTATATGCTGATCCTTGATTACAGCATGACAAAATACCAAATATGAATTACAATAAAAAAAGACATCTTCCATCCAGAATGAGCTTGTGTTTTTAACTGGACATCCATATAAGTTCATTTACATATTTACATGTCCACTCTAATGGAGCTTATGTGTTTGTGAATTATGAGTGGCTGTGCATAATTTCTGTGTTTGTGTGTAAAAGTATCAGGTGCCTGCCTGGTAGAGCGATACCTCCGGAGGTCCTTCCCCAGGGGCTTGTTGACTCGCTCCTACCCAGACAGGGACAGGGAGCGGCAGGCAGAGGAGCCCCGGGGACCTGGGCCTTTCTACTACTTTGGAGGAGGCAATGGAGCTGAAATGTAAATAGATAAGCGCGAAATAAAGGAAAAATCAGTGTTTGATTTTAGGTATTTCAAAAATACGATTACATCTCAAGTGATGTGATGTTACAATTTCAAATGAAAATGCTTTTTTTGTCTTTCATGTTAGCAGAAAACATTATTCACCTACTGTTTATTTTTTACATATGACCCTTGACCTCTGGATTGTTGTATGATTACAGCAGAAGTGTGACTGATTTCCTCTGGGAATTTTCCTTTAGAGTGAGCAGCTACTGTGAAAGCAGGGGATGGAAGAGGATTTACAATAAACACAGGGAGGATTTCAAACTTAAGTGGTGTGAAACAAAATCTCCAGTCAACTACAGCAACTTCAGAGAAGGTTCAGTAATTATTACATTACATGTAAAATGTGTATCTGTATCTCAAAAATACAACTTTTCTTGCTCTCCATTCACAAAAACTCCAAACTCCAAAATCGGCATGTGTTGTTCCCAGGTGAACAATTAGTGTTCCAGATTCCCAACAACAAGGTCCTCACCACTAAGATCGGCCTCCTCAGCAGCCTGCGGGAGTACGAGCGAGTCAGCAGCAAAGTCAACCATGGCCGAGGACTGAGGTGAAGCACACCGCTGTATCCCTGCTCTCTTTGTCTGCTGGTTCATTTTCTTATCCAGAAAGGTTGTGTGTATTAAACACATATAGATATAACAGTCTGTTTCCTTTACACAGTTTATAGCTGTGCCACAAATCACCTAGCAACCATCTGGTACCATCATGTATGTTCAATAGACGCCCGGCTCTGCAAATACTGACTGAAAGACATATCAGCCTGTGATACTATTTAAAGAACACTGCCACATTACATCATCAGAAATCAGGCGTCCCATCTGAATAACACAAGCTGGGCATTGATCTTTATGTTTGTTAATTACATAAACTCTTTTAATTGTTAATTATTAACAGTCTTTGAAATAATGAGAATATATCTGACTTTTGACCTACATATGATCACTAGAGATGAACCTGCTGTCATCAGAACAACAACCATAAACATGTCATCACATCACATTAAAGGTACTTTACATATGTACCTACATACAATAGATGAAAGTAGCAGTAATATTTCAACACGCTTTACACTTTACATTCATAGTTCTGGGACTTTCCCAGTTCACACCACAGTGTTTCGCATTCCAGGAAGTCTCTTGTTTTGGAAAATGATTTTTCAGAGTTGTAAAACTTGTTTGACTCTAACTATCGCACTGAATATTTTCTCTGGGGTTTGATTTCAGGCTACACTCACAATGTCAATGTCTTCACACTGTTAACAACACAACTGTTCAAACATTTTAAGCAAACATGATGATCATGATGATGTCATGGATTATGAAACTTAAATTACATTAATTACATTACATTAATTAATTAATCCTACATTAATAGGAACCTGGCTGTCTGAAAGGTACATGTAGTATGCTTTGAGACGTGCAGAACACACAGGTATGGTCTTGTTCACACAGTTCTACAGTTCTGTGGTTTAAGCATAAAGTGACATTGTTAGCTTCCTCAGTTTCAAATTTTCATTATTTTCTAAATGAGTCCAGCCACGGCCATTGATCTGAGCTTCTACCTGTTGTTCTTCGCAGGAGGCTGAAAATGGAAGAGTTCATTCCCACTACCTTCCGCATGGATGTGAGAGAAGAGAGGGAGGCTTTCTTTGCCCAGCAGGATGGTAATACGTGCCAAACATCTAACCTAAATGAACCTCTAACACATTATTATCCTGATGCAACAAACACACAACACCGGTTTAACTGGATGTGTGTTTGGTTTGTGGGATCCAGTTTAAAAAAAAAAAAGATAAATCAAACTTGACCTGTCATCCATACAACAATGAAAAGAAATAGAATAGTTTGTGCTCCGCTGTGTTAAGACAACAGTTGCCTTGGTGATTGTTTAATCAAGAGGTTGAGGACGTTGGAAAATAATGTACTCCACCTCCCATAAGGCCCTGATAAAATCACCAGGGGAACATGCTGTTGCCATAGAGATGTGTCAACAGAGGGCAGGGCTGAGGCACAAACACATGAAGAAATGCTCAACAGCATCTGGATGTAAAGCTGGAGCAGCAATGAACAGGACAGAGTAATATTAAATATGAATACACATTTTCTTCATCTGTAAAGACTGGAGAGGAAACAGTCCACCAGTTCCTGTATTGTTTGAATAATACAGACTCACAGCATTATGATAAGTGGTGTACAGGTTATAGCAAACACAGTTATCACTAAGCAAACAGACACACAGACAGCTGGTTTAGATCTCTGGGTGACAGGTGAATCTGTGAAAAAGATGATGAGAAATCCATGAAAAACAAAAACAGATCACAACATAGGAATATTAGTTTTTATAACCTCATTTGACACATATTCACATATTTAACACTCACACTCAATATTTCAGTGGGCACCTGTGAGAGACAGTTGTGGTGTCACATAATGTCAGTGGTGAAAGAAATGTTGAGACTCACTGAGAATGCCACTGAGAACACCGCCTTATAAAAAAAAAAAAAAAAATCCTGCACTTGTAAGTAAAAGGCCTCATCAGACAATACAGTAGCATTGAGTTCCATTGTTAATTCAGGTTTGTCAGTCTGTCAGTCTTGAGACTCAGGAAGGACTAATTCATTCATTAATTAATCTGATTAGTTAATCAACGAAAGATTACCTGAACAGGAAAAAACATATTATTTGGTTTCAGGGGACACAAGCAAAAAACAGTTCAGAAGCACTGAAAACAGTTCAGAAACAACCTGTTTGTTTGAACAAACAAATTTTTATGAAATTCTGTTCTCTTTTTTCAACTTGAATTTGTAGATCTGATCCAATCTGAGCAAAATGAATCTGTAACTTTTGAATTCCCTAAATGTGTTGAATATAAATGTAATCAAATTGAGTTTTTGAAAGACTGCAAAGAGGTGAATTCAGAGGTAAAATTCTATTTTAATATTAAGTATTCAGTGGCAGTTTATAAGGTTGCTTTGTGGGATTTGGAAGAATGTTTTTTAGATCAAAGTACATATGGTGTACTGGAAAGTAAATATCAAGTGATTTAAGACATGGCTTAAGTCTCGTTCACAGAATAAAGACAGTAATAGAACAGTTTGGAGAACAGAAAGAAACACCTGAATTTGCTGTAGGCTAGTCTAAATACTATTTGGAAACAATCTCATTCACATCATCTATGAACAAAGTAGGACTTTATATTTCGTACTTATATATAAGTCATAGGTTTGTTGATGTATCTGATGTTTATCTGACTGCTGCCAGGTGTGAGCAGCAATGAGAGTGACATGTGGATCTGTAAACCGACGGGTCTGAATCAGGGCAGAGGGATCTTCCTGCTGAAGAGTCAGGAGGACGTAGCCGAATTCAGACTGAGGCTGCAGCACATGGAGGACAGCCAAACGAGCAGGAAGATACACCACCGCCAGCCTCAGGCTCGCGTTGTCCAACAGTGAGTAAACACGACATTACACACAGAGTGAGTAAACAACACACCCAGGCAAATATCCTTCTGATCTCTGCCTGATGAAGCCATCCCTCACTTGTTAAAACTGCAGTTATGGGGTTACATTAATGTAAAACAATGAAAAAGTAACATATCAGCAATGAACAGGTGATAAGTTTCCATTTTTCTCTCAGTTACATTAAGAGTCCTCTGCTCCTGAAGGGGAAGAAGTTTGACGTGCGCTCTTACCTTCTGATCGCCTGCACTGCACCTTACATGGTCTTCTTCCGTCATGGATATGTACGGCTGACCTGTGACCTCTACGACCCCAACTCCCAGAATCTCTCTGCTCACCTGACCAATCAGGTACACCATAATACTGTACAGTCAAAATATCCAGGGTTAACCGGCAGCTCAAAGTCTAAAGGATAGGTGTACAGTTTATTTACAGGAAGTTTTTCCTTGTTAACTGTCTCCAAGTGTTTGCTCATGGTAAGATTTGATGGGTCTCTGTAAATAATATAAAGAATAGAGTCAAGATCTGCTCTATGGAAAGTTTCATGAAATAACTTCTATTATGGCATGGCATCATAAAATTGAATAAACTGTATTGAACTCAACAACTGAACACAGTTTTAAGGTTATCTCTTGAGCTCATACATCCGGTTTATTATACATTTGTTTCTGTTACAGAAACATCTTGATGATACATCCTATCAAAATAGATTAGGAAATGACTCATCGCCGGTTGTTTTAGATTTTGCTTTATACTTCATGTGCATTATGACTGTTTAACCTGTTTAAGGTATCTAATATTAACCATAAAAATTAATTTAAAAATATTCAAAATAACAGAAGATATATTTGCATCTCATCTGTCATTATTTCCTCCTCATTTCCATTGAAATTGAACAGATGAAGCGCTAGCTGTGGCACTAATTGTCTCTTCTTCATGTGTCTCTGGTCCCCCTGCTGTCTGTCTCCAGTACATGCAGAAGAAGAACCCCTTGTACAGCCAGCTTAAAGAGGACACTGTGTGGTCTATGGAGAGCTTCAACGCCTACGTCAACGACAGGTTTCGAGTTGCCATGGATCTGCCCAGGGACTGGGTGCTGGGCGTCTTTGCAGTGAGTGCTGCTGTGTGTTGTAGCTCTCGGGGACCAATTATCAATATGATAATGGTCGTTGGTGCTTGCAGCTAATTGAGATTGTGGTTAGGCTTGGATGATCTCATTTCTGTCTGAGGATACATCATGTTATTACTGAAATGAAATATTACACGTGCTGTTTGGTGGTTGTTCCTCTTCTCCTATAATGCTTTGGAGTCCAAAAACAGTGCATTTTTACACTTTGAAGTCGCTTTTGTCATTGTTTAAAACCTCAAACTCTAATTGTGACACACTCTGAAGTATATACAACAAACCACAGTGTGACTGTTTGCTTGAACAGAAACCTGCTGTTGTATCAGAGACATACGTCTATAGAAAAGTTGAACTATAAGCTGTCTGTGCAAACAGTCTGATTTATTTTATTAAGTTAAGTTATTATGGAATTTTTTGTGTAGAAATGGAAAACCATTATCAAGTTGCATTGTGGGAATTGTAGGATTTAATGTTTTTAGGAGCTTAGTCGTACTTTAAGTCTCTTGCAGTTCCCGAGCTTTATGGAAGTACAATACTAATACTGTACTGGAATGTGATGGAAGAGTAATTAAGTACAGTATAATTACAATTTATCTTAAGGGTTGGGTAGAATAGGTTACATGTAAATAACAGAAAACACACACAGAAAATAAAGTAACTATAATCAGACCAGATTACAAAAAAATGTAATTACAGTAGATTATAGTTACATTGCCAAAGATTACTTTTATACTTTTGATTACATCTTTAAAATGGTAATATTGAAATGCTGATCACCAATGTTCTATTACGTCATGAAAAGTCCCTCTGCTCTGGTGTTCTACTTTGCGGTGAACCAGGTGGAAAATAAATAGAAACAGCATCCGCACACTTTGTGTTAGGACTGTTTCCATACAAGTCATTTGATTTGACAGACTAAGTAAATGTTGAATTTTAATCTTTTCAATGAAACTGTTTTGAGATGTTTAAAGAGGAAAAAAATCTTTTGTGGCTGCATCCATTTTGTTAGTATAAGATACAGTATCTTCAATATTTTATTTTGAAATATACGAAAGTATTAGATGACTTTTTGCTGCACTAACACTGCTGTCAGGTAATCTCTTAGCTGGTAAGACGCTATGGAAATAAGATTAAAGCTACACTAATCAACATTTTTATTCACTATACTCAGAGTTTTATCTTCTCATGAATTGTTTTAGGTTTCCAGCCTACAAATATGTCTTCCATTCGCCTCTTTTTCAGGAGCTGACAGTTAGCTATATTCACCAGGTGACCTTCAAATGAATGATAACAATTTTGCATGTCTGCTGGATGTGCATCTAGGCAGTGTCATAATAACTTCCCATAGTGATAGCGATACCTTAATCTTGAGTTTAAACCTCCTAAACCTGGACAAATCCCTCATTAATTCATCTGTCTCAACACAAAGTCAGTCATGACTAATCATTAAATTTGTTAAAAAAAACAAACCCAGACAAATCAGATGTGTATCTTGTATACAAATATTCTTAAATATTGTTGCTAAGAGGGAGAATTGCTTAATATTGTGCGTCACGTCGAAGCTTAATGAACTAACTGGTCATTGTTTTTTTCCTCTCCGTGCAACAGAAGCGTATGCAGCAAATCATGACGCAGTGTTTCTTTGCAGTCAAATCTAAGTTAGACCGCAAACTGGGCTTCTTTGACCTGATTGGCTGCGACTTCATGGTTGATGAAGACTTCAAGGTGGGTCTCACACACACACACACACACTGAATACTGAATACCTGAGTGGGGTTCATTGTTGAGCACATGTGTTGACGTGCATGTTTGTCACGTCTTCATGTGCTCCTAATAGGTGTGGCTGTTGGAGATGAACTGTAATCCAGCTCTCCATACGAACTGTGAAGTGCTGAAGGAGGTGATACCCGACACTGTTGTGGAGGCACTGGGTGAGCTTATGTTAAGAAGTTAATGAAGTAAATTCAACAGCACACTGAAACTAAAATGTTCTCACGTCATTTCAATGCGTGCACAGTACAGTCCTAGTTCCTGTTATCAGATATGTTACTTAATTTCTTTGCTCAACGGGCTGATGTGTGATACCACCCAACATGTTTGTGTCTGCATGCTCTCTCTAGATTTAACTCTCGAGATCTTCAGCAAATGTCGTCTCAGGCAGAGGATACTCCCTTTGGCCAGTCAGAGGGAGTTTGTGCTGCTGTATAACGGAGTCTATCCTCCTGATTCAGTGCCACCCTGCAGGAAGAGCAACACAAACAGTGACTTCAACCAGAAAAGCACTAAAAAGACCCAAAAGACTGAATCCAGTAATTCAGAGACGGAGGGCAACATTGTGTCCCTGATAGCTTCCCCCGATAACTCTGTAAATGTCTCAGTGAGCTGTGAAGGAAGGGGTGCTTCACTATCCATTCACCATCCTACCACTACCTCACCTCCAAATCAAAGCCCTCCGCCAGTGCAGACTGTCAGGAATAAGACCCGCAGGCCTCGGGTTGAACTCAAGCCGAGCAAATGTACCTTGCATCATGGTCTGAAGGCTGTAGATGAACGCTCTAACACTCAGCAGAAGACGAGGCTCATCATGTCCTTGTCGTCACTGGCGGTGAGTGAAAGGATCTCCGTCTGTGGCTCCTTAGGGACAACGACACTCGCCCCCCCCCAGGCTGGACCTGCTGTGCGTGGTAACAACCAAAGAGGAGAGGAACCTGATGAAGAGGAGCTCAGAGAGGACACAAAGGGCCTAGTAAATGACACGATAGAGGAACTGTGATGCTTTACATGCAAACAGCTGAGCTCTTTGTCACACTTTGGACATGTGGTGCTGTTTAACTTTCAGAGAAACGCTCCTGAATGTTTCATGTGTCAATAAAGAGTCTATCTATCACTTGAATCACGATGACTGGGTTAATTTTGCTGTTGGTTTGTCAGGAATGTCTTTGATTACACTAAGGGCAGGGTTTCTTTCCAATAATCACAGACTTGTTTACTGTAATCAAAGCGCAAATCAACAGCTGTGGCAAATGGAAAATATATCCGTCAGTCATCTTACATCACTTCTCAGAAACAGGAGAGCAGCTCCTGTCCTGTGGAGAACAAGAAACACTCCGACATGCTTGTGTACAAACCCTCCCACCATCTCTCTGTAACTCTAACCAGGAAGATCAACACAGGCTCCACTCTACAGTTTTTGTGGCTTGTTGTTTTGACTGCAGCCCTTTACCTCTCCGTTTCATAACTTATAATTATCTCACTTACCCATCCATATTCAGGCTCTGTGCATGTAAATACAGGCGGGCATTGGTCCCGTCTTTCCCAACAGGATGCTTGCTTAATTCACATGCTTCTCAACAAGGAGGCACAGAGCATCAGAGAGCCTGACTGACAAACGTGAGGAGGGGTGATATATCTGTAGGAGCTGCACTTCTTTTTGTTTTTACCCAACAGATGTAAGCATGTCTCTGTACGACACTAGAACACATTTTTATATGTCATGCTGAAGTTCCCGGTGTGAGTTCAGAGTGTAAAAATATCTCAAACAAACTGAGGAAGCTGCTCTGCAGACAGCCAACTGACAGGAAGGAAGGAGCAACTACTGCGCAGCGACTTGACGAAAACTACTTGCCACTGTTATCTTCAATTCCTCTTCAAAAGCTTTAACACCTTTCGTTCTCGAGGTTCGGTAGACATTTGCATTATATCCTGGCAAAAAGGGGGAACTGGAGCTTAACAGCAACCCCCTCCCCTCCCTTCCTTCAGCATACAATATCCTCTTTTGGACCTAACCAGCCTACGTTTTTTTTTTTTTTTTTTTTTTTAATGCTATCTCTTTGGTTTTAGTGTGGCAGGCAGACACACACACACACAGTGGGGATGACTGTCTGGCCAGATGGTGCTCAGTGTGTGGACTAGAAGCTGAGACAAGGCAGAGAGGTACAGACTCCTTGTCCAGCATGGGATGCTGCAGTGTGACCCAGAGGCATACTGGAGTGGACGAGGTGGGTCCTGATGAGATCGAGCTCCTAGAACTTTCCGGAGACAATTTAGGGTAAGACACGAACACAAGTTCACAGTTTTAAGCTAAGAACCGAAATAGAAACATCCTGCTGAGGAATTCAGTTATGACTGTACGTGAATCCAGGAACAACATATGACAGAGGTGTTAATAGAGTAGTAGTAGTCTAAAGATGTGTAAAATCATCTTTATTCTAGTAATCTTCACAACTTTAAAGTTCTTTTTAACTTTGTTTAAATGTGGTTTTGTGTATTGGTAAGTTTTGCATGAGGAAGCGGTGACGAGTGAAAAGAGCACTGTTTTCAAACCTCTGTGGTTTTGTTTGTTCTGTCATGTATCGGGCTCTAGAAGTGAAAATGTAAAACAATAGGAGAGGCAGCCTCCTGCTTAACCTTTTTGAAAGCTGCTGAGTGTTTAATATCATTTCCAGGATGCACAGACTATGTGAGAAACAGGATGTGCTTTATAGACAGAAAACTTCCAGGTAATGTAGTGAAGAAGAAAAGATTAAACTATAACCACTTCAAACTATGACGAAAACACCTGCACACCGGCAGAGTAACACATTACAGTCATATGATTTCCTCCCATCAGCACCCAGCAGAACAACAGCGCAGTAGAACTAATTGTCTCCTATTTACTCAACATGAACTTGGGAACTCGGTGATGCTGCACTGATGTGATTAACAGATTACCATAAGACAATGGATGGAGCGTGGAGTCTAGGGCGGGACAAATCCCCGCTCGTTCTTAGGCTGAAGGATTAGCAGAGGCTAATCACAACAGTAGCTACCAGCCCTTATGTGTGGCTGTTTGATAATTACTACTTATGGCTGCAGGCCACTCATGTCGAACTGTTTTAAAGATGAACACTCGCGGCAGCGGATGTGTGTGCTGTGCTCTGAGAACCAAATGCACACACGAACCCAGAGCTGTGTCCAAATGACACACACTCATTGTCACAGTGTTCTGATTTTAACTGTGTTGTTTTAAAAGTCATCTGTGTAGTTTAGTTGTATTTCTGGAAATGATGCAATATGTGCACCGATACACGTCATTTACAAAGTGGACATGGAATTGTAAATTTTACAAATAGAAAAAAATTTATCTACTTACTGTATGTGTCTCCATGCCACCTATGTTTTTAATGTTTCCTTTTTCATATTTTTTCTGATACTGGTGTTTTTCTAGGGACGAGTATGTATAAAACGACTAAAAAACGACTAGAAAAACGTTTTACATACTGACACTGTGTAATATACGGATAGATGAGTATTGAAAGCCTATGCTATAGTGCATAATATAAGCCCATAGATTTTTTTGAGATTCTTTATGAAGTATATGCAAAACTGCATACAAAACTATAAAATGACCATAAAACTTGATGACATGCATCATTCACAACTACATGACTGATTTAAAATATGTTTCAACTTGAGTTTAAAATGAAAAATAAAAAGTTTCATCTGTCTAAAGAGGCTTTACCTAAAGATCCTTAAAGGTTTTCCATAATTCTGCTTATTTAAACATTTATATTGGGTTACACTTATAGTGAAATGATCACATATTTAGTTTCTTAGGAATATGGCAGTGGTGTGATCTTATCTGCTTCCCACTGAAAATGTACATTTTAAGATTACAGCTAAAAGTGTGTCATCTGTCTATCATCAAAACTAGTAGTATGTAGAGACAAAGCTCATGTCTGTAATGAACGTAGGCGGCAAAATATGGTAGCGGGTCAGCAGGATGGTCTGTCTCTGCTCCAAAGGATTGTAATCTGATTATGTCTGGCTGCTGCTGTACTGCAGGGGGTCAAGACAACTCATTTAAAATGTTATATATCCTATTGCTCTTCAGTCTTTACGTATTTTCTTATCAGAGCTGTAGCTAGTTCAACCATGGACCATTATTAAACACAGACAAACTCCTGGACAACGTTTTAAGCAGTTTAAAGTCTCCAGTTTGCAGGACTCAACCAGACAGAACATTTGCTCAGCACAGAAAGGAACAGAAATCGAAGCCACATCCTTGCTACAATGAGGCCACTGAGCTAACCGCCGAGCCACTGTTCCCTCAGCATTGACTGCTGCGTCTCGTCCTGTCTGATGAAACGTGTTAACGTGTGTTTATTCAGGGTGTGGAGTTTAGGAGAAACCCGGCTTCAGCTGTCAGTGAGAAACAGCAGAGATGAGCAGCCACCACCGTCACCACCAGCACGTTACCCTTCAATACAACACCTGGAACAAGAGGTCACCGTGTGTGCGCGTGTGTGTGTGGTTTCTATGTGTGTGTGTGTGTGTGTGTGTGTGTGTGTTATGTGAATGACAAAATCACAAGTGGAAACTTCATGGTGCTCTTTTCATGGTTAAAACACAACGTGTTTCTCACTTTTAGCAATCTCTTTTACACATTAGTTGGAGATAGAGTGTGGTTAGATGCGGCTCACATGAACAGCAACAGTTTCCACTGAGCGCTGTTCTTTGTCTTGAGGCCAGACACATTGTAAACACAGTGTACGAATTTCCATGACAAACGTGAGAGATTCTGAATTCCCTGTTTGGTGTGATTCAAACTTTACAGGAATTAAAAGAGGGAGGAAAACACTGCCACACAAACTGGAGTTTTCACGATTCTTTCCACTTAGATGAGAAATTGTCTAACATGGGACAAACAGAGTTTTAATTTTAGATATCAAATTCCCCTGGAATGTACAACAATTCGGTCAACCAACAACGATTGGATGCTTGCAACAGGAAAACAAACCCCAGTTTGCTGAGTAATACATGACTCATCACTTCTGTGAAGCATGTGACCACATATAAATACTGATGGTGATATGAGAAGGCACATGTGTTACAAAACAGAACAAAACATGCAGCATGTAGGAACACCACAGGCTTGGAAAGTTAAAGTTTGGGATAAACAAAATAAAAAATCTGAATGATAATGAATGGATATGTGCCGTTACTGTTTTGTGTCTGTAGGTGGTGCTGTGGGGCAGGAGCAGAGAGGAGCTGCACCACAGGATTTATTCCCAGCAGCCAATCAGGGAGTGGGAGGGCCAACCTCCCCACATGTATGGAGAGATTGTGCACTCCTCCCTGGTGTCTCTCTACAACACTTACACACAGGTAAACATGGCACTGCACAGGGGAGTTGTGAGGTGTGTCTCCATCGATGCATCATCCTAACTCATCATCCTAGCTTTTACTCCACACAGTACCCCAGACTGATTAAAAGACTGATAATAGTATTGGAGGTCAGTTTTATTGTTGTAAATATAAGCAGACATAAATTCACAGTCATTGGAGTCTCTGATCATGTCTGATTTAATGAGCCTACAGAGCTTCAAATCATGAGTCGGTGCTGTCTTTTTTGCTTCCTTTTTTGTATGTTTCCTGTTTGGAGATAAAATCTTGTCACTTATTTTTGTTTGCCCCTGCAGGGAACCAGAGAACATTTCCTGGTGTTGTTCTCTTTCCACCTGCTGATCCTCTCCCTGGACCACTCTCGACAAGACTTCATTTATGAGGTGCTCTTTGTGCATTTTCCTTTAGGAAGACAGTTGCCACAAAATGGCAAATAGTGGTTATGAGAAGAAAACAAAAACCTACACTAGAACTCAGAAAACAGAGTTCCTGAACACAGGACACAAAAATATGTTAGACACTACAGAAGCTTTTCTGTAAGCTGCTGGCTAAGCTCCAACCAAATATTAAAGCTGCAATTAATCAATATTTTTCTATAGACAACAGAACAATGAGCAAACAATTCACTGTGGAAGGTGTCAACATTGTGACAAACCTGTGGAGAATTATTAGTTTCCTTTAGCAGTAACAGCAACAGTAACAGGCAGCTGTGAAGTTACTGTAAGCTAAAGTAAGTAAAGTTGGCAGTTTGCTGGTGAATATAATTTATCATTTAGCAGCTAAAGAGACAGATATTTCCTTCAGGAGTTGCTGAGATTGATCTAATCATATACTATGATATGATGAAATTTTGACAGAATAAAGGATTGTTAGCCTATAAACAGATGTGACAGACACCCGCATCTTTCAAATTCCACATCCCAGTATGCAATGCAGATAAATTACCTCAGAGGCTGCAAAGACTTGATTTTGACTTTTCAAAGATACAACCACCGTCAAGCAACTCAACTCAACTCAACTTTATTTATAAAGCCCTTTAAAGACAGCCACAGCTGACACAAAGTGCTATACATGAAATAAAACATGAAATAAAAGACATAAAACATAAAAGACAATATAAAAACAATAATAACAAATAAACAGTATTAAAAATAATAATCAACAATAATCAATAAGCAAGTGCAATAAATTTGACATTTTCAATCAAGCAGGCCCATGCAGATGTGAGCTATGGTCACTAGACATTTGATGTAACACGTACAACAGGATAAACATCCCTCTGATGATGTTGGTTTGTGTTTTTTGGGTACTTTTTGCACAATAATCTCTTTGGAAGAAGCTGAATTTTTCTCAAGTTTCTCTTCTTTGTCTTCTCTTATATCTCAGGGTATCCTTCCTATTTCTGGACTTTCTTTGCAAACCATCTCCCTGGAACCTGACACGTCACAGACGCCACACATGTTTGAGATCAGCAGTGAGTCAGTGGAAATTACCAGGTTCAGCTAAGACATGCTGGCAATGAGCACGATTTATGTTGTTCCTTCTTTCATCCAGGTCCAATGATGGACTCCAAGGTCTTCATATGTGCCAGTGCAACAGAGTTACAGAAATGGATACAACACATAGAAGACAGGAAGTACAAGTCAATGGAACAACCCATGAGTCCTTCCCACTGCGCTCTCTCCTATCTAGTAATGTCTAAACGCTGCACATTTGGTCATACACAGCTGTACATGACAAAGCAGTCCCGTTGAGTTGTGCTAAATAAACTGATCACACGCACTATTTCTTTCCTAGATACCGTGTGATGAGCACTGGAAAAGAGAAGAACTGAAAAATTACTTACTACATGCTCCGATCTCGCAGTGGGAGGGCTCGCCGATACAGCACATGGGCCAGCCGGGATGCATATCTATGGTCCATATCATCAACACACAGAGACCGGTAATAAATATTGTATTAATCTGCAATTTGTCTATTATAATATATTTTTATATTTATAATATATATTTCTCAAGCAGTTTGACATTTTGAATTAAAGCATGTCAGTCTTGGCCAGACAGTCACAAATAGAAGACTTTTGTATATTGTAGTTTCAGTCTTGACATTAGAAGATTTGTTCTCACTGGAATCACAAAAATAGTCTCTAGTTTCTGTGGTAAACCTGCAACACAACTCTTTGATGACAAGGCTAGATTACTCATATGTTGTGGTTGTGGAACGATGTCAGCAAAAGAACCTTGTTTGTTAAAATTGCAAACATCTCATAAATATGAGGCAGTGATGGACGTGTCATGGGAACAAAACAAATTAGGAATTAGTCATTTGTTTGCAGAATTCAGTCATTCCTGCTCTCTAATTGCTACATTTATGTGCACGAATTAAGAAATTATAACTAAGATAAAATGTTTAACAGGCAGAATCTGAGGTATATACATAACCTTCCAAAATCAAAACACAACTGCATTAAATCCAAGCAGTAGATCTAGATGAGATGGTCCATTACTTTACAACTGTCATTGTTTATTTTGCACTACACCTACACTACACAGTGTAGGCAGAATCTGAGGTACACTACACAGTGTAGGTGATGATATCAGCCTCAACTCACCCTCTTTTGCTAGTAATTTCATTTTACAGTGCAATGTGAAATGACAGTAAAAAGATCTTGAATCTTGAAACAATGTCCACTGTGATCACAAATGCATAAATAAAGCGTATGGTGGCTACAGGGACAAATGTAATCAATGTGAAATAATATTAATGTGACAATGCTCAAGAACAAAATGTATTAATTATCACAATGTAATCGCCGTCCTTCCAACTACCAAGATATCAGATAAACTGCTACTTACAAAAATAGTTCTTGTTTTTGTATGTGAGTATTTGAAAACCAAGACTACATCTTCAACAAGCTCACTTCCTCTGTGTTCCTCTCAGAGATTGTGTCATATTATCTTTTCTAGAGTAGAGAAACGTATGGCTTTGTTTGCGTCACATCACTGACTGTGGAGGCTGACTTTGCTCAGAACAGAAACTGAAAATTCAAATTCAGGTGAAAATAACTGATGTATGTATCATACAAGTGATAATTCTGGTTTATTTTCAACTTAACTTCGTTTTACTCATTTGACCAACTTTGCTAGCAATTTTGATAACGATGTACTCGCCATGGTTTAGTTCTGATATCTGGCATTACAGTGACATCAACAAAGTCTGATGTTCTAGTGCCCAAAATGTTGGACACAATCCCTCATTGTGCGGGAAAGATATGAGTGTTTGTCTTTGTGCAACCTGTGGGATCATCTTACTTGTATTTCTTGTTCCTTGTCACCTTTATAGAAACATAGCCACATCAGCATGTCAGTAATTAACTAGTAGAGTATGTTGTTATAAGAAAAGAAACAGTGGACAACATTAAATATAAACTTATCGGGGCGGTCGGTGGCGTAGTGGGTTAAGCAGCCGCCCCATGTGTAGAGGCTACAGTCCTCGCTGCAGCTGGCCCCGGTTCGACTCCCGCATCGGATGCCATTTACTGCGTGTCTCTCCCCCTCTCTCTGCCTCCTGCTTCTTGTCTATCTTCAGCTGTACTATCAATAAAAAAAAGGCCAAAAAAAAAATATATATATAAACTTATGGAACATGTTAATATGATATAGAAAGTTGTAGAAAGCATTTTATGTAAGTGTCACAATATTTTGCCAGCGGTAGGATCTGCATCTGACAGTTAACACTAACAATGACATTGTTCTTTGTTGGTTCTTGCAGGGACTTCAAGAAAGACTAATGGTTCTCTTCCCTCAAGACGTCTTGCTACTTTCAGTCGACAGCAAGCGTCTGAATTTAAAATATGAGGTAGTGTAAAATGACTCTATGGGAAAAATCCATAATAATACCTCCTCCACCACAACTGGCACAACTACGTGTCATGGTACTCTTTACACGGTGCTTGTTCTTTTGACACATGACATATAGCATGGGTGGAACATTTTGTAACTCACACCTGCACACCAACACACATCGCTCATATCACTGCATTTCAGCAGTCTGTAACTAAAACGAGGCTGTACAAATCAGTGTATAACTTCATGAAAGTCAAAATAATTCGTTTTTCTTTGTGTCATCTGTAACAGGGCAGGCTGCCCCGACACAGCATCAAAGCATTGGAGAGGTCAGCCTTGCCTGGGCGGCTGGAGTTTGAACTAATGGGTATACTGTCTAAATATGTGACAGCAATAATTTTTTGTATTTGCTATTTGATGAATCCAGTCATTTCATATAATCATTGTTGTGTTTTAGGAGAGCTGATGGAGCCCCTGCTGATCTCTTGTACCTGTCAGGAGGATTATTGGAACTGGATCTTTCAGTTGCAACAGGTTAGACAGCACAGTCTAACACCTTTAAAGCAATATAGTGGTTAAAAATAATTCATGCGATGGCTATTAAATCTAAGTAGAGCTTTGGTGAACTTTTATTTTTTACACATAATGTCACTTAATCACTTAATTCAACTCATTGAATGATGTCCATTGTTTCAGGTATTAGGATGAAGTGATACGGGAACCATACTGGTGTTACATGTTTTAGCCCCATGCTTTGTCTATGAACTGTGAGCACAGTACCAGTGTGTTATGTGATTTTAGTTTCTCAGATTACTCTGGTGGACTGGTTTTTAGAGATATTCAGACTAGATCTAGTATTTTACAAGAAACACAGTTTTAAAGCTGCTACTGTATACTAGAGTAAGAGATTTTTTGCATTAACAGTCAATCAAATGTTTCTGTGTAGGGGTCACTCATAATAACTAACAAACTCAGTCAATGCAGGATTTTTTAAGACAGGCTAACAACATTTTTTTACATGCAACTTTTCTGTCTTAGTTTGGTATGAAAATCAACTTGTACAAACCTGTTTGAAATCAGAACCATAACCTGGGTTCATATTTTGTTCCGTGGTTTTTACATGGAAGTGCAGCTGAAAGTACAGATTATTTTGATGTTGTGGCCTTGTATGACAGATACAAGAAGTTATGGTCATTTGGACACAGGACAAACACTTCTAACTTACAGCACCTGTCATGGTTTACTTGACACAGGAAAAAATGTAGTTGAAGTTCTAAAGTTTGTGTTTGCAGAAGTGATGTCTGATACCTAAAATGTGAAGCAACTTTGCATCAACGAGATTTTCTGTTTGATCCGCAGCCGGACAGAAACAGCCACGTTACCATGAGTCACCCTCCACCTCCAATCATGCCAAAGCTGCAGAGGAGCAGGAAACAGTCCCAAGAGCCGATGATAACAAGTGACCAATGTCACATCAACGGACGCAGCTGACTCAACAGAAAAAGCTTGAAAGTTCACTGTAATTATGGATCTAAAATGATGTGTAGATGGTATGTACATATTACTTTCATGCCTAACTGTGCCACAAAATGGAGATACAGCAGTGAAAAGTTTGTGTTGAAGCGGTCTCACCCTGATTTCGATATATTTGGGTGATTACTCTGAGGGACTGAGTTGATACTTATAGTTCACTTTCATGTGACAAACAGAAACAAGGTCATAACCCAGTTTAAGTCTACACCACAGCGGAGGAAATGTTAGACGTAGAGTCTGTAGAGCTGTAAAGGTTATTAAAGAAAACAGAAGTGAAGAAAGTGTACATATTTAGCTTATTTCACCATGAAATACACACTGTTTGACTTTTTCACAATAAACTGTTTAAAACTCTGAAGAGTCATTTATTCAACACAACATAAACTGGATGTATCTGTATTTATTTCAATGGTTAAACATTTGCATTAGTGAGCACAGATCCAGTAAACATCCAGTGTAGTACAATGTTTATATTCATTGTGGTATTAGAAATGAATCAAACTGGAAAGTTGATAGTTATGGAATGTAATAATATTTGTCCAATCTTTGCTCATATAAATTACAGTCATAAAAGTAAGTGAACCATTTTTCTACTCTTTATACATGAAGCATCTACAGTGAAGTACATTTACATCAGAATCTCCTTAGAGAACAACCAGCTAGAGGAGTATAAATACACATGCTGCAACAGCAATCACTTAAATTATAACTAACAACGCAGATATAGAAACAAAAAAAAGGGTTATAAACATTTCATGTGCCACTGGAAGAGTTTACATTTGAATGTTGATTATAGTGGTTCATTAACAAACAAGACCTCAGCTCAGTTACACTGCGCTTTTGGTCATTTGGGGGATTTTTACTCTTAATGAGGGAACCGATGTGGCTGATGTAGGCCTAAATGTTACTCAGTGCTTATTGTATGACAGTTTTATGATCCTTTATGATCAGTGTAATGCAATAATGTCTCGCTTTTATTCAACCGGGGGCTAGTCAAAGTTTTAAAATGAGTACATGTGAAACACATTTACAGCACATATGGTCAATGTGAATGCATGTAAATGTTGAATTTGATGCATGTCCATATCCAGACAAACCTGGTGCCATTTTCTCCTTACAAATGCCATGAAAAGTCCAAAACCAACAATGTTCAATCTAGTCTGTGACACTCACACCCAAATCCATCCTATTGCAGACATAAATCTTTAAAGAATTGTCACAAATATGAAGTTTAATTTGAAAAAAGGGCTAAATCATTCTTAAAAGAGCTGGGTATTGTAGTTTTTAGTAAATGTTAACCCAAACAGGAGTAAATAGTGCATTTGTCGGGGACTATTTTCAGCTTTTAGAGCACCAGTCAGTATTTACGTCAACAGTACGGTGTATGTACAACTGACTGAAAGCAGACTACAGTGTGTGTGTTCATGGTAACATCACCTGTCAGTGAAGCTCACTGAAGAGTTTTTAATAGTTTTGAATAAGCTCTATCAGACGATACTCAAGTCATTATTGGTTTTGGTCTGTTCATGAGCTTTGTTGACAATAATAAAAATAAAATAGAATATAGTCGGCCGAATCCTTTAACGAGATGAGGGCACAAGTAGAAGAAGAATTGTAAAGAGGATAGTCTGTCCTTCATATATGTTACAGCAGAATTGTGAAAATCATCTTTAAAACATGAAACCTCCATTCTGCTGTTGTCTTGTCTCACTAACCATCACAGTTCACACAGTCCTGATTGTTACAGCACATACAGGGAGGTGCGGTCCTCTTTAATAAAGAGACATCCACATCTTTTAACACATGGATGGAGGTGAACTGTTGCACACTGATGGATTGTACTGTATGAGGTATCGGATGGACTAAAACACAACAGAGCGTCTTCTCATCTGCCTTCTGAAATAAAAGCAGCACTCGGTGTGAACAGAGACAAAAGATAAAAGGCCTCTGATGTGTCCTCAGCAGCAGGATGCGCCTCCAGCGATTTTCTGATGTTGTGATGTTATATGAATGAATCCTCCAGCACCTCACAGAGCTCAGCTGACTGCATAAGACAGGTGCAAAAGCAGACTGTGAGTTAGCCTCACTCTACCGTGACCTTTAAATGTTGTACACATATGTATACATTTAATACCTGTGCTGTTAAATGTGCATGCCTTGTATAACACATTTACCACAAGGATTCTTGAAAATGTTCTTGGACTTTAAAAAGATGGTGAAATGCATTCATAGAAGGCATGCAAGTAATTTCTTCTACTTCTGTGTGGCAAAACTGTTAAAGATCTTATAGCATAAAAGCCTTTTAAACTAGAGAAAACTAGAGATGTAAAGAAGCGTTAAAAGCGTTTTGCCCTCATTTAAAAAGCTAGCATGCTAAGTAAAAATGCTGGCACAGTTTAGCATCCATGCGAAGAACACTCAGACACGTTGGCTTGTTTTAGCACCTGCATTCTATATGTAGGTCCCACATCCATCTAAAATTAAAACATTGATCCAGAAGCTTAAAAATACACCTTTGACACTCGACAAGTTACAGTAAAACATTAGTTAGGTTAGTCTTCCCCCTCCAGTTTCTGTGTGACACATTTGATGCGGATATTTTCTCGGAGGTTGCGGAGGCGCGCACTGCGACTTGTGATTTCCTCCACGTAGGTTTTGGGGAACCAGCCCCGTTCCCCGTCAGACAGTCTGATGCCTTCCACCCACCCTGGAGAAAGACAACAACTCTTAAACATCAAGCACACCATGACACATTTACATCTACTGCTTGTTTAAAGCTCGGACAGCCACACATACCTAACATTTTATGGCCACAAGCTACATTAATTTAGGTGCAGTTTGGAGTTGGAATGCAGTTTATCTGAAAAGGGACTTTATCCACATTCTTACCATCACTTGTAATGGTCTTAGCATGAAGAATGTCTGCCTTTTCCAGTGTTAACTCATCGTGCTCTTGGGCCTGGTAGCTTTTGATGCACTGAACCTGGGATATATCTGAGGGGGAAAGACAAAATAATGAATGAGAGGATTAAAAGGTTTACACTGATCCATAACACTTCTAAAGTCTCTACTCACCAACATTCTCGCTGGCTTGCTCGATGTCTTCGAGCGGATCAGATGGAAACATCGCTGTGATCCATCTCTGCTTCCCGCTCCTTGGTAGAAGCACAAAAAAGGCATTTAAGGCTCCATCTGCTAACACGACCAGTCTGGACTGGAGTGAACATAATGTTGACACTGCACAGACGAAGTGTTACTCACTCTGTGTGTGATTTTAGCAGGATCTGGTGTTTGAGCTGCTGGCCTTCACAAAGCTGCAGGTGGAAGATGAAGCCTGAGATACCATGCAGCTTCTGACTGAGATCCTTCACTTTCAGCTCTCCGATCTTGGCGTGTACAAACACCATGAACTTCCATGTACTGTGAAAAAGATATAATTTTAATAATTAGATTATTATTAATAATTGATTATTAGAAGTTTTTTCCACATTGATAACCAGCTTTTGGATCTTTAAAGCCACAATGTATTTTTATGTGGTTGTAGCATAATTCATTTTAATTATTTTGATAGTATATGATTATGTTTGTACTAAAAAAAATCTAAAATCCTAGTGAATGTGGTAAAGTCTATGTTTTTTTTTTTTTAAATCTCAGTTTTCTGGTCCGATTCAAGGAGGCGGTGCATGGCAGTGGTGGTGTACCTGCAGTCAGCTACAGAGTCATTTGACACTACCACTGGGTGGCAGCAAAGTTAGAAATGTTTCTAAAAAAGGTTCTGTCTTCAGGGAGCAGTTTGACATTTTGGGAAATTCATTTGCTTTCGTGTTGAGAGTTAAAAAAAATATCACTTTCATGTCTGTAAGCTAAACCTGAAGCGGCTAGCTTAGCCTGAATCAGTGCTGATTGCTTGGCAACTGCACACAGATGACATGACTCTCGTGCAGCCAAGAAATAATCCAATATGCAAACAAATTAATCAGTGTTAATTAGTTAGCATTTTTGAGGTGCAGAGCTAGGCTAACTGTTTCCCCCTGTTTTAAGTCTTTATGCTAAGCTAAGCTAACCATTTCCTAACTTTAGGTTTAAATTTAGAGCACAGACATGAGAGCAGTATCACCATATCTTCTCATCTAAGTCTTGCCAAAAAAGAAAATAACTGTATTTCCCAAAATATTCATGTACTATCAAGTGGGAATTTTCCAAATTCCCTCCTTGTGGATTCCCCTTGACAGTTTTTATATTCTGAGTTGGGGCGAAAGGATATGGTACATCTTGGTCTCTCAAGATACAACATTGTCCAGGATTACACGAATGGACCCACCTCCAACCCATGTTTTTTATGTTAAAGATAAAAATTAAAAAAATTCTAACTAATCACATTTTTCAGTATCAGGAATGATTACAGCCAGTAAATTGAAATAATCCAACCTATCCTTAATTTAATTCATTCTTAATTTTTGTTGTTTTATACCATAATTCATCCAGCAGTGTAAAGTTTTAGTTCTTCATTCTTTTTCACTCACTCCTTCCTCCTGGACAGCAGGAGACAGTCATTGAACAGGTGGAGGTACACAGGCTTGGTGGGTAACTTGAGCTTTGATCCAGAAATACTCATTGTCTGAGTGTCCACTTCTAGGAGTTCTCCATGTTTCACCAGCCAGCGTGACTGAGAGATCAGAGGGAAGATCTACGGAGGAAAAACATTGCTGAATAAGAAACACTGTAAAGAAAAATTAACAATGAAGACATAAAAGTTAAATCGAGAATCAACACTGCTAAAGACAATATGGACAAGTCACAAAGATTTCAGTCACCTTCCCCTCAAAATGGATTTTCTTATTGAGGTGAATAAGTTCCTCCATCCTCTTCATTGACTGCACACTGGAGTTACATTCTTTGATGATCTAAGAAGACACATACCAACATGGTTATTACTGTTGTGCCTCACCAGTGATAATACTGGTTTTCATCCAACTGGCTATTAGGGATGATAATCACCACCTTTTTTAGCTCATTGAAAGCTTTCGTGGCAGTGTCCTCATCTCTGGAGCCTGGAGTCGTCCTCTTTAAGATATTCTGAAAAATAAAGACGGTTTTGAAGACGTGCCAAAGGGTAAACAACACTCCTGCTATGCACCGCTTAGGGAAAAAACCTGCTGCGGCAAATTGCCTAGCCAGTCCAAATATTACCCCATTTACAGTTTCATGTAATTGGGTTTCAAGTGCGAACATGAATTCTGCAGTGAATGTTTAATTGTGTACCTCCACCAGCATCTTAAGCCGCGTGATCCTCTGGAACGGGAGGATTAGAAAAGAGGTCAGAGGAAGTCTTTGGCAGATGGGGTCCTCCTCCAAACGAGCCAGGATGCCGGGGAAACGAGGGTTCTCGTGCCTGACAGGATAAGACGAGTAAATTTAGAGAAACACTTTAATGACTTTTAGTAAAAGCGGGTGTAAATTCCAGCTTGCTAAAAAATGTTCAGCTTTCTCTAGATGAACCACATGCAAGTTAAGTCATGCTGGCGTAAAATAACACCTGAACACCCTGAGAGGAAATTATGGACATCCAGGACAAAACAATTGGACCTTATACACTACAGCCATGGGTGTGTGCACAGAGAGACAGCACCTGCATACTGTACATGTAGATATATGTTCGGATGACTCCAACAGATGATTTATTGAACATACAGTGAAAGCAGTAACTCACAGCAGTCGCTGGTATGTCTGCTCCTGGTAAGCCTGGTTTGTTACATAAGGTAAGTAAACCCTTCGAAGAGCCGGGCAATGCTCCAGGACGATGTCGCACACGTCAAATCGCAGAATGTCCTCCTCCAGCCTGTGCTCCAGATCCTGAAGAAACCTGCAGACAGGCAGCGAGCAGAAAGTACACTCAGAGAAGGAAACGTGATAATGCGAGGTGTTAAAACAAAGACCTGAGAGTGACGGAGGCATATCAGCAGCATATTACTTCACCTCTCGCTGACATCTTTGACTTCAGGGAGCTTGGAAAAGAGCCACTGTTTATCCTGAGCTCCAAGACACTCTGTGAGCTCCTGCGACAACATGAAGTGGTCCACTGCGATTGTTAGACTACGGATGTAGGAGGCCTCAGATGTCACCAGCTCAAATTTTGCCTGGGTTGAGGAGGATACAGTACATTAGCCAGCCCTCTGCAGTACATGAACTAGATATCAGATGTGGAAAAATATGAAATGTCGCATTCACCTCCTGTAATTTCCTTTCCTCATTGCTGAAGTTGTCCAGCTGGCCACTGGTTCGAACATCAGGGATATCCTGCCACAGTGCAAAAGCAGAGCCTCGTGATGAGCGAAAGGAGCTGGACGGAGACAGATTGGAAGGAGACGGGGTGCCGTCTGACCCCTCATCCCTGAGCCCTTCCTCCTCTGTGCCTGGCTCCTTCCCTTGCTGCCTCTGGATCTCTCTGTTGATGGCGACGTCACTGTACTCCTGGTACAGAATAGCTGCAAGAAGTATTGACGGTGAAAAAGAATGTAAGAGGAAAATACATCCAAGTTTAGGTTTAATTAGGTAAACAGATAAGTGAGGGAAACGTACAGCTAGGCAAAAACCGTGACAAGCGATTCGAAGTCGCAACAGTTGGAAGTATGCCCAAGTCCTCCTCTATGGACTTCTTTCGCATTCTGCAAAGAAAATGAATGAATGAATGAAAAAGCTTACATCAACACGACCTTTAATCTTTTGTTGTTTTTGTCTTTGAAATATTATAAGACAATATTTACCCCAGTTTTGAGCTCCACCGATGCAAAGGCATACCATTGTCACAGCTGGGCAGTATAGGTGGAGGTCCTACAGGGCTGTGAGGTGCACTATCACTAGAACCTCCTGAGCTGCGGTGCCTGGAGTTGGACTTATCTAAACAAAAAGCAGACGGTGCAGGTGAGAGGTCAAGGAGAGAAGCAAGAGACTTCACCTAATTATGGCTGAAGATGTGATACTCTCAGTTTGAGCCATCCTGGATGACTGTTCAAAAAATAAAAGACTCTTCTCTCGTCTTTGGGGATATCAAGATGTGTCTTTTCTGTAGTATGTTTTTAAACATTTTAGAAATTAGGTGGGATTATCAACCATGATTATTTTCATATTTGATAATAGTTTTAATTTGTACAATAAATTAAATACCTCCTAATGAAAGAAAATGAGACTGTGAAAAATGTCTTGTAACTGCTTGTTTTGTTTGACCCACAGTCCAAACCCCAAATATATTTAATAAGATAAATATTTAATAATATTTAAGAAAAGATTTGCAGGATGCCGGCACTGGCAGTTTTGGAGTTTTTGCAAATTACTTTAATGATTAGTTGATTCTGAAAAAAATAGTATTAATTATCCATCAAGTGAGTAACTGATTAATTGACAAATTGCTTTAGGAAGCATTATGTTGTCATAATAGGATTTGAGCAAATGGTGACCTATGCCCTCTAGAGATGGCGAGCGAGTTCTCTCTCTAACTACAACATTAGCGATATTAAAGAAATAAATGAGTGAGATGTTGGACAGTGGCATTCACTGACACAGTTTTTCAAGTTTTTTGCCATTCTGCCTTTTATTTGAGAGCTGACTGTGTAGAGACACTGGAAACGGTCTCCAGTGGAACTCTGACCATTATGGCCCAATGATTAGGCTGGATAGATATGTAATATATATAATGGTATAATAGTGTCCATCTCTCTAGTAGAGAGAATTCTTCTTAACCTAACTGCATACTTTATTATATATACATATATATACTATATTGTCTTACATGTCAGTGATTGTGTGATGTGATTAGGTGGGTCAGTGGGTTAGGTTCTTGGACAATGATGTTGGTTCTGTTGTCTACTCACAGTCTGGGTTGGGACTGAGGTTGTTGGAGCTCTGTCTGTCCCGGGAGGCTACCCGTGCAGAAAGCGACTTCCCCAGCTTCAATGTGAAGGAGTTCTTCCTCTGAGACAGCTGCAGTCTAGATATCAGCTCTGAAGCTGAGAAACGTCGCCTTTCTTGGTCCCCTTGGCGGCTACGTGACAAAAAGCTCCCCCCTGTGGCACTTGACATCTCTACACTCCCATTGTCTTCACCCACCCCTGGTACTGAGTCCTCAATTATCTGCAGTGGTTCTGCAGGTAGATTGAAAATGTCATCGTGACTTAGGTTTGGGAGATCTGTAACACCGTCTGTGGATGAAGGACTTGAAATGGCTTCCAGTGAAGATAATCCACTCAGGTCCTCCTCCAGGAAAGATGCAAAAGGTCCCGGGAAGATGTAGTCGGCATCCAGGATTGGGCTGCTGAGAGATTCATCGCTCAGGCTTTCTGGGGAGTAAACCTGCATCTTTCGCCCTGGAAAGAAGGAAATTACGTTATTATATTAAAAGGGAGCAAGAGGTTCTGGAGTATAACTTGCAATGCCTGCACACTTACGGATAGACTTCTCTTTCAGAGAACCCTGTGAAGTCCTCCTCTGTGGCTGGCAAGAGTCTGGGCTTTGAAAACCAGGACCATCAGGTGAGGATGGAGAGCAAGGTAACTGAGATTCCCAGGAGTCTCTGTTTGTGTATAGAGAGGACAGAGGGAGGGACAGAGGGAGGCTAAGAGCTGCATGGAGAGGACGACACACTGTTGTGACAGTATGTTGTTTTTCAGTCTGCTCCTGCAAAGAAGTCCTGATGCCATTATGGCATTCAAGCTGGCTGTCACTTGGAGGTGTATGAGAATTTAAATTCAGTGTTGTTTCATGCTCATTGTCTGTCCTGTGGCAGCCGTTCTGCATGTCATTCAGTTCATTTAATGTGTGTCTGAAACCATTCAGGGTCAGGGAGTGTGCTGTGCATTGTGTGTCCGGGATAATATCTGGCCTTGAAGTCCCAAGACTGTTTAGTTTAGGAGTCACTGGTGGTTGTAGCTCAATAAAAGCCAATGTCTCCTGCTGGCATACAGCGATATGCTTGTGGTGGCACTGGTGGAGGAGAGACCTTTCCTCCTGGGCCTCGTTCAGAGCCTGGGACTCTCCTGAGCCAGGGATCCACATGCTGGGACTGTCTCCTCTGCAGCGAAAAGCATGAAGGTGGGGTTGGAAATCAGGAAAAGGTGAGAATCCATACCCGGGGAGCATGGCTGAACGAACACATGGGAGCTGCAGGAGAAGAGAGGGAAAAGAACTATATTGAATATGTTTTACTAAAAATCACTGTTGTCTGTGGTGTTTTCTCCTGCAGACAGAAAAGACAGAAAGGTTTAGTCATAAGGATTCACAGAAATACATCTAATATTACTTATTCTAGTGGCATACTATGATGTCATATATCAACGATCAAATAACAGAGAGAGAGAAGAGCACTGTGAGATGCAAAAACACAAATAATAGTAGTTAATTACTTATTTCTAGTTATTTGACACATATTTCTTCACCTTTATTTATGTAACACTAACCACATGTAAAAACCTGGTAGTTCGCCATTGTTGTTGTTCCAGGTCATTGCAAAAAGCTCAAAAAGCCATGGGTGAATAACATCATTGTTTCCCAGAAGATGTCCTCTGAGTAGAGGAAAATGTTTGCTCTCAAAAGTATTTGTACATATTTGCAAAACCTAAGATCGGCTCACTTAAAGGTCAAGTGTGTAGGATTTAGTGGCATCCAGCAGTGAGACTGGAGATTGCAAAACCCTTGTCTCACCCTGCCTTTCAAAGAGTGTAGAAAAACCGGTCTAGAGCCACTGCTTTGCTTGTCTGAACTGGGCAC
Organism: Nibea coibor; assembly: GCA_023373845.1. Lineage (NCBI taxonomy): Eukaryota > Metazoa > Chordata > Actinopteri > Sciaenidae > Nibea > Nibea coibor. Next base: position 7,234,690 of record CM041717.1, read on the forward strand.
CTGTAGAAACGTGATGGTTCAACATACTGGATCCTCTCCGTCTCTCTGAAAACATACATTTGAGTATTATATTCCATTTCTGCCAATAGATCCTCTTATATCTTACACCCTGCACCTTTAAACCACTCATGCAGGTTAGAATTGGCTCGAGTTTCCAATGCAGTATGTATTTATATAAATGGATTAAACTTTTCTGACCCATCTTCAAAAAAGATAAACCGGTATGCTAATCTACAAGCCACTTATCCTGCAACCAAATATGGTTGACTGGACACAAGTCACTGTTAGCAGCTTGGCTTAGTGTCGCTAGAGGATTCCACTGACTCGATCGACTGTTACACAGCATATTCACTTATAATGAACAGTAAGCAGTGCTGTATAAGTTTCGTGAACTATTCAAAGGGTCTGTGATTTGGCAAGTAGAGGAATGCCTTTCTGAGATGACTTCTGTATGCTTTTAGGATTCATGCAACCTCATTTAAGATGTTTACCACACACACACACACACACACACACACACTGAGCAGACACTCATGGAATTAGCAAAATGGACCCTGAAACTATCGACGCGTGCAGGATGTTTCACAGTCAAGCCCGGTCTTCACACACAGACACACATGTACCTGCATGGATGCACACACACTTAAGTGTGTCTCCTGAGCCGTGTCTTCCTGCTCTAATTAAAGACCTCTCCACACGCAGCATTCAGCCCCTGTATTTAACATCTTTAGACACACACACACACACACACCAACTCCAGACAGGATACCACAACAGACAGACAGACAGAGAGACAGGGGAAGAGAGCACATCCTCAGCACTCTCACCTTTCACCTGAGATCTATATTCAACTGGTTTTTGGTGTACCTGTCAACCCAAGTTTGCTAGCAGGCATCTTTTCTGATTGAATATTTAAAGTGTGCTTTTAAAACCCTCCTGACAGCTGTTAAAACACACATTGTCCCTTCTTACCCTCCTGCTTCCTGAACAGGTAATCCTCAACTTTTGACTTAAACGCCAGGTAAAAGGAACTGTACAGATACTAACACACACAGTCTCATACGCATGCAGAGAGGTATGCAGAGGTGAACTGGGTTTATATTTTTTTAAATTTAGTTACCTTTCTTCACCGTTACACACCTGCATCATTTTGTCTTTCTTTATTCAAATTATTATAAAAACTGAACTTCATAAACATTTTATTTATTTATTTATTTATTGCACAAACACAGGTCAAGCAGCTTTAGTAATTAAAATAGGTTCTATATGTTAAAACTTTGTACTTTAGTGAAGCATTTAGCTCTCTACTGTAGCATTTTCATTATCTGTTAGCCTTGGCAACTACTTTCAGAGTTGCCAAAGCAAATTTCCTGTGTGAATGTCAGTTATTTATTTGTTTAGAGGGTGTAGACAGGCCACAGCACACTCATACATACACACACAAACACACACAGATATGTCTCACATTTAGCCATCACTCCACCATTTGACGATTTTTTCATTTAAAGGAAAAATTAATTTGTAACTTATTTGAGGAAGTTACTTTTTCATGTTTCTGGACAGTTCCCAAGACTTTATATTTGGCAAAAGCTATAAACCTTTGTTATCTTAGATGAAACATCATCATGAAACAGCACCCTGGCTGTACTTCAGTGAATAAAATAGGCCAGATAGCATTTACCTACACTGTAAAAAATGTCTGTAGTTTTTATGGTGAAAAACTGCCAAACCAGGACAGTAAAAGACTGTAGTAGCCATGAAGTATGACTGCATTTTATTGTATATAGTAGCCATTGTTCTGAACATTAAGCCATTTTATGGGAATATATACAGAAAAAGTAACATTTTATCATTCATTTCATCTCAATTTGTCTACAGACATTTTGAAATACGGAATAAAACGGCAACCTTAAACATGAAATCAACAATATTACTATCCCATTACTGTAATATTAGAAATTATAATACCATATGGTAAAATTCTGGTGACACAGCTGACAACAGCTTTTACAGTGTAGCAAGAAGTTAGCTTAGCCACAATAGTAGCTGTGTCCTAGTGACAGTACAGCATCTAGACAGTACACCAGCATGGCACTTATTATTCAAGTTGACCCTTGTCCATAGAAACAGCCGTCAATAGTCTCACTACATTTAGTAGGTGTTCAAAGTGGTCACAGAGCTTCTCTATGAACTCCCCTACCTTCTGCATTGTGGGATATTATCTCAAACCAGCAATTAAAAATCAAGTGATTTTAGTCTGCACGTTGACATTTTTCAGGCACGCTTCAGTTTGTCATTTTTCCTACTACATACTCTGAAAACACACAGTTAGTGTACCGTATAATGTGTAATTTGGGGCACAGAGAAGGTCACATTGTGTGAAAGTTAATTGTTAACTTTTTTTATCTCTTTATTCTGTTTGTTCACAACCGAACACACACACAGCCGGTTCTTTGTTGTAGATAATAAAAAGAAATGATACCCTCCAATAATGCATTTTATTTGCAATTTAGAGTTTAATTATCATGCTGCCACACTAAATCTTTATGAGATACATATATTTTATATTATATAGATAGAAGTATGGCATTAAACTGTAATTTAGGCATCTCATAGTGTCTCTTAAAAGGATAAAAGCATAAATGAATGCTTCTCCTGAAGTATGACTTTGTTTATGTGCTGTTTGTTTGCCTGGAGAATCACAGACTGGAAATCATAGTTTACCTTCTCTTTTCTTTTATTGAGCGCACATGTGCTGTATGCAGTGAATATGAGGCTGTTGAAAAGCCACACCTGTTCTCAGTTACTCCTATCTTTCTCTGTTTCTCTCTTCCACACACACACACACATGTTTGCATGCATGTATACATGCACACACACAAACACGAGTGCACATGCTTACACACACACACACACACACACACACACACACACACAGTGGTACAGGCACAAATGGTTACCTGTTCCCTCCTGCAAACAAAGGCAGCCTTTATCTGTGTACCTGGGCCAGGCTGCCCTGAGCACAGGACACCTGAGAGGGTGTGGGAACTGCTTATACTGATCCACTCATATAGTGCAGCCACTGAGCCATATAAACACATCCAGACCACTGCTGCACAACGACACAAGCTTATTGGTGTCTGGACGTGATTAGTGGCTGCTTATAGTGTAATCCTGCTGTAGATGTACAGTATTAACCAAACTTTACTTACCTCTAGCTACATAAATATGAAATGAAATATGAATTATTTCCTCATGTATCATTTAGAAGATCTGCTTTTTAATTACCACGCTCGTCTCATCTTTCAGCAGCATCCTAATAAATGAACATTCACATAATCCTCCACCAGCAGCCGAGTCGTCATAAATCAACATGCTCTTTGTATGAAATTAGTAATCTCTTCATTTGATCAAGAAACCTCAAAGATCCCCAAAACTGACAATAAGCCTCACCACTACATTTATCAAAACATTAAAGCATCCGATTACACGTACACACATTCCTCGCACTGATACAATTATATCACGCTATTAAAATTTCAATTCCAAAGACGTGTAATTTCCCTTGTCACAGCAGGGTGTTATTTGTGACTGTTATGGACTTTGCTGCCAGTGTTTCCCCCTGTAATTTCACTAGGCTGCTCTAAGACGCCATGTCTGCATACAGCCGTTAATGAATGACACTCTGGCATGTTTTTAATGCCAGCAGCCATACGAGGAGCATATCTAATTGTGATATTTTTCATCTTGAAGGTCTGAATATAATCCCTAAATGGAGTGTATTGCATGAATATGATCATAAATCCATTGCTGATTCAGCTTCACGACAAAGCCAAACGTTGTGTAATCGCATAATTGAAGTTCGTTTGATGTTTGCCACGGGGGGAGATGAGGGTGTTAAAACAAATGGATTCACTGTTAGAGCTGTTTGTGGTTCACGAAGGTGAAGAAAATGTTTCTACATTGTTTACTTTTCTAATGTGAGGGAGTGTGATAGAATCACAGATTACAGCGGCAGGATGGAAAGAGGAAAACCATCATAATGGAACTGTTCCTTACAAGAGTCGTTAACTAACACTAATAATCGTGTGTGGATGTGGGTTTTACTTCTGATAAATGACTCAACAAATTCCCAGCTGTCTGATGAGATATCTTTCCCTGGAAACAGCCGGCTCAGTGTGGACCTGCAGGGCTGATTTGGTATCTGCTTGGGTCAGATACCAACATTATGATTCAAATATCAACCCCAAGACTGAGGTCACATGTCAGGGCTGTGATTGGCCTCTTTCCTCTGATTTTTAAACTCAGAAAGCAATGTTCTAGAAATCTCCATTTTCACTTGAACTACAGAATCAACCTCAAAGTTCTGCAAATAGTTCATAAAGCACTGACTACAATCAAAGCACATCTTCAGCATCATCAGGTTTTTATTACAGGCCAGGTGCAGTCTGCTTTAAAACAAGCCTTTTTTTCATATTGTCAACAAATTTCAGAAAAAGACAATTAAGACAATTAATTCATATTCAAAGTCACACACCATCCCACTGCTCTAAATACTCTCTAAAGGACTAAATGTGTATTCATCCCAAGAAAACTCAATATTTACTCCTGTTTGAATGACATTTACTTCACTTAATTAACTACAGCGACCAGCTGTTTTAGGTTTTAAAAATGAAAGTTTGTGACTCATCTTTAAATATTTATCTCTTCGGTAGGCTTTGGGCTCAGTGCCACAGACAGAGTAGTGAAGCCAGAAAGCAATGAAAGATAGAGAAGTGCGTGACAAAATTGAAAAATATCACCATCACCAAATATCACCAGGCTTATTGCTTTTTTGTTGTTTTTTTTTTTTTTTGGCAGACTGTGAGAATATATATTTCCACTGCAGCCATCCACAATGTTGTGGATCTGGTTGGTAGCACAGCTGATCGTTGACTTCCTGTGTTGTCTCCTTCCTGTGTTGTCTCCTTCCTGTGTTGTCTCCTTCCTCAAGATGTCACAGATTGAGATTAACTATATCTCGAGTAGGATTCAGATCTGGTGAAAGTACTTTCTGTAACTTTGTAAAGTTTGTTGATCTGAATCACAACGATTCTCAGTGGATCTTTCCCAAACTAAAGCAAATCTTAAGAGATCAGGTTTTGCCAGGAGAGTGACACTTCTGAGGAACCATCCTGGCCATGAAATGTGTTATAAATGTGAAAGGCCCTCTTTAAAGTTTAGTTTGTCCCTCCACATGGTGGCTCAACATGGTGGAAGTAGACCGAAACAAAACGCTTCTTATTTTAAGGCGATAATACACTGATAGTGACTAACATACTGACATAGTGGTGTACCCTTTATTATATAGTATGGGTGATGAGCCAACTTCTCCTAACACTGATCAGTCTTTGTGGAAACCGTCACTCTGTCCCTTCCATCCCCCACGCACCGTTCGTCCCCATGAGCGTAAGTCTGGTGTGTTTGGTCAGACAGACTGGAGTGTCCTCACAGTGTGGTGTGATCAGCTCATGTGTGTGTGTGAGATCGCAGTTTAACTTGGTCGCATCAGACCACTAATTGCCAAGCAGTAGACTAAAGAGCCCAGCATTGTCTGCTGAGACAAGACATGACATCATTCAGCGTCACTTCTACGGAAACCACCCTTCTGGGCAAAACCAGTTTACTATCACTGCTGGGATAGTGATGAGACTCAACTGTTCAACTGGAAGTTTAAACAGTGCAATGTCATAAAAGATATATATACAAATATTAGTATTTGTGCTACTTTTCCGTGCAGAATATATCAGCATAATCTTGTGTTTACTGAATGATGGAGCAGGCTGTGTAGTTATGGTGAGTTATTGCAGGTTGTGGAACTAAAATAACTAAACCTCAAATGTTTTTCCATCCAATTATTTTAATGCAAATTCTGAAGTGTTGACATAAAAACAACCAAGAGAAGCGGGGAACTCGTTGATAAAATTCAAATATTATGCAACAACAAGGTACTATACTTGTTTGAGGAAGGCAGGTTTGCATTAATAAATGATGCGGCTTTGGATTTTCTGAAACGGTAAACTCTTATCTCCCATGTGTCTCCCCTGCTTGTTAGGTGAACCACTGGATGATAAAGTTACACTTATCCATATCAACTCTTGAAATGCTTTCCATTTCTTCTTGTGGATGTTTAATTGACCGATTAAGCCGAGCTGATGGCAGCAAATATAACTTAAATTATATTTTGCGCAACATTTCAAAGATGCACATTACATACCTGGATGGAAAGCCAGGCAGTATCTTGTTGGTATTTTAATGGGCTTCATCTAAATCTCTCAATCAAAACAAACTCCTCAGCGAGACTCAAATTCCAATCAGAGAAAGCACACCAGATGTCAAGTTGACGCACTAAGCTGCATTTTTTCTTAAAAAAAAAAAGATCAGACGCCTGAATGGTGTGAGAATGCTTGAGTGAATTCAGGTCAGGGAGTTTCTTGGTATTCGTTCGTCTTCCAGCCTCCACCCACTGAGACAGGTGAGCACCCCAGAGGCTATAGAGGAGGCGGATGGGGTGGTGGTGGTGGTGGCGGTGGTGGGGGCAACCCAAATGTTTACACATGGTGTGGGTCCTCTTAATCCTCCTCCACAGCCTCAGGCAGCGTACCCGCGACCTTCTGAGACACTACGAAGATGCATACTGACAACCTGCCTTACAATCACACAAAGCTATGACACACACAAGGCCCACCTGAATGTGAGAGTGTGTTCGAGATCTGTCTTTGATTGAAAGCGACAAGACATAGAGAGGCCTTCCCTGACCTTGTCTCACCCAGGAGGATTCCTGCTAACAGACACGGACAAACAGTAATCTCTCATTTAAAAGCCTGAAAAAATGGCGACCATCTCACACGTAAACGCCAAGACTTTTGGACCTTTAACCTCCCCTTCCCCCCTGCTTTACTCTGCCACCATAACAACTGCCGTTAGATAAGCTGACATGCAGCACACAGCCAGCATAGTAAAGTCACAAAGGAGCTATTGACAAACGTATGGAAATAACCTGGTCTAATTATGGTGCTTTGTCATAAGTCGCAAAAGCTACCAAGTCGATGGAGGGCCAAGGATCCAACACGCAGTAAATCCAGAAAATCTCATAATCAGTACCTTCTCGCAGATGATGGTTGTCTGCATGTGAGCGGAGACTCTAAGAAAAGGAGTGCTGATTTAGGATGTTTTGGCAGGTTACATAGTCATATGAAAAGTTAAATCCAACATGTTAGAAATCCATCTTAGAGCCTGTCAGCTTCCAGTATGTTGCATGGTCAGTATGTTCAGAAACCCAAAGTGATTTTTACGTACAGCTATTGATAACAATTTTTCCATTAAGAGATCTTAGTGTTGAATAAAAGTAATGAGCCAGTATAATATTTCACTTTGTCAGACCAAAAGTCCAAAACCAAAAGATATCTCATTTACAATGATGAAAGAGATATAAAGCAGGAAATCCTCACATTAAAGAATCAAATTTGGGGAAAATTTTGTGAGATTAAGAGCTTAAACATTTAAAGGATTAAGGCTAGAGATTTCTGTATTTTTCTTTTGGCCAATTAATCATGTAAAAAGACCAAAACCAACAAAGAATTGATCCTGCACAAGTATGTGTATAGCAAACCTGGATCATTCCTCTGTGCCAAAGAGCTCCATTGTTGTCTAAAAGTCATCAGTCCTACATACACCATCCGTTCATCTGTTGGAAATACTACAACATGGGATGTATTCTGTATTGTATTCATCTGTATTACTTCACAGATGAAAATAGTTTCCAAAAAAACTGCACTGCTCATTCCTTTTTGAGTCGTATTTGCTAACAACAACAATGCCCAGCTGTTTTAGGGAATGACCTAGTCTCTTGTTGTTATATTTTGACCTGCTTTTAAAGATTTATGTCTTCAGTAGACACTAATGGACTTGGGGCTGAGGGCCAAAGACAGGCTAGGAAAGTGTTGAGAGACAGACTAATGCAATGTTGGTTTTTGTCTTTTTGTGAGACTTACAGACAACAAGAAAATATAAAATATCACCAGCTTTATCCTTTAAATGTTTAAAGTCATATGCCAACCAGAAATGCCGAGCCTTATCCCTTAATCCATTAAAGTAACTGGTGATTACTTTTCTGTTGATCGACCAATCACAGAAGCTTTGTAGTAACTAACACTAAAATAAGGTGTGCCATTGGTATGCTGTAGTTTCATTTCAGGGTTCTGCTTTTAATTCATCTAAAAGGAAGGAGGCTGTACTCAAACTGTCAATCAGAGCGCTTTGATTCCAATCTGATCCTCTGCTGCTGCGCTATCAAGAGGCTGACCTACTTTACAACAAATTGCTGATGCATCTCCTGCATTCATCTGCTCCTGTGTTCACTCATGCTCTCTTCATCTCTGTTTTCGAGCTCTCTGCTCCACTTTTTCCCTGCCGAGCACCAGGAGTTTCTCCTCACCCCTCTACCCCCACCATACTTCTTGCTTTTATCATCTGGACAGGTATGGACAAGCCATCCACTGGGCTGCTTGTTGTTTTGAAACGTGATCGGGTAAAAGTGGAACACACCTTTTAACGGGTTGACCATCCATAAACAGTTCCACTTTAGCCCAAAGCTAAAGCTATAAACAATTCAAAACCAAACTCCAAATACCAGCAGTGCCACCAGGATTAGAGCGATGAACTGAAAGCGAGTTAAACTGCTAACACTGAAAAAGATTTGCTGCTGTTGTTCTCGAGAGCAACACCTGGTTTGTGAGACGCAAAAAAAAAAACATTCTAGAGAAGAAGCAATACCTCCTGAGCCAGAAACGTATTATCTCACACGAGTACAAATGTGAAACACACACCGCGTCGTATTGACAAAGTCTCAGTGTGAAACAACCCAAGGGCTACAGTGCTAGACAGGTGTGCAGCAGCACAGCCGGAGCAGTACTCGGCACACATCGCCTCTGGGCTAGAGTTTTAACCTTCATGTACGGGCCAAATATTCTCTGACACGCAGATTAACTAATAAATGACAGAGCCTGTGCACTGCTGCCTCACGACTGAATGGTTTGTGCTTTTAAGGAGATCTCCGGTCGTCTTAGAAAAGCAGCTTTTCTACTTACAAAGTCAAAGCCGTCACATTAACTATATTATTATTAAGTGCATGCACAGGATTTTTAACTCAGTAGGTGGTCTGTTTTATAGTCCACGTTTGAAGACATGTACACGTCCAATTTAAGAGGTGCCCAAACCCCCAGATGAGACCCTCGGACACAGATACACTTTTCCACATTCCCTGGATGACTCTGCAAGCTCATTCCTCTGAAATTGACCACCAAGCCGAGGACGGAGACAAACAAAGAAACTCAGCTATGCACGTGCAAGAGCAAGGACTGCTATTATGGGCTATTAAGGCCGCTGCTATTTAGGCCATGAGCCAAAAAGACTGGGAAAGTGACAGGGGCCTCCCTAAAATATCAGTGTCACTGATGTTCAAAGGGCAGGTTGCTCGCAGCCAACGATGCCTAATGATTTTAGCCTACTTTTAAGAACAGATCAGTGCAAAAACACAGAGATAGAGAGAGAGACAGTCACGCTCAGGTGTGTGCACGTGAATGTAAATACCAGAGGGGAACACATGGTAACATTTGCATGCAGGGTTACCTGGGGGATGTGAGGGAGGTGTGGGGTAGAAGGAGGTTGAGGTGTGGCGTCCTGGATTGCTTCCCAACAGCATGCACACACTCACACACACACACACGCACATGCTCAGACAGCCAGTGTCTGAGTGGCAGGTGATGGGGCAGGTGCTCTCCAGACATATGGGGGGAGGGAGGAAGTGGGAAGAGTGTGGTGAGGTGAGTTATAAATGTGTGTGTGATATGAGCAGGAATGCAGTGGGAAATCAAATGTGCTTACAGGCTGGAAATTCGATCACAGATTAAAGAAATCAGTCATCCTAAATCTCCCTATTTTTTCCCAACACAAGAACTACAACAAGAAAAAAATGCTATCACAAGTCTGCCGTCGTACAGGGGATCTCCAGCCTGTAATAAAGTGCTGTAAAACAGTTCAAGGTCCTGACTTATACTTTGCGCTGGTGCATGTCTGCCCATCGTGCAGGTGGTGCGTTTGAGTCAGACATACCGTAGTAAATCAGATAATCCAGAAAGCACCCACAGCTATCTATTTGTGCTCCAGCCAAAATATGGACCTCCAGACTAGCCATACACACAGACACACATCAGCAGCAGCAGTTAACTGACACGACAAGGCACTTAGTCATCTGGACGGCAGACAGAAAAGACAGCCGTCACCTCGGCCCGGCCTCTGGCTGATGGGGTTTGGAAGATGTTGAGAAATGGTCTGGATCGTGTTGTGTGTGCCTGTTTCACATGTGAGTCACAACAGGAAGAAGGGAGCAGCTTCTGAGCTCTGACTTAAAAATCATAACCTTGCACTCTTGTTTATCCCTCATAAAGTAGTGTAAACAGCTCAGGGTGAGCAAAAACCCAAACCACTGTGTGCGCCGTACATATGTATGAACTAATAGAAGCATACACACAGATCTACATGCACCCCCCATCTAACAAATCAAGGCTCTCTCTTGGCCCGAAGCTACAGGAAGAGAAGAGGTTTTGAGTCTTATGCTAAAATGTCCCATGGAGAACGGAGCGCCAAGTTTCAGCCATGTACAGTTTTTTAACAACCCCTCATCCAGCATACTCCAGACATGCACTTACCTGCCCCGCTCTGCAACAACTCATTGCTGCACTGTAACCATCACATTCAAGGCTCACCTCACTCTTGCACTGCCTAAGGAGCTGCTGGAAACATTATAGATGCAAGCAGCTACTTCTTCCAAGAGAATAAATGAATAGTGAAGTTGACGATCCCACTGGCAGGATCGATGCATCTACTTGGGCTGGATTAGAACTTTTTTTTGGGGTGCAGGCTACGGGTTGAAAACAACATCAAACATTCACATTTTAAGCCTTTACAATGCACGTGCATATGTGGAATAGACTGTTTGAAACAGCTGGTTTGATCTGACAACATCCAGCTAAAAAGAATCCTGTGCTTGCCACCCAATAATCCTTCTGTTTCCTGGGAGACAATCTACCTTTGTTTTCAGAGCATATATGCTGTCAGAGAAATGCACCTGACCGGCAGGACAACACTGCTTCCTCCTAAGTGCACAAAGACACAGCTCAACTTTCACTAACAGCAGCCGAAGAACACGAAATGAATTTCTCTGCTTTGGTCATTTTTCGTGCACAAGACTTGCTGTTCTTTAGTACTCTACCTCATTGGTGTTAGCAGGCTAGTGAATGTGCTGGATGGTGGCCAGCAGCAGTGTGTGAATCCAGGCCATCCCAGGGTCAGGCTGAGCCACTCTGCTATCCATTGCTGCCTTGTGTTCCTCCCGGCTTCTTTCCTCCCTTCTCCTCCTCTCGGCTGCTTTGTTTGTTTTATAACGCAGACTTTTCAGGTCTGTGCTCTTCTGCCTGGTTCTTCCTCTTCTTGTTCTTCTTCTACTGGTTCTCAGCCTCCTCCGGAAGACAAAAACAGGTTGAAAAACAGCCACCACTTGCTGCTCTCAGAACTACTTACAATGCAGATCCCTTCTCTAAGCTCCTCTGCTCTCTCTTCCCTCTCGCTCCTTTCCCCTCCCTCCCTCCCTCTCTCTCTCTCTCTGCTACTGTTGGGAAGAGCTCTTTCATTTTCTCTCTTTCTCCTCCCCCTCTCTTGCCCTTCCTCTAACTCTAATAGTTATTTAGTGTCTCATTTCAGCACCTGCTTTGAGACAGAAACAGAGAGAGAGAGAGAGGGAGCAGACACACTTGGAGAGGAAAAAGTTGCTCCTGGATGGGAGTGTGCAGCAGTGAAAATGTGCATGCATGCGTCTGTGATGGTGGCTGGTGTACCTTATCAGCAAAACAATACATGCACACAATATGTGTGTGTTCAGATGAATGTGTGAGCTCTGCATGTGCATGTACTGTATGTATGAATTTGTCTCACTGCTGAGGCATCACTAGAAATGCATGTGCGCATGTGTGCACATTTCTGCAGGCAGCTTTCACTAAACGTCAAACTGTGGAGTTGGAGACAGAGAGAAGCTGCCGCAGCATGCTCGAACTCTCTCATCCCTTCCAGTGCTCCCCGTTTGCTGCTTTATCAGCTATGTTCACTAATCAAACTTGATAAGAATGGTGGTGTTGTGAGACGTGTGTGTGCGTGTGTTTATGAAAGTTGGAGGGTTACCGCAGGACACTAATGTACTTGGCAGTGATGGACGTCTAATTGTCCCCCTTTCTGTTTGGGGAAAACAGGTCCCTAAAGGCTTGTTGACTGCTGTTTGCGATTTTCCTATTGTGTCACTATTTTCACTGAGAAAACAAAAACAATATTTGAAAGAGGCAATAGCGACAGCACAATTTGAAATATTTCCTTTTGGTTGAATAAAGCTGTGATGTACAATAAAATTATGATTAGGATATAAGGTGATATGTGATGTGGCCAACCATCAAGTGGAAATATTATAGAACTCCTTTGCAGAATTTATTCAAACAAACATATTTTTTTTTATCTTTGTGGAAATTTTAGGATCTCTGCTAGAATTTAAAATGAACTTTGAATAATGTTTTGCTGTATTTTTGAAATGACTGGTGAGGGGTTAATGAGGTTTAAATGGTTATTAAGAAGGTTAGAACATTAATATTGATGAACTATGGCTGTCTTCATCTGATTCCTCTGTTTTGTTGCCAATATTAAATAAGGATGGGAAATGATTCAAAATGATTAACAGTCTGTGGCGTTGTACCCTGAGGAAATGATCTTATTACATAATTCAGGATTTTTCTGACTTACACAGACAGATGTAACATTTTCTTGCTTTGAACTTCTATTTAATTATTGTATGTGACTTTATCTGTAAGGTACATACTGTGATATACAGTGTATCAATATTGCAAACATATTCTTGTTAATATGATATTAATTTCATCACCCAGCTCTAGCTGCATCATACGTGACTTCTCAGAAATGCAATATTTTTGAATAAGTTGTTTTTGGGCAATTTTTATGGCGAGTCTCCTCCACGTGCCTCGTAGCTCGTTTGGAGCTTTGTTTCGCAGCTCATGCAGGCAAGCGTCTCCTTCTTCTTCGCTCCAGCAGTCGGTGAATGAGCCAGCCGGTGTCCACAGTGCATACCTGTGTTCGCTGACATGTACTAACTCACTCTTCCTGCAGGCCATGGCAGAGGAACGCACAGCAATCATAACAATCAGAAGATGAATGTGGCCAAGAGAGAGGAAAGGGAGGGAGAAGAGAAGAGAGCGTGTACGCTTAAAAAAATATAAGAATGACAAAAGTGAAATAAGATATTTAGAGGGAGGAGAGAGAGTACAGAAATGGGCGAAAAGGGTGAGAAGGAAGAGGAGGAGAAGAGATAAAATAAAAGTCAGGAGCTGCCCAAGGGCACAGCCATCGGTGGAGCTTGTGAGGGGAGGAGACAGAGGAAGAGAGAAATCATCAGCGAACACCTGTCTGTTTCTGACTCCTAATAAATCAGAGTCTTCTTCATCTGTCTGCAGGTCTCTGCTGCATGGAGAAGGTTACATCCTTTGAGGGGGGCGGGCGGGTGGGAGAGATGGAGAAGAAAGTGGAGGAGGTAGATAGAAAGCTGTGATAACATTAAAGTTTATCCCTACAGCACAGAAGAGAACAGGATCTCCCAGCTGACACATCAGCAATTCATAATCCCATGCTGAGGAGGCATTTGCATTCATTAAACTAGATTTATTTGGCTCTAAAAGGTCTTAAATGAAAAACAGCTCACACAGACAAAATATTTCCTATGTGGAGGTCCTGTTTCACTCTTGTTTACAGTATCGTACAGTAGCAACTCTTCACAAATCCTCCATATGGAACTCTGCAGAGTATTCAAGTAGAAAAGACGGACAGTGCAGTACAGTACATACTGTACACAATGCAGATGATAGTGTAGATGTTTGTGGATGTTCTTCATCTGTAGCGAAGACAACAGAAGATCTATGTGCTCATGATCAGACTACAAACGAACAGGAAAAAAAAAAAGATGACGTTGATGTTGGTTCTTTGCCTTTTTACAGCGGTGATAAAAGGTAGGTGTACTTTGACCTGAAGGGGCCATCATAAAGAAAACAACAGCAATGTCAACTCTACCTGGAGGGCCACTCCGCTGATTTTACACAGACACATCAGTTTTTATGTCGTCTGTCACACTGCAGGAACTTTGTAAAAAAAAAAAGTGATAGGATGTCTCTTACTGAAATGCACCCTGGGAGTTGTTTTGCTGTACACAGGTAGTATTTGGGCCTAACAGATCCTGATATTTTCCAGCAGGGTTACTAATCCTTTGTAAAGATGATTCATCCAGGACAGTTTCTGTGCAGAAAATGAACCTTTTGTAACTCTTATAATAACCTTCTCAGTTTACAACTTTATGAAAGGCATTACAAAACATAATAATTTGATATGCACTAGGTCTTGTTGTTCCCCGACTTCATTGGAGCGCCCTTTTAAAGAGTAACTTAACAGCAGTGCTTCACTGCCCTCTCTGGTCGAAAGTTCCACCTCTGACCACACCCAGCTTGAGGTGCTGGTGCTGGTTGGGTGTCTTCAAAAGTGTGCTCTATTGCACCTGCAACCACACCCAAAAGTGATGTCACTGCATCAACACAAGAGGTCAGCAAAAATAACATTTTTAGGAGGGATTAAGTTACTCTTTAATTTTATTAAAAACACATAACATCAATTTACTGCGATACTATTGGATCCATAAAGTGTAGTCACCCTCAGGTCTGATGCAGGTTTCAGGTGTGTGTGAAAGAGGACCCAACAATACCTGAAAACAGTCTGATAGCATTTACAATCCATGCTGCGTTTTTTTGTTAGCACGTGGTGGTATGGATGTGGTTTCATTATGATCGAAATTGTGCCTGTTGCATTTTGGCCAGGAGGCTACTGACGTTTACACCAAGTTAGCCACAATTCATTTTTATGTACAGTATATTTATGCAGTACATTTATATTTCTGCCAACACAATTTAATGAATAAATGCACTTGATCCAATAGAGAAACATCAGACTGGGATAACCAGGAAAAGGAAGTCTGGATTTTGAAGTTGTTTTTTTGTTTCTAAGAGTTTTCAGAGACTGTAAGCAGGCTTAAAATAATTGCATATTCAAACATTAATTACAAATATTCAAATATTAATCTCACTTTTCAGAGTGTTTTTCTTTTGCCTTCACACAGGATAAGGCCCAGTTACTGTAAGATCAGTAACCCATTTGGACAACAAAGTCGTGATCAGGGACAGACCCTTGCACATGTGAAAATGTCATCTGTATAGGCCTAGTATGAATATATTTATGTTTTGGGTGAGTTATGCCACAATTACACACCTGCTTATTATAATGTCCGTGCAGCAGTATGCACATGAGTAAAATAAAAAATAAAAAAATCCCAGTGCAAAGACTATGTGTATTCCACTCAGGGAGGGAAAAAGTTCACTGATGTTATCCCAGATGTGAAGGAGTGTCTTGTATCCCTCCAGTGTTCCTCCTGTTCTCCCCTCGAAGCACTCGTTCTCCACGCTGGAGTCCTAACTCATGTTTCCAAAGGACGCGTCGCTTGCTTCAGGGGAGGCAATGCAGTTCGGTTTTGACACGGAAGGAATGGGGAAGGAGCAGAGAGACGGAGGACAGAGTTAGTTCAGTCAGACTGAATAATCTAAGACATATGGAGAGGGGGAAAAAAGCTGACAGACAATCTTTGTTGCGACTTGCTACTGAATTACAGCTGGCTGATACTTTATTACATTACTATGGAACAAGCTGGTTATAAAAGTAACACTGGCAATAAAGCATGTTTCAATTACTGTGAGCTTTAAAACAGTTTGGGAAAATATGCTGTTTGACATCAGTCTCACTTCTGTGTGTTTAGTAAGGAACTAGCCTAGCTTAGCACAGAGCATGGTAGGAGGAGAAAACAGCCTGTCTCAGACCAAATTACAAAATACACCTAGAAGCACCTCTAAAGCTTACTAATTAACATGTTGTATCTAAATTATACAACTTGTATGATAAACTGAAATATAAACAGCATATCCTGTAGTAGTTTTAGGGAAGTTGCTGTAACTGTTGATCAACAGGGAAGTGAAGACAGAAGCTTCCTTGAGTCTCACGCTAAGCTAGCTAACCATGTCTGATGCCCAATCCATAGTTAACACACAGATGTGAGAGAAGTTACAATGGGAACTAGTTTAGTTAGTAGTTTATTGGTTTATTGCCTGTAGATTTTGTGCCTGCTTGCAGTTTATGAAGGCTGAGGAATAAATCAATATTTTATTAACTGCTTGGTATCATATTGTGATAATAAGACAATGCTATCTTGTTGTTTTCCAATATGGTGCCATTAAAGTGAATGATTTACAAGAAATATGTAACAAAACACATTGAAGATTTATGTGTGATGAATATTTTACAGGTTACTTTGCTCAGTTTGAAATATCTGAAAAATATTCTTATTTATAATGTGATATTCATTAGACCATATCAGCAACATTCTCTCCTCAACTTTGCATCTCTGTAACTATAATCTCTGGCGCAATACGGACCGTGTCCACCTCTGGGCCGCTGTCTTTTTACAGATTTAGTCTTGACTTATCACATGTATCGATGGATCATATCAGGGGAGCTCATTTTAATTTGATCAGTTCTGCTACGATTACTGAAATGATGACATCCTTCTTGAGAATGCCATGTACTTACTTGTTGCAAAGTACTCACCTGCCCTCATCCAGCAACATTCACTACATGAGACACACAACAACAGCATGGGTCAGAGCACAGGGACACACAGGGACACACAGGGACACACACACACACAAACGGGGATGAAAATACACGAACATGACTGTACAGGCTGTGATCCTCAGGTGCAGAATATGAACTCTGACACAGAGTGTATTTGAACTGTTTATTTCCTGCCTGAATGTTTCCTTTTGCCATCATACGTTTAAGTTAAAGATCAACAGCAGGGCTGAGAGGAAATGACACTGCCAACAGACATCAGCCAACAAGGGCCATGGATGTACTCGTAATCATCTGACGCTGACACATTTGGCTCAGATCCGACACAGATTACCTTTAATGATCATGTTGCGTGCAGCATAGCGAGTTTATAATAGACAGTTGAGCCGCAGGTGCTTTGCAAATGCTCTGTGGAGGCGTGTGCATGGGTGGGTGAGCTTTTAAAACACTTTTAAAATCTGGAATTTATTTATGAGAATCAGTCTAACAGTGTCTGTGGCAGGTTTAACACCACGCGGAACTTGTGAACTCTGCCGGTGCACTGTTACAGAGATCACCTGTGTGGAACCACAACAACACATGACAGAACATCAATCATTCAGTTTTCCTCAGTCATTCAAATTTGACAACTATGAATTGAAAGAGCAAAACAGAGAGGTTTGTCGATTGGCCAGCGTAAGAAGGAAAAATTCACCTCTGAGCTTGAGGTTCTTAAGATATCATTCAGTGCTTTGAGCAGCACAAAAGAAATTGTGTTCACCTCAATCTTGTCCTCACCTAATAAAAAAAAACTTGAACATGAGAAACTACATTTATCGTGATTCAGTTGAATTCTCTAAACATTTTAAAAGTTCAACATCTAAAGACCCCTGATCTGAAACTGTAAGAGACTAAACTTGCTCTTGCCCCGAATATTCAGTTACAGAACTAAAGCGTCATGTTTTATGAATGTGTGTTGCATGGCATTGTGTGTCTGTGTGTGTGTATATGTGTGTCCCATGTTCTACTGACCTGGGCTGGAGGTGCCTGGGGTGGCGGGGTTGGCTCCTCGGCCTCGACTCACCAACAGAGCCTCCTGATTTTCAGCCAGAGCCTGCTTGGCCAGGTAGCGCTCCCTCTTGATCTTCAGCTCCAGAGATTCGGGGACGTCTGGTACGATCCAGTCGATGGCTCGCAGCACGAAGAACACCACATGCTGGAAGAGGAGAGACAGTTAAGGTCCTCATTAGGTTGAAGCACACTGCCTCTCCTGTCAAACATTCTGTGTTTGAACATTACATCATACATCACATAAAATGTGTTTGCACCATGACCTTTAAAGTGTTTACTCTGCCCACTTAGTAAATTACTTCTGGAGCTTTCAGCCACTTCTCACCTCTTTCAGCGAATGGTAGTTGAATTATCTCCATGACAACAGAGCAAACCACTGATGAAAGCGACAAGATGTCCCTGACATGATGAGTCAATCCCACATCCACTGTCCTGCTGCCATAATTAATCACTCAACGTGTATTAATCCCTGCCTGAAAATAGTCCCTGACAAATACATTGTCTTCCTGTTGCATAAAAACTACAGTGCTCAGCTATTTTATGAAATTACTGAGCCTATTTAAAACAAATGCAACAATATTTGTGACGTGTTGGCAAAGCTTCACATGTTTTATACAGGAGGTAGGGCAGGAATGGGCTTGGTTTGTTGACGCAAAAGAAAAAGACCTTTTGACAGCTGTGTGAAAGATTTATGAACTGAACTTTAAACTAACTCCAACTCTGAATGCCAGAAATGAAAATGTAAACAGCAAAAATGAAGAAAAGAATTGCTGAACAAGATTTTCAGAGAGGCCTGGATCAGTGCTAGATAAATGAAGAGAGGCATGTAAAATTATATGTCAACCACAAAATAACAATTGTATACAATATAATATTAATAATAATAATAAAGTGCCAATATGGGCAAGCTTCACGTATGATGGAAAAACTAAAACAGAGTGCTAAATGAGCAGTAGTTCAAGTATGCAACTGAAAACAGAGGTACAGAGAGACGTGGGTAATGGTACAAATAAATAAAATGGGCACATTAAAATCAACGAAACAAAGACAAAACAGCTTCATTCATACCTCAAAGGCGATGATAAAACCAAGTCTGACGGCAAGAAGCTCCCAGTAGAACAGTGAGTAGTTTCCAGTGTTGTCTCTGTACGCTTTATATCTATGATATAAATTTTAAAAAATACAGAGTTACTGCAGGACAAACTGTTTCATTGATGGTATACATCTATATGCAGCAGCAGTGGCGGCGGCAGCAGCAGTGGCAGCTGCAGCACTTGAGAACAAACTGAAACAAGAGATTAAACATTAGTAATACCACCCTCTGTTGGTCAAGTCTGTGATCCGTCAGCAAGATTAAACTAAAACCCTGACAGTGTGAAGAAAGATTTTCCCATTCTTGTATCACATGCATTCAGGCAATCAGTAGACAGTGTACCTGCACATAGGGTACTCAGTGTAGTTTAGTGGTGCATAAGCCAAGGTGAAGTTGACGTATCCATCAAGGTCGTTGTCGAACTTGTACTGGTAGAGCAGGCGAGGTAAAAAATCTGATGTGAAGGCTATTAGGAAAGCCTACGGAGGGCAGACAGAAGAACGACAAAAGTTGATGCTGCAGAAAAGAGATCAGTACACAGTAGTCTGGTCTGGCGTCACATTTAAATGACTCACATTGGCGATGACGGACAGGTGCGACAGGGCTTCCAGTATGTTGAACCAGACACCAATGTTCTGGGCGCGCTCTGCCACCGGACGCCGGTACTCGCACGCAAACTTATGGGCATCCAGGCGGATTTCCACCCAGTTGTTGAGGAGGGCGAAGAGCGGAGCGAGGGGGAACGCTGCCACGAAGATGGTGATGAACCCAAACTGGAGCACTGCAGCACAATGAAACATGTTCATACTGTATGTTATTGCATGCAGTGACATCATGTCCTTCAGGTATAGTAGACGATACTTGCCCATCTCCAGGTACTCTTCAAACAGGCCTTCACACTCCACCAGCTGGTAGTCTTCCTCCCAGCGCTGAGGCTCATGGGCTGCCTTATCCCCCATCACCTTGGCTAAAGTTCTCTTCTGACGCCAGGCCTTCACTTTACTGTCAGAGCAGAGAGACAGAGAGCTTATAAATATGAAATAAACATGACAAATATCTGATTATTCTAATAATATTTCATATGTTTTACTTGTTTACACTGTCTTTCATTATTTACTACCGTTATCTCTTTGTCACTGACTATAATTCATAGCTATTATATCACATGGATAACTGAGTTAGCTTAATTTCAGTGTTATGCAATGAGCATGAGTTTTTCATTTCTTCAAAGTTGGATTCATTGGTAGCAGTTGTCAGAGTAACAAATCCCTCAGGGCACCATCCCTCAAAAACAGTTGCAGATGGTTCTGTTGTGGCTTACACTAGTGGCTCATCCTTGCTCCGCTCTAATGGATATCCTCAAAACTCTCATGTTAAACAAATCAGTACCAAATGTCACCAATCACACAAATATCACAAACGCAGTCTTTGATTTATACTGAGACAATGGAACAAGCTTCTCCCTCCAACATTCCTACGAGGGACAAAGAGGGAGATGCCACCACCTGAAAGACATCCCGCCACTGTCACACTTAGATTAAGGCCTTATCTGTGGGTCCTCAATAGGAAAAACCCTGTCACTGTTGCATTTCGTAGGTGAGTAACATGACCATTAACTCTTATAGGAGTTGGAAAGCCCTCACAAACTCAAAGTAAATCTTAAATCAGGGAAAAACTGCATTACAGCACCACTAGGGGTCAAAAAGTCTAAAACCTTCTGCAACCCTGACTCTGCTATGTGTCTGGACACACACACTCTCTCTGTCACACACACACACTCTGTGCTAGTGCTGCAGAGATACAGCAATAAGCTTTACTGCAGGATGCAGCAGTCTGATGCAACACTAAGAGACTAAAACAAAGAGTGGACTACAAATGTCAGACTACAGACTACAAATGTCACATCTGTGCTATACTAATATACTAATATGAGTTGATTTGTTCTATTTAATTCTAATCTAATCAGCTCTGCATTAACAACAGGGAAGCTCTTTGGAAAAAGACAACATAATATTTTCAGTAAAGTAATGGATGTCTGAACATGAAACATACGGGATAATGAACTCCTGAACGTTGTTGATGAGTTGCTTCCCCACCATGATGATGAAGAGTTGCTCAGCTAACTCAATGAGGCAGCCGCCCGGACCACACTGCAACAGAGTGTGAAGACACACAGAAAGACACAGATATGACACAGTGGGACAACATGGAATATTCTCACTCTTTGACATTCGTATGTGAATTATAGCCTCACGTCTTCGTTTCTCATCCCAAACAGGGTCCCATAGTTGGTGGGGTAACCCACAAACCTACACAAAATGCAGAAAGGGCACAGTTGAAGTCATACTTCACGCACAAAGTGTTTGTCATATCTCGATCCTTTCTGTGTGTCTCACCTTCCTTTAAAGAAAGCCACATAAAAAGGGGACGAGTAGAAGTTGACAAACTGGAAGATGAACACCTTGAAGATGAAGGCGTTGTCATACTGGGTTTGTGTTCTGTGCATCTCTGCAACACAGAAAACACGGACACAGTGTTAAGACATTAAACCTGTTACTACTGGTACTGTTTACCTTCTGTTCTCTTCTTGGTAATTCAGGTTATCAGGTGGTTTGCTTAAAACCTGCCTGATCATCTGACTGCACGTGTTGCCATCTTCAGAGATCTCAGCAATAACATACTGAATATATTACTATCTGAAAGAAACAATGACCAAAACTATGTAAGAAGGATCCAGATAAGCAGTGTGAACTGTATCATATAGCCATGAACTTAACTTATCATTAACTTAACCTAAAAATGAGGTTAATTCACTGTCTCAACAAGAGAGATGCCAACCAATCTAATAATCGTTTTCACCGCAAATGTGATGTATTACAACCTCTAGTGGCCAAAATAAAGGAGCTGAGGAAAACACTGAATACAGCGATGAATATTTGTGGTGATGACTGTTTTCAGCCACTTCCGTTGAGTGGCACCAAAGATGGCAATATTGGTCTGATGGTCAGCCACTTTGGTTCCGACTAAAATGTCTCAACAACAAATGGTTAGACGTTCCTTACAGGATGAAATGTAGCATCTTTGGTGATCTGCCGGCTTTTTATCTATGCTTTAATATGTTTCGATTCTATAAATAGAAACCAAGATGGTGACGTGGTAAATGGCATGTTAGCATGACAGCCGTGAGCCTTTAAAGATGTGGAAATGTTATCACAGGTTTCTTCATTAACTGAGCAGCATGGTTCTCATTATGTCATTATTTCTGTATCTTCCACCATAATACCGCCAGATGTTACAGCTACTGTAAAATCACTGGAAGATCTCGCACAACAAAAATGTGCGCGTGTTGCAGTCATGCACGAACTCACCAACTTAAAGACCTCAGATGCTGGGATCAGATTCAAGACATCATCTGCTCTTTGAGGAGTCTCAGCTTTTAGTTAGGGGAAATCCAGTGGGAGGCTGACATCAATATATACAGTAGTGAGACTTGAGGTGAGGAGCAGTATTGATTCTTACCCCATTTAGTGAGCTGCTCAGCTAATGCAGTGTAGACCCGGCCCATCAACAGGATAAGACCCAGATTCACAATACTGCTGGAGATGTTGGCAATGGTTCCTGCCTGAGAACGTGAACATGTGTATCATTGTTATGCATGCACACACATTCAGAGAGCACAAAGCTGTAGTATGTGCATGTAGTTGCCATTACAAGAAACATTCAATGTTCAAAGTAAAACAAATTAAATCCAGGCCCCGTGCCCTGTGACATACCTCTGTACGCAGGACGGGGCTCCCTGTATGGAACATCATCACACTGATGATACCGCGGCACATGACAACTGTCACCAGGAAGATCATCACCACACACAGCTGATTGGAAGACACAAGAACATTGGGTGATTTGTGTTGGAAAACAATAAAAAAAATTATGCAGCAGACAACATGTCAGTGAAGTAGTTCTTCACCTCCATTTACGAAGGCTTCCCCACCATCGTGCCTACATCTTATGTGGCACAACAGCACAGCCAGATGGAGAGCAGTCATCATCACGGATGGCAGTGATCTACACAGCTGCCAACAGTTTGACTCTTTTGCACTAGTAAAAAAAAAAGCTACAGTCTCTGTCACTCGTGGTTTGCATTCCAGATTTCTGTAAATGATCACAGATAATATTCTACGCAGCGTGGTGCCGTGGTAGCATTTCCGATTTTCCACCTCCATCAGTATTGCCAGGTGAAGGGTGGGGGAAAACTGATCTTCAGATACCTGCCCAAGAACAAATTCATCTTGAGACTGAGCCTACAGTGTATGAGTAAGAATATCAGATCATATCTAGCCCTGTGGGTAAATGACCTAGATTCATTTTTAGAAAAGGGTTCAGTTACCACTGCAGGACTGGGTGGAGCAGCACACAGGTGTAAACCCCACATCTCTTTCTTTTGAGGATCATTAAAGTAAAAGCTTGAAATACACTAAGACTCTTCACTGAAACCAAGTATGAAAATGACTGTGAGGATTGGAAAAGTTTGTATGCAAGTGTAAGGGATCTGATGGAGACGTTGCATAATAGTCAAATCTTGATATGTGATTATTTCCACAGAAAACAAACAATACAATGACAAAGTGAACTGTATTCATCAGATTATAAACTCGTGGCAGTGACTGACTTTAAACTTTAAATAGTGTCTCACCATCATAATGATCACCATGGAGCCAGTGAACATGCGGGACAGCCTGGTCTTCTCTGGAAAGTAGGGCTCTTTGACCCCGGTCACTGGGTTTTGCTCCATCGTCGGGGCCATGGCTGCAAACTCTGGCCGAGGACGCTCCTGATGGGAACACATGAATGGACACACTTTGTTAGCTGGTTAGCTGAGAACTCTCTAGACTTCAGGACTTGTCTACATGTCTACAAATCAGTGGATAGAGAGCAGCTTCTCTAGAGGTGAGGTGCATAACTTCTTTTACATAACTGCAACAAGGCTTTAAATAATATATTACTTTTGAATTCAGTATGTGTTTAGGTGCACTAATCATTGATATTGACAACACAAAGAGGTCTTAACAATTATCCTACCTGGTTAACATTAAGGATTTGTTTAGGATTAAGTGGCAGTGCAGTGCAGATTGAAATCAACAGAACACACTTGCCTCAAAGTGTGTAGGAGGCATTGTTGTTGAATCATTGAATTGTTAGTTATAAAAATAATAATAATGCATTTGTATGTCTTTAATAGAACACACTGCAAGAAATAATATTTAGCCAGCTGCTTAGACTGACCCTTGGCTCTTAAACATCATTATGTTAATGCCATATAAGGGTAAATGTGTGTGTAAATGTTGTTAAATTTGTTAAATAAAGCTTTTAATGAAAAAAAAGGTTCTACAGGACATGACACGCCTCACCTCTGTGGAGGCAAAAGAATAACCTGCTGCAGATCAGGATGTATGAAGCATGTGAGACAGTACGGTCAAACTCAAACTGAACAGGAACAGGAAAGTGAGACCTCTTCTTCATGGAAGTCCATGCAGTCCCAGTGATGAGCTAAGGTGGCCATCTTTCGCTTCCAATACTCCAGGAAGGTTACGGCCCAGAAGGACATGAACACACTGAAGAGGACCGTACCTGGGTGGTCAAATAAGTAGCCCAACTGCAATGCAGACAGTCACAGTACATACTGTTAGAAACAAATGCCACTTTTAGATCTGTTTGCATTATTGATTAGAAACTGGGTTGTTAGCAGTGAAATGATTTGACAGTTCAGTACCTTGGCCATGGTGCAGATATCAGACATGTTCCAGGCCTTGCATGTGTTGCACAGAGGACACATCAGATAACTAGCTCCGCTGTTACAGATTTCCTTGCTGTTTACAGACGCATAAAGAGAGATGAGATCAACTGAGAAAACATGTTTTAAAGCTTTTAAACCAGAAGTGCTTTTCAGATTTTTATGTATCGGGTGGACGAGAGTGATGGGATTGGGTGAATTAACTGTAATGGACTTTTGCATGCACATAAACACGGGGGATATTGATTGGTTATATTGAGTGAGAAAAAAGAAGAAAGGTGTTGAATTCCCAGAACTACTGTACTTTTACCTATTAGAGTCACCCAGTGAGATATCGAAACAATGACTACATGTGGGATCTGCTGCACAAATTAAAGTCTTAGTGAGACGCGTCTATCTCCCTTATTTATATAGTGAGGAGATTTTTCTGCACTAATTGTCCATTATCGCGTGAGAAAGCTGCAATTTACTGCTGCCACAGACTGCTCTCCATCCGTTCTCCAGTAATCAATGGCTTTAATCTACACTGTGAATTAATGACCCTGATGAAGGTTGTTTCCTTTCGTGAGACACTGACTGGTCTAACATTCTACCTCTCTTGTTAGTTTGGGTGCAAATATTTGAAGGGACTTTGAAAGAGAAGTGATACTAACATGTTGTGTAGGTAGATCAGAGCCCGCTGTGATAAATAATGCATGATAAAATTGGCAGAGATATGTGGATTGCATAGTTGTGGTGATTGTTTTTATGCAGGACAGATTGAGCTTTGATGTTTTGATATTGTATTTGTATTTCAAACTGTGCTTACTTAATTTAATTGCTAGAGTTCAAAATTTGGGGAAATGCACTTGTTCTCTTTCTAAGAGTAGGAAGGAGTAGATCAATGCTAATCTTGTGTGTGTGCTTCAAGCACAACACTACGAGGACTATGGCTGTGGTGCTGGATACTAAATATGCTCTGTAAAGTTTTGGCATAGATCTCCATACAGACGTGATGGCACTAAACCTCATTGTGTTGACAGGACCTGTACACCTGCATTCACTCTCTGAGGATCAATAAAGGATGATCTCATCTTAAACAGGTGTTGTCTGTCTTGTGTGTGGACTCACGCTGGTGTGTTGGTACCCATGGACATGACTCCAGAAACAAAGACCAGGGTTCCCACCACTGCCGCCGGCAGCAGCCAGGCTGTGTAGAAACCTGCAGAGACATAAAGCTCCATTAGGCTGCGGCTCTCGGCTGATGCGAGGGGGAGGAGGGATCTGCAATTAGACCGCTGCAGTCTACACTGCTGATTAATCTGTGATGTCCTTGATGAAGAGGTCGGATTGATGCTGCTGACGCATGGTAGTTTGATTGTCTCAAGGTTTTCCTTTCATTTTCTGTTGACAAAGTTAAACGCCGTGTGCTACACTCACTTCTCTTTGTTCAGACATAATGGCTTTTATTTCCCATGTCAGTTAGCCACTTCCGTTGAAATATAAGACGTGCAGCTCACAGTGCACCAGGTGGATTTTTCCCAGATAAATCCAGCAGGTGTGGTGTTTAGAAGAGTAAAAGCTTCCCTGGCTACAAGCTGGACTGCAGCTGTTACTGTACATGTATGAAAATGTTGTGGATCATTCATTTCTTACAGATTCACAAGCACATAAAATATTGACTTCTGGAAGTTATGATTAAGGTTTTGTTCAAATATTTATCCTGAGATAAACTTCATCAAACATGACACGTTTCTATAAAACTACTGTGACTGGCTCTAAGGTGGAAATAATAAAGTATACAACACACAAACACAAAATAATATTTAGTAGGAACACCATCAGCAGTTATTACAAGAAGCCTGAAAACTTGTCATACCTTGAATACACAGAGGCTGATTATCATAGGTAACTACTTTTTCATTTCCCTTCATTTGTTGATTTTAGTCACTGTACAAACCTGAGATGTGGACAGCTACAGGTGATTCTTTGAATGAACGATACAGCTTGTAAAAACAGGCTTTATCATTCAGGTGTGTCGCAGTAAACCAATTATTCATTTCAAATATTTTAACTGAATTTAAACAAATGTATAGATATAATTTGACTTTCTCCTGTTGATCAGTGTAAAAACAACATGCTGTCGTGTGAAACTAGGTAGAGGCTGAATGTGTTTAACAAGCACAGAGTGATATGAATGAGTTGAATATTTACCCAGCCAGGCAAAGTAGAATGCAATCTTTTCTCCAAAGTACTCCCTGATGTGGTCCAGTGGTTGGTACTTGTACCATTTGCACCAGCGTGCCCAGTAGTGGTAAAGAATCTGCCTCTGGTTCAGCTCGTCAGGACGGATCTCATACTTCGGAAGCTTAAAGGTTCCCTGTGAGGAAAAACAAAATAAATTGTGATGATTAACGAGGGGAAACCACACCATTTTTTTTCCCATCAGGTTAAATGTAAATAATACCTGACCTCGTGCAGGGGGAAAGCAGCTGTGTACACCCCTTCATTTACCAGTCTGTCCACACCAACCTCAGCCCTCTTTCTTTTGCCGTACACCGTCCTGGCGAGAATCTCATAAACCTGAAATAATATACAAGGTCTCACTTCATGACAGAATAATTTCACTGACTACGTGTAGTGTAGAGGAAGTCCTGTCACTCACAACACGGTGTCTCTGTGTATTAGTGAAGTAGTTTTCGTGGTCGTCACAGCCAAGGAACCTGTAGGAGAGAGAGAGACATTCATTCAACCAAATACATTTTGTTTTTCATGACACGCGTTATGATGATTATTTACCATCCTTACTGAGAACCCACCTGTTCATCTTTGACTTGCGAAAGGCACATGTGTAATAGTCCAGCGGCCTGTTTGGCACTGACTCCATCATCACGTTAGGTATGCATAGTCTTCTCATTATCCGAGCAGAAGTGTTTAAGTCCAGATTTGGCTGTGCCTGAAAGCCAAACACACTCATTCAGTATGAAGAATGGTTTATCATAGGTTTTGTTTGAAATGTTCAGAATTGGCCACTGGGGTTCGATTTGATGTCAAAACTAAGTCTACAAGAGTCTACATCCTCGCTGGCAGCTTTGTGAGGCTGTAGTTCGGCACAGCAGTACTTTGAGCCAAATGCTGACATGCTAATATGTGCACAGTGACAATGTTACCATGCTGATGTTTAGCAGATATAAGTGTAAGTGTATAATGTGTCTTGTATTTTAGCATGTTGGTGTACAAATGTACCATAAAGTTCCCACTAAACACAAAAATGTCAACCTCATGGTGGTTCAACAGGAAAAGACAAGGGATCTCTCAAGTCAGTAAGATACATCTTCAGACAACCACCAATGTCTGTACAACATTTTATGGTGGTTTGTCTTGCAGAACTTTTCAGGATAAGTGAAAACTTTGATCTTCTAGTTGCACAGAATTAAAAGTCAGAGGCTAAACCAGAGGATGGGCATCTTCAATGTACAAATTGCTGAAATACAGCTGAAATACTACCATTCATAAAAATATTGGATTATAACATTAGATCAGACATATTTAGAAACTGCCGGACTAACCTGCAATGGAGCTCTCACACAGAGTTCCTCAGCGTAATACACCAACACATCCCAAGGAGCGCTAAGTTTCAGAAAATGTATTGTTTTCTTTTCGTTTGCTGTTTCCTCCTAAAGGGAAGAGATGACAAGTTGTTAATTAATGAGTAAACATGAATAATGAGTCAAATTAGAAGTTATTCACAAGGTGAAGAACCTTCTCCATAAGCAATCCAGCACTCTCCAGATTCTGAACAAACTTCTCCCTCCACTGTGCCAGCTGTGCTTTCTTTCGTTCAGACCTGCTGTTCTCCTCAGTGGGCACGGCCTCCCCATCCTCACCCGTCACCTTCCCCTTCCCTCGCCGTTTCCTCCTGGAGCGAACTTCCCACACCAGTACAAAGTCTAAACCCAGATCAACCACAAAGATCCAAAAGGTTAAATGACGGACTGAATCATTCATCCATCGATCAGGGAGCTAAAGTGAGAGCTGCTGATGCTGCTTACCGATTTTGGTTCTTCCATCTCTGAAGTAATTCCCCAGCTGTGGAGGCGGCTGGTTACTTTTTGTATTACAGTGAATATGAATGGGATCATCACCATCCTCATCTTCATCAGCAGCTGCAGCTGAAAGCTAAAAGCATCCAGTTCAATTATTCTTATTTAGTATAAGTCAAAGTCAACAACTATTTTCTCATCATGATCTCAGTCGCGTGGCCTGTTGTTCTGTTTAATTTCTGTTTGATGAGGTTTAACTATAAAATCCTGATCCATTACTCAGCACCATAAAAGCTTTCGCTTTCCAATAATGAGTCCAGAAAGATGAGCCGGAGAATCATCACTCAGTTTTTTCCCATATAAGTGAGGAGAATCTTTCAGCGCACTGAAGTAACGTTTCACCACAAGACATTTCTTGATTTTCCCCGTGATACCACAGTGTGCTCCGGTGACTATCAGATCCACTGCATCATCTCAGGGAAGTCAGTGAGGTGTGAAGGGTTGAAAAAATAAAGCAGCAGGGTTATGGCTGCTGTGTGAATGTGCAGTTATTTTCCATATCTATGTGGTTCCTACACAGAAAGGAGAACGTGCTGCAGCGCTGTGGGGGAAAAAAGTGAAACAGTTCTCACATATCTCGGCGGGATGAAGCTCCCGTTCTGCAGACTCCCATAGCTGTCTGTGGTTTGTGCTTCACCCCCGTAGTCCAGGTCTAGGAGGACCTCTCTGTCTCCCTTCAGCAGCTCTGAGCCCTTCCTCAACATGATGAGGAGGATGACTGAAGCTCTTGTAGCTGGACACAGATTACACATTCACACAGATTGTACTGCAGAAGATATCTGAAGTAAACCTCTTAGTGAAGTAAGAGAG
Source organism: Nibea coibor (assembly GCA_023373845.1). NCBI lineage: Eukaryota > Metazoa > Chordata > Actinopteri > Sciaenidae > Nibea > Nibea coibor. The sequence continues at coordinate 7,264,382 of CM041717.1, forward strand.
AGAAAACAGGGGTTGATACTGTACCTTTGCTGTGGTAAAAATTAGGCTGCTGTTAAAGTCTGGATTCGCAGGAATCTGTGCTTCTCTTGTTCTCTCCCTCCTCTCTCTATCTCTGCATCCGTCAAGCTCCTCTGCTCCACCGTTAGATAGCTGTGGAATACCGTAATGGACCTAGCAAGCAGGCACCAGCTGGTGATTTGCTGCATTTCAGCAGAAAGGATGTACATCAAGACATACACCACAGCGCACATCCCTGCTTCATAAATAATGTAGCAGGGATGTGCATCCAGTCAGTCGGGGGGCAGAGAGGGGTAATAAAGTCAGAGCTCTCTCAACAAGCTCATTATGCAGGATAGAACACGTGTGGGGGGAATATCCTCTTTGATTTAACGTGTATGTCTTCATCCCTACAAACCGATTGGCACATTTCATTTAATTGGTTTTGAACTGTACACAGAATTACCATAAATTATTAACAGCACCCTCTAAAATTTATGTCCTGATCATCACAGGCACAGACTAATATGAGACTTGAGATGAGATTTATTTCCACGCATTATTTTTGTCTCATGTTTAGTGAGGAAATTTGCACAATTTCATACATGGAAAATAACTGAACAAGGACTAACTATATTTAGAATAACGACATAACACGGTGCAGCAGGAAAGTGCAGGGCTAACGGAGAGAGAGCTATTAAAATTATAATAAAGTGACTAGGTGGAGGGGGGTAGAAACACTGCATGCTGACTGGGCAATTAAAAGACAAGAACAGAACCAAAACAGCACTGCATTCACCAACTGCACCGATTATATATTATATATTTTACGTCACATCATAATCAATCTACAGTTTCTAAAATTTTAAAAGGGTAAAATCATTATACTATTAATAATATATATGAACTTCACTATAAACCTATTGACAATAATAACTCATAAAATACATGAAATATTAAAATGTACTCATTAAGTTTTCATTGAAGGTGCCCTGTGTTGGGTCACAGTTTTAAAGGTGAGGACAGGATGGGAAAGATAGAAGTAGACCTTTAATACGAACAATACGTATGTATTTTATTCTAAAGTAACGTCAAATCCTGCACTGCCCTGTGCTCTTGCATCACTAACTAGCACTAATAATGTCCAATCCTTTATCCCTGGCCAAGGCTTTAAGAGTAGCTGAGTCATCAGTATGGTGTTAAAACACTTTGGACTGAATACTGGCTTTGGCTAAATTGTCTTTGAGAAGTTTCTTCTGTTTTAGAGCTGATGTGCTTAATTTGCCTTTAATTTGTGTAGGTTGTGTTCCTTTGCAGCTCCCAAAGAGACACAACCCACGCTATCTGACTTCTATCAATCTGGCAAGTGTTTCTCTTCTTCGACTTGATCTCTCTCCCCCTTGCTTAGTCATTCTGTGGCTACACTTCCCATTGAGGATGAGCTTTGGCACCCTCATCACCGTTTTCTTTAAGTTCTGCGTCACTGATACAAATTTCTAGTCTCATCTCATGGTCTCCATAAACCTCAACCTCAACAGTCTGATTATGCCTCTGGCTGTCTTGTCTTCTCCCTCAATTTTCCAATCAATGTGTCTTTTCTTCCCTTCCCATCTAGAGCTCTCGCAACTCAACCATCATCCATTATTGCAGGTCTGCTTGAAATAAGGAGTAAAAAACACTTTCCTATAATCCTCTTTGATGCAGCTCTGTACTGTTGTGTGCAGAGAAAACAATACAGGCAGCGAGAAGACTTAATGGTGAAACCATGGTAACAGAACAAGTACACCCAAGGTGACATTATAGTGCTGCTAAAATAATAAAAACGCATCTCTACAAGACTGGTGGTAACTTGTTGCCCTAGCAACTATAAAAAGATAATCAATAACCAGAAGCTGTGAACATTAAGTGCTCTGCGCTGTGCTGGATGCTGTCTTATTTTAGGATGAACTCGCTTCAGCGCTACCAACGTCTTTATTTTGTAATGGTCATAAAGTTAGCTCAGCTACCTTCAAGTGAGTCTGTATTCTCTGTTTTTGAAACAGTTTGTTAGAAGCTGTGTTTTCCATGTTACATTTAAACCTCTGTAGTATTTGTTAAGTGCCCCAAACTCTAAAGTATATGATAATATCCAAAGAAGACAGCTGGTGAGACATTCAGACCTTTAAAAGGGAAGCACAATTTCTCGTCAATAGACTATTAAGGGTGGCACCGCCCCTTCCTAAATGCAGTGGGGTTGCCTTTCCCTGGTGAACGGCTGGAAAAGACAGAGGTTGTTGCTGAGCAACTGTCCCTTTGAAAGACCCCAAAGCATGCAGACGCTTCACACTGTTGCCTGAAATATGATTGTATGCTGCAGCATTACAATTTTCCCCTAACTGGAACTAAGAAGACTTAAACTCATGTATGACCTCTGCTGGTGACCAACAGGAACGGCAACATTGACAAAACGTCTTCACATGACTTCTGAAAGATTACAGCATACGATGATGGATGACCTTAATCTAACAATGTGTTGTTGGTTTTTTATGGTTGGGAAAAAAAAAGCTCAGTTGCCCTCCATCAGTATTTGTTTGAGATGGCAGCTTTAAAAGTCAGGAATTCAAGAAGTTAATCACTGCACATGTATTGCAGTCAGCATGTTGCTTTTTGACGTGCACTAAACGGGGCATTTAAAGTACAGTATGGCAGTTGCCCTAACACCTCCAGAACCCTGAGGTGTGTAAGACAGATTGTGGCTGACCTCTCCCACCTCGGACACAAACTTTTGGAGACACTGCCCTCCGGCTGCAGTCCATAAAGTCCAAAACCTCCTGACAAAAGGGCCTATATTTATGTACCAAAACAAATCCCTTGTACTTGGAAAAACCTACTTCACATAACTGCTCTCTTACCTGTGAATCTCCTGTCCCTGCTCTAACATGACTGTCCTTAAGTTTTCAACACTGAGAATTTCCCTGGTGTGACCTATAACAGAAATATAGATGTTAAAAACAATGATAGCTGGTACGTACATCACATGTGTCACCACAGGAGCCATGGTTTTCACTTCAGTTTATTCAGTTACGCTGTCCATTCACAAAGGTTTATTTGTACATTCATGGCCATTATGAACAGTATAAAACCTTCTGGACATGCACGTCTTTACGTGTGAGTGTACATTATGTTATACTTGATTAGTGCTATATTTACAATTCAATAAAACTGCTAAACATAATACAAATATTACATGCAGGATACATTTATGAACAAAACCAAACAGCGCTTTTTCACAATGCATCACTTAGATGTCATCCATCATTGGCCAGCAATGTCCCTCATTCAAAACAGCTCAAATAGACTTTTTGCCTTTTCTTTATATACACTTCAGAGGCCACAACTTTCAGCACTTCACTTTTTATTGATAATCCAACAAACATTTCAAGTAAGACCAACTATTGCAACTGTAATCTCCCATTCAGAAAGTCCTTAAATAATCCTCTGGGGGAGATTCCAACTACACGGACAACCAATCCTATTTTTGAACTCAGTGAATTATTAAAAAGGACTTTTACATCAAACCTTTTCCAACATTTATTGTCACTTCGCAGCCCTCTCTCTCTCTGCGCAAAAATAACTTCATAATGCTGCAAGGAACGTGGGTGGAACCAAGACAGAAAAAAGAGATTTAAAAAACAGCAGCAATTGGAAAAACAAAACAAAACACGGTGAGTCTGAAGGTTTTGGATGTGACATACCTTTTTCACCTGAGATTAGATTTCTTTGTAAAAAGAGCAGAAGATGAGTGAGACCAAGCGGCACTTCGAAAGGCTGAAAGCACTGATTAATGCTGACACAGAAATTTGTACAAACATACATAAGTGACATAGGGCTGTGTGGAGCTGGGTATCATTTGAAGGATTTGCCTGCATGATTTCAGGATTTCTAACAGCGAAAACCAGCAAACATTCTGTGCTAACACACAACACAGACACGGATTCTTCCAGAAGAAACCAGAACATAAACTAAGATGATTGTTTGACATGAGTGTTCCAATGCAGTCAGCCAAATCGAACAGTGTAAGGCAACTACAAAAAGGAAAACAAACAGTGCTTCATTTAGTTGAAACGAAGTGGCCATTTTGTCAAGCTCAGTCAAAAAGGCGACATTGTCATTGCAAAAGAAACCTCACACGTATCGCTTATCAGAGCAGCAGTCTTCAGTCAGTATTAATGTTAAGAACAGATTGCAACACAAGCAACTCTACTGACTTTAATTTGTAGGGAAACTAAAGAGTTTAATTTAGAGTCTAATTCTTATTTCTTCCCCAAGTAAAGCTTTAATAATGAATGATATTAGATTTAAGAGCAAGATTCTGCTAAGAAGTAATGTTACAATTTCTCCAAGTGGAAAGGTTATTTAAGGATTTTATATAGCTCAAACATGGTCGTACACAACTAAATGATGACTGGTGCAGTGGCCAGATCTTACTGTACAAATACAATATGATGCCACCGACCACTGGTGCAAAATAAGACAACTTGTAGCTGTCAGTCCGTAAAGGATTCTTCACACGGACTGTAATACTTAGCCACACTAAAGGGGAAGGACACGTCCCCTAATGCAGACATAAAAGTCAATAGCATTAAAACGTCACCGCTCAATTGAATAATTTAGTAACAATTGTTCCCGCTTTCTCTAAAATGTAAATAACACAACACATGTTATGACATTAACACAAAACCACAACCGGTACCATTAAAAAAAAAAAAAAGACTAACAATGTGCAAGTCTGCATGGAAGCCTCCGCTCTGTAGAGACGAGTGGAGAGAAAGGCAAGTCTGTTGCATTTCCTGATAGGTATTCTTTTTTTTTTTTATGAGAACATTTAAATTGTTAAAGCAGATACATACAGGCATGAGCATGTCATGTAACAGTGCAAGTGTTAAACATCCAGATCCTCATTCTCTCAAGCTAAAGTACAATGTGACAATAATTCAGCGTAGAGGTATGTCCCCTAAGACGAGCCAAAACTGAAGAGCCGTCAGCGATTATGCATTGATACTGTACAAGCGCTGTACATTAACTCCATGTTTATACAACAGTTAGGGTTCAGTAGAACATCTTTAAACGATCAGTAAGCAAAGGGTGGCTTTTATCTTCACACAGTTGTGCGAGTTTGTGTGAGCAGAGAGCATTACTGATTTATTTTGTGTGCAAGGCAAGGAGTGTGAACCTTTCCATGGCGCAAAAATGAGCAACGGCGGCCTCTTTCATGTATGGCTTACTTGATGTAGAACACCAGACAACATTAATAATCCTCTCATGTCACTGTGCAGGGAAGCTGCTGGTCATGGATCCTCCTTCTTCACTCAGCTTCCTCGGTGGACTACGTTTTGTCATTTCAAAGAGGACGTCTGTACATCAGTGTTCATTTTAAGGTGGATTCTCCTCTAGACAAAACTGTCGGACGTTTACTTTGTTGACGCGAAATTCTCAAACTCAACTCAGCAGGATATATTTGAAGGTTGGTTTCAAAGTCTTCTCATGTCTGTGCATCGTACATTTACGCATCATCATTTCCTACAGAGTTTCTTCCCTCCGTATGGAGTACAAAATATCACAACGTGACACTTTTACTTGATTCAGCATATTTGTTCTGCATTGGTGCTATTTAGAGCTGCTAATAATGTAATAATGCTATTAATATACCACCAGGATCATATAAAATCTGTCGTAATGTTCTCTTGGGAGTTCCGTTCATATCATTTTATGTGAATGTCTTACTGCTGCATCCCTGCGATGTGACATGCCATATGCATTGCTACTTCTGCAGGAAGGTTCTTTGATCGAAACGTTTCATCAGCGAATCAGAGGTGCAACACAATCTAATGCTGTAGTACAACGACCAATAACAACGTCCGACTGGTTCATCTCAGTCTTTCAGCGAAGAACTCTGAACACTTTGCAGTGACTGTGACGCCAGAGTTCAGTCCATCTATACCAGAACTATATCAGACTGTTCAACTGTCAGTCTGTCTCAGTGGCTACCAACAGGTAAGGGTGTGAGTGTGTGTGTGTGTGTGTGTGTGTGTCCGTCAGCACCAGGGTTCACGCTGGGCTCTGCCTCTGGCCAGACTGTCTGCCCTCTGCCAGGCACTGTTCATCAGGGAGAGGGCCTCACCGCAACGCTTCTGCACAGACTGATCCATCAGCTCTCTGTGGGGAAGGTCAACCTGTGTACACAGAGGACACACAAGAGGGCTTAACTAAGTAGCCGGATTTAAGATCCTGAATGTTGATATTTCGGGATAAATATTGTAATATTATTATTCTTTTTGCCTTAAACCCCTGATTATAGTTTATCCTCCCACCTGGAAAATGGCCTTCCATGTGTTGTCTAACACCTCCAGCAGTCGATCTCTCTCCTCACAGCCGCTGAAGTACAAGACCCACGGAGGAAGGAACTGTGTCCGATCTGCTGTAAACTCCTACACATGGAGAAAGTGAAGGCCTACTTTAAAAGAAACCCTGAGCAAAAGCACATTCCTGAACCTGGAAACCCAAAGCTTAATTCTAGTTTGCCACGTGTTTGGCATATAGATCACATATAAATTAAAGTTTAAAATACAATTATATATTGGACTAATGCAGAGAAGAGTTAAACAGCTGGGCACTCACAATGACACAGTACTCCTTGTCGGCCTCCACACTGACAGCAGTGACATCACAGATATCAACGCTGCCGAGTGAACGGAAGAAGCTGGTCTGACAGTCCTGATGGCAGGTTAGCAGCTTCCGGTCGGTCACCACCAGACAACATGGGATACATGGAGTGGGTGCCACACCCTGAGGGATGACCTGCAGGTACGGTGGATAGTTTATGTACACCTTGGTTACTTAAACGGGACTGACATAATCCATTTTGACATTTTGCATAAGAGAAGCTTATACAAGCAAAAACCTGGATGCAAACAATGAGCATGAGCAGCGTTTTTGTCAGGTCAGCTTTTGTTCAGAGCTGTGAAGACACTTAAATGATGATTTCCCTGGTCTGAAGTTCAAATCAAACACAACAATGTGGGTGTAAATGTACATAATATTTAGTCTCAGAGCACGTACGTACATGGTTGAAAAACTTTAGTTTGAAGATATTCTCAACAGACCGTGTTAACCTTATGTGTACTAATGCACAGACGGACTGTGGGACACGGTGAATGCATTTTACAACTCTTTACCCCTTTGGAGACGGACTGGCACAGCAGCTGCATCCAGTCGGCCATGTCCTGCTCATTGTTGGCGCTCAGCTCCAGCGGAGGCCGCTCTGTCAGGATGACCTGGAAGGCGTGAGGACGCTCTGTGCTGTTTGAGCGACGGCAGCCTCCACAGTGCTCTCCTCTGTCAAGAAATCAGGTTTTTCAGGTCACTGCTTCTGTACAGTAAAAGCCTCCACGGGTTAAATGTGTTCAGTCTAATAGACACTTTGACATGTGACGGCAGGAAAAGCACAAGTGTAAAATATAAAATGAATGTCGAGTCGTACTGGTACACCCAGAGGGAACAGAGCCATTGTCAACGTTATCAGTTACGCCTGTGCTTTTCCTGCTATGACAAGTCACAATGTCTGCTGGGAAAAAGGACAGCCGTTTAGAGCTTACCCCATAGTGACTGACAGCACAGGAGTCACATCAGTCCTTTCTGCGTACAGAAACAGAATCCCATTGCTGAAAGAAAAGAGAACGAGTACTTATATTCAACATCTCTGAGGCTTATGACACAAATATAATATTCTTTTACGTAACATTTACATGCTTTATAGCATGCATCTGTAATGGTGCCATTGCCAGGCTTCCACAGGCCACCAGTGGGACTTTTAGGTTCTTTGCCTGGTTTCATAAAAAGGATAAACACATAATAATTTAACAGAATACTGTTACTGTTGCTATTATTATAATAAGCGAGTCCAATGCCAAAAAGGAGTCAACCTCTAACCCGTCTATTTTATAGACTGTGCTCTGCTGGTCACATTGGCAGGAAACCTGCTGGACAGAGCTCAGCTTCTCGGGATGTTTGGCAACAGCAGATGGCGAAGGAGTGAAAAGGAAATATCACTTCCAATATTTATTTTCTACGTCATTTTCTACTAAAGGTGAAGTGTGAAGTAGAGAACTAAGTACTGGGGACAATGATCTTCACTCTTGGCACTCAGCACTCACATACATATTTTTCATGATTACAATATTAGTTTTAAATGTGATACATTTTACAATAGGAGGTGACATGAAGCGTATTTGTACAGATCATGTGACCAGCACTTCAAGGAAAGAGACATTCAATGTATGAATATAAAATGTGTGAATGTTAGTGTCAGATGTGCAGTGTGACCAGACATTGTCCATTTACAAGGAACATCATAGCCAGCTGAAAGTGCTACTGACATGTACAATCTGTTCATACCTGAGGACGAGGTAGCAGTTTTTCCACAGCTCTTTGCCCAGGTAGGTGGTTCCAGCCCGGTACTGCAGAGTTCCCTCCTTGGTGCTGGAAGGTCCTCCAGACTTTGGAGGGCCACCCTGGGTTGACAAAGTCATGTCCATGGGGTCCTCCCAGTGGACCAGTGAATACAGTTGGATAGACACTTCGGGTACCTGGAGAAACAGGCAAGCATTAGCCTAGCACTGCTTTAAAAAGGTGGCCAAAGAACAGGAGAGCGGGAATAAGGAGGATGTATGGAGAGACTCCCAAGCGTATCTATGATAACATAAATATCAAGATCTTACAGCTGCTAAGCTTTTTATTATGTATTGTTTACTGCTAACCATTCTGTGATGCTTTGGTGTTTGATTTCTACATTCCAGGGAAACGTCCATTTACAAGACTCAGAGACTTAGGTATTAAACACATCTTTTTGATATTATGATGTTAATATTTTGTCATTGTTGCATGGTGATACAGTTCAAAAAAGCCCAAACTGTACTGATATACAGTATATACAAATGCAATTAGAGAAATGTATCCTTGTGTCATTTTACTGGCTTTGTGCCAAATGCATCTAGAGATTAAAATGCTGTGATAGCACACATCTTGTGTTAAATATTTAGCAGAGGTCTTCTGTTCTTTTATTGGAATTCATAGTGCAGACAAAAGTTGCAATATTCTGAACTGATAAAAAATAAATATATGATTTTGTCATTTTATTTTATGAATAATGGTTGATTAGTTACATGTGTGATGAGACCTGTAATGAGGAGCTATTACAGTATGTGAAGTTTAACAGGTCTTTACCTCACACTGAGATTCCTGGGAGACAAACTTAGTGAGAGCCAGTTTTTCCATGGTAGCATCAGTCAGAACGGAGGGGTAAGGAGGCTCCCGACAACCCTTCACCATAGCTGACTTCAGAACAGACAGGAACCAGCTGTAAGCAAAGAAGGGTGGGTTGAATATGGTCAGAGGAAAGAGAGAGGAAAGCTCAAAATCAATACACAGAGTAGCTGAGATTTTGCACAAGGGAACAAAGACGGTGGAATTTAATATTGGATGTTGTGACAGTTTAGCTAGTTTTTATGTCTTATTCAATATGGAGTCGGAGTATCAAGAAACACGAGGCACAGATGTGCAGGTACACTCACATAGTCAGAGAGACATCAGCTGTGTCCAACAGGAACTTTCTTCGTCTGTTGGTACAAACCACCGTCACTGTCTGTTGGTCAAGGCCAACCTAGAAGAAGAACACATAACAAGTGACTTATCGGTCAAAAATCTAACTGTTAGCTGTCATATCACGCTTGTGTCTATGTGGTTCATAGCCATCATGTCACAGATCATACTGAGGACAATGTAAAAGATTCCTGAGAGGACAATAAGAAGACAAAATGAAAGGACAACACTTGTTATGTTATGCAGGACACTTACTGAAAGATAGTCCAGCTCATTGTAGGAAACAGCTTCTTCTACTGTGTACGGCTTCTCAGCTGCACCTGAGGAAGACATTCAGTGAGCACACGTTCATGTCATGTGCTCTCTGCCTACAGAATAACTTTATTTAAATGTGTTCCCCTCCTCCTGGAACATTGTGTAGATCTAATGGAATAATTACAATTGTAGAAACATTATCCTCTAGATGTAAAGAACTCAAACACCATTGTTTGCATCCGCTCTGGAAAAAAACATCATCATATGTTGATATGAGTATATGAGACCTAGCTACAACTGTTCCACCCCTTTTTACCAAATAAGGCCAATGCATGCAGGATTATAGGCACGTACCCTTCCTAAGCAGGTACATGTAACAGTCAGTCAGCAGCAGGTAAAGGGGCTGCAGGTCTCCCTCCATATGGCCTGTACTCATTCTCAGCATCTAAAATCATAGAGATAAAGATACATTTGATCTAAAGTGTTGGCAACAATCCATATTTCTCAGCTTTTACAACAGTCTAATGCAATCTTTATTCATTTGATAGTTAGGATAAGGGTTACGGTGCAAAGTGTGAAAAGTGACAACCAAAAGCAGACAGAGAAATTACTACAGTCTGAGTAAAAGCAGTTACAAAGCAATTGGCAAAGTGACCCTTGCAACACTTAACTGAGCTTTGCAACACGTCACTGAGCAAGAGTCTCCTGACCACTTCACTTTGATGTCAAAATGAGTCAAACAAAACCGAAACTGGCTTAAAGATATGTGAAAGAGAATTACTTTTCCTCACAGTCAAATACATTTCCATGGTACACAAAATAAGACCTTTTTAAATAAACAATCTGCACACAGTGGTAACCATATTTCTAACAGGTTAATTCTCATTCTCATTCTCTCACCATTTTAATTCTCCACTTTATTTTAGTGTTTACTCATAAACTAGTTTTAACCTGCTCACCTTGATTTTCCCTCTCTTCTCCCCAAACACACATAGACACCTACACCTTAATGCACATACAACGGCTCGCCTCGTCTCTTTCTGTATCTCTCTCCGTATCAGGAACTTCACTTATTTTGAAAGAATATCCAAAGAATCTACTCTTTCGAAACAATTCAAGAATAGTGTGTCCATCTGTCTTTACCTTGAAGAGCTGCTCCTCGTTCTCTTTGAATACATGAATCATGAGAAGAAGCAAATGATTGTTGTCCACCCTGAAAGAGGATGAATAATGAACAGCATTAGATCCATTTTAAACAACATTACAACAATAAACTAGGTTTGTAGAAACTTCTTACTTAAACTCTGCAGGATGAGAAATTTCAGAGGGACTGAGCTTCTCCTCTTGAAGCTCTACTGCTTCCTCAGTTACTGTATTCTTGTTTGTTTCCTCTCCTCCTTCTGTTTCTACCTCTGCAATCTTTATTTCTGGTTTCTGTCCTGTTGCAGCCTTTGCCTCTTCTTTACTTTCAAGGCCACCTGGAAGAGTCTGCGGCTGGCTATGCTCTGTAGAGTCATAGTGGCCACCACTCGGGGGAGCAGAGTCTGGACTGAAGGGGGTAAAGCAGCACGAGTCTGTAGACGCAGGAGAGGCCTGCAGGAAGTTGGGACTTGTGGCCGAAGGGGAGAGAGACATCTCTCCCGGGTTTCGGTCAGGTGGCTCGCCCCCTGAATCCTCTCGAAAGGGCTGCTGAGCAGGGGGCTCGGGGCCCTGGTCGCAGCCTTCATTGCTTTTCTCTCCACCCTCCTCTGGGTGCTCCCAGGTTTCCTCCCTATCCAGAGACCCGTTGAGGCGGTCCATGACGTCACGGAGGGGTTGGCCCACAGTGTCCATGGAGGTGTCAGTCATCTCTGGGAGCCGTAGGAGGCCTTCTATTCCATCCTCATCCCCTTCTTCCACCACCTCTGATCCCACCCTACTTCTCCTCAACTCTGTCTCATCATCCAGATGAATTACGGTGCCGTTTAACGAATCCACATCCTCCGAGGCCAGGTGGTTGTTGTCCATTTCCATGTGCTCGGAGGAAACCGAGTTATGGATGCTGCTGCTGGAATCTGTGGAGCCCTTCCCTCTTCGCTTCTTTGCAGGTTTCCTTCGTCTGGCCATCCTGGAGGACCAGAGAGGTTAGTGTCAATGTGATTAACAGATAGAATGTGAGCCTCCAAAACAGAAAACAAAGCTGCAGCTACTGTACCTGATGACCTCCAACTCACTGCTGCCGTTCTCTGTGTCATCTCCAGCGGTGGTGGCGTGGTGGCGGCTGGCTACATGAACCGGCGTGACGTCGGCTGAGGTGTTGGTGGTGTTGGTGTCTGAGTCCTCGTTGAAGGGGTTGTGCCTTGAGGTGGGGCTGTGTGGAGAAAGATGAGCTGCCACCTTCAGCTTGACAGTGCCTGTAGAAAGAACCACTGTGTCGCTGATGACTGTCTGGGGATCAGAGCCACTGGATCGCGGGCAGCTGGCCTGGTCCGTCAGGTCACCCTCTAACATAAAAATAAAACAAGAGTTAAAATAAAAAGTATAAGTCACCCACATTTGGTTCGATATATAAGAAATACACTGAATTGCTTGGCAGTCTTATTGGTAAGCTGAATGGTTAACCTGATAATTATTTTTCCAATACAAAGTAGTTAATATTACAGTTATTTCACTTCATATATGTTCAAGAAGATGTTTCCTTTTGTTTATGTTTTATTTAAGTTGACCAATGAGACAGTGCACAAACTTTTGTGTATTTCTTCATCAGCTTTAAACACAAATAAATGTTAGGCTGCAGGGCGTTTGTAGTTCTTTGGCAGGGTCAGAGAGGCACAAAACATGATGCAGAAGACATCAAGTGGGTACATACGCAGCAGCTTTCTTTGCAGTGGCACAGACCTAAGTCAAAAATTACTTCTGCAGCTAGAGAAGGGCCATACTCAACAAATATTTAAATAATACTGAGAGCAGGAATTAGAATTTTTGTGTGTTGGGATTCATCATGAGGACTGAACATGATTTATTTTTCAAATAAAGATTTAGACCATGAAATGGAGAGTTAAACACTAGACAACAGGTGCTCTAATAATACACAGCTATTTGTACTCACGCTACAGTTGAGCTGAACCTAGGCCAGTGCCACATATCACACAGGAAGAGACGATATCACATAAAAACAATACACCAGACGAACAGATAACACAATGTAATGGAGACAGACTGGACGAGGTGAGTACCAGTGACATCAGGCATTTATCTTCCTGTGGTAAATAATAAAAGGCAGAGTGAGCGTTAGGATCCTTTCCCAGAAGAGTAACACATGCAGTACATGACTGAGGACAGACCAGTGAAGCTCCCCCTGCCCCAACACTGAATTCCCCAATGAACCAAAGCACTGTGCTCCTCTCAAACCTACCTGTCAACTTACTGTGATCATTTATTTCTTTATTAAAGCATTCATGACCAGTCTGTGGTCTAATATCAGTTTGAAAACGTTTACGTAAGTTGAAGCCTAACAGGAAATGAAAATTACCTCCTATAAAGCTGAATGTAGAGGTTTGTTTGGATTATAATAAATTCATCTAATTGCTTCCTATTCAATGTTGACCAAATGCAGTTGCACAGTAGTCGTCATATGCCACACAACTTTAGACCCAAAAACACATGCCTTCAGACTGAATCCATTCCCAGATGTCGAGCACTGTTCATTTACTAACATGTATCATTAATGGCAAAAGTAGCCCGCATGCAATAAGCACAAACTGTGGAATGGCCATGCCAGATAGCAAGGAGGAGGGACGGAGGGAGGGAAGGGAGGGTAGGATGGAAAGACGGGAAGAGGAGGGGTTGACCAATGTCCCACCTTCCCAGTCTGCACTTGGCAATGACTGCAACACGGGGAAGATGTCACCGAAATCATAATCTAAAAAAAGGAGGGATAACATTCAACATTAGAGAACGATGGAGTGGAGAGAGGAGATTGAGACACAGAAACAGAAAAATAACATGACATGGTATCTATGAAATAACACAACTTATAGGGGGAGAAAAAACAGACAAATGGGAACTAAAAACAGGAAAACGGACTCAGTACTTTGTGGAGAGTGATGGGGAAAGCATTCACGAAGTGCTGCAATCACCCTGGTGAGAACATTCTGTAACCATGAGCCACGGCACGCCAAGTGATCCATTTGATAAAAAGCACTTTGGTATCCCTGAGTCACAAGTCCACAAAAATCAATCCCACTTCTGCTTTAACATGCCATTAGCTTGACATCACTGTATGAATTTCTGCCAAAGCATGAGGGTGTACTTGCACTCCAGCGGCGTCTGATTGGATCATAGACCCAGAAATAAAAAGCTGCCATTCAACAAGAGAGTCACATCATAATGAGTCCATAGTTTCCATATCAGCGACATTTTTAAGACATAGCGACACAGAACTGAAACTAGATATTTATGGGGCTAATTTTAAGTGGAAACAGACAACTTGTTAACTTTTTCCCCTTTAACAAAAGACGAGATCACTTTCTGTTTCCTCAGAGTCTAGCTCTATGAAGAAATGATCAACAACACTTTGGACATAAGAGAGAAGAAGCATGTTCACTGAAGAAGAGGTAAACTGAAATAGTCACAATTTTATACTGAATTTGGCAACAGACAAAAGCTAACCTGATGAAGTGCACTGCATCATAATAACATAGTTTGAGTAATTTTATTGCTCTGCAGAAACAAGTTGCTAAAGTAAAGTGTTGGCACTGCTGTGGAGGTGGGAGTAGAATTAATGTTAGAAGAAAATATTAAGAAAAAGACGCAGCATTACACTGTGCAATCAACATTTTATTTATATCGATAAATTAAAAGCAAAAGAGTTGTCTATTTCCACTTTTAAAAGGGATCAACTAACCAAAGATGATTTAGAATTCAGACTCCGCATCAGCAGATACCTGATATTAAAGCATCAGGACTTCCCAGGACATCCCCACAGCTTACCTTCACTGGAGGGGGCTATGGCGCTGTCATCCCACTCCAAGTTGGTGGAAGTGAGGGAGGTGAAGGAGTGTAAGGACAAGCTGTCTGAGCTGGGCAGCCTTTCCTCAAAGTCCAGCAGATTGTGGGGTTTGTAGTATTCTGGCATGTAGGGGGCCACGTCCAGATAGGGCACATCCTGAATCAGCAGGACCAAACAGAAAGGTTACAGACATTCTGCTAATGTTTAGCAGCTGTATCTCTCTCAATATTGTGATGAAATATGCGCCAACCAGCTCCAGATCAAAACGGATGAACTCCAGACCAGAAACCAGAGTGAGGAAGAGTGTGAGGTGGTCATGACTGCAGACCAGCGCGTTCCTAGCAGGGAGAAGAAAAGTCACAGACAATTACTTACCACAAAAGCGTATTCATTGCATCTTTGACATAACAACAACAGAGAGTAATTCCTGAAATGCAATACAACTTCCACTTGCTACATGGCATAATTTGTGAATTCAGGAAAGATCTAAGAGCAGATCAGATGACTTACTTGAAATAATACTTCTGCAGTAATGCTTGGTTCTCCTGGAAGAGGCGTAGATAGCTCTCTAAAGAGCTCTCACTCAATGCCAGGTACAACCATGCACGACCTGCACAGGAAAGAGAAGAGATCTTTTCTGATCTGATCTAACCCACTGACTGTTGAATTTTTAAAAACCTGTACAGCGTGTGTGTGAGTGTGTTTGACTGCATGAAAGAGATGTCTCACTTCGACCAAGGTTGGTTGCGATGTGCTGAAGCTCATCTATCTGTCGGACAGCCTCCCTCCTAGTGAAGTGAAGGACCAGGACCCAGTAGCCTGAGGAGATGTCCTGCAGCCTGTGATGTGTGATGTGTAGAAAACAGTCAATAACATCACATGCATGAGGCCTATATATGACGAGTAAAAACAAAACAACTCACTGTTTGCACCTTCACTCTTTCCCATATGCAATCTACTTAAGCCTCTTACCCATACAGCAGAGCATGATCGAGGTGTTCACATAGTCGCTGCAGGACCCGGTCGTGATTTCGAATGGCTGGAGTCTCATCTTCACAGGCCGCAAAGTAACTCTGCAACTGTAGAGACAGACATGGTTTCTCTGCTATGTGTTTAGCTGGGGAGGGGGAATCTTAACTCCAATTCCAGTAACTACTATTTCTCTTTTAAAGAACTGATTATACAAGACAGACAGTTTTGATACCAAGAGGATATTTATTAAACTGGTTGGATTAATTTGGACTGGCTAGTTTAGGTTCATGATCTGGAGAGGAAGGTTTTCATTATTTATGTTGCATATACCTGAAACCAGCTGCAATTTAACACTTTGGCTGCACTTTACTGTTTTAGCAGAGCACCTCAACTAGGTCATTAACCAAGACTGTTTCCTTGTTTTGGCCCTGTACTTACATACTGGGTTTAAATCAGAACAATAGCCACAGCAAGGATGGTTAATATGGAGGGAACACTGACGCAGTAGAGCAGAGAAACGATCCCACAGTCC
Source organism: Nibea coibor (assembly GCA_023373845.1). Taxonomy (NCBI): domain Eukaryota; kingdom Metazoa; phylum Chordata; class Actinopteri; family Sciaenidae; genus Nibea; species Nibea coibor. The sequence continues at coordinate 7,280,764 of CM041717.1, forward strand.
AACAAACAATCAAAGAAACTAAGGAATTTAGTGCCACACAGTGGAATGTTGCTGACCTAAATCCATCTGAGCATGTGTTTCACTGCTGTGACCCCAGTGTGCAGGTGCTCCTACTTAGATTGCACTTTTTCTGCTGAAGACAAGACTGAAGGCAAAAAACCCCACGAAACAAGAGCACCACCAGCCGTGATACCTACTGACATCTGTGGGTCGGAGAACTATTTCTGGTCTCATTAACTTGGGGGACGATGTGTTAAAAGGCTATCATTCTTACATTGATTCTTCATTGATTCCATTGATTCATTTCGAATCCAATGTGCTGATGTACACAACAGCAAAAATACTCTTACTGCATTGGAATCATTTACATAACTTTTACATTTCTACTGACATGTACAAAGCTCAGCGTCAGATGCAGGCAGCCTTACTGAAAGGAAACATTTGTTTATGCAGATCATGAGAATTGTGTTTTACTGGTCCACCGTGCAGTGACCTGCAGAACCCTTTTGAACTGTATTCAAACACTGGGATACGATCAACTCAAATGGAGGTCAGAGTTGCTCCCCTGGTTTCCCTAAAGAAAGATGATGTACATCCTGTGACTATCTTCACATGACTAACCGATGTTTGTCTGAGGTAAACACTGTGAGACTTAGAAACACGAGGAATACGACTAAACACTTTTATGGGAGCTTGAAAATGTGGACAAAAGTGGCTTAATGAAGTAAGAGACAGTAATGAGCTCACTGCATTAAACAAACCGAGATGGGGCTTTCTAATGCATCTAATGATCTGATTATGGATCTGGAAGACTCGTAATGGTAACTGAGCTGGAGCGCATGCAGAATAAAAAGTCAAATACACAAATGTAATGTGAATGTAGAAACATGCAGGAAAAGGAGGAAGAAGATGCAATGCTGTCTGTCAGGTTATGAGAAAAGTGATTTCACAACATCAGGCTCTGTCGGCCAAGAAAAAAAACTAAAATATTTCATAACTTATATGGAAATGAGGAGCAAGCACAAGTTAGCTAACCCTTATGTTGCAAATGCGGTACGGTTGCAGGTGTGTTTACAACACATGCGGCAGTGAGCAAACACAGAGGGGGGCACTATTGTTCACCATGGTCAGAAAGAACAACTATAGAGCACAACAGTGAAAAGCTGATGGAGATGAAATAAGAAATTGTAAGGCACAGTTCATGTGTTATCTGTCAGTAAGGCCAAGGCCCTTCATGACAGCGAGCTGTCGCCCCGACTTGAAAGTTGCCCTCTTTGGCAAACAAAAGATGACCTAACATTAGCTTCACTAATACAGCCATGATAAAAACACTTCAATTATCTATATCTAACCGTGCTGAGCAAACGGGAAGCGCTTACCTTCTTCACAGACAGAGAGATGTTTTCGAGTATGCGGTCCTTTACTTTCAGTTGATCCATCACTGGTCTGTTGGCAGCCCACAGCAGACTGTCAGCTGACTCCTTAAGCTGTGCTCTTGTTTTGCTAAAGCTAACGCCGCCCGCCTTAGCTAGCTAGCTACCATTATCTTGCCTTCCAGTGCGGTGGGCTGCCAAACTAAGGAAACAGCTCCGGTTGTCGGTTGTAGACATTGAATATGACACTACCGCTAGTTCACAGCCAGCATACTAATGCCTAACAAGCAGCACGATGTGTCAACGGATCCGGTTAGCCAAGTACTGTTTGCTTAGCTTCGCGTTAGCTGTAGCCACTGGACTTTTTTTTCCCCAACGGCACTCAGGCTGGGGGTGGCTAACAACTTTTCTCCTACCATTGATAACTTTTGGCAGCAGTTTTGTTTGTCATACTCTCCGTTTCATTACTCTGGTTAGCTATTGTGACCCGCTACAGGGTCCCTTTTAGCGTATTTGCCTATGTAGCCAATTACATCAAAGTCATGTGCTGCTACTAACCTCACTGATCTGAGCATTGGCTGAGCAGCAGCTGTACAGTCTGTGTGAACTCCCACAGACACGGGGTTACGTCACTACAAGGCTCAGTGCGCCCTGCTAACGTGTGGGGGAGCCCTATTCAAAGTGACAATTTAAAGTGTTTTTGCTCGGCTTTGTACACAAACGCAAAACACCATAAAGTTATTCATGATTTAGAAATACCACAACCGACTTATGACGACTTATAACTTATTACGTCTAAGACTCCATGTTTTAACTCATCTTAAATAAGCTTGTTTGAGCAGTATCAAAATGATTAGTTAAGTCATGTGATAGTGCATAAGACATATGCAGCAGCAGATTTAAAGGTCCAGTGTGTAGCATTTAGTGGCCCCTTGCAGTAAAGTTGTAGATCACAACCAAAAGAATATGCCACCACTCATGGAGGAAAACTATTGGCTCATTATAAGACCACAAAAACATAATGATTCTTATTTTCAGGTGATTATACACAGCTGAAATTATGATTGTATTCCATTTCTGCATTTCAGAAATACACACCAGACCTTTAAATCGGCATGTTTTTGAACTTGAGTTCAGCATGAACAATGTCGATTCCATTAACAGTAACATACCAACTAAAACTACAACCAACACAGCATGTTGACAATAAAATATCATCTATTAGATATTACAGTAAGTCACAGATCATGCCAGAGAAATTTCAACCCAGTGGAATGTCAATATTTTATTATGATTCCAACTTTTCTTGGAAACACATTAAAGTTTTATCAAACACAAATGAACAGTTGGCAAATTCAGTGCATGTAGTTACCACAATAAGCTTTCCTGTTTGAGAAAATGTGGGCCAAATTTTAATATGGATATTTTCTTTTTTTTCATGTTCCAAGGCAAGTGCTCTACTTAGGAGATACCTTTATCAAATGTAAAGCAACTTTATACAAACTCTGACTGACTTCAGAACATTTACAGGCTTTTGAGTGATTTCAGAGTACAAAAAAAAAAAAGAAAAAAAAAACCCAACCACTTCATTACAGTCAGCACCCCTTTTGGCTCCCAGACCCAATAACGAAGAGATACTGTATTTTTACGGAGGACTGCAGTCCAAGTCCTGTGTGAAGACATTCAATTGCACCTCTTCACAAGTTCAATTCTATAATCTCTTTATCTCTTCCATGTTGTTTCTCTGTATTAGTCTGCCTTCTCCTTCTCTTTCATGTGCAGGAAGACTATGCTGAAGACAAAGAGTCCTGCCATCATGGAGAAGACACTGGCGTAGTATGGGTAGGCTGAGGGGATGAAGCGCTCGTACTGAGTGTGCTGCAGGGGTCGCACAGACACCTGTTGCAAAGAAAATATAAGCATTAGAAAATGGTTGTTTGGTGCCTTCATAAGTAGGAATAACCTCTTCCAATTCCCCGGGAATACTTATACAATATATGAGACAATAGCTTATCAATTAAACAATGGTAGATAATAGTAGTATTCTGAAACTGATTTAACTTGCCTGAGTGGAGGAGTAGAGATGTGTGTATCCCAGCCGGTTGTAGTCCACCTTGAACTGGAAGACTCCGTAAACGTCAGGCAGCTTGAACTGGACGCTATATTTACCTCCTAGAAGAAAGACAGCACAGCATTTATAGTTAATACATTTAGATTGTAAGAGTTAGAATTAACGAGTACCGTAAGTTATATAGACACAACAACATACCATTTTTCTTGAGATAGGTCCTGACGAAGGGATCAATCCTCACAAACTCAAGCTGAATATCGTCTCCATCGAAGGGAACCCAGCGGCCCTCAGACAACATTTCAATGACAATGCTGAACTCCTGTGTGGGAAAATAATACACCCATTGAGATTTACATATAAAATACACAGACAAAGATAGATGAAACTTTAAAAAAAAACTCACCACAAGGTCAGTGATGGTGTATGCTGCAGGGGGAGTAGTCTCACCGACAGGATGATGAGTGACAGCTCCCACCCTGAGGACTCCAGCCTCCTTGAACACCCAGCGAGAGAGAGCCTCTGCCAGCTCCATGTTTCCTGTCTGCTCATGCCTGACAAAGACCATGACAAGATGATGAGTGCTTCAACTACAGGAGGTTGACATTTGTGTTTATTACATTAAAAATGTCCAGTGAGTCACCAATGAACAGTGAGGACTACCTCTGGGAGCCTGGTGTGGCCTTCTGCACAGCAGAGTTGAAGAAGGCATCACTAAAGAAGTCCAGGGAACCGCTGAAAACCACTCTGGCGTTATTTCTAGCCTGAAGGCCGGCAATCAGCAGGGTGTTCTTACCAACAGCATGGGGGTACTAGGATGGTAAAAAATGTAAGTCAGAAACTAAGCAAATGATATTAAATTGTGAGTATGTCTATGACAGATAAGATCAGGAGATAAGCTGCTCTTAGTCAACCTCAAAATACTGGAGGATCATTACTGGATACATTAACATTAACAATCTCATGTAATCATTACGTTCAGTTGTACCTGAGAGATGGGTCTGTCAGGGAAGAAGGAGTAGGAGGTAGAAGAGCCAGTAAGGATGTCCAGGACGAGAGGGTTCTCTGGGTCTGCCACCATGCTGCAAGGAGAAGGGCGCATGTTAATTCAACTTCTATATGTTTGCATTTGCAGTAAGTACTGTACTGTGGTTATTATTCAAATATTATTCAACAGTTGACACATAAAATGCTTTCTTTTTATTCAAAAGTCTGTGCTACAGTCATGTATAGTTAAATACAGTTAAAACTCTGTAAAAATGTGACTTAGGAGGTATGAGGTACATACTCAATATGATAAAGTAGTCGTTTAATTTAATACAGTAATTATTTAAAAAATGTAAACGAGAAGGTAACACAGCTAGTGACCATCTTTTCTGCTGATTTGGAATATCACTATTGTCAACATACTAATGGTTAGGTGTTGAAGTGTAGTGACACGTTAAACCGTACTTACCCAACACCCTTGAACAAAACAGGTTTGTTGGTGGGTTTGCCGACAATCGTTGGAGCTTTCAGCAGATTCTCTGGATCGGCAACAATCAGGGTATGCTGGAAACAAGAAGGACCACTTGTAAATAACACAGAGTGTCTCCTAAAAAAGGATCAGTAAAAACTGGATGGGTCTGCTGTCTGAACAAAATTCTCTTTACCTCTCCAGGGTCAGACACGTCATAGTTGTGATGGTCAATGACAGCAGTCTTTTCCTCGTCAAACTCAATGCCACACTCACTGCCCAGCTCCCTCAGAGGGTCACCTGCGTAACAAGTGAATAGTGTTAGTACAAGATAATAATAAGGTCTTTTATATTATATTACAGAAAAAGTTGTTAATCAGCTGACCAATGTCTGAATTGGCAGCAACCAAGACGTTGCCTCCTCCATCGATGAAGGATGTGATGGTCTCCACATTGATGTTTCCTCCAAAGTCTGCAGATGACCAAAAAGAAGTGGATTTTCAAAGATTGCTTCAACAAGGCAAACACAAGCCATATGATTAAGTTAATTATGTATTAATTGCGTGAAATTTACCCTCAACTGATGGTGAAAAGATGATCAAATGGTCGTACAGGAACTGTCCATATTTGATCAGAGACAGGGAGGGATCATCGGCTGTCTTGAATGTGAGGTCAAAGCCACGATCTGAAAAGGAGAGAATGATTATGAGCAGCACTGAAACACTGACCTTTTTGAACAAGGTGCACTGCATTCCACAACTCCTCATGCACAGTGTACACGTCCTCCTGTTCGGACTATTAGCCTACAAATGTTGAATCATACAGCCCAGGAAAGGAAAGTACTGGCAAGCCCATTTACACTATACTGGTTAGTGAATCATAAATTCAGGATAACATGTTAACAGCTCTATGTATATTTAAATAAGCTATTCCAATTATTTCAGGTATATTTCAATCTTTTGTTTAAGATGACTGTAAAGTTCACTTCATATGCTAAGATATTTTAGCAAATGTATTTAAATTTGGTGTAAATAAAGTATGCCGAAATAAACTGCGCCCACGTATTGAGCCATTGCAGTGTAAGTTAATGTTATGAGGGACGCACGGTAACATTATTTAGTAAGAAATACATTAACCTGCCAGAGACTTGACTGAAGTTTGGTTAGACACAGCGAACACAGCGCAGCTAAGATGCTAATGTCAGCAGCCTCGCTGTTTCATGGAGCTCAGGGCCAAAAGGCTCTACAGAGCAGTTTGCATTCAAAATTACGTCTGTAACATTAAAGATAAGAGCATTTATGGGTGCAAATAGCATGAATATCGCACTGACCTGCCAGACTGCGGAAGAAGATTGAATGGGTGTCGCGGATGTTGAGGTTGTCCAGCAGCACCAGCGTTTTACCATCAGCCAAAGCACAATGCAGCATGGAAGCTAACGACAGGAATAAAATGATATTGTTGTCCAAAAGCTTGAACCTCCTTCTGGTCGTCATTTCGGTCGTTTTTTTGGACGAAGAACTGGACCGGTTCGTCTGCATGTATGCTGTCAACGACGCCATTTTGTTGCAGAAGTCGACGTCAGCGTTAGTAGTCGACTTAACTTTGACCCCGAGATCCAGCCAATCAGAGAGAGGAACGCGTCAAGGCCGCCTCTCCGCCAATAGGATGAAAGCTTTATTATAAGACAATCACGGAAGAATGCAAGTCTGAGGACTGGAATGGAAATCTAGACCGTATTTATTTACTGAATAATCACAACCAAGAACAATAACTCCATGACTTTATCATGACATGAGTTGAAGTACCGAAATGGCCTAAAATGTCGACGTAGACGTATCTAGTAGCAGCATGAGACACAGTAAACACATTAAAATCAAACCTATAAAGATAAATTTAAATAAAAATTAAAAAACATACATACGTATATATATGAAGAAGCAGAACTAGACATAGAGCTAGAGATAAAGATAAAAACTATATGCAATTAAGGTAGACTAGCACAGTAATACACATAATACACATTTTTTTAAAATAAAAAATGATAATTTGCAACACAAGGCTGTGTGATGATTTTTTATTGATCTGTTGATGACCTCCAATGAGTTTAAACAATGCATTATATTATTGTTAATAGAACCAGACAAAATACTGACATAAAGCCACTGGTGACAGGGAACTGTCTTCATACCAATGCAATACCAGAAAAAAGCTGTCTTCGTATCAATGTGAAAACTGGGAACTGCTGAGCAGTTTGTCATCAGCACACATATTTCATTTTATATTTTATCAGAGGTATTAAGACTTTTTTTTTAAAGAACACATAACAAATATACAAATATCACAACATGCACAGCATTTACAGTGTTTGCCAGGTACATGACAGCATGACATCCCGCTTCTGGAAAAAGGAGGAGGTAATAATTACCCGGCAATTATATCTTTAGTACCTGAACATGCTCATCTAGATAGTCTCTGTATAATGTGCTTCTCATGAAAATAACTTCAACTAAGTACAATAATAAAATATTGTTGACTATTTAAGGAAAATGTACATATCTCATGAATTGGAAAAATAACAGAGGTCTTTCTTTAAGTTATATCAGGTAAGACAGGATTATGACCTAATGCATTATACCAACGCAGAGTTCTGCATTTCAGTCTAAAAATAAACTATGCAAGGTAGTATAAACATCTTTGAAATAATATTTACCAAGTGACTGGATCTCACATAAATTCCTGGAATTAAGACTGCAAAAACATGAGTTATGATCAGACATCCTAAGATAAAGTTGTTTAAAAAGTGATGTATGTCATGAATCCAGTTTATGTTTTTACAACATTGCATGTTGTATGGAACTCTTCATCAGCCCACTTCATTTAATGATGGATTTCCTTCCCCTCTTCAAAACAGACTTCTGTTACAAGCAATATATCAAACACTCTTTACATTTCTGCCCCACTATGCCTGACTCTCACAGTCCATCTCCTCTTCTTTTTCCTCCTCTCCATCTGCTGCAGCTTCATCTTTTCCCTCTGTGTGGAGCTCAGTCTGGGTTTCAACCTCTCCATCCTCCCTCCCCTCCTCATGTATCATCCCCTCTGAGCCTCCTTCTTGTTCTTGTGTCTCCGCCACCAACCCTCCTTCTGCCTCTCCCTCCCCATCTTGGGCACGGAAGATCAGCTCTCCTTCCTGGATGACCTGTTCGGCTGTGGGCTGCCAAGCTGTGGCAGAATCCCCTTCGGTAGCGGTTGCCGTGGTGTATTGGTAGAAGTCGGAATCTGCCTGAAACATGACCAAGGCCTGAGCTGTGTGGATGCGTACGTGTTGGGCTAAGGAGCTGGCGTCCAAGAATTTATCACCACATGAGTCACAAGCGTACAAGATCTGGGTGTTGGGATCTAGGAACAGAAGAAGAGTTGACAAACAATGTAAGCTGTCTGCATTTCTCATACTGTGCTCTCTTTAAAGCCTCTGTGTCCTTCAGTGATAGGCCTTAGAATGAAACTAAACACAGTGACAGATAATATAGTTACATTTGACAACATTAATTTAAGCTGGAACAGCAGTTCAAAATAATCATACTATTTACTCTTCACCCTCAGATTTAATATCATTTAATATTTTGAGTGTCAAATTTGTGTTTCCTGTAATACAAAACATTCCTTACTCTTTATTTCAGTTTATGTTTACAGCAGTAAGCATTATTGACAAAACACAGTATTGACAAAGTTGTTTTCTCGGCAGCTGTTTCCAAGGTCAAGAATGAACCTTCTGTCTTTTAGGCCGGCCAACATAGTTTTTAAAATGTTCAGATAGAATAGAAATTTCCTTCTTACGGTTGCAATTTAATGATAGCATAACAAACTTTAAACTCTGACATAACTGCAAGCAGCATCAAATATTACATAGACCTTGTGGTCCATTTTATTTAAAATCAAAATTATTATTATGTTGTAATGCAGTACTGCAGCACATTTACTTGAAACTTAAGTTCCATTTCACTTGAGAATTACAGACCTAATTTTATCATATAGCAGGTCTACGAAGCTTCACAGGTCAGTTCAAGTATGTGTTTGCTTTGATGTTTTAAAGAATCAGTGTGTAGAATTTAATGGCATCTAGCTCACACACGTCCGTCTAAATCCAGATCCTGACTCAGTGTGTGATAATGCTGCTGCAGCACTGCAGCAAACAAACTCAGCAATGGATTCAGTTCCACTGTGGCACCTAAACCTCACTAAAGCTTTGCCCTTAAAATGAATATCTCACAGTTACATACACATTTCTCACAATACTTTTATTTTTTGCTTGTCCCATATCATGTTCAATATCATGTTCTATGTCTAAGCGCCATCCCTGACCCCTGTGTTTTGTTTTCTGAGAGTATGATATTACTGAAGTGTGTACTGTGCAGTCCTACCTGCTTCTTGAACTTTCTCTACTGCCTTTGTGATTTCAGCTTTCAAAGCCTCCGTCTCATCTGCAGACACTGAAGCAGCGACTGGAACTACTGTAAACAGACACGTGACACATGGTAAACAAACACTCTTCACCGTCTAAGCCCTTTCATCCTCATGCTTCTTTTATTATCTGCAGAAGTTCGTTGTGCTTTCTGCAGTGTTTGTCAGGGGATCTTGACATCTCCCCTAAAAATCATCGAAGATGCTGTCTGACCTGTCAGCTGAGCTACAGCACTGGCTGCCAGGGCCTCCGTTGCCAGGGTAACAATGTCCTCTGTGGTGACGGTGACTATGTTGATCTCGCTGTCAGACGTGCATGTCCCTGCACAGCCGTCGGCTCCCTCATCTGCGCTGCCACCGGCTACCACCAGCCGCTTCATGCCGGCCTTGCCGTGGTGGACAGTCTTGACGTGGGAGCGCAGATTGTCTACGCGGTTGAACCCTCTGCCGCATTTATCACACAGGAAAGGTTTCTCCCCTGAGAGAGCAGATGGAGAGGAGGAGAGTGAAAGCTGTGAGCTATGCAGGATGTAGAGAACGAGCATTACGACAAAGCTCCCATAATTATGTGACACTAATTTTGCCCTTACCTGTGTGAATGATAATGTGCTTCGATAGGTCTCCCACATTAACGAATGCCTTGTTGCACATCTGACACTTGTGCGGTCGGACATTGTCGTGATGGCGAATGTGATTGGCCAGTTGACTGGACTGCACAAACCTGTCCAGACAGAGACATGAGAGACATCCTTCATCTGGTTTTCTATATTCACACTGGTATCACATTTAAAGGGCCAGTTCACAAAAACCTAAAAAGAAAATGAATGCTGGGTTTGAAAAATGAGCCTCCTGTCACACCACTTATCTGCTTGCTGACCTTTTGCCACAGCGATCACACACGTAGGGCTTCTCTCCAGTGTGCTGGCGGACGTGAGCAATGAGTGAGCTGGCCTGGGTGAAGGCCTTGCCGCAGATAACACACACACAGGGCTTCTCTCCTGTAAAACATGAATTACGGTCTCACCATGGCTGGATGTAGATAATATTCGTGTGGGGTTTCAGATTGGAAAAAAAAATGTGTTCCTTCACATTCCAGTGAGTACCTGTGTGGATGCGTTCATGCCGCTGCAGAGCTCCAGGGTCACTGAAAGCTCTCTGACAGTGCATACAGATGTACGGTTTCTCCCCACTGTGAACCCGCAGGTGTCTCTTCAGATTTCCTAAAAAGGGAGATACCATCACACAAGGTTAGGTCAAATGCCTCAAAGCAAAGACACAGCAACAGAACTTCCTGAAACTAAAAGCAGCTGCTGTTATCTGACCAATGGGTCAAAGTATACTTCATGGATTTCTTTTCAGCGATAAAAGCAGGAAATTTGGGTCAAATTCGTTTGGGTCAAATTTCAATTTGTTGAGAACCCAAGAATCCCAACGCAAGTGAACACAAACATATGGTCCATGCTTTGTTCTTACCTGAAGTGGTAAACTGTTTGCCACATTCTTTGCACTTCAGAGGCCCGTCTGTGATATGGATTTTTAAGTGAGCCTTCAGATTTCCCACCTAAGGACAACACAACATCAGGAAACGAGTTAACACATCCAGTGTTATTTGCTCAGTATTGCATCATTGTTTCAACTGTGTGTGTATGTGTTTTACAACTGAAATAGTGAACCTTCCTGACGCGTTCTTACCTGGTTGAAGCGCTTGTCGCAGTGTGGACACTTGTTGCCCTTCTCTGTGTCGTGCGTCTCCAGATGTCTCATCTTGGCGGTGGGGTCAGAGAAGGATTTCTCGCAGTAGTCGCAGTGGTACGGCTTCTCGCCACTGTGCACCAGCTGGTGGCGCTTCAGGTTGCCGGATGTTGTGAAAAGCTTGCCGCACACCTCGCAGCTGTACCGTGCTTCGCCCGTGTGACGTTTGCGGTGCAGGTTGAGCAGGCTGATCTGTCTGTAGCTCTTTCCGCAGGTCGAGCAGCTGTAAGGCTTCAGGGGGCTACGAGGCAACAAGATGCTAAGTTTTAAGACACGAAACCTGACGGAGCTGAGGGGGCAGATGTCAGTAAGAAGAAGCTAAAATTGTAATTCACCTGTGTGTTTTCTCGTGGGCTTTACAGGCTGCAGGGTCGGAGAAAGCCTTGTTGCAGTCCCGACAGCTGAAAGGCTTCTCCCCGGTGTGAATACGCATGTGTCTCTTGAAATTACCAGTGTGAGTGAATTTCTTCCCGCAGTCCTGGAAAGAAGAAAATGTTGTGAACATGTGCATGCCATCTATTGCATGTAACCAGGATTTGCATGAAAACAGTATCATTTCTATATTTGATGCAGATATTATAACTTCCATGCTTCTGCAGAATGCACAAAGCAAAAAAAGTGTTTGTTCCGACTGTGACAGTGAAGAGTGCTGTTCCACAGTTAAAAGCAAAAAACTCGATATTCATTCATGCATAAGCTACAACAGCAAAACACAAAAGAGGTTTATTCTTCCCTCTTGCACACTGACTGATATATCTCACCTCACATTTGTGCGTGACGGAGCTGTAAGGTTTCGACTCGGATCGGCTGCTCATAGACGCTGACGCTGTTTGTCTCTCCTCTCCCTCGCTGCTCGAATCCAGTCCGCCCACCTGCTGGTTAACATCTGCATCTTCCGCCCCGTCTTCATTGTCGTCGTCATCGTCATCATCATTAGCTTCTCCATCCATGGAGACCTCTTCCTGCTCTCCAGCCACTTCTGCCGGCTCGGTCGCCTTCTTCCCCACGTTTGTCTTTGACGCCCCTTCATCCTCGGAATCATTGTCTACAAGGGTGACAATAAAGCTCTTGAAAATGACATACACTCTGGAGTCAAGACTGGAAATACCAACTGCTGTAAAAGAAAGGTGTGCAGGTATCAGAAAGTCACTTTTAAAACGGTAAGGCTGTCACTGATTCCTGCAATTGAATGTAAAACTAAAAGAGAAACACCAGAACACGAACTAGTACTAGTTCTATTTTAAGTAGTTTTTTTTTATGTATCACATTTCCTGATTTTTTCCTGTCTACAACATGTTACTGTATGATGATACTCAACAAATTCCACAAACAATTCAAAGTTTATATGAAAGAGCTGTTGTCTGTTGTTTGGGTTGATGCAGTGGAACAAACCAGTGCAACCTGCTCACCAGGTGGGAAGTTTCGTCGAGGAGGTTTCCTGATTCTTCTCCCTCGGGAGCTCATGTAGGACGAGCTGGTAGCAGGTTTCAACTGTGATTCTGTAAACAGAAAACAAAAAAATCTCTCAATTTATTACACTGTAATACAGCCCGTGGACCTTCAACACTTTTAGTTTAAATTCGTACTTGGCGTGTAGTCAGTGTCAGAGGGGTCATCCTGAAAACCAGGCACATCTTGCCCAACGTTTTCTTCCTCTTTTTTTATAGATATCTTCTTTTGAGCAGGAGGAGCGGTGTTCTTCTGGGCTCGACGGTGGCCTGAGTGGGTACTGGCGACGTTGGGCTGAGAAACATCTTCTTGTGTTTCAGCAGCAATGTGTTCCTTTAAACTTCCTCCATCCTGATTCTGCGTAGGCTCTTTGTTTTCTGTAGTGGTGGTGCTAGGCGGAATCTCCTCTGCTTCTGTTGCCACCTCTGCCAGGTCACTCTCCAGTTCCTCTCTCTGCTCTTCATCTCCTGTTTTGTCTTCTGTTGTGTTGAAGAAAAAATAGAAAAGTTTCTTTCTTTCAATATAAAACAAGTATTTAATATCAGGCTCCATTATTTATACTGCAACATAGAATTTAAATGAAATGTTGAATCTGATAGAGATTAATATTTTCGTATTAACAGCAAAAGGTTTTGAGAATAGACTGATCGATTTTGCACAAAACATCAAATTCATGAACTTGCTTCACATCAGAAAGATGTTGCCAGTTTAAATAAAATGTTATTATGGGCTCAATATACCAACAAAATAATATAAATATCTGCACTAAAGTTTAAAATGAAAAGCTCTCTATATTTCTCTGTAACGCAGGTGAAGAATTATATCTGTAATGACTGACTGACTACCTTCATCTATCCCTTTCTACACCAGCAATAAATGACAGGATTCAGCACTCGACATAAATAAAAAGTGAAGCAGATTGATGCTTTAATCACACTAAATATTTACTGCAGCCCTACATTGAAAACGTTGAAAACTACTCACCAACAGCGAAATCCAGCGTTATGAGGGACGGAGCTGGATTTGCCATTGACTGGTATGCAGAGCAGGCATTTACAATTTCTTGCATCTGTAGAAAGTTAGCAACAGCCAGCACGTCTTCTACATTCTGTGGACTTAAACTCAGCTTGGCTGTGTACATGAACTCCAGGACCTGACCCAAACCTGCAATCAACAATACAACAGGTCTGGTTATAGAGCAGTAATGGGGGAGTACATTTACAATATAGTACCGTAAATTAAGAAAACTATTGGTGTGCAGAGTTAGAGCACTGGACGATAAAAGTGACAAAACCAAATTGATAAGTAATGTGAAAGTCTGCAAGAACAGGCTGATGTGAGCCCACCTGCTGCATTGCTGATGTCCAGATGCACCACATCTTTCTGGTCCAGGAAGAGGGTGCGGAAGTAGACACTGCAGGCCGCCAGCACAGCTTTATGGGCCTTGAAGTCCACCCCGTCCACGACAAAGGTGCAGTCACACAGCAGTCCCTGCTTGCGCTGACGGTTAAGCTGCTCCAGAACCTTTCCACTGTGCCATGGGAACTCCATCGTCTTGAAGGCTAGAGTCAGGCACAGGATCTGTGGACTGCTGACAGGTCACGTGTGGCACATTAGGAAGACTGATCATTTAGTCAGCGTGACCAGTGAATCAATTTGACTTTACAATGACACCTCTGACATGACTGTCTCCTCTGTGAGCACAATAAAGCAAACTCATTTTATTAATAATTCAAATGACTGACCAGAGCAATTCTAGTGTGCGACATATGAGAGTAATGTGAAACTAAATACAGGCTTTAAAAAAACACAGTTTTAAAACTGGAAGATCTTTTATGACTGGATGTTAGCCTTTATTATCAGTCTATTTTAATGTAATAGATCACCGTTGTTTTTATCTGACTACACAATGACATGGAAAAAGCTCAAAACTAACACAGGCCTCATTTCAAACTGCCATGTGGACCTACTGTATCTGATCATGCTGCATTCAATCATATTTACATGTAATGAATGCATAACTAAAGCTAGGTCAATAAACACTTTACCATGTAAACAACAGCCCATACGTTTGTGCTGACGGATATCTTGCCTTGTGTTAATACTAAGCACTAGTAAAACTAGTGTGCTGTTTCTTTATTTATTCTGTTTGATGTGTGTGTCTGCTTTGTGTTGTATTAGCACCCATTGCTATATATTATACGTATATTTTCTTCTATATGACACCATTAAAAATACACATATTTTAACCAAAAGCTGACTTTTAACAACGAGCATTCAAAATATAGCTAGCTTATAAGAAGCTAACTAAGACACGAATGGTGAAAATAAGTAGAATAACACTGAGTTTAGCGTCAAGTGATGTCCTGGTAGACATGTAACTAGGCACACAAAATACCGGGGTTTCAAACAGTAGTAAAGCTATTTCGTGTGTGGACACGTAGCTTCTCTAAAAGTTTTGACAGCTTGGTTTGACAGTGCAACACATCGATTACAATTCCTCCATCCTTGCAGCTTTGTTATCAGGGATTAATTTAGCGTGCCTTGACATGCATGTAGTGAAGGGACAAGATGGCGGACCGACAACTCGGGCCTGTCTTCGTCCCTTGTTGTTGTCACAGCTAGCTCGCGTTTTTCACTTCGTTCAAGCGCCATTTTACTATAAAGTGACTCGTGACTTACCTCCTTGTTGTCCCCTCTTCACTCCCGGGTCAAACCGCTAGGCCTGGCGGTGTTACGGAGTGTTTGGCTCAGTTAGGAAAAACAAACCCAATCGAGTTTTTCGGTGATCGATCTTGCTCCGCTTACTTCATCCACCACCATCTTCCTCTCTCTGATCGATTGATAGGGACCGGCCGGATGTATCACAGGAGCACGCGCAGTGTGGACACGCGCTGTGCTCATGGTGACCGCGTGGCGGTGCAGCAGGCTCGAGCTTGAGCTATGCAGCGACACACGAGCTGCTATTACACTGATTAACACATATATAGTTGATAGGAGAAGCGTTGATAAACCTGCCCAAAGTGCAATAACTCGCCTGTTTAGTATCAGTTTAGCATCTTATTGTGTATTATACAGTAGGACTAATTATTAAGCAAGCTTCACGTCTTTTAAGGAATAATGATGCAGAATGACGTCCAGCACTCAAAAAACATTCATATCAAGGCTTCTTACATTGCAACATTATAAATGATGTTGTGATATGTTTTTAATCATGTGGCCTCAGGGAGAAACAACAAAACCAAAGGCCACTGCCTGTGGTGTAAATTAAAACCACACAATGGTGTCAGGTAAATCATTCTGTCAAAACGGGTTATTAATTAATCTTCATGTTAATTAAGACAATGATAATTTAATGAAAAAAATCTTGTTCTGTTATAGAAAATACATTTGGACAAGGCTGTACCGGGAATAAGTACTGAGGGAAGTTATGTCCCAGAAGAAGACAACTACTAAACTCAGCTCTGCTCCCAAACTCCATAAATACAATTTGACATTCTGTCAAACATCAATCAAAAGGCATGCACGTGTTTACTGTCAAAGCAGGATCATTTTATTCACACAAATAATAATATACAATAAATTATTATTACGTGGAAGCCATCAATATCAGTGGCCAGTCTTAATTGTTAGACCTGTGTGAGAGGACAGGAATGGACTGACATTTGTGTGTGTGTGTGTGTGTGTCCAAATGCTGTACACGTCCAAGCTTGTGTGTCTCAGTATTTTATGCACAGGTATGACCTATTGCTGCAGTGTATGGTGAACTAACTCAGAATATAAATGAGCAACAACAGGCATTGTTGCAGTTATAGAGGGAGAATGTGGCGTGATTTATAGAGCACATAGTGCCAACGCTCTGAGTGTTTGGAGTAGAATGGTTTGAGTGAAGACAGGAAATACAGGAAGTAGCATAAAGACACAAAAAGGTGAGAGGTTTGTGATGAGAAAGTGGGTCCCTCTCTAGATCTTGATCTCCGAGCGGAAGGTCTGTGTGAGCTCGTGTTTGGCCAGGTGAGGCCGCACCTTGACTGTTAGAATCCCCTCTGCGCCCAGTGATGATGTCACTGAGGTGGGGTCCACGTCCTCAGGTATTTGGCACTTGTGTGTAAAAGTGTTCATCACTGAACCATCCGGGGCCAACTGTAAAAGACAGAATCATAGTGATGACTTGTGTTGTGACTGAAATCCACTCTGTGATTCATCTGCTGCCATTTAACCATTACAACCTGCCCATTAAGTCCACAGACCCCAGTTTTATAAAATTATAGTCTCAAGGTCTGAACATTGTTTTAACATCTCTAATATTATGTTATCATTCGAAATCGTGAAGAAGGCTGCCCACCTTTTCTGCATGAACTTCAATCTGGTTCTTGGATGTCATGATGATAACGTCCTCAGGGGAGAAGTCTCGCACGTCAACTGTGAACTGGTAAGAATCCCCAACAGTCTTGATATTTCCAGATCCACCTAAACCCATAACAAGACGAGAATATGTGAGACCACAGGACGCCACATACTGTATAGATATATTTCTTTCTTTGCCACTGGATCTCTCCATGAAACATGCATTCCATGCATAAACATCTTTGCTGACCAATGGTCACTTCTCTGTTACCTTTGAAGGCAGCTGGCTCTGTGTGTTTGTTTGCAACCCAATTTAGAAACACAGACCTTTTTAAAAAATCACTGAACTTTTTGAAAGATCTTTAAAAAAAATCTTTTTAAAAACATTTAAAATGATGAACAATAGTTTAGCCAATAGACGTGTTTCAGAAAACCAAAGCAGGAAAATCACAGGTAACTTATAAATAATAAACGTATTATGGCTGAATTTCATTTATCTCACCTCAGTTTTTGTATTGTTCATGCTGGCTCAGTGTCACACTGTCACTGACTTACTTGGACCCTTAAATGCAACCTTGCCATCACTGATGTTATTAGTACCACCTAAGCTTTGTTCTCAAAAAGATCTATGACAATGTGAAAGTGTCTTTTGTTGTCAGTGTAATAAATAGAGTGAACACAGATCAACTGAATCATCTGCTGGTGAACATGTTCTACAATTAATTTTAAATAAAATGTATTATGTATATATTATTATAAATGATAAACTTTAAACATAATACATGCCATATTTGCTACCCACAGTGCTTTTTAATTTTTGCTGTTGGAAACATTGGATGTGATGTTGCTCTTGTATTATGATTGCTGTTGTCTTTGCCCTTTTGTTTGATACTGTCCAAACTGGTCTGTTGAACATGAAATGTATTATTAAGGTGTGGCAGATTTGAACTTGGATAAGTAGTTTTCTTTAAAACCAATTGTCATGAAAACATAACTATGAAATGTAATAACCAAACATAAACAACAACCTGTCTTTAACTTTTCTTTGCATCTTTACTTAGACAAAATGAGACCATGGCTCTTTTGGTATTTATTGGTTCTTACCGCTGGATTTCTGTAATTTGTGCTGGCTATGGGAATCATGAACATATAGGCTGTATATTAAAAAAAGTTAAAGTTATAAAAGTTATAGTTCAGATATATTGATGATGTCACTTGTGACTGTGTTTTTTTTTTTTTTTTTTTAGCAATTACCAATAATGTCTTTTCCTTCTTTCTGTTCCTTTGTTAATAAAAACACCATGCCTCCATTATTTCTGTGTTTTATTTTTGGCCCTTTGTGGAACAATTTAACATAGTATTTATACCTGATAAAGTTGTTATGGCAAATGTATTTAAAATAAATACCTGTTTACACAAGTCCATATTTACTCTGGTCTCCATTAGCTTCTGAAGAATATACTGGGGTCACTAAAGTAGATGATCGATCACAGTTGGTTGCTAACTTTGTCTGACTGCTGTTTAGTGTTGGGCAGCTAAGAGATTGATCAGATCCATAAAGAGCAACCTGCTGCTGAAAAAAGGATTTGATGAGAGTGGAATTTGGGGGTCCTAAAAATAAACAATGAACTAAAACAGGCTAAAATTGCTGTATAGGTGAGAGCAACTGCAGAGTTTGATGATAATTCTCTGTCACGTTACACAGTTATTTGGTCCATTATTAAAATAAAATATATTGATTAGTGTAGCTTTAATATGTATGGGAAAATAGGCTCAAGGCAGCAGCAGCCATCAACAGCATACAGTATATATGTAGCCTGATGCACTGCCAGTTGGTTATGACTGTGTGTCCCTAAACTACGTGGTAACACATGACCTCATACACGTCACCAGACTAGAAATGAGTGTGTGTGTGCATATTTGTGTGATATTAGCTCTGACTTCACATACGTATCTTGATTTCATCCTGTGACATCATTCAAAATGTGTGTGTATTTGGTGTGTACACCAGTCACCGGGTAACCATCTTGTCATTCCTTATGCAGGCGTCACTCCAGATACTCTGTGTGTGAAGTCACACTCCTGGCAGTAAGTCCAGCATTCCCCAGTTTGCACGTATGAGTGCGCGCGCGTGTGTGTGCCTTGCTTTCCCATTAGCTGCACCCACCCATAAGCTCCTTTGCTACACCTATAGGATACCAACCATGGTTTCACAACAATCCGACACTCCTTCACATGGATTCACTGAAGTGCATATAAAGTTCAGATGTCAAGCATTCACACTTCTGTGCGCACCAGCACTGAACTGATACAGTTCACACCAGTTCCACACATCACTGTCAAGTGCAATGCCTTCTGACGTTAATGTGTGTTTTAAACACACTTAAAAATCTGGAAGAGAAACCCAGGACAAAGAGTTTGCTCTCTTGTGTGCATCTGTTTCCTTTTCATGTTTTTTTTCTTGGTTATTCCATCAAACAGCACCGTGTCTACATATTTATCACACACATCAACCACACCAGAGTCCTGCCTGTTATCGCTCTCCTCTTATCTGTCTTTTAACAGAGACCACACTTAAAACAAGTCCCTTCCAAGCACAGATATAAATCTAACTTTGCAGTCAAGGCTGTTGCTTCAACCTGCGGTTGCTGCTATCATTTTAAGCCACTTTTGTAAACAAAATGAGTTACAGAGAATTTAAATGGTTTCCAACTTACTGGAACACCCCAAGGCATTGCTCTCAGGCCTCATGAAGGAGCCAAAGTCCATAGTCCGGCTCTTATCCATGTATGGGTTACCAGATGATGAGGATGATGATGAAGTCTGGTGGAAACTACGCTCCGATCGATAGGCAGAGGAGTTGGTCACACTCATGGATGGCTGAGAGTGCTGGGTAAGGCAGGAGGAGAGTGAAGACAGGGAAGAGGGAGGCGGAGACAGTTGATTCTTCGTCTTCTTCTGGCTGCTCTGGGAGTCTTCCAGAGGCTTAAAAGCACGAAATAATACACAGACTTCTCTCTCACACTCTCTATTTCTTCTTGCCTGTGTTAGGTAAGATTACTTATTTCACCACTCTCCTGCCACCACTCACCCTTGGCCCTTATATACTGTATGATTCCATGCGTAGATTGGATGGTGTGCACGTGTGTCACAGCTCATTGGGAAAGGGTAATAGTGTTCTATATTTATCATGAGACGCACAGAGCGATGGAGAGAAGCGTCTGTGGTTGGAAAAGTTCTGGGGCATTGAAGGCCCAGAGGTTAAGAGCAGGAGGGAGAGCGGGATTTGATAGAGAGAGGTAGAGAAAGAGCAGGGGGTGAGAGCGGGGGCAACAGTTGTCATTTCAGACACACTATGCCTAAAATAGCTTCCCTGTCCTCTCTTTAATTCTCCCTGTACTCCATTGCTCCATCTGTCTGTTTCATGTGCTTTCTTAATACTGAGTGCCACAGCTTTGTCCTGAAATTGGATCCTCACATGGTTCTGCCATTGCATGACATAGTGCCCAGTGTTTTCACAGCATGGTTTTGTGTCATTAGAGAGGTTTCTGCCACATTTTCAACTAAAATCTCTTACCATCTGGTTATTAAATGGATATGTTGAACGTTGCGGCACATGGGATTAACAACAAATGATTTGCTGGATAATGTCGCGTTCTCCTGCCGAGCTGGATGGAGAGAGGAAAGTGAGTTAAAAAGGTAAAAAAAAAAATAAATGGGGCCCTGACTCTTATCTCACAGGATAAGTTGAGAGCAAAACAAAGATGGAAAGAATGTGCTTGAAAACAAAGCCGTCAGCGGGAGCAGGGGACTTAGTAGTGACATTGCTTTGTGGCTATTAATATCTGCATGGTGAGCACAACCATCATGATTAGAAAACACTCACTGCTCTTCTGTCTACACAGTGTCGCTGACAGCTAATCCATTAAAATTAATTTATGGCTTCAATGACATATTTGACTTCTGCATTGTTTTTTTTCCCCAGAAAGACTTGAATATGACACATACAGCACCTCACTGATTCACTGACTGACAACACAGCCTCAGTACGAACATCAAATGTTTCTCATCACAGGCATCCTGACTTTGAAATTCATAGCTGATGAAATGGAGCGCACAAAGGTTGCCGTCTTTTGTGTTGAAGCCTCGTTTGAAAGCGTTACCCAGCATTACAAACGACAACACGCAGATGATATGCGCTTCCAGTCTTATCAGTACACGGCTCAGAGCCCCATGCTGAAGTTCTAAATCCAGCCCAGCAACTCAGCACCTCCGGGGAGCACACACAGCCTCCTCCCCTCCCTGGTAACAGCAGGAACACTGTTGGTTCGCTCTGGCCTCTGACGGAGCTGTCATGGAGACCAAAGCTAGTTGTGGTCTGTAAAATGTGATATCGAATATCTGGTGATGCTGGTCAATCAGTTAATGTGTCAATCATGCTTTGTTTGAACATAAGTAAAAACTTGATCTTTTTTTAAAAGTATATAGCATGTACCCATAAATTTTTCCCAAAATGTGTGTCAGGACTCCACTGGTGTATTTCAGTGAGAGTTTAAAGGTTATAGAAAGTGTAGTATTCATAATTGTTTTGTATTTTCATCCTTGTTACAATATTTACTGTGAAATACTGGATGCTTTCACTGCTTCAGGCTCTTCAGAAACTCAGCAAAAATGAATTTCAAATGAACCTGAATCACTCTTTGGTTGAACTTTTTAAAATTCATAAACAGCCTGTGAAAAGAAATCAAATCAAATCCTCAAAATCCTCCTGCCTCTCACACACACAGTCAAATTAAACCTCAGCGCTGCTGTTGGGTATCAAACCCTCGAATCTAGAGAAATTACGGGTTGAGAGTGAAAGAGGAGTGTGTGCAGGGAATTCTCCAGTGGGGGAGGAATGGGATGAGCTCCGATGGGTGAGAAAGACCAGGGTCTGACATAGATGAAAGGGTGTGAGATGGAGCGGTGATAGGAGAGACGTACTGAGATAATGGAGAGATGAATAAACAGAGGAAAAAAGATGGGAGGGGTTGTCAGACACAACATTAGAGATCCAACAGTGATGTTTGTTGCCTTTAAGGCACCAGGAAACTGAGACATTTCTGTATCCAAGCCAAAGAGATAACAGTGTTGTCACAGTCTGGAATAAAGGAGTTTAAAAGTTTGGACTATGAAGCAAGGTCACGTATGAGCTCTAGTCAGTACAGATGCATTTTAGATTCATTTTAAATGGAAAAATGATGGAACTTTAATGAATATTAATGTTGAAATGATACTTGTCATGCACTTATTGAAGTCTGAGAGTGCTAATTAATTAAATGAATGAATAAATTGGTGCAGAGGTTTTAAAAGTTTAGACGAGTGATTATTTAAAGATGCCTTTTGAGAAGATTTGACCAAATTTACTAATTGTACATAAAAAACAGAATAATTTGTCACATGTAAAGACAAAACAATGTGTTTTATATAAGAAATTATATCATAGAGAACATTTCTACACATTATACACTATGGTTCATACCACCTTCATGACTTAAAATAAATAACTGAGATATCGAGATACAACTATTATGTTCTTGCAAGGTTAGAATCAGGATAAATAAGGATTATCCTGCATTCCTCACCAAAAACGGAGTCTACATTTTAAAGAGAGAGAGAATCATGAGGATTTCCAATAAATGAATAAGATGAAATATTGCTATTAATAACTTCAGGGAGAACGCCAAGGAACAAAGTGGGAGGAAGAAATGTAAGAAAGTTAATCTGATCCTGCTGTCAGTAATCTCACCAGTGACATTGAGTCACCTATACATGTAAGTGTTTATGTGTGCATTCCTGTCTGCCTACATAGAATAACACTGGCGCATACACACACACACACACACACACACACACACACACACACACAAACACCACAGTTGCCTGTGTCGTGTGCTTCAGCTGTTACATAATGTTGCACACAGATGCACCAATCCCACATTAATAGACTGGCTGAGCTGGAAGGTCATCTCACTGCTGCTAACTTATTTTCATAAGTAGATGGTCAGCTTTGTACGCCGATGTAGCTTTACAGGTATTCATGAATAAAAAGCTTCTAAGACTGGGGACTCCATTAACTGGCTTCACTGACCTTCATATGGAAATCCTCCTCTGTAAAAAAAAAAAAAAATAAATGGATATGTTCTTCTGGCATAAACTAATAATTTAAACACAATGAATGCACAATGAATAGGCTACAATAAGAAGTGTGCATTTATTGGACGGAGAAAAAAACATTTTATTTGATGAATGATGATTTTTAAAGACATTGAATACAAATATGCAAATATTCACATTTTCTTAACAATTTGTTTTCAAGCTGGGACTTTTTGTAAAAACTATACAACTGTTCTGTTATTTATCCGACAAACCAAGCAAATAGAAATTCCATCCTTCCATTATCTGTACACGCTTATCCTTATCAGGCAAATGGAGATTTATCTAATTGAATTTCATACAGTGTCTTATAGAAACAGAATAATATTTCTAATCATAAGTTTAATCATTGAGCCACTATTTATAGAATATGACACTGGACGACAGGTGGGGTCAGTCACCGTAGGGCTAACAAACAGAGACAAAGGACCATTCATGCTGGGAAATTTAGAGTCACCAAATTAACCTGTATGTCTTTAGACAGTGGAGGGAAGCTGAAGCAGTAGGCTACATGCAAACACAGGGTTTGAACCCAAAACCTTCTTGCTGTAAAGCAACAGTCCAAACCATTGCACTATTGCAAATACTATTTAAAAGTGCAGAAATTCATTTTTATGGCCACCTGGGGGCAGTAGAACAAGCTGAAAATTATACATAACTCTACAGGTTGCCTTCAAAATATAAACTAGAGATTATAGACTCCTTCGAATAAAAAAGGAGGACATGAACTTGTGATTTCTCATTTGTAAATAACCTCCTGTCTGGCTCTCTAGTTGCCTCGGTGTGCTGTTCCCATGGCAACAAGTTTTGACACTGAGAACAGCAGCCTGTATGTGTGTTCATTTCCATAGTGTATATGCATGTGTGTGAGTATGACTGAAGCTAATTAAAAGCCAAAAGGAGAGGTGGGAACTTGAACATTAACTAAGTGCTAATAATGATGTGTTTGTGTGTGTGTGTGTGTGTGTGTGTGTGTGGGTGTGTGTGTGTGTGTGTGTGTGTGTGTGTGTCTTCCAGGATCTAAACAATGATTACCTCGACCTTGAGCAGGCCGCTTCACTTCACACACAAAACCTTGTTTTTCTGCTAAGCGTCGAACATTTAAAGGATTGAAATGAGTGTCTTTGAAGACAATCACTGACATCAGGAAGGTCACAGCAGTGACGTGTTCATAATTATCTGAGCTCCAATATGTTAATCACCCTGACTACTGCTCTAATGGTAACAATGGAGGACAGATAAGCATAATAAGAGTTTTAATTCACCACATTGTTTTTAAGCAGTGTTGAATTATTCTACAAATGTGTAAATTGTATTCAGAAGTACCTCTAAAATATTACGATTGAAAGCTTCATGTTCAGATTAGGGTTAGTAAGAAAGGAATACCTCTGTTATGAACTGAAATAAAACTGGTGGATCTAGGCACTTCTGAGAGGGTGCTCACAGTAAATGAATGTTTGGTTGTCTGTGCAAAAACTACAAACTATAATTCCCACTTTACAGCTCTAAGAGGCATTTTCCTTCAATTCAACAACAAGTTTTCAGTGCATATTTACTACTCTGACTCAAAATGACTCATCTGTTTCAATTTCAATGACTTGCTGTCTTTTATTTAATATTTTCAGCATCCTGCATCCAGCATCCTGTAATCACTTCTAGTAAAAAAAATACCAAAATATTATTCACCTTGGAAATCTTAATGTGACTATAAGTTGTCTATTTCTAATAGACGTGGCACTATAATCACTAGTAGTACCAGTTGTTATAGTTTACCCTTACATTTATAGGATTATACCGGACTGGAACAGGTATTATGAGATTAATTCTATTTCTGCAGTATGGTGGATAATATCCCCAAAAACCTATTAAAAAGCTGAGTTCCGCTGTCTCTCACACCGCATTTCAAGACAGATGAAGGACACATTCCTCCAAAGAGTTAATATTAGCTACCCTCTCAACCATGACTGTTCCTTGACTTCAGTGCTAATACCTACAGGCGTCAGTGGTGGTACCAACACACCTGTACACTACACACATAGCCGTGCTGACAGATGCAACCAGAAGGTAAGTCTACCTGTCTTCAATTTCTATTTTTGCAGTAGCTTTGACAATAACAGCCTGCATTAGTCTATTAATAATCATGTTAACATCATTAAGGCCTCAGTGTTTGTTTGACACTGTATTAATTATACAATAACACAAATGTTTCAAGACAAAATGGAGAGCCTGGACGAGGCTCCTGGGAGTGAAACCGCGAAACAGAACAACAACCCCTGGGAGCGAGAAAATCGATCAGAGATATGCCACAATAAGAGCCTACTCCTCGGTGATCCAGTGAAACCATGCCAACAGACCCGTGCAATTGTCAAAGGTCAGTCTGAAAGAGGAAATCATTAGAACGTGATCAATACACCAGAGAATTGCTATTTCGAAGCCAATCTGCATCATGGACATGATATAATGCAAGGACTGAAGCTTTGTTTGACCTTAATCTCTGAAATCATAGATTAAAGGACAACGCAATCAATGCGCTCAAAGAGTTTTATGATATGATCATATATCATGTATTTTCATGCTTTAAGAGTAAGTGGAAGGCAGATTGTGACTGTTTTCCTCAGAACTGATAGACTAATAGAGATTTCTGTTTCATTCATACACAAGCACAATCTGTTGAATACTCTGCACATATCCTGTAAGTTCTGTTGCATGTGTGTATCTACACTATACTCTTCTGCATTCTATAACTATTTGCATCCGACCACATTCTAAATGGATGTCCTTAAAGTCTGATAGCCCTTTTCCAAGACATGAACAAGACAACCCATGGGGCTTAGCATAACCTTAACATTTAAAGAAGCTTGTAACAACAAATATCATTAATTGTAATTGTACAATATGTTTTTGTGTTGATTTGTTCTGTACACGTGACATCTGTTGCACATCTGTCCGTCCTGGGTGAGGGATCCCTCCTCTGTGGCTCTTCCTGAGGTTTCTTCCATTTTTTTTCCCTGTTAAAAGGTTTTTTTGTGGGCAAGTTTTTCCTCACTTGAACCGAGGGTCTAAGGACAGAGGGTGTCACTCCCTGTACAGATTGTAAAGCCCTCCGAGGCAAAATGTGTTTTGTGAATTTGGGCTATACAAATTTGACTGATTGATTGATTGATTGATTGATTGATTGATTGATTGACTGAAATATGTAATTAAAAAAGGCAACCGACTGTGAGGTAAGCATCTGTAGGACAGACAATAATGGAAGACACATGGTGCTGATATTTTTTATAATTGATTTTGTTTCTTATTCTTTTGTCCTAAAAACACTGCTGGGTAAGTCCATTTCTGTGAACCAGAGAGTACTAAAAAATTCTCTGGTTCACTATTTGATTTCTAACCTCTGACTCCAGCTACCCTCAAATGGCCTCCTCTCTCCAGAAAAATAATAACAAGGCCTGGATATCTTTGTTTGTTCAATAAGTACTCTCCATTCTTCTCAGTATTTGTAAAGGTCTGATTGTCCTGGTCAGTACAAAGGCAGTTGTAAAACTATGGTTACTGTCTTTGTGTTGTAGTCATCTTTGTTGGAACTAATCCTCAAATGGAGAATAGTGGAAAATAAAATAGAACTTTGCTATGTTTTGAAACGTTTGACCTTTCCTTCAGTGGAAAAGGGCTATTAGAGGGGTTGGGATGGGTTAGCAGCCAGTGTGGGTCTTACAAGCTCCTGCAAGAAAATGCCTCTTGGTTAAGAAAAATCCCTCAGTGTTCTTACAGACAATAATAATTCACTTCATTGCACATTTCCTGGCCTCACATAAGACACAAATTAAATTTAAGGAAGGCTAACCCACATTTTTATATCCACAGAGTGGCTGTTGAAGCTGAGGTGTTGTTTAGGAACAGTGTGTGGGATGGAATGGTACGGCTTCGCTGCTCTGGGCATTTTGACTGCCATCCTCAGCTTCCTCATAGATCTCAGTGTAACAAAGCTGCTAAGAGGTTCACACACACGCACACACACACACACACACACACACACACACACACACACACTGATTTACAGGATACACTCTGAGTGAGCAAAAGACACAGATCATTAATGCTTCTGTCTGACTCCATCTGTAGCTCACCAGTGGCTTTATATGAAGCTGGAGGGCAACAGTCTGCTGCAGTTTTTCTGTTGGACTCTTTACCCAGCATGCCTCTGTGCAGTCTCATCATCGTTCTCCCACAACATCTGTCCCTTCTCCACAGGTCTGCTCAGCAACACTTATACAATATGCAAATGTCACAATTTTATACAATTAGCAAGCTAAACAGACAGATTTTTTACTTAAAGGTTGGTGTATACCAAAACAGCGCGACATGGACACAAACATGACTCCAAATTAATGCTAATTTTGCTTTGCTAGCTAGTCACAAGTTGTCAGTGTTGTGTTTGTTTACACTGCCCCCAGCTGGCTACAGAATCAATGACTGCATTGTTAATCATTAGCATGAGCTTATTGCTGCTATATGTACACTCACAATTTCCTTATAGCTTTTTGACTTAAAACCACACAAGTATTAATGCTAGCTTGGAAATGGCTGAAGAATAAGTGAAAATATAAAGTCTATCATTCATTTTTATGGTGATTCACATTATGGAAGGTATATAGCTTTAGGCCTTAGCCAATCAGATAGGCTAACTATCCCGCATGACTTTCAAAAGGCTACAGTATAATTTCATAGCACATTACTGGATACGGTCCCATCGAATGAGTTTCCATCTTCGGTGCTTTCAAGTGTTCTTGAGAAAGATGAGATGAAGGACATGGACATGCTTTATTTGTATACGTACTTGTATATCTTGATTTTTCCTTGGTTTTCTTTAGTAACATCTTTTTCTCTCATCGAAAGTAAATGTCAATGAGAAAAAGTCAACTGTGATATTATCTCTCAGATTCAGTGGGTGGTAAAGTGAGATATACTGCATGAAAGTTCAACCACGATTTTATCTGTTTCATAGAAAATCCTGGATTTCTATGTTGTTTTCTTGAGCATTGGTGTATGCTCATATTGAAGGCAGTGCAGGAGAAGACTTGGTTTGATATGGTATGAATGAAAAAAAGTAGATCTATCAGAGAGGATCTCACTCACTTCATCTTTTCTGCCCCAAGCAGCCTGTCTGTCACAGGACATTACCACCCTGCTTCATGTTCATGTTAATGACACGTTAATGACACGCCTGACACGTATCGTGACTTATAGCCTTCTGGTGACACATCTCTCTTACTGCCCTATAAAGGGAAATGTGTTTGATTTGTGTGACCAAGTCTCGCAAAGAAAGCATCCTCAAGACTCAGACAATCACAAACTAAATTGTGCTTAATTTTCAACTTGTCTGTTTTGTGCTGATTGTCCTTGAAATCCCACAGCCTTGAAATCCACTTACCTTGTATTTAATTATTTTTCTTCTTTAGGACTTCTTGATTGCTTCAGTCCCTCTGGGTCTTTCAAAAATCTTGTCTTGTTGTTTAACTTCTTCTCAGGCTCCGGGATACCAGAGGTGAGAACCATGCTGGCTGGTATTGAAATGCCTCATTACTTGTCTCTCACTAATATGTTTACCAAGTTCCTGGGGCTTATCTGTACACTGGCAGCCGGCAGCACTGTTTTCCTGGGCAAAGTGGTGAGAGACGTCTCTTTATAACTGTTGCTTAAAATGATGTATTGTCTGATTTATTATGAGTTTTCTATATTTGTCAAAGGGTCCATTTGTGCATCTTTCCACCATGATTGGAGCCTACCTGAGCAACCTCTGCACACTTATACAATCCAATAAGAAGGTAAAACCTCAATAAAATCATTCAAACAATGTCAGGACTTTACCCACATTTCTAGATGTACACTTATTGAAAACCTTTTTACATGAAAGTGGAAAGTAAATCATAAAGTTGTCAATATTTTGCTATAATATTTTGATCAAATTGCTATGTGTTATTTATACAAATTCACAGAGAAGCATCATCAGACTCAGATCTAATTTATGAATGAATGAATACAGCTTTAATTTAAAGCAAAGACTTGTGCTTTTTCAGAAATGCACTTATGATGGCCTCACTCTATTTCATAAGTATTCCTCAGAATATGACTAATATGACACAATATTACTAAATATTATTGTAAAATAACCTCAAATTCAATGTTGATTTACAGAAAGGGGAAAAAATGGTTCATACACCAGAAACTAGAAAAACAGACTTGCTAAATGTTGTTAACCTCCCAAGTTGTAGACAGTGATGGAGGGAGTTTTAAGTTTCAGTCCCACACTGTGAAAATACGCCACTACAAATAAAAGCTCAGCGTTCATTGTGCAAATGGTTCCTGTCAGTGTTTTTGGATTCATTTTTGAATAGTTAAGTAGGAGAATCTTTTCAGGCCAGTAGAAGTATAAAGTTGCATAAAATGGAAATAATGGAAACTTGAATTTGTAATTAAGTACAGTTTTTAAGTACAAATAAAAACAGCACTACAGCATGTATCTCTTTCAGGAAAGAGCTGCTGGAGAAATGCTGGTTGTAGCTGCTGCAGTCGGGGTAGCCAGCTGCTTTGGTGCTCCCATCAGCGGTGAGATGGTTGAGCATTAGGAATCCATGATTTTTATTTATCTCCTATTTCTCCTCTGTCCGTCTCACATTCGTCTGGTTAATGTGTTTCCACCTTTGATTTCCACACGCTTCACATATCTGCTCATCCTTTTCTCTCATCTTTTTTCTCCTTTGATCACCTCTCCGCTTCATATTTTGATCCATTCATCTCGCCGTTGAATTTTGTGAGAGTTGTTTTTATTTCTGCATCCTTGTTTGGCGGCGTTCAGGACTCTGCTTCAGACTCCACACACTTATAAAGTCTTGAAATATATGCATATTATTTACATTTCCTTTTTGTCACTTTTGCCAACACATATAGGTAAATAACACATATTTTTATAGTTATGACCTTTATAGTCAAGAAACCACTGCTTGTTTTGTCTGTTTTGCCTGATGTGACTTCCTCATACTCATCTTCATGTTTTTCTGTCATTCCTTTCCCCCTCCTCTGCTCCTGTAGGCGTGTTGTTCAGTGTGGAGGTGATGTGTTCTCACTTTGCCCTGAGGCATTACTGCCCGTGTTTTTTCTCAGCAGCCTGTGGGGCGTTGACCTTCCGCCTGCTCTCAGTGTGGAGTGGAGATGCAGGTAATGGAGGCCGATTAGAACTCGCCCCCTCATGGTCAACAAACAGAAGGTTCACACTGACATCTTAACCTGAGGAAAGAAGGGCCGCAAACCGTAGATTCACACGCCATTGACCCTATATGGCCAAACGCCTGACACCTTTGTTTACTTTTGGTCTGAGGCTGATTTTCATTTTTTGAGCTAGTGCTTTTCTTTCAAATAGTTATATTTGAAATTGCATGCCTCTAGAAGAATGGCAGCATATTAATGTCCTTTTGGAATGAGACTGTCACACAGGGCAGTACTGTTTGGGGGTCCACATACTTTTGGCCATGTAGCAATGAGCTGAAATCAACGGACAGCCCAAGCAATTTGTAAAAGGTCAAATGTTATGTTTGATTCTGTATTTGTAGGCATAGTCATATTAAAATGCAAATGTTTTAAATTGAATTTGGTTTTTTCTTCCATGAAAATGTCAAACTCCAAAGTAGACTGACAATACTTGTCACACTTGTTTTAAAAGTAAAATGTAATACTTGTTCACTTGGCAGTGATGTTACCTGCTATCTAATGTCGCATTGGCAAAATTAGCAGAAACATTTAAGCTTACAACTCGTAAATTTCAATAAAAATCCAAATGCAATAAAGTGAAGGAAGATTAGATTTTCACACGCTGCGGAAGAAATTGGAGCGATGACTCCAATTTGTTTTGTGTCTACAGAGACTCTTCAGGCATTGTTCAGAACTAATTTCCCCACAGCTGTACCTTTCTATCCGCTGGAGATTCTGCTCTTTGCTTTTCTGGGGTAAGTTTATTTTTGACAGCATCTCCATAGTTAAACAAGTCCTCTGCTTGTCTGTGTCTCACAAATATAAACTGACATTTAATATTCAGATTCATGTCAGTCCCAGTGAATAGTCTTTCACCAGTTCTGCTGTGTCTCCCTCCTATTCTAATTAGTATTCAGTTTTTTGTCTCTCACACCAATCATTTCCTGGCCTCCTCGCCGTCATCATCACTTCCCCAAGTCTAATGACTTCCGATTGCTGCCTGGGTTAAAATAAGCCTCTTGTCTTTCTTGTCTGAGTCATCTTTCTGTCTGTCTGTCTGTGGTGTCTGTCTGGAAACAGGCTGCTGTGTGGAGCTGCGAGCTGTTGCTATCTCTTCTTCCACCGGCGGATCCTCCATTTCACCAAGACAAACTCAATCTGTATCAAGATGCTGACGACAGAGTGAGCGCTCTTTACAATGTGAAATCTGCTGTGTAAGACAGAGTCATGAGATACTGCAGATTTTGGGTGGAGCATCATTACAGGCCACGCTGTTAGGCAACTACAGTATATAAACAACTTTAAAAATAGATTGCCCAGCACAGAATATGATAGATGGCCATTTCAAGCCACATTTTTTCAAGTAGAAACATATTTAAGTAGTGTAACAAACAGTAAACTTTTGAAAGCTAGGTTTAAAGTTTATTCTGATTTATTCTGTTTACACCTCTCTGCAGGAAAGGTTTATACTCAGGCATGGTGGCCTTCCTCCTGGCATGTTTGACGTTTCCTCCCTCTGTTGGTCGATATATGGTTTCTAAGGTGGGAATAAACAAAACTTAATATTGCCCTTTGTTCAAAACCGAGCTGCCGTTACTAGAGCAAATTTGTATTAATCCATGACAGAAAATAGTCCCCAACAATATACTCCTGTTTGAACATTTTCTAAAAAAAAAAAAAGAAGAAATTAAACGAATTGGAAACATGAGAACTGATTCAAGTCAGGAACACGTGTACATCTATAATAACACAGCATAACACAACCTCACAGGGCTGATAGCTTAGCCAAAGAGTCTTGGTATGAAAAGTATATTTCTCATGTTCTCATATAGTTTCTCTCATGTTCAGACAGCGATTTGAATGGCTGTCATGTCTTTCACAGTACACCATGAAGCAACTCCTCACTACCTTGCTGGATAGTACACAGTGGACCTCTCAATCCCACAATGCCTCTGTTGAGCCTTTGTTGGAGTGGAGCTCATCAGGGAGTCCTGTCTACCTTTCTTTGGCTGTCTTTCTGCTCATGAAGGTACACGCGATGAAAAGGCCAATTAGGGGCTCTTTTATCTGTGCACTGATAACCATGAGGAATTCTAACAAGGCACCGAGCTCGGCCACCCGCTCCTCTCCTCTTTCCTTTGGGCCACAGCAATCACGCACTCCTCTTTTTCCCTTGGGTCACAGTGGTCCCTAATTATCACACAGTAATGGACATTTTCATAGCAGAGTAGGCTAGCTAAAGACAGTTTAACCTTTCTGGTTGAAATGTCTTGGTACCTGATGCTCAGCTATAGTAACACAGCAGGGGGCAGAATGATTTTTTAGCTGCTGGCCAAGTAATGACTGAATCACCAATATTGATCATGAACCCTGCCAGTTATCCATCTATCTGTTATTCTCATTTGTAATCCAAGGGGAATCAAAACCTGGCTTACTGTTACATAAAATAACAGCACGTTTATACCAAACTGGAAAGCTGAAGCCTTGCTTGCCTTGTTTTTTCACCCATTACCACATGCAAACATGTGATGTAAATGGGCACGATTCAATATTTGTTTGTGCAAAATTGATTTGAGAGCACTGCAAACATTTCCTTGTGCACAGATTGCACTGCTGCGGCTGTTCAGATGCCGAGGAGAGATTTGACAGTCTGTGTGTCTGATGTTGGTTCACAGTTGTGGATGTTAGTCCTCGCTTGCACTCTGCCACTGCCAGCTGGATACTTTATGCCAGTGTTTATCTATGGTGAGTGAGGAGGAAAGGAACCGGGTGAGTCAGTTTTGCAGAGTACCTCCGTCATCTCACCAGAATGTGGAAACAGATGTATACGTTTCTGTTTTCCAGGGGCAGCTTTGGGCCGTTTGCTTGGAGAAGGAGTAGCTTCCACAGGAGTGACTGCAGGCCAGCAGTGGGCTTCTATAAATCCTGGAGGCTACGCACTGGCAGGTAGAAACACTTGATGAATAGTTGAATAGCATGAATAGCTCTTTGGTGCTGATATAGTCTTGCCTATATGTGCAGTGTTTATATGTTCCCATGTACCTCAACTTATTCTGAAATTATTGTAAGCTTCTTTATGTTAATATATACATAATAATAAACAATTTGTATGTAAACTTATTCCAGAAAACGATAGATTCAGTGTTATGAAACAACATTATGTTTCATTAAATCCTGAATATGGTTCCTTCCTTATAGGTGCGGCCGCTTTCTCCGGGGCTGTGACACACACCTTGTCCCCAGCTCTCCTGGCTGTAGAGTTAACTGGTCAGTTCAGTCATGCTGTACCTATCCTCCTCGCCACTCTGCTGGCCAATGCTGTGGCTCGCTCAGGACACCGCCCATCTTTCTATGACGCGCTCTCTATCAGTAAGAAGCTCCCACACCTGCCCTCCCTGATGAAGGCGTGCCCTCGGTGAGCAAAAACAAAGTTTCAGAGCAGAATACCTCGAGCTTTGAGATGATCATCTCTGTGGTCAGCTTTGACTTACTGCTACTAAACAATGCTGAAGCACTATGTGTAACAGCAGTGGGCTCTATGCTAACAGCTAAGCGTATAAAGTATACAATAAGACTTTATTACATACACTTTGTATAAGATTTGACAAATTTGTCACAGCAGATTTCTGCTGAACTGACTAAATTTGAACTAATGTCTTATCATGGTGTCTTTAGTGATGACGGTGTTGGTCTGTTAGTCTAACACTGATTCAGACTGAAATCTTTCAACAAATGTTGAGTTAGATAAAGATAGTTCCCAGAGGATTAATTCTAGATTCAGATGACCCTATGATTCTTGATTTAGTGCAAACAATCTGTCGAAATGTTCAGTTTATAACAGGATAACTATTAATGAATTTGCTTCAGTTGTGCCTCGAGATTAATGCTAACATCTTAACTTGTTTTTAAATGTTAGCATATTGACATTCTATCTGTATGTATGTTAACATACTAACATCCTGAAGATTAGACACCAATTATATACCTGTATATATATGCATTTGATTTAAAGGTACAATGTGTAAGACTTATGAGTCTCTAGTTGCAGAATATAACAATAATATACGGGTAACTATGTTTTCATTATTGTATAATCACCTGAAAGTAACTGGTATTGATCAAGAACCCCACCAACCACCCACAGATCAGTCAATTTGTGCTCTGACAGAGAAAAACATTACTCACAATGTGGAGAAACAGTTTGTGTGACCTTTGAAGCAAATCATCTCTAATGCATTATGCTGTGGGATAAATTCATTCATTCACCTGCCAGCAGATTCACTCATGTGAAGCCTTTCTTTTCCATTAACACATGCGAATGTCTACACTTCATCTGCTGTTTGTTGGTGTGGTCTTTTCACTATAGGCCAATCTATGATGAAAACATCCACCTTGTTTAACAATCCACTGATGAGGTATCAAAAGGAGACCTTGACATTTTGAATTGTGATCAGTCATTTTCCTTACCAGGAATTCTGCTTTAAGTAGAAACACTGATTAAATATATAAACAAAGAGTTGACTCACGCCTTTCATGGCTGCATATCTAAATATAGAAAATTGTGAGGCAGGAGTTTGCTGACAGATATAATCTAAATGTAAAATGTTAGCAGCCCCACTGTTTTTTCTTCTCCGTCTGCCTCCGCCCAGACTGGATTTCAGCCCCTAATAATATGTTTAGATCAAAAATTACCAACAGCTTCTTGTCAAGACAGCTTCAACAATTCCCCAAACAAACTCACTCATCGTATTACCTGCCAGACACTTTAAATCACTTGAAAATGTTTTTCCCGGTTCTGAAAAAACAAAAAGCTTTCAATGCTGGTTTGAAGATCTACTCCGTGAATGTTATTGACAGCAAGAACTGCACTCTTCTCAAGTGCATTGTACAACAGAGTGCAGCAACCTGAGGATTGCAGTGTTTGTTCCTGTGCACAAACACAGATCCTCTTTTGTCTCCACCATCAAACCAAAGCATTCATTTTGTGAATCCCTGCAACCCGAGAATAGTTTTGAAAATGCTTTAACCCCTTTAAATGAATCACTTTTTGGACCACCGCCGATGAATCATTTCTTACATAATCAAGATAAATAGGCTGATGTTTATCATTTCATTTAACCGCAGCTGCTTTTGTTCCAGGTGTGACATGACTCATCTCTTTTGCAGGCTTCCCTCCACACTAGTCGGACAGGTTTTGGGAGTGAAATCAGTGCAGCTTCAGAAAGCAGCTGGGCCAGAGGAGGTTCAACACGCTGTCAACACCAGCACAGAGACACAAATCCCTGTGGTGGACTCACATGGTGTGCAGACGAAGATATTTGAAAGCATTTGACCACAGTCTCCTGGCTAAGCACTCACATTTTGTCTAAATCCTCTTGCAAAAAAAAGATATAAAATATTGGCAGAAAATCAGCAGGATCCTTGACAAAATGTCAGATTTATGCTGGACAGACACATAGTTAAGACACCACATGAAACCCCTGAAAAGAAAGAACAGATGACGGGAGAGATAATGAAAAAAAAATGTGACTGTCTTGAAAGCCCTGGCAATTCAGCAGTGTGTGAAAGTGCCTCGATAAGAAGCTGACAAGTGTGAGAAAAAAGTCAATTGGCCAGCTGAGGCTTCAAGCGGCAATCACAGGGATGAAATTTGATGTTTTCAGACGAGTCACAACCTACCATAGAGAGCTACACATACTTCAAACTCTCGCACCGACTGTGGCAAAGAAAAATGATTTCCTCTCCTCTCTTCTGTTGAAGAGTCACAGATTTTACTGGGGTTTGTCCTCCGATCAGAGCTGCTGATGTTCCTGCGTCACTGTGCGACTCAGGTAAAAAGGCTGGATGGGAGTCACATAGGTAGCTGCAGGATTCAGAAGAAAGTAGATGTCTGATGCTGGTCATGTCTGTTCGACATCGACTGAATGTAAAACTGCTGCTGCAAAAAAAAGAGGATGAAAGCATGGTGCATAGATGAGACTGAAATAAAAGATAATTTCATGCCAGCTCACATCTATCCATAAGAGAAAAATACTTGATTAAATACAGCTGCTTATCATGCTTTTCAGGCAGTAGAAACCACTATGAATCACCATTTCTCAAATAACATCCCATGACAAGCATGCACCATACAGAAAACACATGCAAATGTAAATATTTATGTGCTATTTTCTGCAGGGTCTGGATAAACATATGGATGATGTCTGCTCCATTTACCCGACCTCAGTCCTGTTGTCACCTCACAACACCATTCAGGAGGTAGGGAGACTTTGGGAGATGTGTAGTTGAATTGAAAGGGATAGTTCAACCCTTTGGGAAATACTCTTAAATATTTAAATTCTTTAAAGATTTCGATGAGATGATTGTTACCCCTCTCTTGCCTGTGTGTCTACAGAGGTAAAACCGGGAGGGGATTAGCCTAACTTAGCATAAAAGCTTAGCATACCTTTAAATCAATAACATAAAAATTCTGAAAGTAGAGGGAAACAGATATAGCTTGACAAGTTCCAAAATACACCCACCAGCCCCTCCGAAGCTGACAAATTAATCCTTGTGTCTTTTTTATCCAGACACATGCAGAAATGAAAAAGAAAAAAAGCGTTGTAGCATAACTCCCACGAAAATAGCAAATTATCATTTTTATATTTCTTCTTGTAGACAATATATCACAGAGACATACAGGTTAGATGTTTTCCTATGATTTGACTTGTGTGCCAAGCTAGCAACTACACCCTGACAACAGTGGCACCCCCAGTGTGCTAACACAAGCCTGGAGATCAGAATAAGTTTACTGAAACAAGTTGTAAGTGTAGTTTCAACAAAATATTGAAAGGGCTGCAGGGTGAGTCTCAGGCGTACTAATGTCCAAAGTAGTGCAGGGCTGGTGCTGGCAAATTCTAAAAACCAGAGCAGAAGATGAGACAGACCTGGACATGGCAGAAGTGGCACACAGGGAAATCAGCGTCAGGAAGACGGTCACAAAAACAAGTTTAAAAGGAGCTCATGGAAGAGGTCATAGCATTTGTCACCGTGAGGGAGACTGAATGATCTGGCAGAGTCTGGGTGGCTGAGCTGTCTCTTTATACTGAGCAGATATATCAGATGACTGGGAGGTCATGCCCAGCAGCATGCACACAAACAAGAAGGGGTGCAATTTCTTTTTGCTTAGGGAGGCTCCTCACTGAGTGAAATGGCCCAGAAGTATTTGCGTGGCAGCCATGATAAGAGCTGTTCGAAGGTTAAGGAAAGGTGCTTCATTGCTTCCTTTCTTATCTCCTTTAGCATAGGATACACTGGACCTTCCTTGAAGAAAGGAAAGGAGATAATGCCGTCCCACATTTCAGTGCAGGAACAACAAAAAGGCAACAGCACAATTCGGCCACTCACAACCAGACATTAAACAACAATTTAATCTAAAAAAAATCTGATCTGAGGATGAGCATGTGGATATGGACAGACGTGTTGGCATGATCGTGCATACTGGACACGAACATGACACCAAATGAATGATGCTGTGATACACAGTCAACTGCTGGTTAACAACTTGCTATTTCAACCTAAAAAGTGATATGTCAGTGTTGTCAGTTGTTGCAGGTATGATGACATGAGATTTACATCAGTCTTCTCATCCGACTCTCAGAAAGCAATGCCTAAATCAAGCAATTAAAAAAAAAACATCAGTTACTTTAAATGCAGTTATCTTTGCGTTCTCACAGGTCCACAGTATCCTGAGTCTCGTTGAGGCCCAGACTTTGTATGTGGCGGACAGGGGAAGGCTGGTCGGGCTCATCACATGGCCAGAGGTAATACAGAGTGCAATATAATATGTGTATACACTCACCTACACTCAGAAATATTATATTATATGCATATTTATATATCTGGATATCATCTTCATTCTGTTACATTACTCTGTGGGTGTTTGTCTAATCCAGAGGCACTTTGTAAACACGACCACATCCCCATATGGATTAGTTAACATTATGCAGTGTGTAGGAGGCAAAATGGCTGCTTACAGATTCACAGCAGGATCTCTCTCTCTCTCTCTCTCCTTCCTTCCTTCCTTCTGTCCCTCCCTCCCTATTTTCTATTTTCTCCTCCAGATGAAGAGAATAATAGAGGACTTGGCCAAAGAAATCTAGGCAGTGGATATAAGCAACCTCCCATCAATCCATCTTTGCCTGGTTAGCTCTGACACAAGCCTGGCTCTAATAATGATATCACTACTTCTTTTCCCAGCCTTAACAAAATTTGCACTTAAACAAAACTGTCATTAACACGAGGCTCCTATTGATAAACATTCATCAGAACTTATTGTCTTGCCAGTTATTGTAATTAGCATCATATCATGCATTGAGGAGATTATGCACTCATCTCATTCACTGATCTGCTCTTTGTGACACAGTACTATTAAACGTGCGTCCCCATTATCCAGTGGGGGTGAGAACAAAAGCCCGTAAAACAGTTTGTACACCAATTAACACAACGTAACCCTGCTGCTGTGTTTATGCCATTAAGAACTAAACTCCTCCACAAGTATCTATTCACTGTCTCAGGGCTACAAAGCATACCATGAGTTTGGTATTAACCTTTTACCTTTTGTGATTCTTCTCTGTTTATTTCAGCGAAGTGACATTGCAGACAAGGGAAATCCTTGAGTCTTGTGGTGATGCTGGTGGCTAATGGCTCACCCAACTTCGGTTCACTTTCCTATGATTTGTCTGTTCTATTCAAAGGGATAGCAAAAAGCGACATTATGCAGAAAATGGTATTTTTCTGATTTAATGCCCACAGTTTCACAGTGCAATATCATGTTTTAAATATGGACAACTGAACATGTGATTTTGTTATGATTATATTACTTATGATCAAAAACTCTTAAGTTAACCACAGCCAGACATCAAGCAAGCGCAACAATACAAGACATAGCAGCCAGCTAATCTTACTTACCCAGCTATGCTTTGACTAAAAGCTAATTCCAGATTTACTCTAGTCCGGCTGCCTCTCCGTCATTCTTCTTTTCTTTTCATAGCTTCCTCCATCATCCTCTTTGGTCATTTCACCTCTGCCATTATGTCCACAAAGGCTTCTGAGCCTGGTTACATTGCCCACTTGCCCACAACACCTCTTCCTGGTGGTGGTGATCTAAAATGTCTAGGGTACAAACACTAGCACTCCAGCCCAGGTAATGAGTTTACAGTAGCTATAATTTGCAGTCGTTTACTCGCTGTCAATCAGCCAACTCTGTATTTCACAGAGTTGAAGCACCCCTGGCACATAAGAGAGAATACCATAAAACCATAAAATACGATCCAGGTTCACCAAACTAAGTGAAATGTTTGGTGGTGCCGTAAAGCGTTACATACTTCTTGCAGGTGATTGTATCAGGAGCACAACGTTATGTGGGAACAGTCAGTGTAGCATCAAAATGATTGTTAAAATAAAATGATTGGTTATTTTATGGTAGAGAAGTTACACAGTGGGACTTAAAATGGAGTTCTAAGTTGAAGCCTCCTTGTGTTACAAGATTTCTGGCTTTGTTGCCCCCCAGTGGTGCCATCAAAAAAAAAGAAGCACACATTCTTCTATACCCCGTGGAAAGCATCAAAGAGTGCACCAGTATTCACCTGGATCATCTCAATCTTTGACAAAAAACACAACAGAATTGTGTGCAGGGATTTCTCGCATTTACATCAGGAATATGGCCAGCGTTGCCTTGTTAACGAGGCTCCTGTTCAACTTAATCAAAGCTTGATTGCAATCTAAATTATTGGGAGTGCTTTTCTGGTGTGATTGTTCAAACTCAAGAAGAAGGTGAATCATAAAATAAACTCAAAACAGAAAAGCTTTGGTTGATGAACAGGAAAGTCTGAAGCAACAAATATGATCAGACATGACAGATGGATTTAAGTGTCTGTGTGATTTCTTTGTCTAAAAAAATTACATTATTATAATGATTCATTTACATAGTTTATGATAGCATCACACTCAGAAAAATTAATTGTTGAGGTCTTGGGACAAGACAAAATAAGAGCAGCGCTTTAACAAATTGTAATCTGATTAATCAGACTTATGTTATTATTATCTAAGGAGATGTTAACGTGTGCACTCAGTAAACATAAAGGTTCTCCATGCAATAAGGCTCTAATGTAGCCCTACCTCTGATGAGCAGCCTTAGTCCTTGATTAGTTGCTGGTTTCCTGTTGTTTACTTGTCTTCAGACTATATTGATTAATGATGATAGATCTTACAGTACGCCTCTGGCACCTTAAACCTTTAGACCAATAAGACACAATAACCTGCAGCCTGTCAGAGTGTTTGAGCAGAGAGCAAAGCCGCTACAGCTGCCGTTGTTGCACTGTAGAACTAATTAGACCTCAAATCAGCAGATTGTTCTGCTTTGTTTAATGATGGATGTGCTCATACTAGCCGTGGACAGCTTTTGTTTTTTTTCTAATCAATTGGAGACCATTCAGAGTACACAAAAGAGGGAAACAGCCATGGTGCACCACTTGGCACAGCTTCGTTTTGTCTAACATGGTGCTAAAAGAACAGCACGACAGGTATCACTAACACTCCCCAAACAGCTCTCACTCACAAACACAGAAACGTGCTGACACACATGCAGAAATACAGTGGGACCGCATGCACACCGACTACACTCGTCTCCTCCCTGCACTGCTT
The DNA here is from genome assembly GCA_023373845.1 of Nibea coibor. Taxonomy (NCBI): domain Eukaryota; kingdom Metazoa; phylum Chordata; class Actinopteri; family Sciaenidae; genus Nibea; species Nibea coibor. The sequence goes on from CM041717.1 coordinate 7,321,790, forward strand.
CCCTGCCCCCGTCGCTTTCATACAGAAAAGTGTGAATAATAGCTAATCATAGATGGGACTCAGACAGATGATTGGTTCTTTACAATAGACGTTTTCTTCTCTCAAAGAGGATACATTTTCAATTTCTTTCAAAACATTTTCTCTTCTCAGACTACCTTCACGTTATTGTCCCTTAACCAAATTCATCTGTTCAGTTCTTTAATGTGGAAGAAAAAGGGATAAAAACAGAACAGGACAAACTTATACAGCACAAATATTCAAATCGATGCTTTATAACAAGATATTTACACCGGTATCGTTTGACTCGTCACAGTTCAGTTCTACATATAATATGAAAATGTGTAATGTACATTGAATACAAAATTTAAATGTAACAGGAGAACTATGTACATTCACAAAAGTATATGCCTCAACCTGGAAAATACAATTTGGAGTCCTTTCCAGTGAAGTCATTTGGAGAGCTCTCTCTTGAGATATCTCACAGATGTCTACCTTTATTTCTTGTATCAGTCATTGCTGGTGGTTGAGGCTCAAGTCCTCTCAGTGAGGCCCATTTTGAGGATTTCAAACAAGATTGCTGACTTGTTTTCCCATTAAGCCTAGTTATAAAAAACGTCATCCTCAGATAGCGAACTGCTGTCTACGTGCCGGACAGCAGCCTCTGCAGCTGCAGTGCTCCTGTCCTCGAAGGGATGATCTCCCTCCTGCTGAGTGTTGGACGTCGGGGAAATGGAGTTAACCACTGGCGGAGGGAACAGGTGGGCCACCCTGTTGTTGCCATAAGTCTGGGCATGGATGCTGTACAGGTGCTGGGGAACGCTGACGCTTCCACCGTCCAGCAGAAACTGAGACAAGAAGTGACTTTGTGTAGCTGAGGAGGGATAATGACATGATGACAGCTCGTTGAAACAGTGACAGCTCTTGCAGCTACAGCTGAGTCCCCTCAGGTTGTAGAGATTGAAGCTGTAACTCTTCACTGTGGTATATTATAGCAATAATACACAAACACTTAATGCTTGAAATGAATAAAAATGGTGCCATTAGTTTGAACCGGCTGCTGCACAGCTTTATTTTTGAGAGACAGCTGAAGAGTGACAGGAATGTGGAGAGAGACAGGGAATGACATGTGGGAAAGAGCCACAGGTCGGGTTTGAACGCTGGGCCTCTGCAGCAAGGACTGAGCCTTCGCACATGGGGCGGCTGCTCTACCAACTGAGCTAAACGCTGCCCCGAGCACAGCATTTATCTCTGATAACATATGACACGTGAAAGCTATTTCTGTCTGAAAATATATGCAAATTTGTGAGGAGCATATGTGCAGAGACTTACTGGAATAATTAAATGCAGTGAATTTCCTTCATAGCTTGAATTTTAAAGTAAAATATATAAAAATGATTAAATTCAGACTCTATCCGTCAAGTTTTGTTCATTTAAGGTAAGTTTTTAGTCAGAGGCCGGTACTCAACAAGGCTCAATATAGGCAAATATAAGACGTACCAGTCTTCTTCTGGTAAGCTCCAATTCATGCACATGTTACACAGGACAGGAATTTAAAAACAAAGCACAAAAATCCCTGACTACTTGTACCTGACCAAAGCAAAGACCTGAGGGTGTCGTCAGAGGAAATTCAATGTTGTTACCTAAGGGTATCTTTCCCCGTATGGTGTTGACAGCATCTTGATTAGCCGTGTTAAAACAAAAAGCGTCATTTACATGCTGAATGTCTACTTATATATCTAACTATGGCAGAGGTGGTCACATGGGGTTAAAAAAATGCAATTAAATTAGATTCTTTCAGTCACCTTGAAAGAGACTCTTACTACATCTACTGCATGTATAGCAGCACGATAGCATGAGCTAAGGTGTGAGGTTGATTGGATTGCAGTCATTATTTTCAAGATGAAATGACGGTGACAAGTCATGCAATCATGCAAATTATATTCATTAACATATTACATATTTGCATATCATATATAAAATTATAATAACACTGAGAAAACAGGAATTAATTCTGTCTTATTGGCCTCAAAAATCCATCATCAACATTAAAGAAAAGACTATTACAGAATTATTACCCTGTTGTTTTGATCTTTTCTCTTGTATTCAGACACAATGGATCTGCAAACTTTGCAGTACAATAAAAGAGAAATTGTAGACACATAATCAAACCTTGCAAGCTGGTGGAAGGCTGCTCCGAGCTGTCGTTCATGGACCACACATTCATGGCTGCCTCAGCCAGGGCAAACTGCTCTGCTACACCTGTGAAGCAAAAAGACAGACAAGATAATTTTATGTCGCTTTTCACAGAAGTCGCCCGCCTGTTGTTTTTCACCAAGTCTCCCATGGTCACAAACAAAGGCAAATCCAATAAGTGAACTATATTTGAGTCACTGTCACAGGGCATCATGAAGGTTATTGATTTTTGTAGACGTTCCCCCTGTGCGAGCCAGCCGAACAAAAACAATGCCCAGAGGCATCTGAGCGTCACTTCATCTCCATTGACCACATCTTGTTTGTCTTGAATTAAATTCATCTTTCTGTCTCACCTGCGGCGAAGCGAGCTTCCTTGATCTCGTCTGTCATCTGGGAGTAGAATTGTTCATCCTCCTGCAGCTCGGCACCCATCCCCCCCCATCCTCCACCTCCTTTACCCCAGGCCCCGCTCCAACCTCCTCTGGCCTCGCCACCTCCACCCCAACCCTTCCACTCAATCAGGTGAGCAACCCGCCCCTGGGCCATTGCTGTCGGCTTGGTAATATGCTCCTTTATCGTGGCCACCAGACCTAAATAAGGGTAGGAGAAAGACACATACATCTTGATAAAGTGGATTAGATCAAAGGTTGCCAGTCTGAAAATACTTGGTGTGTGGTAGCAGATAAAAGGAGATGATCTGAAGAAAAGATAAACTGATAGGCTACAATAAATGTTGTAGAGTAGTTGATTGAAAAGAAGAGAAAGCCACAAAAAGGGACGGGGATTTAGAAATAATTTCTGATGCTGCCTTCTGATGTAGAGCTGCAAGAAGAAGATTGAAAATGAGAGCATAACAGCACTCAAGGTGATTTTGGAGAACTATGTATAATTGTTGTTCACATTCACAGCACTGTAAGATGTGAAAAACATGTTTAATGTTTGAAATAGAAAATCAAATGATTGGGTTTTTATGCTGTTTTTACCATTCACACAAATTTCAATCTCCATTTACAACTTTTCACTTTCCCATGTTAAAATCTTCAACTTCACAGCAGAAATAAACACAAAAGTTAAATAGTCAAGTCACAAGTCTTTACAAAGAACAGCACGACAGGTATTTTATACAGGATAGAGACTAAATCCTTTAGATGCAAATATGTCTAAAACTGTCTACAGACAGGAAGCGAAGCAAATTTTTGCTTTGTGTCATTTGTCTGAGAGTGACTGCTGTGACCATTTGTGCTGTCAGTGTTGATTCACTCCAAACAGTCAGCTCTGTTGCTTGCCCTAAATGGACTCTTGTCAATTGGTATCTAATAGAGGTCCTGTGTCCCTCTATGTCTACACTAATATGTTATTTATAACCTGTAGAATCACTGGGCAAAACTACAAAGAAGCCACGAGTCCCTTTAATCACAAGAGACACAGGTAGAAAGGTCCAGGGGAAATACAGAGCTGAAGTGAATGTGACAGAAAAACCGAGGTCATACTGCAGAACAGGCAAATTAAAGAGATGTAAAAAGACACAAAAGGAAAGGTTAAAAAAAAAGCAAAGGCAGGGAAAGAGGACGAGGAGGAAATGTTAAATGAAGGAGCAAAAAGAAAGCAGAACAATGCTTCACCGAGGGAAAGAGGATTACAAGCTCCGAGATGCAAACAATAAGGAGCAGAATTATAGAAACAGGTACAGTTTAATAAAAGAAAGGAACCAAGAGAGTTGGCAGCGTGTGCTAATTGAAAACCAAGGAAAACATCACGACATGTTATTCATTCGAGCTCACACCTAGAGACTCTTGTTTTGTTGCGCGCTGTAACACCCACTGCTGTCTCACCCTGCGTTCACACTGCGGCGACACTGTTATGACGCTCTGCTGTGGTGGTCGATGGAGAGGAAGCTATGTTTGCATCTATTAAAATGATGAGCGCAGGAAACTTCCACTTGTTTTTTTAATTGGATATTTTGAGCTCACTGTCCACACTGCACTGTGCCAAATTATTAGCATTGTGTGCCAACAAAACATTTTCATGAGTTTGCGCAGTTAGATTAACATAAAGCATTAACTAATCACTTGGGGCGTTATAAACACAACACTGACATATTATCATATTATAAAGTTGATAAGACAAACTTCCTGCCAGACATTTGTTAACAGCTATTAACAGCAGCAGATACAGAGCTTCATCAGCATTCATTTCGAGTTGTGTTTCTGGCCACCTGGCAAATGTAAATCCAACATTTTCCATAGACTCATTAGCTGCTAAATGTGCCACATGTTCATTTGCTGTCTGCTGTCTGGTGCTGAGCAGGTAGCATACAGTGGGTTCGTCTAAGCTTTTTGCTGAAAACAGATGCCTTCTTATGTCTGGAAATTAGTTTGATGAGAGTAATGACACTGAACAAAAGTAAAGTTGCTGTAAAGGCAGGAATGCCAAAACGATGAGCTTAAAGACACTAAACCCTTCTAGAGAGTTCAGGAGAATTGAAAAGTCAGGTCATAAATATTTCACATGCATATTATACATAAACAACATAAACATATTGATTACATCAGCTTAAAAGTAGGGGGTCTAAGCAGAACAAGCAAAGTGGGTACTCCTCACTGTAGCATCAACATTTTGACTTGTAAAACTGAAAACCAATCAAAAGTCGTACCAATTTGTCACAAAAGCTTTCTGAAAATCTGTGAGAATGGAATGGCTGTAATGTAATTGGTGCCAAACTTAACTTAAATATTTATTAATCGAAGCTGATGAACTTGTTCATGAAGTTGAACAGACAATCAAGTTCATCAGACAAGTGAGTTTAAAAGGAATGATAAAGTAATCAAGTAATCAGGGTCAGAAATAAGCGCCTTTACAAAAATAGGCTTTTATTGCATTACGCGAAGCATGACTCCCTGCTGTATGTTATGAGGAAACAATGGATGAACAAACACAGACAGATGAACAAACATTGGGGGTGTTATAAAGCCTGTAGGAGCTTTCAGAGCTTTGTTATTTTAATGCCAATGTGGGAATTATTCTAGAAATAACATTTAATCACATCATAATGGGGGTACAATTAATAAGCACTCTCATTTGTTGTTAATGGTTGATTTGAAGCAGTGGTGGATTGAAACAGTAACAAAAAGAATCAAAGCTGCAGCGGTGACCAGGGTGAAAACACAGCGGCAGACAATTAACACTGCTGTGCAGTAGAGATGGATGGTTGAAGACTACTCAACACTATATCAACCTATTAAGACAGAAGTCTTGACATGAAAGAAAGACAGAAGTCAAGATGTTTCAATGTCGTAACAGCAAAATAACAATGATGAAGGCGATAAGACCACAACTTTGACGGAGGTCTTAGATTTAATCGAGCCATTACCAAGTGTTTAGTCAGTGTATGTCGTCATTTTGACTGTATCAAATGCAGTGAGAGTTGTTTCATAGTGATTCTATAAAGCACTGTGAAGTAGGTCAATAGTTTACCATGTTTCCATCAGCTTAGTTTAGCATGTTACCATGTTAACATTTGCAGTTAACATAACATTAACATAAAGCAAAAGCTGTGTCCAATGCCCAAAATTAAAAGTGAAAACATGACCTGAAGATGAAGCAAGATGCAAAGTTACAGTTGTGCCAATGTTTATTGTTCAACAGCTGAGGGACAAATTAGCATTATATTAACAGTTGATATTCATGGTCACCGGAGCATGAACGCTAATAGTTTTGGGGACATTCTGACGTCACCTTTAGTGTCTTGTACATGGGAAATCCTAATCTAATCCATCAAATTTAATGAGCACATTCCTCTTCCACAGATGGTGACTTTTCTCTTTCCTGAGAACCTTGCATGATTGCTTGGTTCAGCATGTCGTTTCTAATGAACAGTTCAGTTCCTCTGTGCCGCTAGCAGGCCCGAGCCATTCACTGTTAATAAAACCAATATATCTATCAAACAGCATCATACAAACATATTAAAAGTACCAACAGTGTCTGCATGATATGCATAAATTTGATTATATTTGTGCAATAATATTTGAGTCTGTGCTATGATCTAATTTGAGCAGTTAGGTTGTCAGTTGCACTTCGTGACTACCCAGCTCTACAGATCGCGCTCCGTCAGTGATGACTAACAAGTCTCAGTGAATGATAAAAAGCTTCTTTTATTTTTTGAGTGGACTGAGTCTATCACTCCCCAAGCAGGTGTCAGCTTCTCAGCCATCTTGCCTGAATGTCTGTATTTATCTAACATATTCATAATTATACTGCCAGGGTCATAAAAGAGCTTTCACTGGGGAAAGTTCAGCAAGGCATAACACATTAGCTCAGATAATTAACCTCCTGCAGAAAGCAGCCGAGATGAGGCAGACAGACACGGGATGAGGATGAAAAAGAGTAGGAGGCAGCAACATGAAGAGAAGAGGAAGCTAGATTCAAAAGTAGAGAATAAAGTCGGATGGGGGAAGGAAATGTGTGTGTACTTGGACATGATCATTTACTCATGTCTGTCTGGGTATATTGGTCTTACAGCCTGTGTGAGAGAGAAAGGGCACAAAAGGAGGAGGGAAATTACATTACTAACCTCCCATGGTTACTAATGCAATTCCCAGCTTGCTTTTTTCTCACTCTCATATGTTTGACTCAACAACATGAACTAGACCTGTTTATGTTTGTGTGTGTTTGTGTGTTCAGCTCACCCATCAAAGAGGAGGTGGCCAGCTCGCCGATGTCATAACCGCCAGCTTTATCTGCAACACCGCCATAAGAGGGATTCTGGCCATCCTGCACAAGAGAGGGAGAACATCACACACTCTTTATCATCGATTTAAGGTGAAAAGAGATTTTTCAGCTCACAGGGGAGCAGGTAACACTTTGTATGACTGTTTTAGGCATACAAAAAGCCAGAGAATGAAAAAAAACAACACATACACACATACATTGGACATAGAAACACACACACCATCACATTTGCATACATCCTTCTCTGGCATCTTGCCTGTGATGACTCAATCCGCACAGTTCCCGCTTTTTTTCTCTCTCAAGGAAAAGTGCCGATAATGACAAAAACAGGCTGTATTTATGGAAATCCTGCAGCATGCACACTCAGACTGAATGAACTGCGATCAAAGTAGGGTATTTTAAACTCTAACCCGTTTGCCATTTACACCCAAAGTAGCTGTAATCAGGATGGAAACGGGAACTGCACTTCAAATAGATTTCTCTTGGTTTTAGTATTCTTGGTCTTTCGAATATGCTGCAAATGGGATCACAGATAAGTTCATGCTTACACATTACTGCACGGAGCATGTTTCCAATTCAAACTGTTGGAAACCAGTTATTAAGACGATAAAATTCAGCACAACAGTTTCGTGAATATAAAATGCGCAAAGTGGGAAAGCTTAGCGACCCCTTGAGTAAATGAATGCCCTTTCTGTTTTTCCCATCAGCAGACTGCTTCATCTGGCTGCTTCATTGCCAGATGTGTGTGGTCAGTGCAAAACCAAACAGGTCTTTCCAATTCCTCGGTCGCGGAGATCTGAGAAACAACTCTTTTTATTGAGCAAAATAAATTATTCTTAAATGTTTTACAATTGTTATTTAATATCATGAAATCTGTAAATGTATCATTAAATGACAATAATAAGCCAGTGTTTGGCAGTTTAACATTTATTTTATTTGTAATGTGTCCAAAGTTGCTTGTATGGGCAAATAAAAAGGTTATAAAAAAAAAAGGCTGAGTATAAATGTGATTTAATGCTCATAAATCATTGAGATAAAAAAAAGAGTACCACATGTCCAAACATATCTTACTTTAATAACCTGTAATAATCCCAAACTTAATTATCTCAGTATTTCATTGGTAGTACATCCAAGTTTCTTATGCTAATAGCTGTGCAGGTAGCTAACAACAGTAGCATGAGTTAGCTAGATGTAAACCTGTGAATACAGGTATACAGAGGTTGTACTTAACATGTACAAAGAATTTGATACAAAGTATATGTGTAGTATATATATATATATATATATATATATATATATATATATATATATATATATATATATATATATATATATATATATATATATATATATATATATATATATATATATATATATATATATATATATAGAATATGTGAGCTACATGACAGAGAAAGCTTGTGGCTTATTAATCATCTTGATAAAAAGCAGGAAGTTTCACTCCAGACGCCTGCATGGACAGAGTGATGGAGCCTGGCTGCGGAGCAGGCTGAACATGTTATGTGTGAACGAGATATTAACCATGAAATGCAGCCGGTCTTCCTGCATACAGCCTCACTTGTGTCAATAAACAGACCATAGGCAGAAAATTAGTAATTTGTTGATAATTAGCTTTAGCATAAAAAAATTCCAGATAATTTTGCAGAGCTTGTCAGCAAAGCTGTGCCGACAAGCACTTAAAGGGTCAGTTCACCCAAATCACAGAAAACCATATTTTCACATCTGTATGGATTGTAACAAGTTTTGGATTTAGACACGCTGAACAGGAAGAAATCAAGCCAAAACCTACAAGGCAAAAGTGAAGGCATTTACTCACCTTTACAGAGGATGGCTGACCCTCCTCTGTCCGGTCCTGCAGTGTTGTCATGGCATGATGGAGCTCTGTGGAGGATCACACACATTAACACTTGTTCTATGTGTGTGGTTTTCTTTTGTGTGTGTGTTTCCAGGCAGGGGTCATGCTATACAAAGCCAAAACCCAGTTGTCTCCAAGGGGCCAGGGGTCAAGTAGGCCTCATATATAATGAAGAAGAGGCAGAGAGAGAGAGAGAGAGAGAGAGAGTATTGAGAGTATTGCATTGCCATAGGGTCATTTGACTGGAGTCTCTGTGCATATTCGCTTTATAATTGATAGTGAAATGAGGGAAATGATGTGTAGTTTAGAGCGATGGATAATTAACATTATAAGAAAGGCCAGTGGGTACACACACACAAATGCACGCACACATGCAGGAATACAAACACACACTTGGGATTTCCCCTGGGTGGTGTCGTCAAGACAATTTGCCGTTGCTATAGAAACGGTACAGCAACAGGAGACAAGTTATAACCTTCCATTTACTTAAGTCACGGTCACCAGCACACACACACACACACACATTGGATCTGATCTCTGGCATCAGATATTATTAGCAGGTCAAGAAACCCATCATGGTTCCTAAACCAATCCACTGTCCTTGAGGGGTTAAATCCCACCCTGACTGACTCTCTCTCCCTCTCTTGCTCTCTCTCTCTCTCTCTCTCTCTCTCTCTCTCTCTCTCTCACACACACACACACACACACACACACACACACACACACGCACGCGCTCACACTCCTGCTGTTCTCTTATCTGTTTGTCTGGAGCCTCACATCTGCCTTCCTTCTTTCTCCCCAGCTTGAAAGCGCTGCGCTCAATACCCTCCAGCTTGTTAAATGGGACCCTTTGTGAACAATAGCAGACTTTGTCTCACTGTCAGGCTGCATCACACATCCAGGCTGAAAATAATGTGTGAGAATGTGATGTGATGGTAAACGTCATGTACTGACAAAATAACAAGTAGGGGTTGTCATTTGGAGGCAGTGGAGGAAGCCGGTTCACCTCAAAATCTACTTTTTATTTTATTTTGTTTTGACAGAACAAATTAGTACCTTTGTTTTTCCTATAAAAGAGGCCAGCAAGCTTTATCCGGACAGCTTTTGAGTAACACTCATGTGCCTCATTTCCACAGAGAGAGAAAAATTGCAACCCAAGTCACATCTTCAAGTCACGACAAGTCAGATATGAGCTTCGGATGAAGCTGTCATATCCTAAAGCCACTGCTGTCCTTTGCTGAACCTCACAATCCCTCTAATCAACCTCCCACCCCCAAGTCTTGTTTCTAAAGCAATCTCCACGGATTCACTCGGATCAAGCGTGGCTGTGAAAGAGAAGATGAAAATAAGTTTTTTCGGATGACTGCTTGCATGGCAGACTTTCATGCTAATGCCAATGATGGATTCATGTCATGCTGTCAGGCTACAGAGGTGAGGAGGGCTTACCTTCCATATCTGTTATCAACACACCTCAGGGGTGTCTTTGCTATATTCTCACACACACACACAGCTATCCCTCAGAAACATGATGTAACTTTCTGACAACAGTTGTGCTCCTCGAATGTTTGTTGGCAGCTGTCAACACTTCCTGCAGGTTCATCCAACCGTCAAACAGACACACAAACAGGTGGACTCGGGCTCACTGACCTTTGTGACCTTTGCAGAGGCAGGCACCCATGGTCGCAGGACGGCCGGGCGGTTATCTGTTCACCATGGTGGCTTGAGGATAAGGAGTGGGTGAAAGAGTGGGAGAAGGGGAGGAAGGAAGGGAAGAAAAGGAGAGACAGACGTATCAGAGGAGCAGAGAGAAGTGAGGAACTGAGGCAGGGGGAAAGTAGAGAGTGGATGCCAGCTGATGCACAGGAGGAGAGAGAGGTGAGAGAGCCAGACAGACAGTATGGGGAGGGGGGGACACAGTGAGATAGAGAGAGAGAGAGAGAGAGAGAGAGAGAGAGAGAGAGAGAGAGAGAGAGAGAGAGAGAGAGAGAGAATGAATCTGGGAGAAAGCATGAAAGCCTGTTTGCTGACGATTTTGAATCCCCTCCCCTCTATTTCTTCTATTCTCCTCCTACTCTATTCTTCTTCTCCATCCTACTGTATATAGGACACTGTGAATGGAGGGCCTGATGACAGAGCTATATGTTAAATATAGTTTAAACCTATCTAAATCTATCTATCTATCTATCTATCTATCTATCTATCTATCTATCTATCTATCTATCTATCTATCTATCTATCTATCTATCTATCTATGAAAAATTGGACCTGACAGTCATTACAATGTCAGCAGGCTATGTTCTAGCTAGCTATTTATCTATCAGCCATACTATACTTAGTGTGGTTTCTCTGTCTGTAGGTCTGAGTTTTTCAATATGTATGTCCATATACTTTTTTTGTACTGATTTTCTAAAGACCAAAATGATAATGATGATAAATGACAATTCCGCAAAATCTATGTCTAAAAAAGAGAGTAATTTAATTTGTATTATTATTTTTTATAAACATGTTTAAAGTTTGATACCGAGCTTCTGTACTAGCCTCATTACTGCTGAGATTACACTTCCCAGTGTGAGTGAGTTCCATCACTAAGTAATTACATTTTTTCGCATTTACCTAACGGACATGATAAATGAGTGATATCTGACTTATAAGACTTTTTTTCTGACATATGTGTTGTAATATTTGTTTTCTGCTTTCTATGAGGTTTCTGTAATTTGTAATTTCCACTGATGAATATTCAGTAAAATGCAGACATATTCAGACATTCGCACCTTTACACACAGCATGCTGTCTTTCCTGTGACCTTATTAGCTCTCTCACACACACACACACACACACGTATCCTGTAATGAGACAATCAGACATAACATTCCTTGCACGGCTTCTGTTGTCTGTGTTTGTTCTTCTGGTACAAATGCTTGGGAAATGTAACCAGGACTTTGCTGACACCACCTGCTCCAACAGTGCTCGTGCCTCCATTATGGGGGAAAATCCTGTTGTCATGGCAACCAAGCTGCTCCATAATTATTATTTTTTTAAAGCTTTTCTTTTGTCCAGAGAAAGAAAACAAAGAAGTATTATTTGATGGACAGGGGAGGATAGATAGCGCTGATAAAGCCAGCGAAACACCACACGCTGACATTCAAAGAACCTTCTGTTCAATTACAAAGAGCTGCGTGGTGTGTTGATTAAGGCTTCCTCCAAGATATTTATACTCCTGATTTCAATACTTCTCCTAACTGTTATATTCACAAAGAAAAGTTCTGCAGATGTAGGGGAGTCAAGGAAAGGAAAGGATAAATGCACCCTGAGGCCTAAGTTAGCCACTTCCAGCCATTTTCACACTAAGAACAACAATATAGACCTATTTTCGCTTTTGTCACAAGGAAACCTGCAATTTTGAGCAACTTCAAGAAACACAGGTCCCCTGTTGATCCCTTGAACCCCCCTGACAAAAGCTTGGACAACAGACAAAAAACAGGAACTCACTTCAAGAACCCATTGGGACATATTAACCCTGGAAAACCATCAACGGACCCTGAAAGCTCTTTAAGCACAGCTTCGGGGGCTGCTGGAAAATGTTCACACTTTGGGGACCCTAAAAAGCCCCATGGAAAAGCTCAAGAAATCATCCAAGGAATTGATTAGTATTCTTAATGATCTCTGGAAGCTTTTCAAAGACTCTTTTAGGTCTCTGTCGCGCATATTGAGATCCTCGTCCTGACAGAGGAGAGGGCTGGTTAGGAGCAGTCTGACCTCTTGTGGTGAAAAGGCAAAAGTGCAGGAGCTGTTTTCTCACGCATCTTATGCAGTATATCTTGGAAAAGAATGTCACAACTTTGTTTGTTTCAGAGTATTTCTCCTTGTGAACGTGTACTGTTAAAACAAACAAGGCACATTAGGAGAATCTGTGAGTGCAGAAGGAAAGTGCTCCATCAATAATTCAGAGCGCTAGGAGAAAGTCTTCCCCGATCCTCAAAGGTGCAGCCACTGCCTCTCACCTTGCATGTCACAGAAAAGTCGATTCCTCTGCGGTTAGATATTCACATCTCCACTTTACTTTCCTCAACATGTCTCAACCGCGGCCGTTGTGCAATCCTTTCTGCCCCTGCATGCAGTTCTTATATCTAACTGCCTATAAAACTGTCTGTCTTATGGCCTTTATGTGTGACTAGATCGCTGGTCTACTTAGATGTTCCATAAAACTAATGAGTCTTGAATTTGATTAGATGAGACTGTGGGTTTTTTACCCAGTAGTTAAAGAGAGCAAGGGGAGAAAGAGGAATGTTTAATGTCCACATACACATAGACTGTGATGATGCTCCTTACTGGGAAGCCACAGGAGTTCAGCAACAATTATTTCTGTGGTCCCTCGAGGCAAAGAGGGAGTTGGACGCCTTTCAATAGTGGATTTTGCGCACCATACATGAAACAGTGCTTTAATTGTATACTGTCAAGTCATGATGAAATACAAGTGTGATTACTTTGATTCTCTAATTGCAAACAAAGCAAAGAATCAATGATTATGCTTCTGAGGAAATGTAACTTCTCGCTGTTGCAGTCTGTGTCAATGTGGGAATTTCCCGCTCTGATATAATAAGTAAAATACGATGAAAAAAAAAAAGCTTACTTGCAAGTATATTTTAAACCTTTCCGAAGGTCAAGCTGACAGACCACCATGCTTTTTATAGACCCACCCTGCTTCACATTCACACAGTTCCACATTTCACACTTGGAGCTGCCCAGAAAGCCCTTCAGTGTCGGTCAGGGGCAGCTGAGGAAAATCCAGTTCCTCAAGGAGAACAAGAGTCAACGGTTTTATATTTTTTTTAAAAACGCAACATGGTTTGGCTGAACTAGCTCTTCTTGAGGTTGTAGGATCGCATGCGAGAACATAATCAGCCCAGATGAGGCGCTGATGAAGGCTTCTTTGGCAAATGACAAAGGTCTTTGAAATAAAATGGCCAACTTTGGAGCTTTTAGTGCTTTTGGAGTGCTGCTATTCTGGTTTATGTCTAAAGGGGCCACTTCATAATGTAAGCAAATGATAGCTGTAATACTGTCATTTAAATCTTGCAAAAAGATTATTGTTAATTGGAACCAGAAAGCAGAATACCACCACTGTTACTGTGGGCAAGTTGTTCATATATCTGATTAAATTCAAACACTGAAATTCAAGATGAAAAAGTCAAACGAAACTCCAGGTAACCACAAACGGTTCTTCCTCTTGTATTTTAGGTAGATAAGAAGCTTGGCTCATGTGACTGGTGTACGAACGTAACCTGATTCAGGTTCAGATGTTTTTGGACTTATTCACAGCAGAGCTTGTCATAGCAGGAAAAGCACAGGTGTAAATGATAACGTTATAAATGACTGCATTCCATTTAGGTGATCTACTTCCAGGCTGCTGGTATCGTGAATATGAGCCACCACTAAATTTGTTTCACCTGTGCTTTTCCTGCCATGACAAGTCAGAATTTCTGCTGTTAAATAAGGCTTTTGTCCTTGGTGACCTGCCTGAATTTTTCATCCTCAGTTTTGGTGTCAGAATTTAACCAGGCCAATGTGAAGAAGGCATTTATTTTACTTTTTGGATTTAACATAAATATGAAGTTTTTTTGTCAGTTGGATTTTCTATGTTAATTTGTGAAAATTAAATATGTAACAAAGTTTTTAAAATTGCAGCATTCGCTGGGAAAAACACAAATCCAGATAGATGTTTTCGGTTGCTGGTTATTTAGGATTATTTCCACAAAGGGAGCCTTGAATGCTGAAATACAAGAGAAGGCACAAAATCCAAACCTTCCTCACAGTCCAGTGTTAGTACAGAGCAGGAGTATGGAGGCAATTAGACTGTCAGTAAAGTATTTCGTGACAGTTTGTCCATCTGCCCAATTCTTCTGTGTAAAAATGTGTTCATTTATGAGGCCTGAACTGAGAACGGTTTCATTTTTTTTAACATTTTTTTGCTGAAGAGTGTGAATAACTATATGTCTTCAAGTGCTAAAGTGCAAATCTGCAGTCAAGTTTGGATAAAAGTTTCTGGCTTCTAACTTCTTAAGGCCAACGCCCATGAAAACAGCTCACACCATTAATATTTGGATATTAATGGTGTGAGCTGGAGATCTGTTCAGACTGTAATGTGCTTGTCATGATGTTATCTCCAACCTGCAGGATTTCACGTGTTTTTCTTTGTCCATGTATTTTGGAGCCATTACAAGAGCTACATTTCACTTTTACATGTCATTCATAAGTAAGCAAAGTAAAATCCTGTGAGGAGCTCCTTGTTCTTTGCTGGCTTTCACTTTTGCTTTTCTTTGCAGGGTTTAGAGACACACGTGCCAAGCACAACATGGAGAATTCTGGGAAATATCGCGCCAACACAAGGGAGGAGTTTTTTTGTCCAACATGAGTAACCATAGGAGACTTTCTGAGGAAGTGCAAGGGACTTTCTGTGGCTTGCCTGCACACGCGGAGGGTGACTGCAAGTCTCAATTCCATTTGTCTCAATAACTAAGTAATCACGGTTGTATTTATTGTGTGTTATGGCCTCATGCTGCCAGAACTCCCACTGTGTGAGGCACAATGAAACCATAATATTAGCTCTAGAATCACATGATAGACTGAGCATGTTGAAAACCACTGTCTGCAGATTGACCACTCTCCCCTCCCTTTCCTGCCACTTCTCATCCCTTTTTTATTTTTATTTTCTCTATTTTGCCACACAGGCACCGAAATATCCTGCTTAGCTGTGAGGAAGACATATTTTGATGACACAAACCTTAATGGTGTGCTTCGCCCCACAAAAGGAAGGATTTGAAAATGGCCTGGCTAATGGCTCTGGTTACTTGGTCTGCAGCAAAGTTGGCAAGGTCTCTCAAGGCTACACCAACAGGAAATTGCATTAATCCAGAGCTGGGCTGAAGTAATTCACTCCCTTCTTTATTCAAGGCTTTTCCAGAGTTCCAACGGACCACCTCAGCTGTCCTGGTAGTGCAGAACAGGAGTGAGAGGCCTCGGGGCCTGACTAAAGCCTCCCCTCCATGTGCTCCCTAATTGGTTTAATGACTGTAATTATCTGCTGGGGTGCATGTTGTGCTGGGGACGATTAATGGTCTCCAAAACATATGCAGACAGGAGAGAAGGGGCGCTGAGACAAAGAATAGCTCTGCAGAAAAAAAAAGAGCCGTAAAGTTGCAGAGAGACACATCCTGCTGGGTCAAAGAAATAGAATAATGAGAGGACTTTATTGTTTTTTCTTCTTTATGGGAAGTTTGTTGTTGCTGAAATGTTACCTTTGGGGCCTTGGTTCTTCTTTTGATAAAAAAGTAAAACAGCATTTAATGAGATAGTGAGTTATCCGAAGCACATATATAATGACCAATATAGGACATACCACCCATGCAGTTAAAAGGTAAAAATAAACTTCAGGGTGCTCCAGGAAACATCCGTATGAAGAAATTACCACAGTGGTTGAACCTGAATCACTTACGTTGCAGTACCTCCGATGTCCTCTAGATGCTCACTCCAAAAGATCTCTGACTGTATTGAACTCCATTTAACAAATGTCTCATTTGAGACACAGAAGTTTGGGCGATACTGATTTTACTTTAGGGTAAGGGTTAGGACATCTATCAAAATCATTTTCTTTCAGTTCACCAACTTATTAATCGACTAATCATTTCAGCTTCACTTGATATGTAGGCTGCTGGTGGTGATTTTGACAATCCTTGCTTGGTAGGAAGATGACATGAGCCAAGACAGGCTGTATACACTGCACAGATACACTATTCATGAATAGATAAATATAAAACCACTTCTGTATGTAATGTATTTTTACTGCCATACAGCACAGAACACAATACTGTTTATACAGTACCAATGTGACCTGCATACTCTGTAGAAGTTGTTTTATTTCCATACCTGGACAAAACAGCTGTATGTTTATGTTTGTTTGTCTTTGCTCTCTGTGTTTAGCTCCATGTGTATATTTGAATCTTCCTGCATGTTTGTTGTAAGGATATATAAAGAGCTACTAGCAACACAAGTCGAATTCTTTGTATGTGTCAACATACTTGGCCAGTATATGACTCCGATGTTTTTGGGGATGTGTTTCCTTCACTGACAGTCGTCTCGGCCAATCAGAGTGGCCGTCACTCAACCCACTCTACTGGTCTACCCTTCTCAGGCTTCCTCCCCTTTAATCAAATGTGGATTTTCTGGCTCCAGTCGTTTATAACAATAGCAGTAGCAGTAAACTCAAATCCAGGCTTGAAAACATCCCTTCAGAAATGTGTGGTTGATGTCACGGACACGACAGACATGTCCTTTAAAACTTGAAACCATGAATCTTAAGAGCATATAAAATTCACCCTCATGGACCTCATTCTGGATCCTATATCTATATTTTGTGTTTGTTTTTTTTGTTCTTCATCTCTTTGCACATAATTCTATGATACTGTATGATTTTCCTCCTTAAATATGCTGTAAGGTACTTCTATTAACCTGAAAATTAATGACATATGTTCAATAACTTGCATTTCGTCAATACTGAGAGAATCAGAGAATATCTTGAACTGGTTTGATTATAAATGTACCTTTAAATGTCAAGTGGAGAAACAGGGACAGAAGCTTTTATTGTTTTGTACAGAATCAGCTGAGAAAGTTGACTAAAACTGACTTCAGATAATTATAATACACCACACCATACATATCACCACATGTAAATGTTAAGTACAAGTACATTTAAGGTACTGTACAGTACAGTGTTTCCATTTTATGCAATGTTATATTTCCACTGGACTACATCTACATCGAGTAAAATATTGTACCTTTTGCTTCACTGCATCTGTCTAGTAGTTTGTTTTCAGATTGCAAGTTTTCATTCCTCCTCATACCCAATGAAAACCATGAATTTTTGGTGACTTCGAATGTGAATGTTTTTGATAAAATGAAGGATTACTTTTTGAGCTGGGGAAATTCTCCAAGCTCTTGGAAAGTATTTCAAAATAAACCTTGGATTAGCATTGTCAGCGCTGCATTGTCATAAAGATGAAAACAGGACTGTCTCTCATCAGACGCGTGACGACGATGCACTGTAGATTAAACTACAGAGCAGTATAGAAAGTGTGCTTTTCCTTTAGTAACATTTTGAACGTAGGACTTATACTTGCACTGAAGTATTTTTACTTCACTTTACTGGTCTGACTACTTTACCACAGCACACATATTCTGCATACATAAATATCCTCAGGGATCCACAAACTGATACTGCACTACTTCACTTAACACTTCTATACACATACATGTATTTATATTTTTCGTTTTTTTTCTGGAATGCTTGTGCTGCATATTTCACTACATGTCTGTACCTATTTTCATATCTTGTGTTTGCCTCACTCACACTGACTGTTGCATCATTCATTCTTTTTGTTTGGCATAGTGGAGACACCCAATTTCGCTCCTTTATGCACCGACTGTGTACAGATAGAAGATAATAAAATCTCTTCTGTGTCTCATCTTATCCTGTCTTAAAGGGCTGGAACACATTTTCCACCACTGTGCAAATGTTACCTTTGAATGTCAGTTGAGCTTTTAACTCATTTGATTGTAAACTGATTTGGTAAGAACTGCTTTCATTGTTAATGTTGTAGTTACATGGACAAGTTTCATCTTGAACCTAACTGCGGCAGTCCACTTATTTTATCTCATGGTGTTGACTGCAGTGATGGAGAAGAGCACTGCATGTTCAGCTAACCTGCCGTGTCTAAACAGAAGTTAAACAAAAGATAAAAATCAATAAAATATATTGTGCAGTCCTCGATGGAACTTCAGCCCCTAAAAGGCAAAAAGCTCTGCGTATTCTTTCCCGTGAAATATAAACTACATGACCTTTTGCATTCTGTAGCATCGTGCACTCTGCTACCCGCTGTTTTAGGATGATTTTAGGTTTTAGTGTGGTAAGAATCAGGTATCAGGTCCCCGCTGGTCCAGTTTTCAACAAAAGCCTCTTGAAAACTGCAGAAGCCTGAAAAGCATCTTAAGAACAGCAGTTAATGGACTCTTGTGAAGACAGATTGGTGAGAATTTTTATGTGCTGAGTGATATCAGTGGCGTCATTAACAGGAATATGGAGTGAATTAGGCCGGCGTTTGAAAATACACAAAGGGTCTGCAGAAGGACACGGCTTATGTCAACAGCGGCTTGTGTTTCTTCTCTCCACTCCCCCTCATGTCGCCCTGCGCTGACATCAAACAGATCTCCGCAGCACAGTTTGGAAAAAGCTCGATGCTGGTAATAATTATTTTCTCTCCGCTATCTTCTTAAATAAGTTCATTAAAGCACTTAGTTTCAGGAGCTTAGTTTGTTTTTCTACGGATTAGACCTGCAGAAGAGATTTGGCAGCATTCAGAGAATAATCTTGGAGGAGGACATATAAAATCTTTTAGTCGAGAACGCAGTGAAAATAGGAAAATTGAGGGGCTTGTGAGCAGAGTAATCTGCAAAAGCCCTGGAGCACTGGTGAGAGAAACAGCAGCGGAAAGACGCAGGAAGACCAATATAGACAGAAATTGGAGGATGTGTTTTCTGGTCAGGAACCCATTGCTAAAATTAGCGAGGATGTAAATTCCTCAGCGTTGCCGGTTTTTGAATCCGCGTATGACACTGAGAGCTGCCAGGAGAGCATAAAACAAAAAAAGATGGAAGGGCGGTGGTATAGGGAGAGGTCATACATGAACATTGCCATGGTAATGTTTTCCTTTTTTCTTATTTCTTTTCAAATTGACCTTCGCCCTGAGAACAAAGACATCTAACAGGCCACAAGAAGGAGGGGAAAAGCTCTGAAAGCGAAAGCCGCGGCCCCTACGCACAACAGTCCACGGGGGGAGGCTCGGGCCCTGGACGCCAAGCCTTCAACACAATCACCACACATGCTATTGTGGCCTGCAGTAAAGCCCTGGTATGGCTCAAATCTCCAGCTAACCCCCTCCACCCCCACCCACACCACCAGGCCTCACTCTCCCCCAGCTCTTTCTCTGTCTCTCCATGCATCCCTGTCATTTACAGTCCTAATGACAAGACACAAACTTCCACACATTCAACCCCCACAGAGCGAGGATAATCACATTATAGCTGACGACAGGCACATAAACCAAACAGCAGTCAGTTTGGAAGCACTCAGACGTGGATTTGCATAAATGCAAACAGTACAGTCAGCAGCTCAACGGTATGGTTCTGCTCCTCTTTTTCCACCGTGGATGGAAGGGAGAGAAAAAAAAATCACACACTGAGGGAATGGATGGACGGAGATGGAAAATAGTAAAAGGCTTTCTCAGTTTACAGTCGCCACACAAAGCTAGGACTATTTCTAGGCATCCCATTGGTTTGAGAGAGGTAACACACAGCCAGCTGGAAGTCAAGGACAAAGGCTCATGAGGGATTTAGTGTCAGATCCAAGTTCCCATGCTCCGTCTTGCCGCCACTGCCTGCTACTTCTCTGTTGACTCGCAGATTAATTCAATAACTAAATATTGACATTCTTCTATTTTAGTGTGTGGCTCTTATCTTAGGAATGCATTTAAGGCTTTGTCACTTGTATCAATCAACCAAAGCTGATAATTTTTAAAATGGAAGGCGCCAGGGACTTCCCTGCCACTGCAAGGTCATGGTGAGTGAGATAAGGCTTCTTGAATCCATCAAGGTGAAGCACAAAGTCAGTATGAGGAATGTTTGGCTGAATTCTCCGGCGTGAACATTTACATTTTATTGTATTTTATTTGCATTTTTGCAGGTCTTGCATTCTGAGAAGTGACCTGTTGCAACATGCCGCTAACGCAACATTAGACGCTGACATTTACACACTTTCACATTCCATTTACGCGCTCTCGTCCTGGCCCTATTTAGGCTGCATTCCATTCAGGGTCAGATATATGAAGCCCAAAAAAAATTCTGACCTTTGACCTCTGGTTTAATGTTGGGGAAAAAACTATGTAAATGTGGGTAATGAGAGAAGTGGGCGTTATATAAAGTTTATTTTGTGGTAAAGTTTATGGATCTGGGTCGGCCTGACTGCTGTCATACAGACCAGTGGAAATCCACGAGATTTAAAGGATAATTCCAGTTTATTACAAGTTGGGTTTTATTTGTGTCGCTTTTTACTACCAAGTTAAATTATGAAAGATGTAAGAATGTAATAAAACGCCACAGAAATACATTTTAAATATGCTTGTTGTAAAACGCTCCTTGTGCAGCAGCATATGTCACATTTTGTAACCTAACCCAATGAACATAAAATATTCACTGCAAGTGTAGTTTAACATCCCAAAGTCACATGTTTTACTATTTACCACAATGCAAGTGTTTGGATAGATTTGTGGTCGTGCAATGCTGAGAAAAGCCATGTGAAACACATTAAATATTAAATTAAAGACACACTATATAGCGAGGTGTTTGATGAAAAAAAATCCTGTCCATACTACGCAGAAATACATTGCGTGTATTTTTCATACATGTATTTTAGCAGGAAGGCAGACTTTTTGTCATCCGACTTGTACTGAAATGTAACAGAAGAGTTCATGGGAGAAGAAAATGTGGTGTCACATGACAGGTCATTTCCCAAGGCAAGAGTAATCAAATGGCAGCCCACAGTGAAATCTCTATCTAATACATACAAACATGAGGGCCAAACTCAAGTTTTCTCTTATCTCACTGTTAATAACTTTTTGATTTGATTAGAGAATATAAATCTAATAAAATCCTCTCAGTACTTTCTGACAGAGAAATGCTAATGTGTGTTTTGTACAGTGTGTGTGTGTGTGTGTGTGGGTGCACATGTTTATGTCTGGACATCAGTCCCCCCTCCCCCCTGCAAGTAATGAAGCACTCACATGTTTATTATAGGTTCCAACTCTGGCATTAAACCATCCAGCAGCATTATAAGGATATCCAGGTGGAAGTATAAACATCCTGGCACCGTTTAAAACAAATAAAGAAATTCCTCGGCTCTGTTTGGTGTCAATCACACAGCAGGCTTTTCCAAATTCAATTTAAGACTTTATTGCTCCACAAATGCAAGGAAGGAAATCTTCAGGAATTCAGGAACAGAAGAGGAACAGTAGAGCTTTTTTTTTTATTATTTTTGAGAATGAGAGAACAACCTTCAATTATAATCCCAGCTCAGTGTTTATCAGTATAAATAAATAAAAGTAAAAAATAAATAGGCTATTAAATACAGTATAAAACAACAGGCAAAAAGAAAGGGGTTTGCTCTTTGATGGAGGAACTCACAAAATGGTTGTAAAGGTGGTAAGAGTGAAAGGCAAAGTGAAAAAGAATCAGGTAAAGGGTGAATTTATACAAAATGTACTTAAATGGAATTGCAACCAGTAAATCAGGGAAATAACAACAAGGAATCCCTTTTCCAAAGATGGATCTATCAGCTACAATAGAATCAAAGATACATTTTACAATACAGTGAAAATTCAAGTAAAGGAAGGTGTGCATCAGTAACACAATTGCAGTCATCAATTAAGAGCACTGGGGAACCTGTCTGCTATACACTTCGCACTACACTGGAGAGCCGCTTCATTAAAACAGGCAGAAGCCTCCCTCCACTGTTCCACAAACAGGCACTTTAAAATGTCTTTGAATGTCTAGAATGAGTCGGCCACTTAAATTGTCAAAGCATGTCATTTCATCCCGTCGACATGTTCACTCAAACCAACAGAAATATGAATATTTGTATAGCTTCTACAAAACTAAATGAGACATTGAAATTGCAAACCAAACTATTATTAAGTATGAAATCATCTCAACCACAACATCATCATTAAATCTTTTTTGCTTTTTTTTCAGGGCATTTTTAGGGAACTTCATCCTCTTCCTCTTCATTACTGACGTGCTACAAACAGATGAATTGCATCCTAATCCATTTCATTCACACAGTTTCTCACTTCGATACCCTTTCTTTTTGTTCAGGAATTTGTGTGTAATAGCCCTTTACTTGCAATTCTGAGGCAAACCAAGAGAATCAGATTCTTGATCCAAGTGCTACATTTTAAGTTTGAATCCCAATGTTTTTGGTAACTGCCCAAACACGAAGAGACAAAAGCAAAAAAGTTCTGTACAGAGTACCTTATATTTATCCTCTTTTTTTTCATATAACATCATGTATATGATAATAGCTTAATTTCGGAGCCAACGCCGATCACCATCTGTGTTTTCACACCTAAGAAACGCCATCTCTCTTTAACTTTGGGCCAGCTCACGCTCATTTCAGCCCACGTGACACGTCTGTCCTCATTGGTTTAACAGGGAGTGGACCAAAGTGCCAATTAAAGGGAGACGCCATAATATCAGCACCAACCAACCACAACCTGAGCCATGGCTGGACTCCACTGCTCACATACTATTACACTTACTGTGCTTCCTTTGTTTGTTTGATACTGGATGCAACAAGTTTAGGCTGCAATTCTGAAGCCGTTCCCAGAAACGGCTTGATTGTTGATTTTTATGAAGCAGGAATGCGAAATGAAGGAAAAAAAAAATAAACGCATGAGCAATGAATTGTATCTATACAGAAGACATGGATAATAAAAATAGATATCTAAATATACAGAGTCTACTTGATACAGCTATTGTTGTATATTTGCTCGATTCCCGTGTGGATAAGATGAAGAAATCAGAAAAAAATGTACAGTAAGTCAGTCTGATTCAGTTGGCCTCAAAGGATGGCACAGTTTTCTTGGTCCTGCCGATCCAAAGCCGTCCCTGCAGTTTCGCTCCAGCTCAGCTTAGAGTTCAAAGGGCTGCCTGCTTCAGTGCACGAATTTAATTCCCTTCGTTGTCATGATCACACTGCAAACACACTGAGGGTACTGGTCTGGTCCTTTAAACCCAAGATACTGTAGGCGATTCTTTTCAAATGGCCAGGCAGCCTCACCCCGATGTTCTTTATATCCCTGAAAGAGAGAGACATGACAGAATATAAGACGAGCTGCACATGGCTTTACACTTTTGGCTTCATTCCAACACTCTTCACGCACATCCTTCCTGCCTCTCAAGCCTTCTGGTAATCACTCATCAAATGTGACAAAATGCCAGCTGACTCTTGTTTGACTGCTGAACCAGTAAGGTGGGGTGTGTTCCAAGTCAGAAATCTGCAGAGGTTTCAATCTGTGTTGACATTTAGGGAAAATACTGGGGGTTCACTCATCGGGAGCACATGATACAAACCTGCAAAAGCCCTGCAACACAGCAGTCTGAAGTCAAAGCCTTAATTACAGCCTTAATTACTTAACGAGGATTCTCCCTGTTGACCATGAATCACTTGTCTGGCAAGCAGAGGGTGGGTTGTAAATAACTGCTGGTTTTCCAAGAGTGCTACCAGATGCCCTGAGATGGAAACATGGGGCCATGAAATCACACCATTCTCTATGACAAATACTTCAAAAGAGTTTGTCGTCTGCTTTACAGTCTGCACATCTTCCCAAATCATGAGCTGAGACCAACTAAGATACGTATACCATGGCAGAGGAAAGAGGAGGGGGTTCCTTTTGGCTGGTCATGCGGTTAGGAAAAGCTCTGGCCCTCGTTATTTCCCCAAAACAGCCTTACATTATGTGCTTCACTAAGACTTTTTTTTCCCCAAAAGGTTGAGCCAATTTCATTAAATTGCCTCCTTAGCACCCCTACACATCTGAGAAGATCCAATTGCCGTAAACTAGCCTGTGAGAAGTTCAGGGGGTGCATTGTGAGCGCACCTCCTCAATCTTTCTAAAAGTACAAATGTGCCGACTGCGGGGCTTTAAACCTCGTCCATCTATTTCAGTTGCTTAATCTCATCTAGTCGCTCCCACTCCACAGACTATTCTCTCATCTTTCCTCCCTCCTTTAATGTCAAAGAAGCCACAAAAGGCCTTTGCCCTTAACAGGCAAAACTGGTGGTTTTTGGGGGCTCGAGCAAAAGTGCGGCCTAGGGCAGCTAGTGTGTGTGGGTGAAGGGAGGGATGAGAGAAAGAATGGAGAGAGGGAAGAAGAATAAGGACTGCAGCGACCACAAGCCACCACCACCAGCCTACCACAAATGAGCCCACTCCTTCTCCTTCCCTCCATTATTTTTTCCATCTCAAACATTTCTCAAGTTGTAACTGAGGTCGGAGATTATATTGTGCGCAAACTATTCTTCTGGCCGTTAAAACATTTTAAGGAAAACAAATGCATAAACTGCTAGCAGGAAGTTCGTAACAGACTTCTCAGGAGAAAAAACATCCTTGTGCAATATGTTGGCTTTAAATCACGGCATAATCTGAGGACAGAATGTTCCTCTTCTTTGGCAGACTTAACAAGTCAATAAATAAACAGACCTAGACGCATTACGTGAAACCATGTCCCACTTACTCGTTCTTCATCTGCAGGACTTGGTCCATGTTGACGACCCCAGCGCAGGTGAAGTTTTCACTGTACTGACTCATCTTGATGGATTCCAGCCACTCGGATACCGACCTGAAGGGGGAACCGTCCGAGCCACTGGTGCTGGGCAGACGTATGGATACGCTGCAAGCAAAGAAACGTAGATCTAAATGATAATGATAATCAGCAGGCTTTCCCACAACAAAGGTGGATGACTGAAGACTGTAATTACGGTGCAGGAAGTTAGTGATAAAAACCAGTTGGAGCAGTCAGGGCGAGAACTGATTAAGATATGAGCACGACAGCCTTTTGTCCTTTCTCACTGTTTCTAGCTTTAATGCTCGCTTACAAAAGAGAAACTATGCATTCATGCACATACAGCAGAGCTTCAGTAATCCACTGCGAGGAGTGTTCACACATTTTTTTCATTAGCCTGGCAGGCAAGGTGTCAAGATGTCCTTTTAATGGTTTAAGTTGAACATCTTAAAGCCATTCTCTTTTCCTCCCGAAAGTACCCTAAACACACACAGCCCGGTTTTGACTTAAGGTAGATGTGCAGCTGCTGCCAGTTTTTAACAGCTTTGAAGCAGGTCTGGATCAGATCTCAAGAGAGCTTCAAGTGGGTCAAGACAACCCCGAATCATGTCCTGTCAAATAAGAAATGTCCAAGTCCTGTCCTAAGCCAGCCCAGACAAGTGTGTGTCAAAGACTCAAGTCTTATTTAGCTTATATTGCTCCAAGATGTTTACATGAAGACACAAGACTACTTCTTCAGTCTTTAGATCATAAAGTCAGGTCTCAAAGCAGTCAGGTCTCAAGTCTTCATTTTTGTGACTAAAGTCAGAACGTGGCCACTATTCAAAAATAATGTTGTTTTTTTTAGGATAACAGAGCTCTTTCTAAAGAGAAGTTAAGTGCATAATTTTAGGGTTTTATGCTGCATAAATAGATAACATCAGCCAGCAGGGAAAATGAAAGAGTGCAAAAGGAGTCATGGAGGAGACATGAGTGACACTAAAAGTGGAATGTCTATTGCGAAACCTTTGATTACAGAGCTGTTTCCAAGAACTTGTCGCTGATAGTGGCAGGTACTGAAGATCTTGATCTTGATGAATTTCAAGATCTTTGTCTGGTATGTCGATAAATCTTACCGTGGGTCAAAATCTGCAATGGTCTTCAGGGAGTCCGGGCTCCGCAGCAACTTATCCAACAGGTTAACAATGTCTCCAAAGCGCGGCCGCTTGGAACGATCCTGAAGCCAGCACTGCAACATCAGCTGGTAAACGGCTGAGGGACAGTCCATCGGCGCCGGTAGCCTGAAAGCCTCGTTGATAGCCTTCATCACCTGAAGGAAGTTTTCAATTGACGAATCAGATTTAGATTGGATAAAAACCTCAGAGAAAAGTACAATCTGTGAACTTGCTGCGATCACTGAAACTTACCTCATGGTTACTCATGTCCCAGTAAGGCCTTTCACCAAAGGCCATGACCTCCCACATCACGATGCCAAAACTCCACACATCGCTAGCTGAGGTGAACTTCCTATATGCTATTGCCTCCGGAGCTGTCCAGCGAATGGGGATCTTACCTCCCTGTTTAAGAAATAAAAACTTCAAATTAGAGAGAGAACAAACAACAAACAAAAAAAGCTCTCAAGAATCTTATAAAATAATCTTCTGCTACACCATCATGCTGTAAATCTTTTTTAAGCCATATCTACTTACACTTGTGGTGTACGTCCCCTCAGGATCGTCTTCCAGCACCCGGGACAAGCCAAAGTCTGACACTTTACACTCCAAGGTGTTGTTGACAAGGATGTTGCGGGCTGCTAGATCACGGTGGACGTAACTCATGTCAGAGAGATACTTCATGCCTGCAGCGATGCCACGCAGCATGCCAACCAGCTGGAAGGAGGCAAATTCGCCATCATGGTCCTTATGGGAGAAAACAAGAACAAACAACAGAAGAACATTTTAGTTCTGTGGCCAAAACAAGAAAAAACAGACAAGATAGTAGAGAATTTGTTAGTAATTGCCAGCCAGTACAATAGTTTGTGGTAGGCTTACCCTAAGGTACCTGTCCAGTGCTCCATTCTCCATGTATTCAGTCACGATCATGGCATGTTTGACTGCACACACAAAAGATCAAATTATGTTGATGAAGTGAAACACCAAAACAGGCAAAAAAACAGAGAGAGAGAGAAAAGTAACCAAAAAAGGCACCAAAACTCACAGAAGTCCTTACATTTGGTCACCACCCCCTCCAGCCGAATGATGTTCTGGTGGGAGAACTGGCCCATGATGGAGGCCTCGCTTAGAAAGTCCTGCCTCTGTTTCTCCGTGTAGCCTGGCTTCAGCGTCTTGATAGCCACTGCCACCTCTTTCCTGCCCGGCACCTTCAGAATACCACGGTACACCTCACCAAACTCCCCTACAGGAAATCCAGAGACAAGTTAATTTAGAAAAATGATATTGTATCACTTTGATTCGTATTCTCTGGTTTCTAGCTGCAGGGAGCTTGATGTGCAACAGAGCGAAAATAAGGAAGTCTCTGCTGCTGTTTTGCCTGAGGCTCTCTCGCAGAGGTGTGTTCTGGCTGGGTGTTGAGAGAAAGCCTATGTTGTATAACTGGTGGATGGCCTGTGGTGTTGAAGCATGGGAATCAGCTGTCACATGAGGAGAAAAGGGTTGGGACGGGGGGTGGGGGGGGCGTGTGTGGGGGGGTACGGCCGTGAGAACTGAGGAGGGGGGTGTACGTTGAAAAAAGTCTGTCAGTTCAAAGGGTAAAGGTGGTCACACTTGAATAAACGTATCATGAATGAAAGATCTGGGCAGGGCCTGCAGAAGGTGCTCTGATATCTTTCCAAAATACTGATTCAGCAACACTTTCTTTGTGTAACTGCTCATGTCAACTTGAGCCAAAATATTGAGATCCCAGCGCCAGCAGTTGCCACACAACAAAATGTCTCAACTTGTTGTGTGAGAACTCAGCCAGATAGATGTTAATCTCACTAAAGTAACCACTGTCAGTCAGCCTGTTAAGCTGTGGAAAATGCACAATATAAACATCGAATTTGGGGATTGGGAAAATCTTTCAACATCTCTGTGTTAAGCCCCACAGCAGATTGTCTCAACAGAGCTGTCACTCACCAGCTCCAATGACTTTTTGTTTGGTTATGTGGCTGGGGTGGATTTCAGTGGCGAACTTCAGGACGGCTGTGTTGGGGTCCTCGTATGTGTGTGGATCCACGTAGGTTTTCAGAGGCTTCAGTTGCTCTGTGAGACAAAGAACGAAAATGGTTGTCATTATTAATAAAATAATAATTGAATGAAGTGAAATAAAGACGTGAAAGAGTTTTTTTGTCTACCTGAGCTGGAGAAGTAGGTGTCCTCTGCTCCTTGCCTGGTGTGAGAGTTTCTTTTCCTGAACAAAAAGAAAAAAAGCCCGTCTGCAAATTAATATCCCACTTTCAAAGAACAAATGTACTTTTGTCTTTATATCATTTGCCTGCTTTAATATCAATAGCACATAGCAACCTTTGTAACCATTTTTCAAGACGTTCTAAAGCTTTCAAAAGGACACCGACACTGGTGCAATGCGTCCATTCAAACAGAAGAAGCCTTTTGATAAAGGCTGACGAAAGACTGTGTTTGCCGAGCCGATTTAAAGACTCAAAGACAGACAAGCAGGCGGGAGGTAGGTGGACAGACGGGCTACAGTCTGCTACAGTACAGGACCAGGTCACCTTTACAAAGTGCCTGCGGCCTGGTACAGAGGGAACCAAGCGCCTCTTATCACCAACAATGTACCACCCCGGACTAATTTCCTTTCAAAGGACCCAACACTCACTAGAATATAACCATTGAGCAGTGACAAGGCACATTCAATGTAAATTCTTCCCTAGTGAGTGCTGGGACACAGATCCAGATAAAGAGAAAGAGAAAGTTGGCTAAAGGAAGAGAAAAGGAGAGAGGTGAGGAGAGAGTGAATGCAAAGGGCATTTGGAGGCCCCACAAAGGAAGGGCAAAAGAATGAGAGAGGAAGCCACTGAAGGAGGGTGCATTCTGACTGATTAACGGGACAGAGAGACAGACAGACAGACAGACGGACCGAGGGGGGCAGTTACTAACCGTCTGCGTACAAACAGGACCAAGGCCACTATGAACAACATGGTCGCTCCTCCAACCACTGCAATGATGATTGCCGTGCTGTTTGATTGTTCTGAAATAGGCAAGTAAAGAAAAAACAGAAACACACATCAGAGACATCCAATTATTAAACAAAGCAGGTGAAACTTCTTTTTTACGGCGGTTCTCCTCCGTACCTCCGAGCAAGGTCTCAAACTGTTCCTCCATGCTAGCCCCTCCAGGGCTACCATCGCTGCTGAAGGCCTGCACCCTGAACCGGTAGGCCGTGCCTGGATCTAGGTCATTGATCTGTGCAAAGTTCTTCTCCTGTTTGAGTACGATGAATGTAGTCACATCCAAGTTATCATCCTGGAAGACGGGGAGAAATTCATTACTGTGACGCCTGCATCCTTGCGCCCATGATGATGGTCAGATCAGTAACTCTTGAGTTTAAAATGAGGCCTGTTGATGTGCTATTTAAATTCAACAATTTCAATTACAGTTTTTGGAACATGCAAAGGGGTACATGTATAATAATACCTTACATTTCAACACATATCGTTAAAAAACACAAAAGTGGCGCACCTTCTTGCAGTAGGTGAGCTCATAACGGATGGGCCGGTGTTGGACCCGTGGTCGAGGGGATACATCCCAGGAAAGCGACAAGCTTGTGGAGGACCTGTCAACCAGTCGCATCGTGGTAATCTTTGGGGGATCTGAGAGAGAGGTAGAGTAATACTTCAGTATGTTTGGGATGTGAAAATATGGCTGCGCTGATAATCTGAGAGTTCATTTCGCTCTAACTTGCAGAGCTGTCGCTGGCTCACAGATAGCATCTGTCATTACTGCAGCAAAGATGGCATCACTGCACAGCCTCATATCAGCAGCACTCACCTGTGTAGAGCAGAGATGTAGTCAGAGCGCTGGTGGATGGTGGTTTATCCCGTGGTGCTAGCTCACTCATCAGCGACACGCCGCTATGTGCCTCCACGGTGAAGGTGTAGTTGAGGTGAGCGTCCAACTCGCTCACTGAAACCTTGGTGTCGGTCAGGCCCGTGTTGGCCGGCTCGTAACGAATTTTCTCTCCACAAGGCTGGCACGTGGTTCCCTCGCAGCGCTGGCATTCAATACTGTAGGTGATGTCGTTTCGACCTCCAGTGTCTTCGGGCGGGCTCCAGGTCAGGAGGAGTTTTCCTGCAGTGGTAGTGGTGGCCACAAGGTCTCGTGGGGCAGTAGGGAGACCTGATGAACACAGATTAGAAAACAATACAGGATGTTAGACAGAGACAGGGAGGGGAGATACACAAAGCAAAATGTCATTTCTGACATGACAGCAACAGTATAAAGCGAATACTTCATACTAGTTTATATATACTTTATACTAGTTTATAGATTCTTGAAACTGCATCTTGAGATACAAACTCACAGCTCCAGTATGAGATCAGAAACCACAGTGCTTTGTACTAATATGTGCAGGGGAAACAAGTTTAATTAGAAAATACAAATGCACATCCTGTATTCCACACTTGGAAAGACACACATGCAAAAGGAATTACCTGGCAGCTAACTGGCAGATAATATTTCCGAACTTTTTTCTCATTAGAGATCAAGGGGACTTGTTACCTGAGCAGGGTCCTGTGGGGGGGTCCGCTGGAGCCCGGTAGAAGCCATGCATGCAGGGACAAAATAAAGTTCCAGAGTCCTGCCTCTGGGTGTTGGCAGGACACGGCTCACACTTGTCACCGGATGTTGCTGCTTTGAAGAAGCCAGCCTGACATTCTGCAAACACAAGAAAACATTTGCATTAGCAGGTGAACAAGGACAATAGTGACTTCAGGCAACATCATATATGACACAGTGCTAAGCCAGTTCCTCTAGATCCCGCAAGGCTGTTTGAAAGATGTGAACTTTTCACCCTGCATGCAACACAGCAAGGTGGAGTGGACATGTTATTATGTCAAGGCTAAAGGTCACATTTGGACGGGTGACAGAGATATGGGAGGGAAAACAGAGGCAAGGCTCAGCACAGTGTTGACTCTACTCATTAAAACACTGTCCGATCCAGCTGAGACGTTGCTCACACGGGCCCAACCCTGAAACGAGAACGCAGATTCCCTGCCTAGCCGGCACTCCTACTCATTATTGCTTCAACCCCCCACTGATGCTGCTTTCTTACTGTCTCTCTCTCTCAACAAACGCAACCAGTCATGCCACATTCCAAGACAGCAAGTCAGTCAGCGAAAAAACACAGCGAAAATCAGGAAGGAGCCAAGAAATAAAGGAGAACCAGCCCAAAGCAGCGCATCCGTTTGCACTCAACAGGCTATTATATCTTTTCTGTTAGACTCCCACATGCAGACTTTTGAAACTGTATCGCCTAGATAAGATGACACATAATTTCACACGTCCAACCCGAGAATAAAGAAGCGCAGGTAGAGAATCCAGCTGTGCGTAGCAGTCGTGAAATATGAACTTAATATGGTGTGAAATTTCGGAGGGAGCGCGCCATAAAGGAGAGTGAAAATGAGACGCCCCCCCCCTTTAACTCTGCGAGAGCATTCCGACGGCTGCTGTTCATGCCCTCACACCGTCGCGCATTCATCTACACACACACGCTCGTGTATGCACTACACACACACACCCACACCCATATGTATGCACAAAATACACGTACATGTATGCAAAAGCACACCCGTGCACACATGAGTAAATTTGACATCAGAAGAGGGATTATATCCGCTGCCTGTCACCTGTTCATGTCCTTCTGCCAAGTCAATTCAGCAGCACATAGCAACACATACACGCACACACACACACACACACACACATATATATATATATATATAAACATACACACACATTTCCTTCCTTCCTTCAAAGTCGTTTGCCTGGAGCATCTAAATAGCTCATGACAGATGTCATAAGATGTTGACAATGCAAATGAGAGCCAGAAGACAGAAGAGAAACACGTAAGAGAGAAAAGAAAGAAAGAATGGAGATGAAGAAGAGTCTGGCAGACAAGATAGAAAGAGGACATGATAGCCGGTTGAAATGAAGCATGTGCGAGAGAGTGAAGTTCACGCCAGCGACCCGGGCGCAGCAATGAAACATTAAGTCAAATGCAAACACGCAAATTCCAATAGGGGCGAGTTGAAAAGCAGAGCCAAGGACAAAGACAATATCAGATTCACTCAGAGATACTGTCTCTGTCTATGGCTGCCTTTCGCTGCGGTTCACTTGAGTGTAGTTCCCTTTGGAAGCCAAAAGTGACCACACACAAGACGGAAAGCACACGGCTCCCGCTCCATTTAAGTCATATCAAGGGGATTTACTCGATTGACCATGAGCTTCACTTCGGCTCCATTCAGCTTTTTCTACTGCGGTTCACCGAGATGCGGCAGAGCTGCTGTGAAGAGGTGTGCATTAAATGAAGAGCATGACAACAGTGGTGGAAAGAATCATACTCAGCACGAAAAGAATTTGTAAGTTTGTCCAATAGGCTTGCACGTTACTCAATCCTCCCCTCAAAACAGCATCTCCTCTCTGTCTTGGCCAGCTGTTTCACCAAGAGCCACTGCTACTCATTAACGCGAATGAGGCAGAGGTTGGGCGAGGCAGAGGAGAGGTGCTATGGAGGAACAGAAGGTTCAAGAAAGAAAGAGAGGAATACTGTATCCTGCTGAGGGCTGAAGAAAAGGGGGGAGAAAGAAAAGAGACAGGCCAGGGCAAACTCTTCCATTGAGACGGGGGAACAGCTGCTGTCTCAAACCCCAATTCATACCCCTACCTCTCCTCCTCGTAATCCCCAAATTCTTTCCTCCCCTCCTTTCTCTCCTCCCAGTCCTCACTAAAAAGGCTCCCAGCTAACCCATTAACATTGCTATTCACCACTGACCAGCAGGCAAGGAGAATGCCATGCCATTCAAGTGCTGAAAGAAAAAAACATACACACACAAGCATTGCAGATGGGAATAGCCGAAATGCCACATGGCAACTGAATAGAGGAGGACTAGCCTCTTTTTGGCGCAACAGTGCAGGCTGCAATGCTTCGTGGTCAGGTCTGCGGAGATGATGGCCTTACACTGTGAGCCGCCTCTATAATCAAGATGCATTCCAGCGCACACCACCCAACAGGAGGCCTGTAGCAGAGCGCCCTCGCTGCAGCTTCAGTTTCAGCCTCTGTTTCTCTATTACAAAGGTGAAGGAGTTTGTGTATCTTTGCGCGTACGAGTCACAATGACTACATGATTCTCTGCTGAGGAATTTAACAAGAGGATTCCTCGACAAAAGAGCAAAGTCCGGTGAAAGGAAACCTCTTGGTTCCATGGAGAAAGGCGGAGGGGGGGGGGGGGATTGTTGCTGGACACAACAGGAAGCAGGAAGTGTGAGGCTGATGCAGCCTTCCTTCCTAGAGCAGCCAATCAAAGCATGGAAACACAGGGGAGCGTGGACAAATGAAGAACCAGCGCTACGACTACCACAGTCCACAGAATAATAACTGTAAAGGAAGCTGAAATGTGTTGACCCAACATGAACACGGGCACTAAAACCAAAGGGGGGTACCTAAGATCTACGTGTATACAAAGGTCTCGGAGCCTCTTCTGAGTTGAAACATCTGACAAACTTAAACTGACCAGTTTTTCCCTCCCATATTGCTACAGAGCAAAGAACTGTTTGTCATTTGAGAGGCCCCGCTTGCCTCAAGTGCCTCTGTGTTTGTTTATTGAGAGAGTGCAGGGGCCTGTTACATTCGGGGAGCCCGAGTGGCTCTGCAAGCCCCCAAGGGCCTCCTGGTTTGTCGGCAAAAGTTAAGATCGATGAGATGGTGACAGTGATGAATGCATGGTCGGATAGATGGATGAATGGGGTAACATGGTGGCTTGACAACAGCAATTGCCCTCAAGACTGAAGGAGTAAGTGGTAGGGGGGCCCTCCCCACAATCGAGTCCGGAGCTGGGCTTTAAAAAGGCAGAAAGGTCATGTCTGCCTCAGGGTAGTCGTGAGTTAAACCGTGTATGGCTTACAGGGAGTCAGTGGCCAACTAAAACAAACACATGCTCACAGTCAGAAGGAGGAGGCGGAGGAGAAGGGCGAAAGAGTTGCAGCAGGAGACGGTGGCTTGTCTCATGAGGAAGGAGGTTAAATCCAGAAGTACGGCCAGTGAACAAAAAAATCTTAGAAAAATAAATCCATAACAAATAAATCCAATGTTTAAATCTTTATCAGGGCCCCAAACATATCTGGAGCCAAGAGGCTCCTCGCTTTGTCTGTGCCCTCTTCTACTTCACCTCACCCCCTCGGCCCCCCCTCTTTTCATTCCAGAGTTAGTCAGATCCGTAATTGCAATATGTCATGTCATTTTGTTTGTATGCAGAGTGACAACATGTCATTAGCATTTTGGGGGAGTCGGGCTGTGGTAGAACAATGAGGGTCTCTGATGGGGGAGGTGAGCTGGTAACATGAGCCAGGGGTCACTGAGGTAGTGTAGGGGAGGGGGGAGCAGAGGGCAGTAAAGGTGTAGGGGCTGATGGAAGTGTGTGCATGTGTGTGTGGGGGGGGGCATTAGTCAAAAGGATTAGCTGACCAATGGAGCAGCTGTAAGGGCATTACATCTGTTTTACAATTGCACTCAGGCTTTCATCTGGGGTTGTTAACAAACACAATAAATTCCCCAATCCCCTTTCTCCTCTCTCGCCCTCTATCCACTCAGGCTCATCAGCAGGAGGAGGCATACAGGGAGTGAAAAGTAGAGTCACGGAGGCACAAAACATACTCCACATGTTCTAAAGTAAAGCAGACACACTGAGGAAACCAATCCTGGCTGACATAAAAGTCACAGCTTCCAGAGGCCCCAGTTGGACCACAGTCATGGTCATTTGGCCGCTTGTTCCTGGTCAAATCCAGACAGCCAGGTGGCAAACACAACACTTTTATTTTACTACACAATGCAGAGCCAACATGTCACACGCTGAATGCCGACAATCGTCTGCTTCCTGGTTTGGGGAAGGGGCCAAAATGGGACCAAATGCACCAATAAACAAAAAGACTTATCAGGCAGGACAACAAAATAGAAAGTGGCTGAGCGAGGCCGCTCAGTGTGGAGCGACAATAGAAAGCCCTGAGCCAACGGGTCGGAGAGTCACCGAGGGATTAGGTGACCTCCGGTTTCCGCTGTGGACTTGTCCTGTTAGCAGTGAAGGGTGGGTGGGTGGATAGTGTGCTGTGCTGGGGTAGAGTGGGGGAGTCACTGACTGACAAGGGGGAAGGAAAGTGCTGACCTCACACACGAGCAGTACAATACAATGTGCTTCACATTGCTTTGGACTCCCCCAACACAACACACACATGCACACGCAGCCTCCAGGCTCAGGAATGTCACCAAGAGGAAATATGTCCCAACTTCCCCACCACAACCAACACACACGAAAAAGCCAAGTGAGTGGCTGAGGCTCAGTTATTTGACTAATGACAGACATTTAGAGACTAAATTAGGAGACTGCATTTAAACTCAGTCTGTTGTTTGTTTGTTTTTGTATTTTTATTGTGAAACACTAAACAGTCAAATTTGCCTCAACTTTGGATAAACCAACACCAGGTTAAAACTGCACCAACCAATATTTTTTTATGTTTACAATAGATCAAATGACTATGTCTAAAGTTAAACATGTCGCTTGTAGAAATGAAGCCACGAAAAATTAGCAGTTTCCCAACTTCCCCTTAGCTCTTCTGACGTTTTCAGCCTCATTTCAGTCATTGTTTTAGTTTTCTGGTACACGGCTAGCTGCTAGCTGAACAAATGGAATCATCTAGCGAGCTCAAAAACAGCCCCAATGAATGCAAATGTTGCTTTGTGTCTCTCTGGATGACTAAATGAGCTAGCAGTACGTTTTACATTCTGCATGTGAACTTTATAAAGGGGACACGATCCGAAATATTGTGTCGGCAAGTAGGTCAAAACAGATAAATCAGTCAGTGCAACTTTAAACTATTTGTGCTGAGACAAAATGTCTGGCTGCCGTCACTTTTTTTAATCCGCCATTCTTGCGTTATGCTAACAAGAAGACCATCAGTGGGTTTGCGCTGACAGGTCGGCCGTCACTGCAAACAATCCAGCAAAAACAGTATGCCATTAATGTCAGTGCGTAGTGCATACAAATGGTAACATATCTGATAATAGTTGTAACCAAGTGCGCTCTATGTGTCCTGACACCTCAAAGGCTCAGCCATCACACTGATTAAACCACAAATGTGGGATTTGCTCTAATCCACATTAAAGAGTGGTAGAGGCCACCAGATCTCCTTTTTGCTACATTTCCTGTCATCTTGTTCGCTGTAATTGCCAGTGTTCTAGTCACTCCAAACGTGGCCCAACAAGACGGTGCATGACACCACTTGAAAGTCCCCCCATTATCTAACCAACTCCCTCAAGTTCAGCCCGTTGGGCAGACGTTACCTTGGCATGAGATCTGAAGAATCCACACAGTCAAAATAATCACGGTGGCTTTCAAGAGCCGAGGAAGAAAAAGAGAGGTTATATCCAGCCTGTGCATCTAAATGAGCAGCGGTGTCCGGTAAGTCTGGGACTTACAACTTCTTTTTTTTTTATTCTGAGACTAGCTACAGGGATCAAGAGCCAAGGATATTCGGTAGAGCAGAAAATTTCAATGTGGGGATTATCCTGCAGGATTGAGATGATTTCATTATGTGAAATCCACAGTAAGCCAACTAAATCAAAACCCTGAGACCCTGAGGTGTGGTGCTGTCTTTGTATACTCCACATCAGATAAGATGAAATTGCACAAGACTTTGGTCTTAAAAGGTTTGGGGCGATTATGATGAACCAGTTCGCTCCAGGTACGAGCAGACTATCGGCCATCAAACGCTTGATCTTAAGCTTTCTGTGAGATCTATTTCCAAGTGAACAATCGGCCTTCCAAATCCCAACTTCCATCGTAAAGTGCACAGACGAAAACAAACTGACAGCTAAAGTTTACATTTCACCTTCACTAAATGTTTTGGCCTTAACCACTATGTGAATAGGGCCAGTTGGCTTTTCTCTCCCTGTCCACTAAAAACTCTCCGATTGGCAGCATTGTTCAAATTTAGCCTGTATTTATCTTTACGAGTCAGTCGTGGACAAATGTATTTACCAGTGAGAAAGAATAGAGCCGTACACAGTCTAAATAGACTCATCAGTGCCGTGTGAAATGGGATGTTTAAACTCTATTGGTGTCATTTTCATGACCTGCATGCCGGCCAAAAATAACAGTCACTCTGTGATTTTACGGACAACAAAAACTTCTTGTTTGTCAGTTTGTTATACTTGGGACAGCTTGCGCAACAGTCTGCATCTCTTACGTAAATTGCAGTTTAAAACTGTAAAATGACGATGTGAGTCCTCAGATAAGAAACTATCAAATAAATCCAAGACTGGAGGTGGAAAATTGAGGCTAAAATAGAAAGACTCCTCTGGGACATGCAGGATGTGGGGAGAGAGATAGAGGACGGCAAAAGAGACTGCACAAAGGCAAAAAAGCATGCAGAACCAGTAGTTACTTCACTTAAAAAGCACAAACACACCCAAGTCAATTACTACCCATACAAATCACTCACCACAGCATAGAGTCACACAACTACAACTTAGTCACCAACTGTTTGTTACATCATCTGAGGATGAGTATAGAGACACAGACAGAGAGGAAAAGAGGGGGGAGAGAGAGAGAATAGTTTACTGGAACCTCTTTGGCGAGAGGAATAATAACTTTACTGGAACTCAGTGGACAGTTGTTCCACGCCATTTTCACCAAGACACCAAAACAGCCCTCAGCAGTCCAAATATTCCACATTGTGTATCTCTTTTAAAATACGGCCTTGTGGAAACTGTGATGTGGGATTAAACCTTATTTGTTGAGGCTTTAGAGCAACTGCCGAGGTGTGGACCTGGACGGTTCAACACAATCGGGAGGACCAGCCAGGGCAGCCCCATGGTCTTTTGTGGGGTGACACACGGTATGCTGTTCTATTGTGCCAGGGAGGATTATGGGTAAGGAAGGGCGTGATAGGGAACGGAGGAAAACTCCGACAGTGTCAACAATGAGTCACTAGTGGAAACCCGCAGCGCTGCTGTCGATTTAAAAGTCAACCACTTAATTGAAAAAAAAGTTAAGATTTTTTTTTCTTTTTGCCAGAATTTAAAAATAAGAAAGTTTATTTTTTCACTGTGGAGGCTGAAAGCACAACATGCTTATTTAAAGCAGGTGGCACTCAGTGAAGGCTGCCTCCAACATGTTTTTTGTTATAGTCACTAACTGAATATATTATTTTTTAACAAATTTCAGTCCTGGAAAATGACTATTTACATCTAAGTGTAGTTTTTAAACACTTAGATTTATAAGTTTGATACATTTGATTAGATTGTTAGTATCTCTATATCAACTCCACATTGATCAGTAAAATTATTAATAATATATATAGCAAATCTAAATCAAACTTTTTTACTATTTGTATTTTATTAGAATAAAATAATAATACAAATCTGTAGTGTCTACACTGGTAAAGCAGTAAGGAACAGTCTCATGGAAAAGAAAATAGACAAAAAAAAGTCTAAACAAAATAGTGATTAGTTTGACAAAGGCAGTTTTCATCAGGCCTTCATCAGCTTTGTGAGGATTGTGGTAATAAATATAAATCATGAGAGCAGCTTTCATTGTGCTTCTTCTATTTCCAATGTATTTTATAATTGACACTTATGTATTTTGAGAGCCAAAATAATTCTCTTTCATAGCCGTCTGCGATGCTTTCAGAGAAAACAAAAAGCCCGTTTTGTGCCCGACTACTGCTGACTGATATGATTTACAGCCAGCTAATAAAAGCTTTTACATTTGCTCCTCTAAACACTGTGGTAGGTTTCTGCGGCACAGGAAGTGATGCGTTTTATCTTTAGAGTTTGTTTGTCCAAAAGACGGACTCTGTAGTTAACATGAGCAATGACGGCCACCAAGAGAAGAGCCCCACACGCCACCTCCAGAAACCTCAAAAGGGAGTTTAGGAAGGGAAAAAAAAGATCCTAGAAACACAGTTTGACGGACGAGTGATCTCTAAGCCAAAAACACCACAGCGGTAAGAGCTGATGAGGAGACGGAGACAAAAAACAGATAGAGTCACTTCTACTTTTAACAGGTCCCACAGGGCCGAGGAGTCATAAAACTGAGTGAACACATCACTGAACATGGAAACTTTCAACCTAAGTAAGAAAAAACACCACAATTGAAGTTTTGTGGTTTCTCCCCGTACAGCATGCAGTGCAGGAAAGAAGTGGGGAGAATGATTAACTGTGTGTCTGTATGAGATTCCACTTAAAGCCCATCGAACCATTCATCTTGGCCCTGCGCTGCAACCCTGTGATTCATTTCCACCTTCATCTATAACTGCCCTCATGCGTCTTCCGACCTCTCATTTGGCTTCATCTGGTGTTTTTTTTTGGAGCTCTTCTTTGTTTGGTCATTTTAATGTGAGGGCTTGACCCGGAGCTGCACCCCCCCCCCCCCACCTCCCCACCCCCCCCATTACACCCCTGGGAATTCCTCAGGTCTGGAGTAATGTTGGGAGAGGCTCCTCCTCAGCAAACTGATCAGGAATGTACCAACCAACGGGGAAGAGGAGGCGGAGGTGGAGGTGGAGGTGGGCTCCTCCGGCCTCACAGGGGAAACACAGCGCTTCATTGTTCTCCTACCTTTGCATTCCATTCCTCACCTCTCTCTGTTTTAAAATCACACCCCTCCACTAAACACAACCTCTCCATCGCTTTTGTATAACTTCTCTTTCATTC
The DNA here is from genome assembly GCA_023373845.1 of Nibea coibor. Lineage (NCBI taxonomy): Eukaryota > Metazoa > Chordata > Actinopteri > Sciaenidae > Nibea > Nibea coibor. Next base: position 7,361,952 of record CM041717.1, read on the forward strand.
CTTCCTGTCCTCTCCTCCTCCGCCTCCTCCCTAATCATCTTACCTGGCACTTTCTCGCAGCTAAAAATGATGTACTGACAGAAAGCTTCATCGCCATTATCGGTCTGTTGCCAATGGGAGGGAAACTAAGTGGGACACCAAATCTATTATAGTCAGGCTGCATGTGGATTTACAACTGCTGTCCAAGGTGTGTGTTCCTTAGAGTGATTAAGGGTATTCATACGTGTGTGTGCGTTTCAGGTCATGCATGAGTGTGTGCGTATGTGTACAAACGGGAGTTCCAGAAAAAGTAGTGAAGGGAGGAGGAGGAGGAGGAGGAGGAGGAGGAGGAGGAGTATTTGTGGCAGATTGGAGTCTTTAGGTGTTCTGTCATAGAACAGATCTCAACAGGCCCTTGCATGCCAGCTTGTGTTGTATATTCACATACGCCGCTGGAGACACACAATACACCCCAACTGAACTGAGCCTCAGCTCAGTTAATGCATGAAAACAGAGGAGGAGAGATGGGTGCAGAGACAGACAGGGGAACATGTAGTCGGCATGCCCATTCTCAAGAGGAGGGCCTCTGTTTTCTCTGATGCTTGAGATGAACAAAGTCAGTGAGGCTCAGAAACTTCCTCCCCCGCCCCCCCCACCACCCTTGAAGATGCTAATCCATCACAGTACAGTAGCTCCTTGCTTCTTTGATCACATCCAGTCTCTCTGACAGCCCTTCCCACAACAATAAAAAGCACTCTTTGCGGGACTTAAAACACAACTACGCCATAACTACAAAGTCAAAGGATTGAATTATGGTCGGACTATGCAGCACACCCATATCAAGATAAGAGAACAGATGATAATGAGAGAGAAGGAAATCACCTGATGCAACAGGCTGTAAGTTCTAAACTATGAGATGTGTTGGGAAAGGTGTTTGAGCATGATTTCAACATTCATTAAACAGCCGTTTAAATATGTGGTTTCGTAGTCAGTCATGACTGTAGCCATATAAAGACTATTTATACAAGATTTGAAGTGCTACAAAATGAGTTTGTTACTCAAGAAATGATTACTTTCAGAGTCAAATGGTGACGTGTGCACTACCAGTGAGTTTCCTTCCTTTCTCACTGGCCAACTTGAGCCTTGATGACACAAGGGGTGTATCATCAGGAAATGATTATGACTTGTCCAAACTTTTCCACAGAATTGTACATAGAATCATAGCTGCAACTCCAAAGCACATTTCTTAATTTTATAGGTATCGGTTCAAGGTCAGGGATGATGCTGGGACATGCACAAGAAGGCCTGAGCATTCCTTCCATTGCAGAGGAGCCATGTTAGCCAAGGGGAGAATTCCACTGAACAATGATAATAACACCTATAATAAATATCCACAGTCTGCCATATGGGCCTGTTTTATAACCTATGGCAATTTTGAAAAAGATAAATGGTGACTCATGGCAACTGGTTGCTTTAAAAACACACTTTGATGGGAACTACATACTGGATTTACACGCATACGGGTTGAAGTGCCTCGGGGTAGAAAGACCTTTACAAATACCAAAGATTCAAGAGCACGCCCTTACCTTGACACACGTCTTCGACTTCTTCATAGCCTGGTTTGCACTGGCACTGTCCAACTGGTACCACCCATTCCCCATCCACTGTGCAGTAGATGCGAGGCAACTCCTCACTGATGGCGTTATCCACGCACACACCGTTCACTTCCCTCAGCGCTTGGTTCTCACCTCCAGCCACGGTCTCAGGGAACAACGCAAGACTCTTAACTGTGGCTGGGCAAATTTTGTAGTAGACCCTGACAGAGAGAAGAGCAATGCAGGCTCCGATATCTTGAAATGCCAAGTAGAAGCCTTTTCGAGACAGGTTCTCCACGACTCTCGTCTCAGTGTTGATGCACAGTTCATTTTTGCTAGTGATCTCGTCAGGCGCTATCGTAGCCACTTTCTTAAACTGGCCCTTGCGGAAGGTAGTGCCCACGTCTGCATCCGACTCTGATGTGAAGAGGTTGAAGGTTTCTTTGCAGGTCAGCGAGGCACCATCAAAAGAATTGCAGTCACGTACAATAAACTGAAGTTCAACAAAGACTCGCGAGGCTGCTGGACGCCGTTGGATGAATGTGGTGCGCAGCCAGTTGTCCTGTTCACGTTCCCCAACATTGCAGACGGAGTAGGTATAGAACTGAGAGCCGTTCAGGGTCCTCTGGACGACCTCCCACTGAAACAAAACCACACAAACCAACAGAGTTAGAGGTACAAACACTGAACTCTGGGGAGCCCCTAAGCATACTGGGCTGAGCCAAGGCTGTAAAGGAGGCAGAAATAAAAGGGCACCATCGGACTTCACATGAGGGTTCAACCACTGTAATATGAACCTTGAAACAAAAACAGTCTGTGTAGGGGAAAACCATGGTTCTTCGAGTTGCTAATTACCCCCTGTGAATATTTTAACAATCCTTCACAGCAATAACACATTTCTGAATTATGAAGGACTCCACTTTATGAGCCTTTACAGCAAAACAATGCAACAAACCTCAAGGAGTTTTTGGAGGAAAGCATTTCTGACATTGCAAAGATACCAAATTATTTCCAGGTCAGTCTGTTGTTGCTACTGTTGGCATCTTCCCCAAACGACGTTGCAGCACGCATTCTGAATGCTGCCGCAAATATTTTTTGAAAAACATGACAGCATATTTTAGCGTAACCTTGCCTCTGGAGGAACAACTGGCCCCCACAGAGGCAGAACCCGTGGTTTGCTCTCTGCAAGTCGCCACTGTGCTATTAATTAAAGGAATGTGCTTTGTTGGCTGAGTGTGTGGCTCTGCGTAAAAACTTGATGTACAACAGCAGGACTGACACCTCTATTAAACAGCTGGCGAACATTTTTTATAAGGGGTCTTTAAAACTTAAAATAATGATTATCATAAGTGACGGTAGTTACATGACAAAGGTTGCACAGTAAAAAATGTTTCCAACAACTCAAAAATATCTAACACCTGATTCTCATTAGTGCAAAAAGTGAAACTAGAGAGTCAAAGCAGCTGTTTAAGGAGAAAGCTTTCTTAGAAGTTGGGTGAGACACTGTGAAAAGCACGCCTGCACATGCCTTTGAGTCATCAGCACATGAAATTAGCTTATTTATAGTGAATTTGCATGAGCCTGACTGGCCAATTACTTTAAAACCACAATATCTAAGAAGGCACACATGCCTGCTGGCAAAAGAGATAACCACAGAATCTGGGTGTAATAGTGTGGCTATTCTCTAGGCACATCTCTCAACGTGGACATGTTCCCCTGCTTCAAGGAAAAGGTAGCTCTGACTGATTGGCTCTGTCTAAAACCCCTCCCCTTCTAAAAAGAGGTACCACATGCTGCAAACTTTAAAAGTTAATTGCTCTCTAACATACAATTCTAGAGCTGAAGCCTTGAAACCACAAGAGGCCACAAGTATTCCCAGTTCAGGGCTAGCAGCTATTCTGTCTGCTTAAGCTTTGGTGTAGCCCAGACATGCTCTGCAGGCAACTCCTGATACGATCCTACAACTCCTTCTCATACTCAAGCAACCATTAACTGCCAGATTTTATAGAAACCTGACATGTATACACACCAAGCCTACTTAACAGCTAACCACACAAGTTAAATGGTCAAATATTTCTACACTGGAGGCTCCCTGTTCAACCGGGCCCTTCCTGTAACTACATTTTCTTCATGCACATTTATCCTGAGGCAAATTCCAAGTGGAAACGTGGGAGCTGCTGGAGGAGAAGCTAGAGAGTTACTCACCCCAAGCTTGTCCCCCTGATCTAAGGGCCATGTCAACCAGCCCAGTTCACCTCCTGTTGCCTTCATATCCAAAAGAACCTCTGTGGAGACATGAGAACGTCAGTACATGAGAATAACCCTTCAAACTAATCAGAAAAGACAAATATTTGACTTGGAATTCATGGTTATTAAAATGAAAACCACACATATTTTACAAAAGACAGAAATATTAAAAATGAATGCATAATACACCAAAGCTGTCGAGATGTAATTACAGATATAATTTATCACAACTAACTTCTGTGCTAAAAGAGTTTGTTCCAACCTCTGGCTGTAGAAGTCTTGCGAGTTTTATTGGCATTTGCACGCCACGCATCTGAATCTCTAACGGTTATAATACATATGTATTAAATAGCACATATATATTGTAAAGATCAAATAAATCAATACAAAAAAGAGAATAAAGTGTGAACCAACATTTTCACAGACACATTGCACTGACAAATCTCTAGAATTCACCTGTTAAAGTTTAGAGCTGCGCACATGCAGCCTACACTCTCAAACCAACTGATTATATATATATTAATACACAACTTCAACGAGCAACAGTTTCATATAATTAATGAGTTTTCATAAAATGCGACTGAAGACTGTCACCAGATTAAGAACGTGTATTTCCTGGGTTTAAAGTTTCTTAAAGGAGGCTCCCCGCATGGCACGCGTGCTCCACCAAACTCCAATCAACTCATAACCAACTTTTAGAGAAATGATTTTAAAAAGACACTCACCTTCTTTACTCTGCAGTGTAATTAGAATACCATTAATGAGTACATATGAAAATAATAAAGGTCTGATTCCGGTAAAGAAATCCATTTGGCAAACTTTTCCTTCCTCTCTCTCTCTGTCTGTCTGTCTCTCTCTCCGCTCCTGGGCTTGGCTGGCTCTCTCTGAGGTGAGTGCTGCGCTCTGCAGCTCATTCACAAACGGCCCTGCGCGTCACTGACTCCGCCTGTTGGAATGTGCAGTGTGTGTATGTGTGTGCGTGGGTGGGTGGGGGCGTGCGCGTGCGCGCGAGTGAGCGGGTGTGCACGGTGCGTCTTCAGGGGCGGGGGTGTGGAGGAGGTGGAGTGGGGGTAGCTCATGAGAAACTTTGGCAACTTTCAGGAGACTGTCGGAACTTTTGATCTCTGTCGCGCATTTAGAACAAGTCGTGCAAGCTCCAGGTGCAGCCCGATGCACCTCTGCTGAGCACATTTAGTATATATATTCAATATATTCATGCCAGCAATCTGTGACTTACATTAGTCATCGCCATGCTGCCCATACAAACTGTTATCCAATGAGTGTGAAACAACTACTGCATCAATAATCTACTAAATGGCTATGGTAATTTCCTGACCTGTAAATCATCAATTAGTTCTACAGTAGAGAATAGGATTAGGGACACATGTGAAAACTTTATTTGAGGTCTGAGTTAAAATGAACAAATACATTTGTCTAAATCCATCCATCCATTTTCCATAACTGCTTATCCTGTCAGGGTTGTCAGGGGCTGCAGCTGACACTGGGTGAGCAACAAGGTACACTTGGATAACTAGCCTGGACTCCACGAAGAGGCAACCATTCACGCTCACATCCACAGCTTTGTTCTCAAAATTCTGAGTTTTAAGTCTGAATTGATTTGACTGATGCTGTCTTTTTTTTTTTTTTTTTTTTTTTTTTTTACTTCAAATTCAGAACTCAAATCAGTTTTTCACATGTGGCCCCAATCATCTTCTGTATAATAGCATCACGGATCTGTGGGTTTTTTTCTTATTATTTTTAAAATGCCCCTCAAATATTCTGGTCACTTTTTTTGTCTTGCTCTGTGAAAGCAGCAACACGACAGTTTAATAATACAACATGATAAGTAAAAGTCCTGCATTCAGACCCTTACTCAGCTAAAGAGTACAGACATATTAGCAAAATGTACTTAAATTATGAAAAGCAGAAAAGAAAACTACTCATGACAGAGAAAGTTTTATCATTTTATTATTATTATTATTATTATTGAAACAAGCGTCTTCATTCTGTGGCTGGAGGAGGGGAGATCTCCATAGACAGGAATCCAGAACCTTCTCTCTGAGAACCAACAGTGCTAACCACTGTGCTGCATCCATGGAGGCCTGAGATACTGAAATACTTCATTATAGTGGACACAATTTTCATAACCAGCTTTAATTGTTTAAGTAGGCTAATTTCTCAGGCAAAAATGTCAAACATTTGCTGCTTCCAGTTTCTGAGAGAAAAGAGATTTTGTTACTTTCTACTAATTTTACATTTACTCATTATTGCAAATGAAGAAAATCAAATTGGGGGAACTGCGATGATCTTCCACCATGAACAAAATAGAACACGATAGTCATTGTTTAACACCCTGAGTATTCGACAGATCAATCTATAATGAAAATAATCCTTAAATACAACCCTAATCTGAACTATTTTGTCTTTCTATGTAACTTTCAAATGCCATCTCATCTGCCAACATAAATCCAAACGTAGTAGCATTCACAAGGGGCACTTGAAGGCACCATAGAGCTGGTTACAGTGTGGCCTACCTGGTTATCAAGCAGCCTGCAGTACAACAGAATCATTTGCATGCAGATATTGATTTAGAAGTGCTGAATGGGTCTTAGGAGGGAAAAGGAGCGGGAGCCGCTTTACTTGACGTTGTTTTGTTCTGAGCATCCCCACATACAGAGGCAGAATCATTGTGACAGGCGGAGAGAGATGTATTCATATAAGCATAATAGCAACCCTGAATACCAGAATTCAAAAGTACAGCTGGCCTACTGATAGCCCGTCATAATTTATGGGAAATATCCCAAAAATGTTGCACCCTGCCAACCCTGTAGATAGACAGTGGTCAAGTTATGAACAAAACAAAGTTTAATCTGTTTTTTCAGTCTCAGGAGGGTCTGTGGGAGTGGGAGTGGTGGAGTCCAGTATGAATATGGGGAATTAAGAAAAGTCCTTTACCTAGCAACTGCTGCGGAGTGGAATTCACTGTCAAGCTTTATCTGACTTACTTTCAGTCTTTGTTGCCCAGTGTTACTATGGCAAAATGTTGAGCAACGGCTACGGAGGCGATAAGTGCTGTGCTGTGCTTTCCATCTTGCCCACCCACCCCACCCCCCGTCCTGTAGAACACTGAATACAGCCCTCCAGCCAGAGGGTTGTACCTGGTTCAAGAGTTTATTCCCAGTGGTGTTTACCTTTGAGCAGCAGCCTTGTTTTCCACAATAGATGATTACAATACAGTGTGTCATTGATTGGACATGGGCTTCTTTCTCAAACACACACATGCATTGTCGTTCACACACCTGTGACGCTGACACTGCGGGAAAAGAGGTAGGCTTCTGCTGGCCCAATCCACTGCACCCTCCCTTTACCCCACCCATATCTCCCCAGCCCCCGTGCACCAGTGGGGCTCCAGTTTCACAAAGCCCCCCTCAAACTGCAGAAGAACGCCACGGCTCTCTGTGAGCTTTTGAACCCCTAAAACTCCAACCAGTTGCCCGCCTACTCCTGACACCACAGCTGTCCTTGTGTTCCCTTCACTTTTTCACTTCTCACACCTCGTCCTCAAGTTAGAGCATAGGTGAGACGGGAGGTGTACTCACTTATGGCTTCAGGTAATAATAAGATGGGGGGGTGGTAGAGCAGGGCAATGAAGAAACCTTTGATATCATCCCTTTTCCATTTTGATATGAAACAATAAGACGTGGCTGAGGGGCCGCATGTCTATTATCCGACCTGGTAAGCCTGTTGAATATGCATTGTTCTTTGTAGTGCAGCACTAAAAGCTAATGCAGGATGTAAACTGAGAACTAAAGTGGATTGGGGTGTGTGGTTGAAGCCTAAGAGGTGGGGTGGAGGTGGGGGTTATATGTGTGTGTGTGTGTGGTGGGGGAGGTTGGGAGCTCGGAGGGCTGCCAAGCACAGGTGTAAGGCAACTACAGCAGCAGTGGTGGATAGGCAAACAGCAGAGCCATTGTCCCCCCCCCCGACAACACACACAAAAATACATAGCACAACAAGTGTGGCCCCTGCCAACATATGTGAGAACAGGATATTGGCTCATCTGTTAGTCTGATTAGTTATATAGCCTGGCTCCTACAAATAACTGCCCCCCCTCTCTCTCCAAAACAACACCTGATCCTGTTGATCCAGCTCTGTTCAGGACCTGGCACGAGAAAGTAGTCCCATGTCCCTTAACAGATTTACTGATACCTGATAAGGGTGATAGTGAGGGAGAATTAAGACGCAAGTTCACGGCACATCAGGTTGTTTGTGCGAATGAATTGCAAATTACCTGTGAAAGCTACGTTCTGCACGGACAGTTCACAGTTGGAGGAACGATAACGATCACTATGAATTTTCATTTATGCCGCGAACAGCCGTTATCCTTAACAGCCCGAAACCACACAGCGCTAATACTTTTCATCAGTCACTGTGGAAGCCACACATACGGCAGCAGGATTTTCCCAAACCAACATACAAGGCAGACATCTGTACATTGTATATATTATGCATATGTGTGTATGTGGTAATGAGCAAATGTTGGTGGTAATGTGGCCCTGGTGTGTGTATTGAGGTGAGAGGCTGGGAGGCTCGAGGGCATGTGTGACCTACGTGTTGAGTTGTAATGTAAACCAACCATGTGTGGTTGGCTTCAGTGTGGTCATTTGTATTTCAAACAGTTAAAGAGGCCAGCGCTGAAGGGAAACATGCAGTGACAGCTGATGTTGAGATTAATCTCCCTTAGTTTCACAGTCGAGCCTGCAGTGCCTTTCATGGTCAACTTTTCGAGTTTTGTTAGTCTTTCCAGAGCTGTATATGTTTCCCAAGTCACTTTAAGGCTTTGAGTAAAATGCGATTTTGTGGAACCTTTTTGAATTTTTAACAGAGAGAAGATTTTAGTGTTTCTTTCACGCGCACATTGTAGGAAACACTTTTCCTTTGAGCTACGCAAGAAAGTTGGGGGACTACAAGACGACAATAAATTGTCAAATTCAAAGCAGAAGGCCGAGGTCCTGATCGCTGTGAAACAAGACAACAGCTACAGCACCCTAAAATATTAGTCTTCACTTGATTTTTGGATGTTGTTTTGGATTGAAGTTTGTACCAAGAGTTCAGAACGGTGCAATGCTAGTGCAATGCTAACCGGTGAAAAAAATAGTTTAGTTATATTTGCTCATTATGCAACCAGCCCATTTTTTTCTTCAGCTTCAGGTTAATGTTACCAACTGCAACTGGAAGTAACTTTAGAAAAACATGTTGCCACTGGCTTCAAAAGAGGACAAGTGCGAGCATTTCTTGTTTTTTATGACCCGCTCTAGTTCAGTTTCAGTAGAGCATTTGATAGCTACTTAGTGAATGTTATGATTAATGATTTATCTGAGAGAAGGAAACATAAAACTGTCTTGTGCATATCTTAGCAGAGACATTATTACATGCATTCTTTTAGCAAATCCTTCCTCCATTCAAGTTACTTTCGACTCAAAGTTAATTAGGTGATTTCCAGATTTTGGGACTTGATGTTGCTCAACCTGAAACCTACACTGTTGTGTTGTATTTAAGGGACGGTGTTAAGAGACTTTAACCTGTCCAAAGGTTCCCATTCACACACAAAAAGTCAAAGAGAACAATTTTTTGTTCTAGGTTACCCACAGACATCTCTAAAGGAAATTTTTAATTAATTTCGTTATTTGTGTCACTATTCATCAACCACATGAGCCCTCCCTATGTTCATATTTATTCCAAATTAAAAACTTCCACATTCACAGCAGCGTCTCATTTAGAAGTTTACCTAACCATGCAACTATTTCACAAAACCCCCTCATTCACCTTTTCCTTCCCTCCTCCCTCTCCTCCATATTAGAGCTAACTGTCCTTGGAAAGTACTGATGTACCCTGCAGGGAAAAAGGCAGGATAGATGCACCGTACCATTCATTCAGCTCCTTATCACAACATTATCTCAGCATTCCGATGCCCTGAGCTGGAACGTGCTCATATTCTCAGACGACGCCTCCTGTGTTTTTTTATTGGAGACACGGGTCAAACTGGAGTGGCAGATGTTCCCATTTGCTCACCCAAGTAGAATGACCTGCTCCTCCAGGCGCCTCCTTCCTCTTCTCCTTCCATATCGAGTGACTGCCAGCCTAAAGGCCATTGTGGACGTTTATGGAAGCGCAGAGGAAAGAGCAAAAGGAGACAGAGCTTAGAATAAAGTCGAGATGGATTCCTGGAGGGGCTGTGGAGAAGGGACGTCCTCCAGGGCTCTGACTAGGGGCCTCTATGCTGCTGAGAGCCTCCATTGAAAGCCACCTGTTGATTCAGTTCCAGATGACCCTACTGGGCTCACTGGTATAGGGATGGAGAAGAAACAGAGAGTTGCATTTGGATGAGGGGTGTGTGAAAAGAGCCATAACATTCAGACGTTCATGCGTGTCTTCATGTTTTCTATTCCATCATTTTAAACAGCACAATAACCATGTCCACCATCTTAGTTTAGCATGTTAGCATAATATTTGCTAATTAGAAAATTAGAAAAGCAGCAGGAGATACAAGGAGAAAATGAAAAACATGAATTATGAAAGGAAAATACGATCTCTACAGTTTTATCTAAGAATTATATACTATACTATATAATATACTAATATAATATTAGTTAATTTTGTTAATTTCTAGCCTGGTGAAAGACAGTCAGAAAATTTTATTTGTCTCGTACAGTGTTCGAGACAGTGTTCCTTATATATACTATTCCTTGACCACCCACCCATCCAGATATCCAGATATTTTTCTTCACAGCCATGACTTCCAGCTCCCATAAGAGATTCCAAGATGCAGATCTTGGGGGTCTCCTCCAGTTTTGATGCGCTGATCAGATGCCTCCAACCTTTTCACAGGGTTTCTATTACTCTATTACTACTCTCTCATCTGATCTTTCTCCACTTTAACCAGACACCCTGCAAAGGAAACTAATTTTGGCCTGTGGAACCAAAATATCATCATTTTACCCAAAGCTTGTGACCCTAGGTGAGTGTTGCAAATCAGCTGGTAATTTGAGAACTTCACGTCACCTACAAAATAACACATCTCCATAGTTAGCAGCTAACACTTATGTGGACTTGAAAGCCCAGCAAACCCCCATGAGTTGACAGTCTGTGTGTGAGCATACACTCAGCTGAAAAAAGACATTCCAACAGCTCAATGATTATATCTAAAATTACTCCTCTCGGTCCAGCTGACTAACTATAATCAGCAGTCGACTTGAGGAACTTGCCTTAAAACCTTGCCTCCATGTTCAACGCTGCGGTCGGTAAGTTTAAAGATCAGCAGTAAGATAAAGACTTGTAGTTTCCTTTCCTTCCTCCACCTGCCATGTCAGTGGCAATTAACAGTAGCTGATTGACAACACAGAACACATCTTTCATGCTTCACAGTTCATACTTGGTCAGGTGCCCAAACTACATAACTTACCTTGAAATCAAACAGAGGGCCGCCAACTCTGCCAAGATTATGACTTATAAAGCTACTTATTTATGTTCCCTAAACATGGGAATTACATTTGATGAGCTCACACAAATTATCAACAGGCCTTCAAGAACTCTTAAGCTAAACATCTTTATTTATTTAAACAGGCAGTCATTCATTTAAAAAGGACACCAATGCGGTCTTAATTTGAAGTGTTGAGGTTGATTCATGCATCATTTCCTTTCTTTGTAATCCCATGAAGTCATGCGCGGCTCATAAATCTCTGTCATGGCTATCTCTATGTCTGTGTGTGTGTGTGTTTTTTTAAGGTTAAAGATACTATAGCAGTGCTAGAGCTTATACTGTAGGTCACACTCCTTATTGTTATATCCCCATTATCTCACAGTTGTAGCTGTCATCACTGCTGGCTCCCGGATATGTGAGAACAATCTGAGAAGCACCCACCCACAATATACAGTGATGTCATATCAGCAGCACCTGTCCTGGTGGTTGAAGCCCACCTCCCCACAGCGGTTTGTGGTTTGCTGAGGTAGGCACGTCAGGCATGTCTAACTCTGACTCCAAGTAACGAAGGGCTGTTATGCCAGTGAAAGTGTTGGGACAGCTGCGTGTGTTTGTGTGTCCTAGCGTGCTGATCTTGAAGTCCGGTGGATTTGTATTTGAAGCTTAACGTCCTTTGCATCTAAGAGATTATTTTAAGGTCTAGAAATTGTTATTTAAAGTAAAGATTGCAACACTCAGCTCTGTGTTGTAAATATATAAAAGACAAATGATAATTGTCCTATTATAAGTTTTGCAGTATTAGCATTAACATCAGACACGTACACAGACACAGACACGTCTGCTCCACTACACTCCATCAACTTTATAAAATCTGCTCTAAAAACTCACCTATCAGTGTTTTTTTCTAACAAGCAATCACACTATGTGTAATGTGAAAGGGGTCATCGTGAAACACCCACAAAGAATAATAACTCTTCAGCTCTATGGAGCATGTTTCAGCTCATTAGTTTAGGTTTTCAGGCCCACAGCTTTACTGTTTGGGTTCACCGCACTAACCAACCATGCTGCTGAAAACAACTGCCTGGTTGAATTCAGGGATAAATTAATTTAATTTAATGGGATGGGATTGTCTTGATAAAACTATTTATGCATGCAATGCATTTGTTGAGCCAATGAAACCACAGCACACGAGTTGCATTTTTATGCAAGATTTTCATAACATCCATGACGGTATAAAAATGACAGTTGACAGCACAGAGTCGCCACTGATGACCGCATCATTAACCACCAAATGCTGTTGGTCAAACTTTGTTTTGTCTGATTTCTGCCCTATTAATCAATCCAGACGACTTCTACAGGACAACTTAAACCATCCAACTAAAACAAAAGTTACAGCATGTGTCAGGGACATGAAGAGATGGCGTGTAATGTGATGGAAGGAAAAGGCTCCAAAGTCCAAACAACTCCAAGTAAACACTTCCAAACGCTTTAAAAACATATTCATACATACATTTACCACATTACATAATTACTGGGGAAGTTCTACAGTGATTGTCTTTGTGAAGCCCCTCCAAATTCACATAGCTCTCATAGTAGTAGCAGTCGTTGCAGTGGTTGTAAGAGTATGCGCTGTCCCAGGAAAAAGCTCTTTTGTCCTATTGTGCAAGTGCTGTTTCGTTTTCTACTTTGCAAGCACAGAATTCCTGTGGTAAACATGACATACTTGTGATGTTTTTCAGTTTTATATTCATCATAAAAAGTGGCACTAAAAAAACCTTCAAACATGAAATATTTGAAAGTAATTTGTATCCTGTGAACTCTCTCAAGCTGCTCTGCTTGGGTGTGTCAGTAGGAATGGAAAAATGATCTAAAAAAAGAAAAAACAAAACTCAACGCAGGTGATATGATGAAGATAATATGCAAGGTGGGGCACGTATGCGCGTGGGCAGATCTAAAATGTCAGCAGGAGAGATGTTATCTCTTTACTTCCTTGTTTACGGAGGAACTCTGGTGGTGCCATGCAAACAAGAGGTATACAACTTCCAGTCTTTTAACCTTTCGCCATCATAAACACACCTAAAATGACCTTCCAGATGGTAAATTACTAACACACACATTCTCTTTCACTTGCAGCGCTGTCAGAAGAGGTTGTCGCGTTGCAGTGTTGAAACAGCCCGCCTGCAGCTGTTACATCCATTGAGTCAAGTGTGGGAATGCAGGGTGTGTGCCTCCAGCCGGGTGCATTCGTGTACCTGCTTGCTTCTTCACCATATTAGAGTCACTGGACATGAGCACCGGGGGAGCTGCTGGTACTGGTGATTGTGGTGAAGGTGGTTCAGCATATCATCATTCAGTATAGCATCACAGCTGTTTGTGGAATGGCAGCTCATTTCAATGCCTGTCTGTCAAGACTGCCCCAGCGAGAGCCTGTTCTTGCTTGTTGATCTCTTTCAACAAACACCAAATACCAAAGCAAGTCTTTCTCTGCACCTGTGGGGCTGATGAGGTCTGCCTGCTAGCACGTGGGCGTGAGACAAGAATAAAAGAGAAAATACGCTTTGTAATGACTGTGAATTTTTTGCTCTTTTTAACTGTAGCCCACACATGCACCCGAGGGGATTTATCCAGGCTCATCCACTGATACCAGTCCAGATCACAAAATGGGCCTGTAACAGAGTTTAGAGGCATTTTCCATTACTTGCATAACCAGATTTCTCAACCTAGATTCTTTACTGCATGTAAACAAGCATGTGTAGTCTGTATAGTCTCCATATTTGCCTTTAGACTATGGAACAAGAATCTGTGATGCTGCAGTTATGTGCTTTAACAAAATGAATACAAACAATATACTAATGTGTGATGTTTACCACATTCATCATCTTAGTTTAACATGTTGATGTACCACAACACTTGAACTACATACAGCGTGTACTCTAAGACAGATGAGAATGCTTTGACCTGATGATGAGGCTAAATGAAAAGACAGGCAATCACCTACGTTGTTGAAATTAATCCATGAGTAAAATAGAGAACAGGAATGCCTGCAACAAATCGCACAGCAGTCCATTCAATAGTTGTTGAAATGTTCCACCTTGAACTTAAAATGTCAACATGCTGGTGGCACCAGACGAATCTAAAAATTGTTGGATTCATCCTCCAGTGATCATGAATGTCTGCAAAAACATGATATCAGATACCGTAGTATTACTGATGTCTCACATAGGGTTTTTTTTTTCAGGAAGGTTGAGTTCAAAACATATTTGATAACAGACTCCTCATGGGTGTAGCCATGCAGATAGCTTCAGTTTTATCTGCTGAAGTTTTGAAATATCTGCCAACACCAAAACAAAATTGGAGGTGAACATGAAGAAGTGTATTCACAGTGATTAAAACACCAAAGAATGAGATATCGTAAAATCAGCAGCAACATGTAGTATTTCTCAAGACTGGGTTCTCACGCTCAAAGTTTTCTTTGGAACTACGTTGTGCTGAACAAACCAGTCAGTTAAGCAAAAATGATTACAGTCTTTAACTTTATGTGAAAACTAATTATTTGCATTGTATTACTAGAAGGATTTGGGGAATTTAAAGTGAGAGCTGTGGTTTCATATCCCCATTAGGCATTGCCAAATGTTCTCGCGGGGTCAGAAGGCCTTCTTGAATTTAAAGATATGTAAGAAAATGTGTTATTACTAAGTAAATGAAATTGTTATTTCTAAAGTTTGGATTGTCATTTAAGACGCAAAGTTCAATTTTACAGGATGAGGACACAGTGAAGTCCTGAACACAAGCTACATTCACAAAGTCTTCATTCTCTGCTTAACAGCTGCAGTTGTAACAGCAACCAAAGAACTATTAGAACACTGAGAGGAAAACACTGAATTTGTCAAAAAAAAAAAAAAAATTAAAAAAACTGTAAAAAATATCAGGAAAACTCATCTCTGATGCAACATTCACATGAAATAATCTGCTCAAAATTCATCCAAGTCGCTTGTTTGACACAAACTTCCTGCAGTTATGTTCACTGTATGAGTTAATTGTGTGTTTTTTCATTTATTCTGTATAATTATTGTTATGCATTGAATATAACATGAAATACCCATAAAACATGTCGCTCAGTCAGGGGTCGTCAGTTTACTCCTTGATAGAAAAGGGGTCCCTTAAAGAAAGATGTTGGGATCCATTGTTCTCCAGCCAACATCTGCTAACCATTAGCTGTACTGCACCTTAAGGCAGCTCTACACTGACTTCAGCTTTTGGCCACTGCTTGATTGGCCCAGATGTAATTCTGGTGTCAGGTACGATCAGCTCTCCTCTGTCCAGAAAAAGAAAAAAGAAAAGGCTTTAAATTACATCTTTAACCTCTTGTGTCCTTTTGGTTTGTTTTGCTATGACACATCCGAGAGTGGGTTGGTATTGACATTATAACTTTTCAAACAAGATATCTCCTAGAGACAGTTTTTCTGCCCACAAAGAACAACTGATAGCTTTTTAAAATAATGCACACTTTAATTTGTTTCAATGGCTAGTCCGACCTTACATGGCTCTTTTCTACATGGTTATTTCAAGCCACAAAAAGAGTGCCCATTAAATGTGGATTGAAGTGAGATGTGCTCAGAAATATATACTCTTAAGGTAGAAATTTAAAGATGTAAGAGGGGAAATAAATTACATCTGGGAAAAGAGTAACCAACCTCCTCCAAGAATGCAAAATGACCAAATATTACTATTGTCAAAGACACAGTGTTCCAGTTTGCACAACTTAAAAGACTCCAGAGTCTCTCACCAAGACATAAATCTACGTAAAACTACACTTTGGTAATAGCCCAAATCTCTGGTAAGACCACAGCTTTCCATAAATCATAACATGGTTGAGGTTTGAGGGCAGCAACGATATTCTTGTAAACAGCTTATAGCTTATTAGTGCCCTGGATGCTTAGCAGAGGAAATTTAAAAAACAGCAGTGCAGAGAGTGAACAATTAGCTTTCCAACAAACACAAACAGACGCACGATGGAAAAGAATTCTGCCGAGAAATCCCGCCTGTCCCCGTTAAATGCCTTCCTTTGTGTTTTTATCTCTTCCTTAATTCTACTTTCGCATTTTCCAGTCTTAAAAAGTTCCAACCCCATCATTTTCCCTGCGAGTGTGCTCAAGCGCTGCACGGGCAGAGCACACTGAACAATCAACACATCCTGACTGGCATAATAGCTCTTTGTACTCCACCCGCTCAACCACTGGAAACCTATTTCAGAATGAGTCAGGCACACAAACGTTGTTTTCAGGCCCACACCCACCTCAAGTGACCTGGGTCTAGTTTTGCCACCCGAGCACCCGGGACACAATTTCTCTCACACTTATTCACGCTGGCTGACAGTTTGGGTTCTGGAGGCGGAGAGTGGTTAAAATCCAGAATAGATGGAGGGTAAAAAAATAAATAAATAAGACAACAGCACACAAGCCTGGCTTTTATTTTCGCTGAAAAGTGAAAGAACCACAAATCATCTTCACATCTCCCTGGAGCCAGATCACGACCCAAACCCCACCACTCTGGGGAAGAAGGAATGGAACAAGACATGCATACTGTCCCACCAGCCACTATATTTAACTACTCCTCACTTGAATGCAACAGTAAAAAAAAAAATGTTGACTTAACATGTTTAATGCCTACACGTGCAGGCTTACGTGATTGTTTTATTTGTGGAGCAAGTAAAAAAGAAGAGTACCTGTTTAAAATCATTCCACTTTATTACAACGTAGGCCTTTTTTTTGCCACCATTCCTGTTGAGAAAACATCTTATACACCAAATTAAAGTGACCCATTTTGTTCGATGAAAACCACGTTTCCATGTCCAAAAATCATTTTTTGAGGCGGATGAAAAAACTCACAAAATGAACCTAAAACACTGCAACGAGACAAGTCCATGTTTACACAGTCATCAGTGAACCATTTAATATTTTTAATGGATTTATGTGGATTGTGAATGAAAGTGCATATGCATTTTTATAAAAAAGTGCAGGTGGTTTCTGAACCTCGTCTCTCCTGTTCATGCCAACCTCAGTTGGTAAACTATCGATATCAAGGCTGTCCTAGATGTTTCCACAGATCACATTGGCCTAATCACACCTGTTTTACATTGGGATCAGCATAGCCCTTGCTTATGGCCTTCTGACACTTTGTATGAGTCTGACTGACGCAAACACAGAGCTTGTCTATCAAACTTCAAAACGTTATCTATCCAAAGCTACCTTCCTCCTATCTATCCTCCTTACGTGATGTAACAAAACATCTTTTCATTGGTCAATACAATTCTAAATGTTAACCGTAGACAGAAGGGAGATATGTAGTTTTCACTGGACAGGGATAATATGAATGTGGACAACGCAGTGCAGTCAGAATGTTTTATCATAGCACTCAGTAGTCTATGAAAGGCCTGATCACAGCTATTAGCATATTAGCACACTTGACTATTGCATATAGTCACGGCCTGTCTTATCTGTGACCGCTAATGTTTTTTGCCCTGCTGGACTTTGATCAAGCAATGTTGCTGTCCAAGAGCATAAAACTTGGTAGCCTCGACTTTCATAACGAATAAAAACAAATCTAAACTGTGCCACCAGATTTACATTTTACCTAAATGCTGTCTGACAGCAATACAGAGGTCTTCTACAACCAAATGAAGCAAATACAAAGTAGAATATGAAAGCTTACGCATTACATCGCAGATATCAGATTGCATCTGACACTGAGCCATGATGTCACAGGAAGGTGTTATGTTTATGAGGTTTGAGTCACCGGGGTGAGGCCATATAGCTGTAGCGTTGCCTGTCCACACCTAATGTGTACTGTGACCCCATCAGTCACTTGATCTATTTCTAACTGTTGGCCATTGTAAAGTGGAGCGATCACATCATTGCATTTCATTCAGTGCTGTTTGCCTGCACTGACCTTTCGTACACAGCCTGGAGAACCATTCTCACTTTACGAGGACAGGTATTATAAGTCAGCAATGTATCATATCATTTGCTTGACAACTTATTTACAGGGTTACATAATTGAATGGAAGATAAAGTGCATTAAGGAAACTTTAAAAAATCATAAATCAATTTGACTTGGAGAGCCTTGTAAGCATTTTCTAAATGACTTAATAGACCCTGTGTGCATTCATATACCTGACCTTTGCTTCTTGTGCTTCCGGGTTGTAATAATGTGATAGGCCTACTAAAATAATAAAACAGCATCGTATCTAACTCATTCCATGGTTTGTCTAAAGTTTATGTTCACATAGTCTTTAATCTCTCAGATTAAAGTATTTACACCCAGGCTCCAGACAATGTTTATCTCACAAACATACTCTGATAATTTCCTTTGTAATTCTCAAACAGTAAAGTTAGTGCAATAAACATACGCCATACTCTGTATCTCAGTACTTTGTTGCCCTGACATGGAAATCAGTCATAAGTGAGTGTCATTAGAAAATGTTTCCTGTGCCCATATTAGCGTCTACCCTGTCTTCCGTGTTTTGTCATGGACTAGTCATGCTAAATACTAAAAGCTTAAGCCTACAGCAAGCTAAGTGAGAGAGAGCTGTAAGGAAACCCAGATGTCTGGATACTGATCCAAAACATTCAAAACATGTTTAGCATTTGTAATAATGCAATTCACAACAGAAAGCCCACCTTTCCCCCGACATAACTTTGCTTAAGAGTCACATGTCATATGCTTTTATTCCATTTATCTCAACAGAGATAGTAAAGAGAACTATTAACCATGATGGTTTCTGTTTAAATGCCACCCGACTGAGACTAGTCTAATCTGTAGAAGGCCAAGCTGTGAAAATATTTATAGACAGTATAGATAGCTGAAAATTTGTAAACACAATAATTTAGTACAATGTAATTGATACTGCAGAAGCAGTCATTTTAAAGCACAGTATAATCCTGTATATTGTAGTTTAAAGTTTTAATGGGAGCCAATTTCTCAAACAAAAACCTTGTACCATTTAAAGATCCCTTTTGTTGAATGTTGATTTGTTGAACTCCCTTAACAAGTCCAGCAGGTTTAGAAGTGTCTATTGAATAAAGTAACCATCCTACATGTTGACCTTTTAGGATAATGTAAGGCACCAACAATTAGCGTACACAAACATATACTAACTTGTCGGACAGCAGAGGACGCAAAGGGAAAATTTGGACATTGTGGGTTTAGGTTAAGTAACACAGTCAGTACAGCGGGAAGCTAAAACAGTACCATGTAGACCATTATCCTTCAGTCTAACAATACACTTCTTTCTATATTCAGTTCATGGATTTTATTTGTATAGCACCAATCTTAGGACACTTTCCATATGCAGCAGGTCAACTCTTTATAGTATTATTTACAGAGGCCAAACAATTCTTAATATAAGATGAACACATCAGAATCAAAATGAGCAAAGAAGCAGAACAGAACAAACTAAGTCTGTCTTCACAGTCAGATCAAAGGAATTTAGGATGTCATTGCACAGCATTCATCTTTTTAGATTTTATTTAATTAAGTAGTAAAGAGAATGATAGTCCTCTGAAATGCAATACATTATTCCCAAGTGGTTAATAATTATCCATTTGCATGCATTACAGTAGGCGTCTTAAAAATGCTTTGTACCAAGAAAGAAAGAAAGAAAGAAAGAAACTTCATACTTCAGAAAGAACTTTATACCAAAAGCATAAAGTTTTGGTCCCAGTTTTAACAGTTATAAGTAATTAAAATTTGTTGTAAATGAAAAAAATGTAAGTGAAATGTAATCACACGTTATTGTAAGGGATGACCTGACAAAGAAGTCTCTGCTCTAAGATTAAAAGTGAAAAAGATGGAGCACATACTTTGAATTATTTATTTTTTTAATATCACGTGAGAGAGAAATTCAACAAAGACACAATTATAAAATCCACTAACTCTGCAGAAAGCCTGATTTGACAGCTAACAACTGCAATTAACAGCCCAAATCTCATCATGACATGAAGGAGTCATTGTCCTCAAAAGGAATGACACAAATACAAATGTCTATGACCTGGAACAAATCATGCCACTACTGTATCTGTGTTCCCACGGGGCTAAAACGCCAAATTAACCATAAGTCAGGCTTCAGGCTCACACCTCAACATAAAAAAAGGCTGGTGAAACACCTCAGGCCTTTTCAAAAGGTGATATTACTGCTGCCTATTGTTATGGATAAAAACGCTTATATGTTTCTGGCAAGAAAAGTAGCCTGGCAACCATTTGCTGAGCTTTACTTTAAAACCATTTAAGCTTCCATTATATCATGATGAACACCTCTTTCTCTAAGTATTTTGACTGACAATTTAATATAGGTCGATGTATGTTGCATTTAGATCACCTGTTGGATGTATTGGCTGGACTCAAATTATGTGAAATATGTAGCAAACATATATATATATATATATATATATATATATATATATATATATATATATATATATATATATATATATATATATATATATATATATATATATATAAAACAAAGGAAAGGAAGACTTTTTATTTTGCTGTTTCTAATTAAAGTATTCTTTTTACTTGCTTTATTTTGTGCTCTCATGTAAGAACAAATTGTCCAAACACCAGCATGGAATGTTGGGAGCACAATGCCAAAAGGACACAAACAAGAAAACAAGCACTTATCAGTGTCTGAAAAACCAACCTCTGAATTTTCAACATTCTTTTCATTTTATAGCTAAAATTGGTCTTTCAAAATGTCATCTTGTGGCAAAGAATTCAGGAGCAGAACAGCTCAGAAATATGAATAGTCTTATTTAAGGACGTTCACATGGCTCCTCCTCGACTTCACCACCTCATCGCCCAAAGGCAGAGCCTGTAATCTTAGAAGAACTGCAAATCTAGAGTGGGAGGTGGAACAACGTGTAGGGAAGTATCTTGAATTTCTCCTTAAGTCTTCCTTGTATTGCCTTTTCACTGCCGTGACCCAGTCTGATCTGGTTCTTCTCACGCTGCAAACAGGGCGTCAATTATCATTCCAAGTCTTGGCCTGTCAGGACACTATAAATCATTTATGCCTCACCTCTCTGCGTGGTCACACTCCTTTCTTTCTACTGTAGGAATAAATGACAGGAGAAAATGGGTAAAATACGGGCATGGTCCTCTTTATCCTCCTTTGGGTGCTCAATCACCAGCTTATGCTGCTGCAGCTGGTGTTCCTCAGTGTCATCTTTTTTTTATGAGAAGGTCTTGACCTACTGCATCAGCCTTGTGGGATGAGGATGAAAAGTAACAGTCCATAATGCATCACAGACAGTTGTTTTGTTACATAAATATCTTTTTATAACAAAGATTCAGAAGTTCACTGTATACTAAAAGTCATACTGTACGTTTGTTTCTCTTCACAGGCTGTCTGCTTTTAATTGTAATTAATTGCCCTCTAAGGAGTACTTCCAAGAATAATGAAAGATCCTGCAGCCCTGACCACCAAATGTTCCCAAATAGAATTCCAATCGCCACTAAATCCCCATAGGCCTCCCTCTGGGGAATCTGCCGGCTAGTGTACTCTTGAGTTTGACCGGTGTAGACGGAAACCCTAATGCCACGGTCCTAAACTTCCTGAAACCATGGAGCTGTTTTCCTTAGGGATGACTCTATAACTGTAGCTTTGACGGCCATAATGTTTCATAGCCTTTCAAAGCCGCTCTGAAAACACAGCCGCAAACTTAGATTGTGTCATTTCATAACTATTTGGCACAGCGCTAGCGTGCAGCTTCATAGTCCTGAACGTTCTTTGGCAATTTCAACACAATTTAAGATAAAAAGGATAACTTGATTCTGCATTGTCAATATGCATTACAGCGCCAGTACAGTGATGCAATCTTTTCTGACCAAGACACGCATGTTTAGGCATATAAGATCCCCCACAATACCCTCTCTGGCAGACCAGGATTAAGTCCAAGACAAACTTCTTACTTGCTTGGAGATATTTTTAAGCTCTGAGCAAAGATTCTCTGCTTCCAAAAGTGCTTGTTTTCCTTTGTCAGATTCAAACTCAAAGATGTCGGGAAAATACTATAGTGTTGGGTATACTCAGTCATATCGAGCAGCAAATTTCAAACAAATCATTTTATGGTCAAGTGAAATGTAAATTGACTTCTGTGGTAGCTTGATTCGCCTCACTGAGTTTTGGCATGGTTTGAACTTCAGAAAAGTAGTTTAGGCCGATACTGACATCTTCTGACTGCTGAATGGACTGCAGCACTGAATCTGATGAGTGATCAGGTTTAGTGTTGTTAACGTGTTGCAGGTGCAACTTGAGTTTTCCTAATAGTGACAAGATTAGGTACTGTATCTTGTAGACTTTACATTACAGCAAGGCTAAGTCTTCAATCCAAAGTTACAATTACAAGTTACACATTTCACCAGTCAATGCATCAAAATAACATCTTACTTAAAATAACTTTTCCCCCCTCGCTCTTATTAAGGCTTAAAGTTTCAAGTCAAGTTAGAAAAACACAAACCAAGAGTGACGGACCATTTAATGATCTTCAGAAGTAAGTTAAACAACCATTTATTTTACAGTTTAAAATGTCCTCATGGAGGAACAGCAAAATACACTCAAAATGAAGATTGATCAAAAGACAGTTTCATATTAATCACCGTTTTAAGTTTGTTTTTTGTATTTTCTTCTTGTTTGTTTTATCAAAAATTATAAGTGCCTTCAACATAACCATGAGTGTATTCAGCTTGCAGTCAGAAATATTTACACCACAAAACTGACAAGCATGGTTTTACTTTCAGCATCGGTTTCACACGCCTCATCTCCTGTCTCTTCAGACTGCTTTGTTTTGTTGCACAAAACAAAAATAAGGACCCTGAAGAAAGACAATTATAAAGGGGAAAAATACACAAGAGCACAGATTAAGGACATTAGTATTTACAGCTTGGCTCAAGAAAACATTTAAGGGGAGAGATGGAGACAGATGATCAACACATCCATTAGCGGCATGATGTCAAGTTCAAGTCACATTCTTTGCCTCTATGATTTTACTTTACCCTTTAAGATTTGAAAATAAAGCATGCTATAGCACATCTGACATGAAGTCACAGCTTAAGTGACCTCAGGATGCAGTCCTTAATATGTGAGAGAATGGTTTTCAGACAGCAGGGGGCAGTAGAGGACCACTTCAGGGAGAAAGAAAACAGGAATACAAACAGAAACACAACCCCTTCAGTACAATGGTTCCTTCAAAATGAGGATTCAATTTCATAATGTAAAAGCACTATAGTAACAGAGCTGGGTTGATGAACAATACCAAAACAAAAAAAGGAATCAAGTCTGCCCTCTGAGTGGCAAAATACAAAGTCACATATGAAAATAGGTTCTGATCAATTTCTGTTTAAGATACATTGCGTGTAGAGCATTTGCAAAAGACATTTTGGCACAGAATCAATTTAAAAAATATTTTTTTCCATGAATTTTACTACTGGATCCTGTACGGATCCTTCCCACCATCCCACCTCTTATCCCTGCCCAAAGAAAAAAAGAAAGAAAGAAAACATTGAGATTTGATGATCTGTCTTGTAAAATAATTCACTTGGTCTCTCCACATTGCTTCAGTCTTTAAATATTTATAATATTTACAGTTTCACAATTGTCCACAATACCCTTAGGCTTAAACAAGATGCAAACAAAAATAAACAAATTAAATATTCTTTATATAGTCCCCTGTTGAGGCATTGAGTGTAAACTGTACAACTCTAAACGTCCCCTCACGAGTTCCTGGGGTAGGGAACACTTCGGGATGGAGAGTTGAGTCCGGAAATGACGTAGAAGTTGGCTGATGTTGAAGGAGCAGAAGCAGTATGATTGATCAGACTGAAATGATTCTTGATCATTTTCCAGGCAATGATTTTCTTTTATCTTGCACAAGCATGGCTGATCACGATAGTAATTCCATAACATGTATTATTTTATACTCAAATCTGTACAGAGTTCACAATTTTTTCCTTAATATAGTGCAATGACTTCTCACATCGTTTGTCTTTAAAAAAAAAAAAAAAAATCACAATCACTTTTATGAAGGTAAAAAATATCCCGTAGGAAGGTCTCAATCCATAGCATTATGGATGCTATGAATTAGAAAAGGCTATGCACAACACCTCCAAAAATGGCAAAAATGAAATGAGAAACCAGAAATGATCATCAAAAATCCCAGTTAGACCCTTCAGATCTTCTCTTTAAAAGGTATAGTTTTTGGAATTGAATGTCATAGAGTGACTTAAGGACTTGGTGAAGTGAAGGAGAAAAAGGTGAGTGCATGCTAAATTAGATTTTTTAAAAAGTCAAACTCATAAAAATATGAGGCAATTCCAGTTTACAAAACTGGATGAGTCCAAAAGGGCTGGTGTTGGCTTTGTTCAGGAAAAAAATGGAGGTAATTAAACAGAGGCAATGACAATCATGAGGTGAGGGGAAATGCTGGAGATGCTGTTGAGAAGGTCCGGGGCCAGGCGTGAAAGGTGGCTCTCCGAGAATTCACACGGCGGGAAAATCTGCACCACGTAAGCTGGCTGTGGATCCAAAGAACATAACATGATGAGAGAGGGAACTAAATCTTCATGATAATTATTTATGAAATAACACAGGTAAAATTCAAAAAGATTTTAAAAGAATTTAAAAGTTAGAACTGGAAAGATTTTAATGACCACAGACCTGATTAGAGCCAGGATTGGGCACATTGATGATGCCAGCTGCCTGTTTGGCTTGCAGGTAGGTGATGAAGCCACTTTTCAAGGCTTGGGTTTGACCAAGGACATCTTCTTGGTCTCGACCACAGGGTAGAGCCAGTAGCAAACAGTAGTCGTTCTCCACCTGCCATGAATAAGTCAAAAATATAAAATATATAAACGTATCCCTAGACCTAAGATAAACGCATTATTATTATAAACAGGATGTCTTTTGATTGGTCTTGTTAAATATGGTCATCCAAATTTTAGCACCTGCTTTTCAGAGGTAGTCATATACTCACAGTCATCCTGCGTGCCACACTGTCCAACTGGGAAGCTTCAAGCCTCATCCTCTGCACAATACGGAGAAGAGGACCTCCCTCTGGGGGCGGCAGGGAGCGCTGGGCCAGTATGGTGTTGCCAGAAACAAAGTGCAACTGAACTGCAGCCTGGTCGTTCTTTAGTGCCAGCAGGCCTTGCCATACAATGGGATATTTCTGTACAGAAAAAAAGAAAATGGTTTTAAATCATATTCATCTGCGGTATTGACTTGAAAATGTATTCTGTGCATAATGACCATCCTGGTCCATTGGTTTTCCTACCGTCAGAAGCTGCACCATGTCGATGGAACGATGTCCTGTATGTTCAAGCTTAGCATCAGGCCGTGGCTGCAGTGAACTTGATGGAGGTACTGTTGGCGGAGGTGTTGACAGGAAGGTTGGAGGGCCTTTCTGTATAGATAAATCTGGTTTGTGAGTAAGGGCCATAGGCGACGTCATGGGAGACTGGTATGAGGGTGAGACTGTATCCCCTTGTATTCGAGAAATGTGTGAGAGGTCCGTGGAGGTAGCATGGCGAAGATGGGAAGTCTCAGGCTTGGAATCACTTCCTCCCCCATGTGACTGAGACATTTTACTCCTGTGACCCAGCTCAGGCTCCTGGGGGACCTGATGAAGAAAAACATACTAAATTAATTTTATGATTTTATTCATAAAATGTGATTTCATGGCCTACATAATAACATGCTGAAATATTTGTAAATAAAATTATAAAATGAAATAAAAATGTAATAAAAGCATATAAAGAGACCTGGGAAGATGTAATGCCTTGGTTTGCCAGATTGTGTCCCGATGAAGGATGTCCTGGAAACTGGGATGGGAAGCCCCGCATGTCCCGATATACTGGGAAGGAGCCCGCACTTCCTGGATGCATCAGCTGAACCCCATGAGGGTGAGGAGACACCATAACAGGACTAGATGCATGGACTCCCCTGATTCTACTCTCGCTGGAGGGTGGATGTATCAGTTTTCCTTCTAGTGGTTTGAGAGATTCTTTTGTGGAAAGTTCGAGGCTCTTCCCCACTATAGGACTCTTTGAAGGTCCAGAGATGTTGATGGAAGATGTTGTTCCAGTCTCTGAGTTGCGCGACTGTCTTGCTTCTACAGCAGCCTGCTCTCCCAATTGCTGGTGCATAAGGATGCGCTGGTGCATGTCTCTGTATTGGTCCATACTGCGTATACTTGGGTGGAGCCCCCTGTGATCACTGTGAATCATCATTACATCTGACTGGAGCTGGGGCACTGATGGTCTGCTAAGGGCTTGGTTAAAGTGTCTGGGGTCTTCTTCACTTACACTGCTGCCACTACCACCCGATACTGACCCCTGGGGACTTGAATGAGACTGCAGCACCATATCTCGGATGACATTAGGTTGCGGTGTGTTTGAGCGCTGTGGAGGACCTGGGTGGGGAGAAGACATGGAGTCACCTCGCCTACCATAGTTTATGCCAGACACTGGTGGGGTGTTCATCCTGGCTTCGTGCGCCATTGACTGAGTGACACTGTGAGGTTGAATTATGACAGAAGACTGTTCGGAGTGTGGGTGATGCATACTAGAATGATATGTAGACATAGGTGGCATGCCATGACTTAGAACAACAGAAGTTCCTCTCGGGGAACTGCTTGGAGGACAGGATTTGACAAAAGGTGAAGGAGAGTGAACAGTTGTTCGTGGGGACTGGGGTTCTTGCTTTAGATGTAGAGCTGACCGATCAGTTGCGATGCCAGGACTGGGGCTCATACGGCTTCCAGATAGTGATGGGTGGTGTGGACTCATGACAGGGCTGAGGTTAGACTGCTGAACCGCTTTGCCAATGTCCATCTTTTTTGGTAAAGGCTCTGTCCCCAGTCCTCTCTTGCCATGTTGCTGCTGTATGACAGCTTGGTTGTACATCAAGACTTGAGGAGAACTAACCGGTTGTTGGAACATCTTTACCACACCGCCCTGGGATGCTGTGTGATACGGAGCTTCAGATTTGTCACACCCAAGACTCTCCTGCTTAGTACTGGAAATGACAGGTTGAGAGTTATA
This sequence comes from Nibea coibor, assembly GCA_023373845.1. Classification (NCBI taxonomy): domain Eukaryota; kingdom Metazoa; phylum Chordata; class Actinopteri; family Sciaenidae; genus Nibea; species Nibea coibor. The sequence goes on from CM041717.1 coordinate 7,389,351, forward strand.
AGACTGGCCTGTCAAGAGAACCCCTGTATGCCCATAAGCTGTAGAAGCTGGGGCTACTTTTGGAGTAGGTGACTGGGATGATGTGATGAGTGGGTCTTGCTTTATTGAAGATTTAGACACAGATTGCTGGAACTCTATATCACCAGCACTGGCTTGAGGAATCTGACTAATTTTGGCTCTCATCCTGTGAGGTCCTTCAGTTTTCTGACCCGAATAACTCAGAACAACAACACCCTCTGATGTATTGACCCTTAGGCCAGGACTGGCACCTGTACTGTAGGGAGTAGTCTCAACAACAGAGCGCCCTCTAGTCCCATCTTCTACTATATCCATACCATGGTAGCGATTATTCTCGTTGGAGTTGGATCTAAATTTTTGCTTGGGAATAGATAGTCCAATGCTTCGGTTACTTAGTGAAATTCGTGGAGTTTCCTCTGTATCATAAGGCATTGGTATTCGACTTATTACTGAGGTAGCAGGAGAAATAACTGTATGCTGGGTCTTCTCTCCACAGTTTTGTTGGGACTCTGTCAGTGGAAAAGGTTTGTGGTGCATGGGCTGGGGGGGTAAAGGTGGTCTCTCTTCAGAATGTAACTGTCTTGAACCCAATGTATCAGACGGATTTTCATTCTCTGACATCCGTGAAGGTTCTGACAGTACAGATGTCACCATAGTAGTAGGTATAGAATTGCTGTTTGATGCAGACACATATTTAGGTTCCATTAGGATTTTTCTTAAGGTACTGGAACTCGGGTCAATGTCTGAGGCCTTGGTATCAGGAGGCATGGGGGGATTTGTTGAAGGGGTTCCAAGTGTAGTTGATGCTGGTGCAGAGGGAGTAACCACTGTGACGTGACACGAAGGAGCAACATAGATTCTACTTTCTTCAGTTCTAGGGGGCCATTCAGGTGAAAGTGGCATTTTGGCCGGCCGCAACAGGGGTACACTGAACTGGGATACAGGTTGTGGACGGGAAGGAGTCGGGGGAAGTGTAGGCGTAGATGGCTCTGCTGCTTGGGGATGCTTTTTACAACTGGAGTTGCTTGTGCCTGAATGAAAGGCAGATTCTTTGGGTACAGGCTGTTCAACTTCAGGCTGTTCTGCCTCTTTGGGCGTGTCTACAGTTATAGCACTTGTAACATCACGCCTACAAGTTGCAACAGCAGTGACCACAGAGGTTGCTGCAGTTACGCCAGCTGTAACAGTAACAGCTTTTAAATTGATGGTTTCTGGGTCTTCTGGGATTGATTCTGGTAACTTGACTGGGGAAGGCTCTGGCTGTGAAACCTCTTCAGCAGTATCCCCTTTCTTGACAGCGGCACTTTTACGACTTCTTGACTTTTTCGGGGTTTTGGCTCTAACTTTGCCTGTTTTCTTGGGCGTTTCAATGATAGGGATATCCTCAGGTGCCTTAGACTCTGCTATTGCCCCCTTTGGGCTGGGTGTCAGTGGACCATCATCTGAGTCTGCTGCAAGAATATTGTTGATAACCATGTGTGTTTCAGGTTCCATAATCTCATTGGAAGAAGGTGATACCACAGAATCGGGGGTAGGAATAAGAGCTGTGTAAGTAGGAGCAGCTGTGAAACCATCTCCATCTGCACACATTTCCTCAGCTGTAATGGAATCAATAGCAGCTGCAAGCTCAGTTTCACTTGCAGGATTAGCCCGCTTCTCCTCCTCAACCTCACTTTCAGGCTCTACTATGACAGGAGGCAATATCGTAGGTTGCTCTGAAGGTGGTTCCTTATATTGTCGAGGAGGTTGCTCAACTGTAAGTTTAGCAATATTTTCAACTGCCTGCTCTAGTTCCATCTGCCGTGCTAAGAGAGCAGCTGGATCAGTGGGCATTTCAGGTTCTGATGACACGTCTTCTTTTTCCTGTGTACCACATTCTTTTGAAAAACCTACAGTCTTTGCTTCATCGTTATCTTGTACTACTGTCTTGGTTTTTGTAATTGTTGGAGCTTCAAATGACTCAGGCTCATCATCCTCTGAACGAAGTAAACCTTTCACATCATCAACGCTTACACGGATCTCAAGATTTTTTAAGCTGTGTGATTTATCTTCAGTGGCCTGTTTGGTATTTCTTTTCAGCCTTGGCGATTTCACTTTAACACTCTTTTCAGGCTGCTGCCTCTTCTCAGAGCAGCTTGTGTCTACCTTTTCAATATCCCCATCAGTAGATTTCTTCCCACCAGAATCTTTTAAGTCTCTTTCCTTTCTGTGCAGTGGTGAGCTTGTGTTTTCCGTCATTTCTGGTATCTTCACAAATAGTTCAGAATCAGATTTAGGCTTAAGCTCTGACTCATCATGACTTGACAGATCGGCTTGTTCAGATAGCACTGAAGTGCTCCCAGGCTGTTTGTCTATTCTACTTCCTTTCTTGTTAACCGGAGCAGATGAAGTCAGTTGTGTTTGTTGGACTTTCTGGGTGCGAGGTGAACGCCATCCCTCAGAGGCTTTCACAACCTCTACACTAGTGGAGGTCTCTTTGACCTCAGTGTCTTCTTCCACCATTTTCTGCTGATCCCCCTTAACTGGTGATACATCCTCACCTCGTTTAACTCCTCTTTTAGGTGGACGTCCTCTCCTTGCATTAGTAGATGGAATTTGAACATCTTGTTGTATTGGTTCTTTATCAGCACCACGTTTGCGCATAGAACGTGATGACTCAACCACCTCTTTTCCAGCTTGGTCATCTTCATGTAGTTTGGCGTAGACTGACCTCACATTCCTGCGACGTGTTCTCCCATGGATTAAACTTGATTCAAGGTTTTGCTCAGTATCTGATGCATGAATTGGTGACTTAGATGTGGTTTTAGACTCAAATGATGCCTTTGGTACTTCTGCTCGAGGAGATGAGGCCCTTTTGAGTTTCTCTCTGTCAATCCGCTCACTCTTTCGTGTTGCAGGTTTCTCAGTGGCAACAATTTGGGAAGGCTGGGAAGTGCGTAATACTGACAGAGGTTTTGCCCTTTTACTCTTGGGCTGTCTGCGGTTTGGTAATGGTTTTATTTCGGCTTCTAGCTCTGGCATACACACCTCAGAATCTGTCTCAGTTTTCTGAGATTCCTCAGAGTGTTTTGTTTCTTGACTTTCTATTTTAGGTTCTATCTTAATAATTTCAGATTTTTCTTCAATCTTTGGATAGTCAGAGTAAGTAAATTCTGCAGTTTCTCTTTCAAAACTACACAGGGAACCACCAGGAGTGGGAGGCTTATCTTCCACAAGAGGATTATGCTCCACTACCAAACTATCTCCAATTTTCACTTTGGGTTCAATTAGCTCTACTTTTGTTTCCATTTCATTTTCTGGCTCTGGAAGGACGACTGGCGGGGTTATAATTAGTTTAGGCGCAATTGGTTTGACATCCTCCATAGGAAAAGAATGAGATGGGGACACCTCAGGAACTGGCTCTACTTTTTCTTCTTTGACAAATGATACAGGCTGATCAGAGGATGGAGTTAAAAGTTCTTTCTTTTCTGGTAAAAACATCTCTTTAGGGGAAGGAACAAATTGTGGCCATGTTAATGGTGGGCTGGCTGATTTGTCATCAATCTTAAGCACTGGCTCAGATTCCTTATCTGACAGTACATTATCACAGTTCTGTACTTCATCTCTTTTAATCTCTGCCCCTATTGAATCATTCTCAGGATCGGGTGGGGCATGATCCTTGTCCTTTTGTTGTTGAAGCTCCAAAAAGCGACTGTGAAATAGCACAATAGGCTCTTGTGGGATATCACCTATTCCAGATTCAGGCTGTGCCTCAGTAGCTCCCGGCTTAGCAAAAGGCCTGCCGACTCCAGTTTCTAAGTCTTGGTCTTTACGTTCAAGATGCTGTAAACGCCGGGAATCTTGTTCAAAGATTGAGCTGTGCAGGAACCGAGAGGCAAACAGGTCTTGGCGCTCTTGGTCCTGTGGCTTAAGTTCCTCCTTTTTATCATGTAGCTTTTCATCAGAGTCAGTACGAATCTTTTTCTTTTTCATATACCAAGAAGGAATAGGTCGAGGTGCTAGCTCTACCTTGTCCTTATCTGAACAACTGTGTGAGCTTGGAAAGCGCGAGGGAAGAAAGGACCAATTATCTTCCCTGGAGGAATACAGTGTCTTCGCTCTTTCAAGGAGTGCTTTTGTGTCAGGAGTTATAGTTTTGTCTAATGCAAAAGAATAAAACTTATTCTTTTCCAAGGAGCCTGAAAGCTTCAGGTCTGTCATCCTCTCATCACGTTCCCTGAGAATATAAGACAAGGAACTATTGGACTTGGGGGAGATGTGTTTGTTTTCTCCATCATCGTCTGAATCAGACTGCACTTCTCCAGGTTCCAAATCCTGGCCAAGGCGTTTGTGGATACTTTCACGTTTTGCAATATCACTTGGGAAAGTCATTTCCATTCTAAGTGAATCAGACTTCATCCGCCTTTCCCAACGTTGCATTAACTCTTCATCACAGCCAAGCAAGTTTGTTTTAAGCTTTGAGAGCTCAGTGTCAGACTGAAAATGTGTGGTTGTCATGCCTAAACTGTTTTTCAATGAATCTGTGTGCGAAAATTTATCATCTGTTGTTGGTGAAGATTTTCTTTCTTTGTTTATAACAGACACCGAAATCTGTGCCGTTTCATCTTCCTCATTTGCAGAAAAGTGGCCATGTCCTATTGAGGATGTTAAACTCGGATAAATGTCATCATTCATTTTTTGGGAACCTGCGAAATTACGCTCTCTTTTTGCACTGACAATTTCAAAGTCAAAATTCTCTAATTTCTTTCGTTTACAGGAAGAGAAGTCATCACTGGGGATATCCTGTATTGATTTTCCAACATCATGCATGATATAATCCTTTTCAAAGTCACGAGTCTCATTACTTGGTGGGTTTTCAAACTTGATTAACTTATCAGGATCACCAAGCTTTGGTCGGAGCCATCGACTCTGTTCAATTTGTTTTGATACATTGTTCTGGTCAATGTGGAAAAAGTGTTCATCTCCATCATCTGAATCTCTGCATTTCCCTCTGCCTTGTTCACTTTCAGACAAAATCTGTTTCTGTGGTTCTTTAAATTCATCCAAATCAAGGCTTCCATCATCTGACATCTTTGTGAAGCTGGATACTGTTTCACTTTTTGAGCCTTCCAAATCCATTTTATGGTAGGGAGAGTCTAATTGATCTGTGGAATCTTCAGGCACCTCCCCTATCCGTGACTGCCGCTCCAGGGAAAGGCCTATGGAATTGCTTTCGCAGTCTCGTCCATCTTTAGGACTGTTAACTGAAACCATCCTGATACATTTATCCTTGTGGTGATCCTTTTTATGCATCCCTTTTATCAAAAGATTCTTATCCAAATCTGTCTCCTTGGCATTGTTCCATAGTTTATGAAGTCCAGGTCTAACAAGATCCTCCTCACTAGTCCTCTTCTGTCGATCCGTTTTCCCAGAGTCTTCAAAGCGCCTTTTCCTTGCAGCTAAACGGTCAATATCCACAGAAATACCACTGTCAAAACCCATTTCTGATTTTCCATGTTTTTTGGATTTGATTTTAGCATCCTTGTCAATAACCTCAACTAAACTATGCATATTTTTGTCTCTAGGCACCTTTCCGTGCTTAGAGATTTCACTTTTTGATGATTCTGAGCGGAAAGGGGGACTCCTCTGGTCAGATGAAGGGGATGCCAGTCTGGGACTGTCATTACCACCCCTTGGTATTTGTTTTTCTTGGACAGAATGGCCAGTGATCAGTTTTCCCTCTTTTTCTTTAACACGTGTCAACTGCACAACACATGGCAGAAGGTCTAACCGCCCTTTGCTTGAGCCTTCCTTTGGAATTTTACTGTTTTTACTTCGAAGGACAGACTCTGGGCTAACATCTCTTTCAAGTTCAGGTTCTGTCTCACATGGCTGGATAATAGGTGATGTGACTTTCAGCTTCTTAAGCCTCTGTTTCTCACTTTTGTCCTTGTCCCCACGATCTTTACGTCCAGCTCGCTTCTCCTTTTCAACCAGATTCCCTCTTTCAACTTCAAAGACTCGATCCTTGTCAAGTTTGTCAGTTTTATTATACCTTTCAGTGCGTGTCTTTTCAAGTTTTTCAAATCTGGGTGGGGAGATTGAACTGCAGCTTCCACTTCTTTCAGAAGATCGGCAACAAATACGACGGTCTGAATCACTTGGTATCCTCTCAGAGAGTGAAGGTGATGCAGTAGGGCTAGCAGGGCGACGAGAGGCAATGTGTGATGGGCTTTGGCTGCGCTCAATGGTCCTCCTCCCATGATCACGTCCACGATCCGTTTCAAAGCGTTCCCTCTCTCTCTCACGTTCCCGTTGCAAATAGCTGTATTTGCGAATGTCCTGCTCATAAGGGTCAGCTCTGTATTCTCGATATTCCCGGGGGTCTTCAAAGTATTGTGGATCATAGTAATCTCCCTGATATGGGTCCCATTCAGTGTAGAACTCTCGACTTCTGGCAGGATATTTACGACGAGGATCTTCAGTATATGTTCCTGGTGTCCGTACATTTTCATAATATTGTCTTTCTGCTTGAAACTCATATTGAGTTCGTCGATCATCCCTGCCAAGAAATAAAACCAAAAAAAAAGCAAGCTATAATTTCATCTCATTTTGGAATCAATAATGTTAAGTTTAACATCAGACAGCATTGAGGGGAAATTATTTCTTAAGCAAACTACACAAACCTTCTTTCAGAGAGAATGTCATAAAAGTCCCGAATATCCTGGCCAGATGCCTGCATTGAACGATAGAAAGCCATCTGACTTTCCTGATTGGCAAAGTCAACCTGAAGAAAAAAATGGAAAGTTAAGTTGCAATTTTTACAGCCTGTCAGACATTGAAAACACACAACATTACAGAGCAAATTTTTGGACCAAAGCTTTGTTTCACTTGCCTTGATTTTACTGCCCCCTATCTTCCACCCCTTTGTGTCTTTGACAGCAGCTTGTGCATATTCAATGTTGTTATACAGGATAAGGGCCATTCCTTTCATTCTGTCGAATACAACCTGCGGAAGAGAGGAAAATAGAGTCCCAAGGTGCCAGAAAGTAAACAATGGGCAACTAAGAGAGGGAAAATAAACAGACTTACCTTGACAACATGTCCATAGCGGCAGAAATGACGGGTAAGAAACTGCTCAGTTGTGTTTGAAGCTAATCCATCCAACCAAACACATGTTGTAGGCATACTCTTTCCAAAACCCAGCTGAAAAAGGAAGGATAAAATGTAAGTCTGCAATTATTTTACCCAACATCACAGAAATTGTGCTCATTAATAATACTCAGTATGGCTGTGAAAGACAAGAATGTGATAGTGGTGTGAAAGCAAATTTTAAAATTTAATTAACACCTTAATTCTCACCTTTAATCTATTGTTACCAAGGTACTCGCCATCCATCTTCTTTATGGCCTTACAGACACTGGCAATGTCACAGTATTGTAGAAAGGCATACTGTGGAGCTCCATTCACCTTCTTAATGTCGATATCCTTTGTGGATAATGAAAACAGAAAGATACTGTAAGTAAACATGGTCAAAATGTGTAGCAGGGTAACCACTGCATACACGACATTAACCTACCACTATTTCTCCAAAGCGTTGAAAGATGTTAAGCAGGTCATGGTAAGTGGTGGTCTTCTCCAAGTTTCCAATGAATAATGTCCGTGTGGCTTTTGGATGAAACTCATCTATCCTCTCATCCAAAGGCCGAAACTCATTCTCACTTTCCGTCTCTGAAAAAATAAGTGCTAATTAGGACCTTGTGCGTTTTGACAATAGTTCTGTTTTTGCTGCAGTTCAGATAAAAGATCAGAACTTACCGGGGCCATTCCAGGCTGTGACATCAATTTGCATGCCAAAAAAAAGCTTCCCCTTTGATGCTCCAAGTGCTTTTTCTTGGTCCTCTTGCTGGCGGAAAAACACAAGCCCATAGCGCTCCTCTGAAGCTCCGTGGATTTGTACAGATGTGACCTTTCCATGTTTTTTAAATTCATGGAACAAACCATCCTTTAGGCTTGTATCTGTGGTAAACAGATCAAATGTTTTATTAAGCATTAATACTGAAAAAAAATATGTACATGTTATTAAATGATAAACTATTATTACTTATTTTTTAAGAAAATTTAACAATATTTGAAGGATACACAGAAACACAAAACCTTGCATTGTGCTTACACCAGAGGAGTGACTCATAACTAACCTGTAGAGCGCACCGGAAGATTTTGGACCTTGATGCCAAAGCTTTTACGTGGTTCATCCTTGTCAAGGGAGGATAAAGGAAGTGCTGAGGGTGCAGGAACAGCAGCAGACTGCACTGAACGTGCCGGGGAGTCATCACTGGAACTACTGCTAGAATCGCTGTAGCAAAAGACGATCATAGACTTAGATATTGTTGTTGCAAGTGTGACAGTTTTATCTCTAACCACCATTACAGATGTATGATAAAAAGGTGTTTATTTAGTTTGTGTTACAGTTAGAGGTTGTTATCCTTGCCTACCCAAGAAATACTGAAGAATCTAGTCCATATTTTTATTTTACCTTGAAATGTGTAAATGGATTTTATCATTTTGATTGGATAATGTGTGAAAAAAAAAAAAAAATATATATATATATATATATATATATATATATATATATATATATATATATATATACATATATGATGGTGTGAATGAATATGTGTTTTCCTGTTCAAAAGCCGCAATGTCTCTCAGCTAAAGAGGAGAAAAACACCACCTTTTTCTCAACCTCGTATTTATACGGTGCATCTGGTTATCAGTATCAAAAGACGGATTTGCATATCAGTCACAAATTCATGCACCTTTTTTCTCAAACCATTCCCATGCCTGTCTCAGCTTTCTAGGCCCTCTGCTGTTTGTTTCCTTCTCACTTTCTCCTCCTGCGCTCAGACACTCCCGGAAGTGCTGCTGACGGAGCCTGGCCTGTGGGAGTGGGCAGGCAGCCAGCACTGGCCAGAAATTTCCAGTTCCAACTGGATCTCACGGAGGGGGGGAGCCATTACCCATACACAGAGGTAGGCAGTGAGAAAAATACACCAGCCGTCTCCTGAAATTCCCCCCATAGCACTACCTCGTCAAACCACACGTGTCGCTACAATGACATTCAAAGCTGTGTCTAAAGGTGGTGCAGTTAACCAAAAAATAAACTGGAGAGGGCTGAGGTGAATTTATGCAGTAAGTAAATCCCATGAACAGCCACATAAACAGAGATTTTTAAAAATGCCGCTTTCACTTGCGTTCGGTTCTCCTAAGCTTTTGATATTTATGCATTCTGTGTTCAATTAATACCCCAAAACAAATTGGATGATAAGAAACAATACATTTACAATTTGACGTTGATGCAAACATCATAACGACACAGAGCAGTGCACAAAAACAGCTAAATCGTGATGTCAAATTCAAAACAGAGCGGAGATAACATTCGCAGACTGACATCTGGTTGTAACCTCATAATTTAAAAACACACTCACAGCGTGTCACGAAAATATCTTAATTACATACATCCAATGCAATTACAGGATTAGCTGTGGCTTTTGTTAGGATTAGAGTATGTGTGACTTCACTAGCTACCACCTATATGCGTTACATTTGTTCATGTAACCCCTTTACTATATTTCTAAAATTAAGAAAATACTACCTGAGAAGCTACATTACTACATTACTTACTAAGGAAACCAGAAACAACCAAAAAAGCCACCCGGATGAAGGCAAGATACCCACAAACAGTTGATAAATTAGAATTTTAAACTGGAGAAGAGTTAATTTGGCAAGAGGCAAAGTGCACCTTGACCTTAACCAAAGTATGAAGACTGGCAATATATCAATTTAGATCAAATCTTAATAGCACCAAAACTGTGTCATTACAACACATGATGTAACAAAGGTCATTTTCTAGGCTTTGACGTCTACCCAGCAAACAACTACTCAGTCAACAACATTGTAAAAACAGATTCACCAATAGCAATACACCAATACAAAAATCAGTAGTAGAAGTAGAAATTTGCACACTTAAGACAGCTTCAGAGGTTTGCACATTCTTAACTTGGAATATGCTACTGAAAACATATAGAATGGACCATATAAGTGTCATCTTTCAAGGTGCACCCTCTTCCATATATGGATCCCTTTAAATCCTTAAGATTTATGGAGAGAGAAAATCAACGATAAGGTGCACATACAGTAATACTCCCTGTCAATTTTTTGTTTGTTGTTGAGTACATTAGTTATTTTCCAACATGATTTGGGATAACATCTGCTGAAGAAGCAGACATAAAGACATATGACATATTAGGAGACGCGATATCTTGAAATGCTTCATATTATGAACCACAGCTCCTGCATTGAGGGATGTTGTGCAACAAGATGTTCTTGATACGAGTCTCCACTAACCAGTGACAGAAATTAAATGCACACGCAAGCCTTAGCTTGTTGCCAAAATTGGTGTTTTGACTTTTACAGAATTTAATACAGCCAGTACAGCTGGTTTTAATATATGTATGGGAAATTGTGTATGTGTTTAAAAGGACAAACAACTCACATACATTTCATTTCCCGGTATAAAAATAGTTTTGGTCCACATTTGAAAAAAGCCAACATGGTTATTCAGCCCCATGCAGATGGTCCATGATCTGTTGATTTAGATGATTTGTCATTGTGGGTTTTGCTGAGTAGTACAAAATTCGTACCAGTGACATTGCTGATTGGTTTCCGTGCTTTGCAAAATCTTGTGTCCCACAGGAACATAAATCAATCAATCTTAAGCCAAATTAAAATCAACTCAGAAATGTTAGTATTATTATTATTATTATTATCATATACTATGAGATAACTGGAAATACTGCATTTATAAAGCTTAAGAAATCTGTAAAACAGTATGTATGTATATTCTTAGGTACAGGTATGTATCAGAGCCAACACATTGGAAGACTACCACTTTGACCTGGTGAGCTAATCCAATCAACAACTTAATTTTGTGAAATACATTTCCAATAGAATCATTTGAAGCAGCATTCAGTGTGCAGATGTCTTTCTTAAAACACTCTGCTCTCTGTCTAGAAGACTGGGAAGAACAAAGGTAAACAAAAGCCACACACAAGGGTAAAAATCTTGACAGCCAGATCAGCTTTACTCACCTGCCACTCGTGCTGCTGCTGGTACTGCTGACCGAGTCGGAACTGGAGGAGCGACTGCGGGAGCCTGACCCACTGTGGGAGCGTGGAGGACGGGTAGCCTGACTCGCCAGTCTCTGAGGGGAGGGATTTCGTGAATGTGATGAATGTGGAGACCGGCTACGACTATGGCGGTACGACCGCTCCCCGCGCCGACCCCTGTCCTCCCTGTAAAGGTCCCTGTGAACAACACTGGCCAAAGTAAAGGGTTCCCTGGAACGAGACTCATAGCGAGGTTCTGGCGTCTCAAAGCGACAAGGGCTCCGACTATGGGAGCGGTAGAAGCCGACCCCACTGGATGTAGATCCTCCACTTCCTCCCGTGGTGGTTCCTGCTGATCCACCTGTTCCTGTGTTGCCAGCAACTGCACTCACGATAGTTCCAACAACTCCTGACGACACAGTTGTACCACTTCCACTCGAGGTACCAGACCCGCTCCCAGCTGTGCTTAGAGTCCTCTCTCTTGCATCACGATAATAGTCTGTTTCATAGTGCCGCTGGCGTTCGAAACTGCTACCGGGACGCTCGTGATGTCCATAGGCACTGTGATCGTACGCCCGATCCCGACTTTCAGTCGTCCTAACAAACAGGAAGAGAGAACAACATGACATTACAGTTACATTTAGAGGGCTGTTAGAATCAGACAGTGGACAAAAAGAATCATCAGTTGTCTCTGATGGGTTTTTCTTAATTAGACACATGGGAAGACAGGGCAATAAAGTGTTTTGAGAAGGGTAGTTTTCAAATATCTAAAATGAGAATTATTTTCCAGCCTACAGACGGAACTACAGGGGTTTAAAGTCATGAACAGGTTGCGATAACTGAGCATCATGTCTTACATGTTTTCTCAACTATTATTTCTAAAACAAAAATGCTGCTAGGTCTTTCGCACACAAGCTTTAAGCCCACTGCTTTTCTTGATAGATATGTTTTCTATATATGTTTTCATTCATTAGGTTCCCAGTTCAAGCATCAAAGAAATACATAACTAGTGTACCCTACTGTAAAATGCAACACGGTATATAGAAGACACAATCAATATGGGACACTGAGAAGAGAGTTTTAGAGCAGAGCATGCATTCAGAGTTCATTAGAACAGAAATCTGCAGCTTGTTTCAAAGTTTGTACAATATAAACAGACTTGCACAAGGATTAACATGAGACATTCATGCCTTTATTGATTGTTAAGTCATACTCGTCTTGTAACTTCTAACAGCGGGAACAAAGGCCACTCTTTGAGGCGTTTTATCATTTATCTGGGAAGCTTTGTTGAAGGTTTGTGGAGGTGACTTTTGACAAGCCTTTTGTTTATAGTGTTGCACAATCTGACACCACTTGTTCTCCTGAAAGCTCTTCAAGACATCTTTTATGAAGATACACATTAGAAAAGGTACTAATAAGGACATTCTGTTCAGACCTGAACATCTTCTCTTACTGAATAAAGCAATCAGAATTTAATTTGGTAATACGACTGCTGTGTCATTACAGCAGTCATATTACCCAACTCCCTGTAATGAGCGGGACAGGACAGCAATTACCACTGTTTGAATTCACATCAAATTATAATCAGCAAATTAGCCATGATGTTCCAACACAGGGTGGAATATGGTTTAATATAACTACAGTTACGAACCCTCATTAAAGAACTAAGACTATGTTTTGTTCTTTGTTGAGTTCAAACGTGGAGATTAAATTATTAAGAAGGGCCGGAGACGGATTTTAATGGTCGACAACCTCAACTAAACTAAACTAAAAATCGTAAAAACTTTTGAAGTACTAATGTGAAATTAGTTATTTACTGCAAAAACACACAGTATCTTTATAGTTGTGGGACACTGCAAAATATTTGTATTACATATATGTACAGAAACTATTAGAAAAAGCCTCTTACAAAACTCCTACCAAAATAAAAAATTCAAGACATCATGTTGTTGCTTTGTAACTTGTATCTAAGACTAAAAAGAAGAAATGACATGTTTTTAAATTATTAAATATGCCCATATAATGATAGAAATCAGGAAGCTTTCTAGGTGGAGATCCTAAAGGTAAGGCAGCGTTCAAAACAAAAATGAATATGGCTAAGAAAAATCAACCAATGTGCACGCCGTCTTGTGCTCCAATGTCTATATCAATTAACTGCAACATACCTTAGGTTTGAGGTCCCTGACTTTTTCTTAGACCCTGACTATCTCCTTCTCCCATCCCTCGTGTCCACTTTCAACAATCCAATAAAGGCAAGGATAGCTGAAGAAATAAACTGTCATATCACTGGAAGTTTCAATAAAACAATAATTGATGATCCTCAATCTCCTTCCAGGGTGAAATCAATCTTGTAATATTAAATGTGAGATAAGGTCATAAATTCAAACAAAAAATAATAGTAATCAAATAAAAAAACTGTCCAACTAATTCCCTCAATATCAATATCAAGTTCCCTTGGTGATAATTGAAAGAGGCATCCAAATCTTTTGGCTCTTTGACTGATCTAAAACCATCAGAGATGTTTGATTACATCTGTTTCAAGACATGTCAGTCCAAATTGTTTGCTTGCTGGCTTACAAGCTGCTAAACTGTCTACGCCAATGAAGAACTGTAAGTACAAATCAAAGACATTTGCAACATGGAGAAACTTCTGAAACTGTTTATCTCATTAAAGAGGCGTTTGCAGCAGCCTTTGGTTAATGTTTTCTTAATGACAATGAAAATGAGGTCACAGCACTTTCTGTTTTGAATCTCAAACAAATGTCTGTAATTAGTTTCTTCATCGACACATTGCACGTTTTATTAGCTTCCTATTGGGATGTTTTTGGCTGGGCGATTTTCCAACTTTCAAGATGATGTGAGAACTTGTGCATCACTAAATAGCTAAACACATTTCATGTGTGTTTTGTGGAAAAAATTGGGGTGATTCAACATCTGAGCACTCCAATACTGTATGTGAATTTCCATAGCCAACAACGGTTACAGAATGAGCTTCCTGCCTCTCAATCTCGGCATTAGAAACCAAGTAACGTGGGTGACATGAAAGTGTTGAGAATGACTGCTGCCATTTCTCCGAAGATATATGACACGAGGGTCTTCCTCTGTATCACGGATGCCCTGTGATGTCCTTTAAAGGCATTTTGGTAAATGATCCATAAGATGAGTTCCTTAAAATGCCCAACGTGACCTTTACACCTGACCAGAAATGTGTTACGCGCATATTCACACTCGCATTTTACTGCCAAACCCGAGAGGACTTTGACAGACAGTATTCATCTCCTAACCAAAGCCTAACCCTCTGTAGCAAATGATAAACCCTTTAACCCTTTCCTCAACCAAGTGATTTTATCCCTTGGAAAGTTATGATATATTCTGTTAAACCGAGCAAAAATTGAAGCCTACCCTATGACAATTACTGACTGGATTAGGTTTGCAGGGTGAGTCACTGTGCAATTATCTGGTACTATGTTATGTTGATAATGTGATGTGGCCAATCTGGAAATATTCATCAGTGTAAAACATCTGACATAAATGTAATCTATAGCCACTGACATTGTTTTCAGCCATAAATGATCTTTCCACTAAAGGCTTTTACCTTGAGGCACAAGAACAAAAGGCTGCATGGGATGGACATAGTGCTCGTGTCTTAAACTAATTTATGCTCAACATCCAGGAGAGTCCGTCTGTATTTCACTGCACTATACATAAAGTACAACGGGTCAGGGGCAAATTCTGTTTCAGCTTATTTGATTTAATCATCTGTGTTCTGGATTCATGAATAACATCTATGGCACAACGATGTCTGCTGTGAAAGTGATGGATTACCTTGACCCCCAGATGCTCTCGAAAATGCTAATTTGGTGGCGCAGGCTCACTGCTCAATAGATAGCCTTCAATTTCACTTTACACAAAACAGGTTCTACATTATTCATGGAGCTTAAAAATAATTCAGTTAGACTTTTTTGGCTGAATTTCCATCAGTGTTTGATTATTAGACTGCTCTGCTGAATGCTAAGCACATCAACTGTTTTGGGATTACGTGAACAGCATAATTATGAGGATGCATTCCAGCAGCATGCTAAAAAGGCGTCTTATGTGGTGGCTCAGTCGTGTGAGAGCAATACATGCATATCAATGTAATTCTAAATTTCCAAAACTATTACAAGTAGTTTATTGTTAAATATCACTCAAGCATGCAGACTAGCAGTTAACTGTGCAGCTGTAGAGCATCCGGTTGTCCCTGCAGGCTAAAGCCAAACCATGGAGGCTAAATCTATCACCCTACATCACGATATTGACATATATTGTGATATATTTTGCTTTGCTTTTCTGGAAACCCAATTTAAAAAAACGTTTATGAATAAAATAACCTGACAGGAATGTCTGTTTTTGCTTAATGCAGTGAAATACCTGACAAATCAAGGTAATCCATCAAACTGAAGCAACAATCCTGGAGTCCTGCCATGAATCAGTCTTGTTCATTGATTTGCAACACTGCCTGCAACAGTCTAATACAACCAGATATTAGAGCGGCACAGATACCAGTATGAATAGTGGCGAAACCATTGGTGAATTGCTCACGCAATTATCATTTTATCACCAAAAACGCTACAGAGAGGTTTAAATCCACTTTGGATAGATGTAATATGTCTACCTGCATGTTTCCTGCCAATGACTATGGTCTACTCTCTGACATGCTATAAAAAAAATAATAATCTTAAATGACTTAAATGAATTTCTCTGGAGTTTAATCTTAAGAATCTAATTTTGAGTCTGCATCCTGTGATAAGTTAGTATTCATATTCTACTCCTGTTCCATAAAAGGAAGCTGAGGACATTTTAAAGCACCAACTGCACAGTACTAATGGTTATTTTCATTATTGATGACTGTGCAGATTCTTTTTTAAAATTAATTAATCAATCATTTAGTCTATGAAATGTCACATTTTTTATACAGAGCCTAAGACAACATTTTAAATGTTATTTTGTCAAACCAGTCATTTAAAAATATGATTAATCAACTTTGTTAAAAAAAACAAAAAAAACAGTGACATTTAAAAATCTTAAACTGTGACCTTACCAAGCTTGAATTAGAAGCAACCAAAAATTTAAATATTTAATTATTTCATTAGCTCTTATTGACATTAGGACATTACATCACATACGGACACTGAATTATTAATTAATTGCTTTATCTTTGACATTATATCCTTTAACAGTTTTTTCTTCTCTTAATGTTTTACTCACATTCTAGTTCTAGTTATTATTATTGCTTTTAACTGCACATATTGCAAATGATGAATATCTTATATCTGTGAATCTCAATAAGATTCCACAGCCTAATCCTTAAGGACAGCGGTGTGCTTTAAAAAGGGAGAGTTTTTTTCCACCACTCAACATGAATAACAGCTGTAAAAAAAATGATTATAATTCATTATAAGATAGGGGGACAGGAGCTGAAGGTGGGGTCAGGTGAGGGGACAAGAAAGGAAAACAATATAAGGTAAGGTATAGGTTTCTGCATATAGACACACAGGCAGTAATAACAGTCTATGTACCAGCTACTTCGGTTAGTGGGGAAAATGGAGAGAGACAGGGGTTCAAACTAGGGGGTTAGAGAGGACAGCTAAAATACACAGGGCAGGACATACCAACCTTTTGAGAGAGTGGTAACTTGACCTATAATTCCAAATACAATCTAGGGAGACAGAACTTTGTGAGCAGAAAAAAATGGGCAAAAATGTTGAGTGGAGAGGGGAAAAAATTCAAGCACAATTGTTCACATTTGTAAACGTAATCCTCATCTTCAGGGCAGGGGACCTCATGCGCTTTGATCGGCTGGAATGTCCATTTTGATTAAAATTACGAAAACAAACATGACGAGGTACGGATCCACACTGGGATGTTTTGTATGCTGGAAAATGTCAATGAGTCCATATATCCATCCACAGCACATGGAAGGGGAAAAAAAAAACAAGAGTTGCACTTGAGTCCAGTAAAATAAATACATGACATCCAGGAGTCTGTCTTCAAGTACTGCACCACTGATTCCCCAACAGCAATGGTGGAAAAATTTTATCTTGCATCTTCACTGTGAAGTCCTGCACATTCCACTTTGGTTACACTTTGCAGTTAAGTAGTCAAATTCCTTTGGCTGAAAACGGCCATGGCAGATTAAGAATAACAAAAAACTTGTCTCTTAATGGTAATCCAGACTCTTGCTCATAGAAGCACTGTATTCATTCCCAGGGTGGAGACCAGTTTTGATGTCGTGGATGTTCATGTCTGTTGTCTACCTCCTTTACAAGCAGAAGAGCCTGAATGCAGTCTGAACCAGAGCTGAGTCAATGACAAAAGCAGTTCATAGGTGCAACATAGTTCTCTGATTCAGTGTGTGATTGTATCCAAGATGTAGTTATAGTTCCACATTCAGGAAAGGAGCAGGTAATCCACAGACATGAGGTAAATTATCTCCAACAGCAACTCTCCAGTCTTCGTTTCCAGCATTCTTCTTTGAATTGTACAATCCAAACATAGTCCATGTTGGTCCTCATTAAATCTGCGAGTCTTGAAAAGTAAAAAAAAATAATCTCCACAAAAATAAGGCAGGAAAAAAAAGGTCATTTGCTCACTTGTTTTTGTTGTCTCTACTGAATTGGATCACCAGTAGATGTCTCCCAGCACTCAAATTGTAATGCCCTGATTTTAGATATAATCCCAAATAAAACAACAAAAAAACAAAAGAACCAAGAAAGCAACCCATACCTTTAGCATGATAGCATATCCTTAAGGTGTCTGGCCAGTGTTAATCCAACAGAGGGGAATAAATATCCTGTGCCGGTTATCCACATGACTCCAGCCCGCGAGAGAAGTGAACACCTCCGTGAGGTGTGCACGATTATTGAAAACTGAATTAGACTAATCCAAACAATGGTGTCTTATACATATATTGTGTGCTCTTGGTTGTTTTGTTACATGAGGAAAAAAAGGGTGACTTTAATCCACCGAGCAGGGCACGTAACTCCAGATTAGGGGAATCCCAGGGATGGCCGCTGGACCACTCTCTCTTTTGCTCTCTCCCTCTCTCTCTCTCTCTCTAGCAATCTCCAATAATCCTGGGAAATTTTACGATATCCAATCTTTGCCCCGCATTTTCTGCAAATGATATATCCACCTCACAGAGATGTTTAAGCTCACAAAAGATAATCCCCAAACAGCCATTTAAACTATTGACTATTTATTTAAGCAATAGATACACTTATATCTCAGTGTCTACCTGCACGTACGAATCCAGGAGCGCATGGCCACGCTCTGGGGACTTTAGAGGGGGATACCTATATATTCTTGAGTATGAACTCTCCCCCCTGCCCACCCCCCAACCAAGTAAATGAATAGATGGTGGGAAGATGTTTGGAGGTAAGGTGTTTACCAGAAACCATGGTTCCCCTGCCTTCAGAGAAACTTTGTCCACTTACCCGTCTAGTCTGCGTTCATAGCGTCCATCTCTGCTGTGGAGCGACGTGGGGGGCCCATACACGGCCCCCCCTGCCGCCCTTGTGAACCCTGATACATCCCGGCCACGAGAGCCTAAGGACAGACTATCGTCCAGCCCCCTCGCGGCACTAGGAATTGTGCCTGGTTCATTGTAATCAGTGCGCAGGTCTCTGTCCCCCATCTTGTTGATAGCATTATGAGCCTTCTGAGCACTTTTAATGTCCACAAAATCCACAAAGGCTGCGACTCCACCTTCTGAACCCCGCTTGGGCAGGACCTTGACACTCTCCACACGTCCATATCTAAAGAAAAAACATGAGAAAAACAGGCTGATCACTAACTGCATTCATGTTCCTTCAATGTTTAGGAATTTTCAAACAAGGCGTTCAGTTTGAATACTTATTTAATGCTATTACACAAATAAAGATTTTTTTTGTTATTTATGAGAGCAAGAGAGCGAGCGCGAGAGAGATAGAGAGAGAGAGGAGGGTTGGGAGATAAGGTGGCTTTATTTTCTGCTCCGTTGTACTTTTCTTACAAGGCAACAGTAACCCAGCAACTGGACTTGAAACCTTGGCACATTGCATGTTAATAAATGCATGGATGTTATAACATTTGCATATTTTCTGGGGGGGGGGGGGGGGGCTATATGAGTTTATAGCTACTGGAAAGCATACAGATGAGGTTTGGGCAGATGATTCGCTGTGTGTGGCTTTATTAAAAAAAAAAAAAATCAATACTGTCTACATGGCTCCTTCTGTTTCACTATAAGCAAAACACCTCTGGTGCAAGTTTACATGCATTACATCATTCCCCCCTTTTTCTCCACTGAGTCAAGATATAATGGAGGCTTTTAACAGATGTATAGGAGGGTGAGCAACCCATTGTTTCCTTAATAAGCCTGCAAATACCTCGTTAAGTGATGGCTGAATTGACTGATGGGAAGTCTATTACACGAAATTTACAAGCCCAGTCTGGGATTACAAAAACCTGTTATCATCTCAATGTGTTCACTCTCCCCCACTAAGAATCTTTCGTGTGTGTATTTTCACTGTCCGACACAGACAGTGGGGTGCCCATAAATTTATTGGCATGCCACTTCCCAACATTGAACAGCCCTCCGACGCCATTTTAGAAAAGCTGTTCACACTGCTTACTCATTCTGCCGTCCCCCATCTTCAATGACTTCTATCACACGTTGGGCTGTCATGCACCTGCATACCCTGGCTACCTCTGGGTGAACGCTGGAGCTGAGGCAGCATGCTAAAGAAGGAGACTCGATTCCCCTCCGCTATTGCAAGAACATGCAGCCAGATCACCACCCCACCCCCCCTAAAATCACACACACACATGCATACACACCCCCAAACATAACGTTACGCACATCATAGCACGGGCTCATGTAAATAAAACAGCATATATAGGTAGTCTGTTGTTGTGCGCTCTGCAGCGCGGATCCGTGAATCAAACGCGAACCGTGTTTGCAGTTCACTCCCTGCATCCGTCTAAATAATAATAATAACGCAAAGCAGACCACTAATATCAGCTTATTTATATATATATATATTATTGGGGGGCATGCTGTGAGACAAACGTGCCTCTCGGTTACAATGTCGCTCAGCAGACATGATTTATGATTTATGATGGCAATTTAGCAGCTTTCGTCCGATATGGCGACGCCTACACACTGAAGCAAGCGACGTTGCTCATATAGGTAGACTGATGTTTTTTTTTTTTCCAGCAGGCTGGTCTCCAGCACATATGGACGGAGAGGCGGGCTGCTATTTCCTTGACAGCCGAGAAGAGAGAGGCGAGAGCGCGCAGACAACCGTGAGAGCCACACACAGACACACACACACACACACACACACAAAATCATTTTTTTCCCTCGGCATAAGGAAGACAACAAAGGAGTTTTTTTTTTTTTTTTTTAATAAAAAGCCAGAGAACGGTGCATTGGTATGCTGTGCTCCGACAGCACAAACACAAAAGGCACAAACGGAGCTGAATTTGAATATTGAAATATCGATATGTTGTCTGATTTTCTCCCCTTCAATCGGATCACGCTGCAGGCAGACCGTGCAGGTCAGCAGCTGGGAGGAGGAGGAGGAGGAGTAGGAGGGAAAGGAGGGGAGGGGGGGCAACGCGGTAACAATGTAGCAAAGATGATCGTTTCTGTGTTCATGCGAGCACAAAGTAAACACAAGCACAACGCTACAATGTTGCACGGCGGCACACGGCGCTCAATCACGGCCGCTTTGCAACGACGTTGCAGCGTGATGTCGCGTCACCTCTTTATGTTTGTGTTGCGGTTCTTGCTTCCCCCTTGATAGATAACTACATGGCATGCTAATTAAGCACACTTTGTGTGTGCACAGGTTTTGGTTGGGAGGGCAGTGTGACTTAACTCGCACACACACACACACACAGACACAGACAGATAGAGAGGCAGAGAGTCAAGTGAAACACCGGGTCCCTCATTTGCTCAGACACCAGAAAACACAGCACGGCAGCAGACTTCATACTGTCTGCCAAAGATGCAGACCGTGAAATGCATAGCTTGTACAATGCTAGCAGCTCGCCAGGTGAGCTGAAGTTTGTTTACACTAGCAGGATGGGAGAAAACGTTTGGCCAGGTGGATAAAACGAAGGCTCCCCAAGAGTCAAACGGTTACCTGGTGGGTATGTGCAGCCACACGGCATGAAGGGACGGGTAAAGTTATCACCTAGCCCTTCAAGTTAGTAACCGTGTCAAAATGGCAAAACCATATGTCCGCTAGCGGAGTGGTTGGAGCGTGCTAGCCGTTTTCTTTCTTATCTCAGCTGAAATGCAGCGCAGTGTTATGGAGAGCTGACAGCACAGTTGCCAAATGGGACTTTGCTACGGGGGGGAACCTCCTGCTTCATCCCGACTTCACTAAAATGTGACACAACAGAGAGAGAGAGATGCTGGCCGTGCACTCGTCGTTACACCACAAAACACACACACCGCTCATTAGTGTCTCTACTCACCGCTTGAAGTGCTCAATGATTTTCTCTTCTCGTACATTTTCGGGTAAATTTCCCACCCATAAATGTCTGGTTTCCCGGACCATACTGTGTGCTCCTGCTCCCCTATCATACAGATGAGTTTGCTATGTCAGTTTCCTCCCGTGCAAAATAGAAAAGGTTTGCAAAATAAACGCCGGGACGAGAAAATAAAAAAAAATCCTCGGCGCAAATCATTGACTGGTCGTTGTGACCCAATGTAAACCATTAGGTTGGATCCCCGCACGCTGTTTGATACTCTTCACTGTTAAAGCGCGATCTTGCACCTCATGAACGCGCTCCGGACTGTTCCCGTGACAAGGCGCGTCCCTGACACCATGCGACCTTTGGGTGTCGAAAGAAAGCATGTAGCTTCCTAAAAAGATGCAGCAACTTCGCTTGTAATGAGAGGCACACCGCGCAGGCGTGGCTTTGTGTGTGAACTTCTTTTTTTCTCCCCGATGAGATAGTCTCCCGCCCCTGCGCATGCGCGAGAAAACCCCTGGTTGAATGAAGGTGCTTTGACATCTGAGAGGCTTTGACTCAGAGGAGGATCCCATCACTGCCTGTTTGGCAAGGTGAGGCACTTTGCATACAGTAAAATTAGATGAGTTGGATGTATTTAAAATGTTTCTTCATTAATGCACAGACGTCTCTCATAGGCCCACACATGAAAAAAAGTAGCAAAGGGTGCATTCAGGGTCGCCTCTAGGCTGATAGTGTGTTGAGGTACGTCAATCATTTATCACTCTAACTAAATACAGGGTGTAATTGGGGCTGGGTACAGTGTGTGCTCAGTGCCAGTCTCCTGTGAACCTGGACAGAATATCCACTTTGAAAAATGGATGCAGGGTCTGATTGCTGATTCCTTTTTATTCACCACTAATAGTTTTTTTTTTAATCTCTAGAACTTAGATTGACATTTTATCAGTAAAAGAACATTACATGCAAAAATCGAGTCATAGCCTAGAAAAAAAATAAATCGGTCAAAGCTTTTACACATAAAGCGGAAAACTTAAGCAGGAAACAGGAAGGCCCTCTGTAGACAACTCTGAGTGTTGGTGATTCAAATATTTTAGTCTGTGATGAGCTCACGTAGAACAATAAGCCATCAAAAAACACATAAGTTCAGATATTACCCCGAAGAGAGCAGCTTCATGATCTTAATAACAGAATAGATTAGAGTGTAGGACCTCTTCTTAGTTTTAGAGAGGTTTTTGTAATTAACTGTACTCTTTGGTCCACTGCATTAACAGGAAGTTATGTATAAATGTGAAACAAAATAAAGTGTTTGGAGACTTGGAGAACACCAAAGTGCACTAAAGTGTTACTAAAGCAATTCTTTTTCTTTAGTTCGCCAGTTACAGTAGTCTGTAACCTGAAAAAACTCAGCTCACAAGCCAATATTAACAATATTCATACTAGTTTGGGGGAATAAAAAATAAATTGTGTTGTTAGTTCATCCATTAAGCACAGGATTGCTACTCCAAACACATTCGTGTCTGAGAAAAAGTAGGGTTTACTCTCTATCAGTGTCTGGTATACTTGATCAATGCAGTATTACACCCAAATTAAATATTCATAAAAGATTTTAGCTGATTGACACAATGAGACTCAAGACAACATATAGTAGTAGCTATAACCGGATTAGCACAGGATTGAGCAGTAGAGCAATGCCACAGACACAAGAGGACAAACGTTATTCATAAAACACGTCATCTATAATTTATCTGATTCTGCTTTACACTTTATTGACGCGTTGTCTGCCCTTTTTGCTTGTAGTACCTCCAGCCTGTCAGTACAAACACTGCTAGTGGGACACAAAATGGCGTAGAGGCTATAAAGTCAAAAACTTTGACCCGGTCTGAGCTCTGTTTTAAGCTAATAAGTAACACGGGCGATTGGGCCCGCGTCCAAAGGTTCAAGAGAACAGTGGTGATAAGCACTGATGAGGGGCAAATAAAAGCGGCACTGTTTTTCCCAGAAGACTATCCCTGTTAGTAACATTTTTATGATGTATCCTCATTGTGTGCATTACTTAAAAAAATGTCAGCCTAATCAGGGGGGCCAACATCTGTAGATAAAATGTCTCCAGCTGATTTAGTCCTCAGTACATTTTGTCCATACTGGCGCTGAATGTATACGTTTAGCCAATAGAAAACGATCATTTCATTAAAGCTTGGCGTGGAAAGGCTCTGTTACTACACTACAGCATTATTCTGCTTTTGTTACTATTTTAAGCACGCACATTAAAGGCAGCAGTGCGCCTGCGTTAAAATGCGGTAACAGGGGACTCGCAGAACGACTCTGCGCATGCGCCCAGCGTGCCTATCAGATGAGAACAGAAAAGTCTGGAAGTCTCCAGAGGAGGTGTCAACAACTGCTCAGTCATTTCAATGGGCATTTTCACCATATTCGGGTGCGCATGGAGAACGTCCTCCCTGTGTCTGCCGAGTCCGTCCTGATGTGGAGCTCTATTCAGTTAAAAATCTAATAAACCTATGGGAGTACAATTTCCTATTTTGGTGGATCGACTAGACACCAAAACTAAATTTCCTCGTCAGTGATTCTCAGACCTGGATTATCTTGGGAACTGGACCGCCAGGCTAATGTGCCCACTGTAATTTCACACGCCTTTTTTGACACGGAATGACGGGAATGATTATAACAAAAACCTCCTCATGGAATATGTTTCTGTCAGCCCACTGCTCTCAATAAAGACACATCTTATGGGCATAATGTCGGCGTCAAAATGTGGATTTAATTTGATGTCTGTGTGTGTGTGTGTGTGTGTTTCAGAGACATTGTCACACGAAGTCAGGCTTTAGCGTTACGAGAAAATGCAGCAAAGGCTGTAATGGAAAGGCGGTAGCGAGAGTAGTAAATCTCTTATGAAAGCCTCTCGGGTGTTATAAAGCGTATTTGGTGTCAGTACGCAAACAATGTCCATTGGACTTTTTTTTATATCCCTCTATGTCCGCAAGAATTCAGATGCAGTCAAAGTCAGAGTAAAACCAAGTAACACAGCCTTTCCTTTGTCTAACGCCATTTTGTGTGACTTTACAGCGCTAACGTTGTCGTCAGCCATTTTGCCTTTTCTTTTCAACCAGACAATCTCTGGAGAGGCACGACAAAAGCGGGACGGTGTTTACGGGCTTTCATGGTGTGTGGACACCGAGCTAAACGTCGAACACGATGAAAAATGAAACTTACCAAACTGTCCTAAGCTGTTTGGGGTGCGCTATTAACGTGTGCAGACGTCAGTAACTGCGTAGCAGCTGAAAATAGCGACCTGTGTCAATTTTAATGAACGTGTTTTGTTTCCCGCATTCAGTCCATTTATGTGGTATAGTTTGTTTAATGCTGGACTCTCGGTGTGGGCTGTCGGTGATAGTCTCGTGTGTAAATGTAAACCCCTCTGAAATTCACAACATGCCCTATGTAAAAGATGTCAGGTAAAATGGCTCTATTGTTGCAAAAATACAATAGCGTTTTTGCTCCCTCCTCAAATTACAGCAGTTAGTGGGATAATTAGAATCAGCTGCTTTCTGGCAGCTACACTTAATTATAGCAACATAACATACACATTATACTTTGCTCTCATCCATCAGTGGGCCGTGGAAAGGGTTACAACAGCCTCGGGGCTCTGGGGCCCCACAAAGAAAAACTTGGAACAATGACTCTCTCCAGGAGAGAGAGCTGACATGTCCTAAATCTCCACAAGATTACAGCGTTAATTCACCCTAGAGGTCGCAAAGACTCCGAGAATAACATCCAGACCTGCAAGCTGATACCTGAACTGTAGTATTAAAAACTGACAACCAAAAAGAAACGATTAGAGAGTAACAGACAAGAAGACAACAGTATAATAAATAGCAGATATATTATTATTCCACACCGAAGCAGTGGTTGTCATAAAACATTAGTCACAATATACACTTGGAGTTTTTAATGAAAAAATAATACATTCTACATACAGAAGCATTCATTGTTGATGAACTAGTGCTTTTAAAATCAGAGTGTCTATCTCCGGTGCTCCTTCTCTCGTGTCTGTGGTCTTCGTCTGTGCTCTCTGTGGACGTAATCTGTATAATCCTCTTCTTCCTACATGCACACAACAGATATGACAAATAAAATGCATAACATGAGATGAATAACCGAGCTTCTGCACAGGAGTTACAAACAGATTATCTACTCTGCTTCTGCATGTTGTTATCATCGTTATTCACAAATATTGTGAATATACCACTTATAATGTTTCAATTCCAACAATATATTAAACTGAAATTTCAGTGTATTATTGAATTAATATCTTTCAGGTTAATCTCATTTAATGAATGTTTAGTTTCAACCCTCTAGTTTTAAAGCCAATTAACAGAAATGCAAAGAATGCAACTTTTTATAGAAACACTTATATGTGCTCATATTTGAAACTGTTTGAGCTATTTAATCAGGCAAGCTCAGTGAAATGAAAAAGTAGGCTCTGTATTCTGAATCAGAGAATACTTTGACCTGAATCTGTCGTGGGGATCTTAAACCTTCTCCACCTGGGATACAAGTTTGAGAAGTTCAGCTTCATCCTGGGACCCAGTCTAATGAACACATTGATATTCTGCCCCAGTTTTGGTGTCCCAATGGACAGAAAGTGCTTTCAGCCCTGAGTGCTGCTTCCAGGGAGACTCGCTGACCTGTGAGGATGCCGCATCCAGCAGATCCATAGTGGGGATTAGACAGCTGGCCTCACCCAGGAAACACATTAGGATGTGGAGCACGTCGGCCCAGCGTCCAACAGTCAGCATCAGGACCATCAAACCCCCGAGACGTACCACCACTGCGTTCAGGACAGCCTGGCTGCCGCGCAGACGATGCTGCTCCTCTGCAGAACCAAAATGTAGCATTAGAAGGAAATGATTCGTAAAAATGTACACAATTAAGGACAAATTAATAATGGATGCATTAATGATCAGACAAGACCAGAGAGAGGCACCAAACTAATGAATTAATAATTGAATTCTCCAGTCCTGAGAGTGGTTCATACTACCACACCATCAGACTGTGGTCTTATCAAAGGTCCTGCCCAGATTAATCAGTGTCTAATGAGCATTGCACTCTGATCTCTGATGTGAGAGTTTCTCACCCTGCATGTACACAACCAACAGTGTGTAACAGATAGTCAGCGGCGTCCAGAACCGAAGGGCCTCTGTTGCAGAGAGGAAGTGTTTATTGATGATTGAAATAGAAGCCAACACAGCCACAAAGAAAGTAATGATCATAGTCCTGCACAGCATGGGCAGCAGGCAGCGGCCTGATGTCAGAAGGCTGATGCAAATGCCGCAGTAGCGCTGTGAGCTGTGGAGTTTATACAGAGCCATGACATGGTGCAGCAGGAGTGTGGCCTGTCGAGCCAGGAACCAGCTGAGTGCTGCTGCCAGAATTAGGCATAGCCAGCGCTGTGACGCCCCCTCGTGGAGAAAACTCAAACTGACGCTCAGAGCACAGCCCAGAGAGAACTGGCTTTGAACTAACAGATGCTGCAGAAATTTTCTGGACTCCTGGGGAGAAAAAGAGCATACAAACAAAGCTGATGGATGAATCAAAACAGATGATGGGCTGTTTGTTGTGATAGATACCATGAGTCACCACAGCATGATAAATCTGAAAAATTAACACAGCAAAATTGAGCAATAAAGCAACGAGCAAATCAGAAAATACAGTTGAGTGTCGGGCATATTTTTGTTACATAAGTGGTTTCTTACTGGTCCAGCTGTTACCCATCCAGAAATTCCTCGCAGACAAAACTCCAGTACAACCAGGGAGGCAACACGGGTGCCCACAACAGCCAGCAACCCAGTCACAATGAAAAACTGGAGCATCTCAGGAAATCCAGCTTTAGTTTTCCTTTGATGACTGGATGTCTGCTGATGTGACGTCTCTTTATCATTTTTATCACACCAGCTGTGCATTACAGGGGGGAAAAAAAAAAAAAAAATACACTAATAAACTATAAAGAATCTGAAATAGGTATATCAAGATTTTGATGCTCTAGTTCAAATTTCTCACCTCTCTTCTAGAAATAAGTGCACCCTCAACAGGGAGCATAGCACAGAGATCCCACATGCACCCACCAGTCCTGCAGGTCACATAACACTGAATTTGCAACCAATAACACACCCCAGCCACCCACTGTAAACAGTTAAGAATAGCCTGTAGCAGTGTGGACGTCAGAGACAATGAATAGATGAGGAGCTTACCTTGAAGTAAACAGTCCAATGGATTTGTGTCTAAAGTCAACCACTCTGGTAGGAAGTAGGAAGTCGGGAGAAACCATGTAATAAGGGATAACATCGTACCACCTTCGACTTAAAAGAAGGAAAGCAATTTAAATGTCACTGTTTTTATTTTAAGCAATTTCACACTCAGGAACCATATTTTGTAGTTATTCCAGATCGTGTTACAATAAATCCGCTCAGCTCTTCTGTTTATCTCTATTGCCTCAAAACTGAGCTTTGCTCATCCAGAAGCCTGCTCTGCGTCCTGTACCAAAGGTCATCTGAGTGTCGGTGCAGCAGAGGCCCGCGGCTGTCTGAGTCATAACAAGATAATGGAGGTTGTTGCACTTTGGGAAATATTTTACACTCTGAAATGACAGCAGGCGTTAGCTCTCAAGCTATCCGCCAGCTACAGTATAAGTGTTGCTCTTGCTCTTCTTCACCTCATAGTTTTTTTCTGAAAAGTCACATTTTGTCCACACCAATATTTCAAGCCGAGTTGTTATTATAAATGGAAGGCCTTATAATATGTACCTTCTTAAATATTCAATTTGGATAGAGAGAATCTCAACACACACACGCACACACAAAACAGGAGAGAAAGGGGGTAAACCTAGAAAAGTTAGAAAGAGCAACACATGAGGTCTTGAGGACAGACATGCAGCAGGTGTCATGTGGTTAAACAGAAGCAGCACAAGTTACATTAAGGACAAACGGCAATGCGACATTAAGAGAATAGTTTAACTATTAAGTGTAAGTTAAAAGAATTTCAAGCAAATTGTACTAAACGATTGAAAAAGGCACTGGGTTTGAGAGATTAGTACATTTACAGTAATAAAATGAGTGAGGAGCTGAGATTGCGCAATTGTTTTACATCTAAGACACAAGAGGGCGCTGTTATTCCTTCAGAAGTAAGGTGCACAACATGTTTTATCTTTTTCAGTAGAGCCACAGAGACCAAAGCAAATCAAGTATTTTGCTTTTCAGACCACTACCTGCACAAGATGTGATAAAACTGGAGATTAACAAACACCACACAGAGCTTAAGTTGCCCTTTATCACTAAGAAAGGGTTGCATATGGAGATGAAAGACAAAACATGGAGTCCAACTAATGGTTTTATGACAGGATGATCGCAGTAAACACCTGTACTATGGCCAAGGTCTCATGCCAAGCAGGAGGCATAACTCTCTCAGTGTCAGTCGTGTTTTTTAAATAGCTGGTAAGTAGCACTTTCAGTGTAGGTTGTGGACTATTTGAGATTCATACAGGTGAGCACAGCTTGAGTTTACCTGAATTGAATTCTGCTTTAGGTGACAATCATCAATATAATACAATGATTATTTCAGTCATGTCGTCTGATTTAGCTCCTAAGCTGATAAAACACTTTGAATACTTGATTGATGTGATTTATCTGCACAAAAACTGAACATTTTAAATATTATGTAAGACACATTTAGTAACACTTTAAGTGCATTAAGATATACTACAAGTACAAAGTAATGTAGCTTGTAGTTACCCTTAAATTCCTACACACAATGAGACCATATTCAACTCTGTGTTTTCTTATTTTTACTGTTGTCAAATATTTTATAATGATTCATGGACATGTGTGTTGCAGATATTTTGTTTTATGCGGATAACTCCTCACCCTCAGCACAGAGTTCATGTGTCCAAAGAGCGGACGGACTGCCCATATGCGCTCCAACAGTGCTGGCAACGTGCAATATGATCGCTGGGATGAGGGCAACATTGACATGAATGTAGAGGCATCACAGTCTACTATGATGAGGTAATAACATAATGTCACGTAATGACTTAAAGTTTCTTTTTTTACTACTGATGAGAACATGCACACAGTTATAGGAAGATACTGCTGAGGTCAAACCATAAGCTGATTGACCTGACTCAGCCTCCCTTTGTGTTACATTCACAGGCTCTACAACAGAGTGTGTATTGGCAGCACTGGGGTAGGAGTGAAGACAGCAGGAGCTCTGGCTGCACTGGTGTCCATTTACATCTTAGGATATGTGACAGGATATTACATTCATAGGTGCTGATGGTGGAGGACAGACACGCTTGATACATTTAGATTTAATTTAAACGTGAAAGATTTTTGAGAAAAAACTCAATGAAAACAGCGTGCTCACATCGAAGCATCGAAGTGTTTATGTGCAAGGAAAATCAAATCAAAGGTTATTTTATTTATGAATAATCACTTTCTGATGGACTTTTGTTTCTTTCAGGAACTTTTTGTCATAATTTCTTATACAGCTGAAACTGAAAGTTACATAAGAGCTTCTAAAGTAGTATTTATTCAATTTATTGTAATATGTGTTGTCTTAATAAAACATCAGTGTTGCAACTATGCATCAACAAGAGTCATCTGAATATTGCGAAAACATTGTGTCAAGTCCAGTTGTGTCTTACAAGTTCACAAGCTATATCTAAGTGCATACAAACACATAACATGTAATGTTCAAACTGATGAACTTGGAAATATACGCTCATTCTGAATTTCATGCCTGCAACACAACGCAAGTTTGGAGAGGGGCAACATCAACAACACTCGGGAACCGAGGACATTCTCTCCCATACATACAAAGAATAGCTTCATTTGTTATTCATATGTGAATACAATGAGACTGACTGAAAGGGTTTCTCTCTTCCCTCAAGGTACAGCATCTCTTTAGGTCCTCTCTGTAATTATTCAAATGATTGAAGGAGAGTTCATTTCCCACAGAGGAGCAAGGCAGATTTACCCCTGAGATATAAAGGGAAATTTCAACTTCATAGGTGACTGCACTTCAGTGGGTTGGTGAATGATCTCATTATCTCAAGAAAACAGCCTTTTGTTTTCTCAAGATATCACAAGAAAACAATCTTTGTGATCTCAAGAAAACATATAGCAGAAATAATAGCAGAAATACCCAGAAATATCATGATTTTATGTTAGGCCACTGCTGACACCTTACAAATGTGGCATGCAAAATAGGTCAAGGGAGCTTTTGTTCTCATTTTTCTTCATAGACACTTAAGACACACTCGGGGCCTCCCCCCATTATCTAAACAACCTCATGAAAATCATACAACATACTTCCAGTACAAACCACTCCCAGTACAGTCCAGATATATTTTGACACTACTGTAATACAGATAGGAGCTAGTGCAAAAATATGATGAGACAGAGCTGACTAACTTGATTGATTCATTTTATTATTGATCAATATTTTGAGTCAATCACCAAGAAGGAATGGCAAATAGTAATGCACTGCTTCTTGGCTGTGAGGATTTGCTGCTTGTCACTGTACAATGAATGCATTTGGATTTTGGAAGTGTTGCAAGTGTTCAGCTGCTGCTTTATTTTTAAGTAATCTTTCTCTCAGGAGTAGTTTCAGAACACAGAGGCACTCACCTTTCACTCTTTCATGGGCCCTGTTTAAATGATCTACAGCTCATGGTCTAAAGTGCAAGACATAAGAGCATTTAAGGCGTGTCCAACTCCACTTTTACAAGTTAAACATTGCGTAATGATAACAAAGTAAGGTGCAAAGGGGTTGTATTAAGCATCGAGTCTCTTAATAAATCTCTTTTATTCCCTTTAAATATTATTACAACATGCCATACCTTGTAATTGCAGGTATCTATGTCTTGCTAAGTGAATTTCTTTTTATTTACATTTAAAAGCTATTGTAAGATGTCTTGAGCATGATCCCTGCAGCAGTGTGGTGGAAACGGTGGGCAGCTCACTGACAGCTCTCACATCTGTTTTCAGCCTTTTCTAAGTATCCTCATAAACTCTCATCTCACTCTCATCTCACTCAGTAATGAGATGGGTTGACAGAAAGAAGAGGCTCTGCCCCATGTGTCTCTTCACATTGATTATGTCTGCACAGCAGTTAATACAGCAGTACAATCAGTACAGTAAAACGACTAAAGCGAAGGAGAATAATTGTTATTTTCAAATGACTGAGTGCTCTATGAATGGTTATTTTAGTCCGTCATGCTGTACAAAGATCATAATAAGAAGATAACCACTAGATGGGGCAATTCCTTTTTTTATGTGTTGTGCTTTTTGCAGCGCTGACATAAGAATGCAACCTCTGACTGTGAAGTTATATCTGCATTGTAGATAGAGATTAAATATGTCATGACATCTCCTCAGCACTTCTTCTTGGTCTCTAAAAGTGTTCTTTCAGCTTGCTCTATGGAATTTCCTGTTTGAATACAGACAAACTCGTTCTAGGTTGCCAAGTTTGTTGTACGCTCTGGACTTCTTTTATGACTTTACAACAAGTATTCCTATGTTTGTCCAGTTTGGTACTCCCTCTGTCATTCATTTGTATTCCTTGATTACCCCACGAACACAAATCACAGCCTCCCTATCATAGCAGCTTAGTTAAGCTTTTTTAACCACACTCTGCTTCACACAGTAAATAATAACTCCCGTCATAAAGATGTTACCTGATGTCACCATATTTTTCATACCTGTGTTGTTCTCTTTACTGAAGGTTTGAACAGAAAAAAATGAGACTGGTTAGGGTCATTATGGGGCCATCCTAGGAAAAGAAATATCATGCATATGACCAGATAAGCTTCCCACCATAAGTAACTGAGCATGAACTATGTAGCATTTGCTCTATGGAACCGAGTTGACTGAAAATAAGTCAGAAGAAGTCAGTGGAAGACAAATCATCATATCTTAATTAGTAAAAGTAGTGGTGTCCCTTTGTTACAAAGTCCTGCATTCAAAATATATTACAGTATAGTGTACAAAAAGTACAGATAGTACAAAAAGAAAGAAAGAAAGTACAAAAAAATTATGTGCTCATTACACAGAATGGTCCATTTCAGAATAACATACATTATGTCATTTCATTTAATTACTCTTTTGTTGCTGAAGTGAAGTTGCAGCTGATAGTCTCCTCCCTGAATGAACATTATTTTGTCATTACAATGCTCATATTTAAAGGTGTATGTTTCTGAAATAAGAAAGGACACCACCATGAGTTTAAGAGCTGAAGGCCTAGTCTTCGTCTTATTTTAACATTCTGACTATGGATTGATATTTTGTTTTTATCGTGTAAAAACAAAAAAAATTCATGTCATGAATGAACATGCTGTCTAAATGTGATAAAAGAAAAAAAACACTTCCATCTGGCTGTTCGGGTTAAATTTCTAAACATTAGAAGGAGTCAGCTGTCTAAGAGTGAGTAAATACCTCGCTGTTGGGAGTGATGAAGACTCTCAGCCATCAGCTTCAAGTGTTATTCCATATGGAAGAATGGATTTGACTTATTACCAAGAGTCATGCTAAAAAGGTCTTGCATTAAAAGATATTAAGACAAATAGTTCCTGTGTGTTAAAAATGTTTTATTCCAATTAAATCATTTCACAAAGCAAATCATGTTATCAGCAATAAAAATTAAAGTGTTCCTCTCACAACATCAACATTTTGAACTTCATCACTACCGCTGGTTGCAAATGAGAAAACATATTAAGATCCCCCTTATTCCAGAAGAACCTGCCCTAAACAGCATGCAAAGACCTGCCATGACTCAGGGGGACATCATAGTGTGTGAAAAACTGTCTTTAAAACAGAAGCTGATGATCTAACCTCGGGTCTCCCTGTGAAAGTGCAAAGACAACTTCCAGGGAGCATTAGCAAAACAGTTCCCTTACACAGAGAAACAGAGTGAAGACCCAACACAGTTATCCTGATGCCATTGGTTTGTACTGGTGTGGCTGCACGCGGTAGATATTGGAGTAGATATTTTATTGTCATTGTCCGACACCTACAATATGATCAGCATGTCACACTGCAGATCTGAAAGTAATTAAACACAACACATGACAATACAATAACATTTGGCAGACAGCAAACAGTCGGGGCCAGATTTGAATCTGAATGAAATGTTAGCTCAGTGCTATCAGTCCAACCTTTCACACCAACTGCAGCACAAATACACATCTCTCTCTCCTGGATGGTCAAACAAAAACTAATGTTCCTCCCTGGCGGTCTCAGCTCTCATAGGCTGTTATGCGCTTTGCTAATGACTCAGTGGAGTCACAGATTGGCTCGTGTTGCAGTAACGCTCATTTCTTTCTGCAGAGAGAGGACCTACGTTTTGTGGGCTCTCTCCTCCACGTAGAGCTGCATCTGTTAAAGACAAAGAACAACCAGATGTCAGTTAAAAGAAAATGGAATATGGACATGACAATACAATGAAAGATAATTACAGAATAAGTCAATATAATGTGTGTCACTGCTAATATAAACAGTTAAACCAGGGATGGTGTCTATAGTTTAAACTGAAGGGGATCTTTCCTCTCACTTTTACTATGTCAGACGTCATGGTCTTCAATGGGATGAGTCTGGGTTCCTGCATGTGGACCTCCTGCTCATCAGCTACTATCCACGGAAAATCCTGAAGAGGGAAATGTGCAAATGTGACACAAAACATGCATTAGAATTATTCAGCGTTTACATATTAATGCATTTTATTAGAATACCAGGAAATAAACAGGCTGCTCTGTTAGCGTGAGAAACCATGCATCATGACTTAAACTGCAGCTTTGCAGTGTTTTAAAAACCTCACCTTGATGACTTGAACCTTCTCCATGTTTCGTGTAGCAGCATCTCTGGTATGTACTAAGACTGTAAATGAACACCCTGTGACAAATACAAACAACAGGTCACAAATAAGTCTCTGATTTGTAGCTATGCACAACTGATTATCATTTATGTGTCATACCAGCTCCTTATCAAAGTCTAACCCATTACAAGCTTGATTCTCTTCTAAGTCTCTAGACCATCTCTCTAAATGTGTATTTTTTAGTACGGCTGTTGTTTCAGAGACTTGCATAGAGGCTGTGATGTGATGTCACAGTCTTACAGTTATTCTAAGGTTACACCCAAATCTGCCTCCTTTGCAGAGACTGACAGGTATAAATTCAAACCACTGCCTTAACCCTGGCAATAACAATCCAAAAACCTGGAAGTGTGTGATTAATAGTGCTTATTAGGGCACTACACAGCCTGCTAGGCTTAGTAACTTGATAAATTCTGTTAACGCAGCAGTGGTGTTCTGCCTAATGAAACTGGAGGAGCACTAGCGACAGAGGCTGTATGCAGATTTATCAACATATCAGTCCTGCTTTCAGTGCGTGTTTGTCATCAGTGACGTTACCTGGTGGGTTATTATTTAAAACAGCATCGCACACGCTGATCTTCAGGATGAATGCTCTCAACAGCTGCTCCACATGTGACAATAACGTGTCTGAGCTGTAACGACAAAACCACAGTTAGCGCACGGTCACCATGAAGTGTATCACAAAGTCAGCAGAGGAAGGAAACGAAGAAGGGCAGCGACCTGATGGACAGCAGTGTGGGTTGGGAAATCTCAAACACAAATCTCTCTACGGGATGATGCTCTTTGTCCATGATGACCACTACCACCTTCTCTGCATCATTCTGGGAGGAAATGGGAGATGTCAGCAGTGTACACACATTAGCACATGAGAGATATGTCCTAATTTAACCTCAGCATCAGGTCATGTCTTACCTTCTCAATGAGTGGCTTTACACAGTGAAGAGTGTCTTGGATATACTGATTCAACTCTGGGTGACATGACATCTGGAAATAAAAAGAACACCAGTATTAGAGCTGGAAATAGGTAACTCGCCCTAAAGACTGTGAGCAAAACAGTATAAATCAATCCCTACCTGCACGGGTACATTGTATTTCTTTCTCTTCTGAAATATTCCAGAGGGATAAACTTCACGGACGTACAGGATGAGATGAATGGCAACTTCCAGGAACTCACACAAGATATCAGCGACCACTTGAAAAGAGGAATAAGGAGGACATCGCATGTCATGAATCTGTTCTTGCGTCACAATAACGCATCATCAATGCAGTGTTGCCATGTAAATGAGGGACATCACACGACGACATAAACTGTTTATCTACATTATGCTATGCCGAGTGGAGCAGCACATACATGTCGTCTGCTTATAGTCAACGTACAGTTTAACTGACAGCCGGTCATTTGTTTTATTAATCAGTGGCTTGGTGGTTTCAAGCCGTTTGTTGGCTTAGTTGTCTTACCTTGCCCAAAATTGAGGTCTTGCCTTGTCAGAGTTGTCATATTGTCTTTCCACAAAAACTCAAATGAAACAAAGACAGTTTTCTAGCTGGCTAACGTTAGCGAGGCGGCGGCGTGCATCATCTAGTCGAGGATGTCCCCTTCTTTCTTTTGTAACTCGAAACCTGACACGCCACGATGTCAGTCACCTGCGGGTAACCGTCAGCTTTAAACAGAACCGGAGAAACGAATAAAAACAAATTCACGACCCGAAAACCAGAAACCGAAAACCACCGTTTTTCCTCTGCTACCGAGGCTTCGTCGCGCGTTATTTGGACGTCACCTGTTTGTTTACGAGCGTCCGCCGTCCACTAGTGATGACGTCAAGAGAAATAATTTTGTGTTCCTGTTAATTAAAATTATATAATATTAAATATATAAATGTAAATTATACATATATATTATACAAAATATACATAGACACATAGAAAAAGGTGTGTGTGTGTGTGTGTGTGTGTGTATATATATATATATATATATATATATATATATATATATATATATATATATATATATATATATATATATATATATATATATATATATATATATATATATATATATATATATATATATATATATATATATATATATATATATATATATACAGTGTTGTTACCCATGGATCACTATTCTCCAAAGTTGGAAAGGTCTGCACAGAAATCTGAAAAAAAATGAATGATGTCTCACTGTCTCACAGCTAGTGTTCATGTTCTGAAAAACACCTGAACTTTTCCTTCTATGACGAGTTAAAATGTGGCCTTTGACTTGTTACAAAGTGTCAATAAGTAGGTTACTAAAAGATTTGTGAGTCTGTCATTTTACAAGAAACCATCAGGTCTGCACAGATAAATGTTAGTGAGTCATTATAGCATTCTTCTACTAAATAAATGAATGAAAATAAATATAATTTCAGCTTCATTGTTTTCCCTCACACAAGAACCCAACAAGGACTCCTGGATGAAGACATCTGGCTCCAGGTTTTCAGTCTGTCAGTATGGTGTGGTTGTTTCATTAAATACACATTTATATAGAAATACATGCAGTCAGGAGGCAAACATCAACTAAAATAATAAAGATGATGATGGAACTAGATTTGACACAGGGCTGCTGCTGGCAACCCACCTGCAGACTGGAGACCTCCACCTACGAGCCTCATTCTACAACCTGGAGGCCGCCTCCACCTGCAGACTCTGGCAAACAGCTGTAACCACCAGTGTCAGCCAACAACCTGCAGATAACCACACCTACCAGTTTCTGTCAAGAACCACCTCCACCTGGACAAACTGGCAGAAGGTTGTAGTCCAAAACTCCACCTACCAATTCAATTCAGTTCAATTAAATAAATTCAAGTCCTGAATGCTTAGCTCCTTTGCATGGCAGCCAATGCCATCTGTCTATGTTTCAGTGGTCAGATGACTATATATATATATACATATACATATATATATATATATATATATATATATATATATATATATATATATATATATATATATATATATATATATATATATATATATATATATATATAGTAGTGTGTGTGTGTTATATCATATCAGTTTAAAACTAGACGTTTCATCATTTACACAACTGTTGCTGTTTGTTATTGTTACTGTACCTGATGAGAGCGAAGATTCAACTGGAATAAAAACATATCTCACTGCTCTAAACTAGAGAGTTCTGCTTTAGTTAGTTAATAATAAGTATTAGTTAATAATAATAATAATAATAATAATAATAATAATAACAATAATAATAATAATGATGATAATAATAAAAATAATAATTAGTATTATAATAATAACAACAATTATGATAATTATTGTTATTATTGTTTCTTATTACTATTTAAATATTTTACATGCTCATTCAGATACACGTTAAAATAAAAGTCTAACATTCAAGACACATTTTAAAACAAAACAGACAATATATTATTATTATTCAAACATTCTATGGTTGCTATGTTTTGTATCCAGGTGCATCATTTTAATAGATCACAACTAGAGAAAGATCATAACTTGAACATAAACAAAATCGGACGCTCACGAAAAAGTTTGTCTCCTGTTTCACCGGCTACTAACCGAAAATTAACCCTTCAACTGCGGATTTTTTACATCCACTCGGCCATTAAAAGCCCACAGACAGTGAAGAAGCCGACCAAGAAACTTCCATCATGGAAAATGTGAGATTTGATGACTTTTTTAATGTTTTATATCGATTTTACCGGACTGTACCGGATCGATCGATCTATTCGTTTGAAAACAGGAATGAAATAATGATTTTATGACAAATATTAAGATTTAAATGTGCAAACGAAGTATTATCTAATTAGAAATGCGTTAATTTTCTCCAGAACATTAATGTGGACACTCGATAAAAATCATGTTGACGTATCATATCGAGTCAAAGGTTTTCAGAGGGGATTTTCTATATCTCTTTATATCTCTCCAACAACCAGTAAATACTGTCAACAGACAGAGAAAACTTTAGGAATTAAATATGTATAAGTATATTGTGTATTATAAAATGACATATATTTAAGAAGACGCTGCAGGTGAAGAGGGTCAAAATATGAACAAATCCATATCACCATCAAACTTCCCCAGTTGATTAGATACATTAAGATAATTATTTTTGGTATTTTTCCTGACATTTTATATTAAATTATGTAAATCAGCTTTATTCAGGGGAAATTTACAGACACAAATAAACAAAATATTTACGTACATTTATTTTCTCATAACAAATGAGTGTGTTTTTAGCATTGTCTTTACTCTTGTCATTTTATGGAGGCAAAATAGTCCAAAATCATTCAATTGAGCAGTTTCAGTCTGCAGTCTCAGACGACACTATACTATCTAATAAATCATTTATGTCACACATTTAAATAAACAAATGTTGAACGTTGTCTGAGGGGAGGCCCAGAGTCTCTGACTTTGAAAGCCTGCACTCGAGGTTAGATGGGCACAGCCTGTCACTTGTTCCCTGGTAGATAAATGTGTGTGTGTTAATGAGGAAAGAACAGAACTCTATGGGCTGTAAGGGCTCACACATTTATGTTGCTCAAATGTAATTATCTAAGAGAAGTTCATTTTTTGCAGGAAATGTGAAGTTGACATTATTCGGTGCTGTTTGTTACATATTATGTACTCGTAAAGCCTCATTCTAACGTGTGTGTATTGTTTCAGTGTAACGTCGCAATCGAAGACCATAACTACAGCCGAAGAAGACAAACGTCCTCACGCCTGTCCGAAAGAACAAAGAAGTCTGCAGCCCACAGAGACTGTCCATGCTGCAGGGACAACCAGGTTAGAAATCTGGGTTTTACTTTAGTACATGTATTTGTTAAAGCTTCATGTCCCAAATTGTTCAAAATGTCAGAACGAGAGAATTAGACTGTTTGACAAAATGTAGAAATCATGACAGAATATATTTTCAACACTGAGTGTTTTGAGACGTGGTACAGGCAGATTGCACTGCATGTTACAGTCATTTACATTGATCTGAGTGTAAGAAGCACTGCATTTGCATCTAATCTTTGACAAGTTTAAAACTTTGCTCTGTGAAATCTTCACTTTTCACTTTCAACTTGTTAAGTAAGTAAGTTTACTGGATCCTGACATCCTCTTTCTTCATTCCCCAAATCACCAGCACTCTGCTACCAGCCTGCCCCGGAAGAGGAAGCGGACCTCTCTAGCCCGTCCTTCCCAGCCGTCTCCTGGGCCTCCAGAACTGCTGAGTCAACTTTCCACTGCTTCCACCAGCTCGTTGGTCCAGCATGATTTGCTGAGGTATGATTTAGCAAAATCTGTCTTTTCAACGCAGCACGTAACATTTTCCATGAAATGGATCAGAATTGCTTCATTTTGTTTCTCTGCTCCTCACAGGTACAAGAATGGACGGCTGCCCCCGTACACTTTAGAGCTGGGACGTCGGATCAAAACCGAGCTGTGGGAGCGGCTGGGTCGTCCGAGCTTCACGACCTCATTCAGTGAAGATGGACTGGTGACCATCGAGCAACGTTTTGGCGTCGATGGAGTCCACCCTCCTCATTATGATGTGGACATTTCTGGAGAACCACAGCCTGGCAAGCCACAGAAGAGAGCCAGGAAGTAGGAGCTGAACGCTCCACTCCATTCTCCACCTACAACCTCCGACCTCATCCACCGACAAACCTATCATCCACCTTTAGACTCAAAATGACAAAAGACAACCAAAAGATTAACCCACCTCAGACAACTACATCCAAACACCACCCGAAGCCTCCTTTAGTTTTACCTGCACGCCTTCTCCACCTGTGGACTTTGAACACCACCTGTAACACAAACCTCTGACTGCAAACCTCGTCCAACAAGCTACACGTCATCTCCACCTGCAGATTCTGGAAAACAGCTGACTCTCAGCCGTCCACCAACCAGCTTCAACCTACAACCTACAACACCACCACCTTCAAATTGTTCCACTGTTTGTCTACCAGCCTCTGCCAACGACATTCATTCCTGACCCTCCACCCACCAGACAACACAATGCAGGTCTCCTCCACCTGCAGATTCTGACCAACACCTGTCGCACAAGCCTCTACCAACCTCTATCAATGACCTGCTGAACAACTCCACCTGCATGTAATGACAAGCAGCTGACTCCCAGCCCTCCACTGAACAGCTACATCCTACTACTACAACTTTGAAGCCTCCTCCACCATTAAATTCTGAACATCACCTCTACCACAAGGCTGTGCCTGCCAGCTTTGACCAACGACCTGCAGGCCACCTCCATCTGCACACAGCAAGCTGTAGCCTGACCCTCCACCTGCCAGCATCTGCAAAACTGCATTCACCCTGTCTCCACCTGCAGACTATAGAAAGGAGCTCTACCCTAACCCTCCACCTACCAGCCTCTGTCTCCAGCCTGCAGCCCGCCTCCACCTGCAGACTGTAGTAAGCAGCTCTACCCTGACCCTCCACCTGCAAGCCTCTTCCAGTAGAGTGCACCCCACCTCCACCTGCAGTCTTTGGTGAGCAGCTCTGCCCCGAGCCTCCACCTACTTGTCTCTGCCACCAGCATGCAGGCTGTCTCCACCTGTAGACTGTGGAAAGCAGCTCGAGTCTGACCCTCCACCTGCCAGCCTCCTCTACCAGCCTGCAGCCCGCCTCCACCCGCAGACTGCAGAAAGTAGCTATACCCTCAACCTCCACCTGCAAGCCTCTGCCTCCAGCCTGCCTCCACCTGCAGACTGTAGAAAGCAGCTCTGCCCTGAACCTCCAACTACCTGTCTCTGCCACCAGCCTGCAGGCCGCCTCCACCTGCAGACTGTAGCAAGCTATACCCTTACTCTCCACCTGAAAGCCTCTTCCAGTAGAGTGCAGCCCGCCTCCACCTGCAAACTGTTGCAAGCAGCTATACCAAGACCCTCCACCAGCCAGCCTCTTCTACCAGCCTGCAGCCCGTCTCCACCGTCTCCGCAGCTATACTCTGAACCTCCACCTGCAAGCCTCTTCCACCAGTGTGCAGCCCGCCTCCACCTGCAGACTGTAGAAAGTAGCTATACTCTGAACCTCCACCTGCCAGCCTCTTCCACCAGTGTGCAGCCCGCCTCCACCTGCAGAGGTAGAAAGCAGTCTGCAGGTGGGGGCAGCCTGCACACTGGTGGCAGTGACAGGTAGGTGGAGGCTCAGGGCAGAGCTACTCACCAAAGACTGCAGGTGGAGCTCTGCCCTGAACCTCCACCTGCAAGCCTCTTCGGCCAGCCTGCAGCCCGCCTCCACCTGCAGACTGTAGCAAGCAGCTATACCCTGAACCTCCACCTGCTAGCCTCTTCTACCAGCCTGCAGCCCGCCTCCACCTGCAGACTGTAGCAAGCTATACCCTTACTCTCTACCTGAAAGCCTCTTCCAGTAGAGTGCAGCCCGCCTCCACCTGCAGACTGTTGCAAGCAGCTATACCAAGACCCTCCACCTGCCAGCCTCTTCTACCAGCCTGCAGCCGGCCTCCACCTGCAGACTGTAGAAAGCAGCTATACTCTGACCCTCCACCTGCAAGCCTCTTCTACCAGCCTGTAGCCCGCCTCCACCTGCAGACTGTAGCAAGCAGTCTGCAGGTGGGGGCGGCCTGCACGCTGGTGGCAGTGACAGGTAGGTGGAGGATCAGGGCAGAGCTGCTCACCAAAGACTGCAGGTGGAGCTCTGCCCTGGACCTCCACCTAGCAGCCTCTGTCTCCAGCCTGCAGCCCGTCTCCACCGTCTCCGCAGCTATACTCTGAACCTCCACCTGCAAGCCTCTTCCACCAGTGTGCAGCCCACCTCCACCTGCAGACTGTAGAAAGTACCTATACTCTGAACCTCCACCTGCCAGCCTCTTCCACCAGTGTGCAGCCCGCCTCCACCTGCAGAGGTAGAAAGCAGTCTGCAGGTGGGGGCAGCCTGCACACTGGTGGCAGTGACAGGTAGGTGGAGGCTCAGGGCAGAGCTGCTCACCAAAGAGTGCAGGTGGAGCTCTGCCCTGAACCTCCACCTGCAAGCCCCTTGACCAGCCTGCAGCCCGCCTCCACCTGCAGACTGTAGAAAGCAGCTATACTCTGACCCTCCACCTGCCAGCCTCTTCTACCAGCCTGTAGCCCGCCTCCACCTGCAGACTGTAGAAAGCAGCTATACTCTGAACCTCCACCTGCCAGCCTCTTCTACCAGCCTGTAGCCCGCCTCCACCTGCAGACTGTAGCAAGCTATACCCTTACTCTCCACCTGAAAGCCTCTTCCAGTAGAGTGCAGCCCACCTCCACCTGCAGACTGTTGCAAGCAGCTATACCAAGACCCTCCACCTGCCAGCCTCTTCTACCAGCCTGCAGCCCACCTCCACCTGCAGACTGTAGAAAGCAGTCTGCAGGTGGGGGCGGCCTGCACGCTGGTGGCAGTGACAGGTAGGTGGAGGATCAGGGCAGAGCTGCTCACCAAAGACTGCAGGTGGAGCTCTGCCCTGAACCTCCACCTAGCAGCCTCTGTCTCCAGCCTGCAGCCCGTCTCCACCGTCTCCGCAGCTATACTCTGAACCTCCACCTGCAAACCTCTTCCACCAGTGTGCAGCCCACCTCCACCTGCAGACTGTAGAAAGTAGCTATACTCTGAACCTCCACCTGCCAGCCTCTTCCACCAGTGTGCAGCCCGCCTCCACCTGCAGAGGTAGAAAGCAGTCTGCAGGTGGGGGCAGTCTGCACACTGGTGGCAGTGACAGGTAGGTGGAGGCTCAGGGCAGAGCTGCTCACCAAAGACTGCAGGTGGAGCTCTGCCCTGAACCTCCACCTGCAAGCCCCTCGACCAGCCTGCAGCCCGCCTCCACCTGCAGACTGTAGCAAGCAGCTATACCCTGACCCTCCACCTGCCAGCCTGATCTACCAGCCTGCAGCCCGCCTCCACCTGCAGACTGTAGAAAGCAGCTATACTCTGAACCTCCACCTGCCAGCCTCTTCTACCAGCCTGCAGCCCGCCTCCACCTGTAGACTGTAGAAAGCAGTCTGCAGGTGGGGGCGGCCTGCACGCTGGTGGCAGTGACAGGTAGATGGAGGATCAGGGCAGAGCTGCTCACCAAAAACTGCAGGTGGAGCTCTGCCCTGAACCTCCACCTAGCAGCCTCTGTCTCCAGCCTGCAGCCCGTCTCCACCGTCTCCGCAGCTATACTCTGAACCTCCACCTGCAAGCCTCTTCCACCAGTGTGCAGCCTGCCTCCACCTGCAGACTGTAGAAAGTAGCTATACTCTGAACCTCCACCTGCCAGCCTCTTCCACCAGTGTGCAGCCCGCCTCCACCTGCAGAGGTAGAAAGCAGTCTGCAGGTGGGGGCAGTCTGCACACTGGTGGCAGTGACAGGTAGGTGGAGGCTCAAGGCAGAGCTGCTCACCAAAGACTGCAGGTGGAGCTCTGCCCTGAACCTCCACCTGCAAGCCCCTCGACCAGCCTGCAGCCCGCCTCCACCTGCAGACTGTAGCAAGCAGCTATACCCTGACCCTCCACCTGCCAGCCTGATCTACCAGCCTGCAGCCCGCCTCCACCTGCAGACTGTAGAAAGCAGCTATACTCTGAACCTCCACCTGCCAGCCTCTTCTACCAGCCTGCAGCCCGCCTCCACCTGTAGACTGTAGAAAGCAGTCTGC
The DNA here is from genome assembly GCA_023373845.1 of Nibea coibor. Lineage (NCBI taxonomy): Eukaryota > Metazoa > Chordata > Actinopteri > Sciaenidae > Nibea > Nibea coibor. The sequence continues at coordinate 7,433,598 of CM041717.1, forward strand.
AGGTGGGGGCGGCCTGCACGCTGGTGGCAGTGACAGGTAGATGGAGGATCAGGGCAGAGCTGCTCACCAAAAACTGCAGGTGGAGCTCTGCCCTGAACCTCCACCTAGCAGCCTCTGTCTCCAGCCTGCAGCCCGTCTCCACCGTCTCCGCAGCTATACTCTGAACCTCCACCTGCAAGCCTCTTCCACCAGTGTGCAGCCTGCCTCCACCTGCAGACTGTAGAAAGTAGCTATACTCTGAACCTCCACCTGCCAGCCTCTTCCACCAGTGTGCAGCCCGCCTCCACCTGCAGAGGTAGAAAGCAGTCTGCAGGTGGGGGCAGCCTGCACACTGGTGGCAGTGACAGGTAGGTGGAGGCTCAGGGCAGAGCTACTCACCAAAGACTGCAGGTGGAGCTCTGCCCTGAACCTCCACCTGCCAGCCTCTTCTACCAGCCTGTAGCCCGCCTCCACCTGCAGACTGTAGCAAGCTATACCCTTACTCTCCACCTGAAAGCCTCTTCCAGTAGAGTGCAGCCCGCCTCCACCTGCAGACTGTTGCAAGCAGCTATACCAAGACCCTCCACCTGCCAGCCTCTTCTACCAGCCTGCAGCCCGCCTCCACCTGCAGACTGTAGAAACCAGCTCTACCCTGACCCTCCACCTGCCAGCCTCTTCTACCAGCCTGCAGCCCGCCTCCACCTGCAGACTGTAGCAAGCAACTCGAGTCTGACTCTCCATCTGTCTTTCTCTACCTCCAGGTCTCCTCCACCTGCCGACTGTGGCAAGCAGCTATACCCTGACCCTCCACCTGCCAGCCTCTTCTACCAGCCTGCAGCCCGCCTCCACCTGACGACTGTAGAAAGCAACTATACCCTGAACCTCCACCAACCTGTCTCTGTCACCAGCCTGCAGGCCGTCTCCACCTGTAGACTGTAGAAAGCAGCTATACCCTGACCCTCCACCTGACAGTCTCTTCCACCAGCCTGCAGTCCGCCTCCACCTGCAGACTGTGGCAAGCAACTGCACCTTGATCCACCACCTGCCAGCCTCTTCCACCAGTCTTATGGCCACCTCCACCTGCCACCTCAGGCTACAACTTGCAGGTGGAGGCAGCCTGCAGGTTGTAGCCTGTACTGGTACGTAGTTATTTCTTACTTATAAGGAAATGTAATTGACCAAACTTCACCTTCTGTTTATCTGACATGTCTGTCTCTCTGTTTTGTGAGTTGCTGTGTGTGACCTCCAGTCTCCCTCTCACCTGGCTGTCATCTCACCATGGTTCGGTGTCCTTTTGTGGTAATTACACAGCAGCCAACCTTTTGAAAGTCGTGTCTTTGTTTTTTGAATCCTGTTTAACCTTGATTTCTCTGTGCTTCAGGAAATCCTGCCAGTCATCCACCCAGCTCAGTCTTATCTAAACACCTGCTCCTGAAGTCTGCTGCCACCACCAGCCTTGCACTGTTCTGGATCTCCTACCTTAAAGACCTCATCCAGTCACCTTGCTCCTGAGCTGTGCTATTAATTTACTTGAATAAAGTGTATAAATGTATTCTGTTCTGTGGTTGGTGTTTGCAGTTTGGGTCCTCTACTGTTCATTATAATGATCTGTGTATTACTATCATACTTTAATCAAAGTAAAGTGGAAATTAGCTGCTGAGCCTCCTATCAAGGCCTTGTTCCTCATTATCTCTGTGCAGTGTGTGCAACATTCCTGTGCTAGAATACATCCTCAGGTTTGCTCTGTGATAATGTGATTAAACACAAATATATATTTTTAACATAAATGCCCAGAGCACAAAACAAATGCCACACAGTAAAGTAATCTAATGCAGAGTTGAAGCTCGGAGGTTAATGCTGCTTTTAAAAGTCTGCTTCAACAAGCATGGCACAGAAGATACACTGAGGTGGAAATCCAAACCAAGAAAAAGAAGCATCATAAGTAATGGAGACATTTGTAATTCGTCAATGAATTCTCTGATAAGAGATAATAAAATCGCAAATGTAGTTATGTGTTGAATAATTTCTGATGTAAACGTTTCACGAATGATCCCACCTTGAACTACCTTGATGACGTCACGTTTAAAAACTCAAACCCCCTATGCACGAGGACAGGTGTCGCCGGGTGCGGTGGCGCGCGCCTGTAATCCAAGCTCCCGGGAGGCTGAGGCTGGAGGATCGTTTGAGCTCAGGAGCTCTGAGCTGCAGCGGACTATGTCGATCGGGTGTCCGCACTAAGTTCGGTATCGATATGGTGCTCCTGGGGGAGCCCGGGACCACCAGGTCGTCTAAGGAGGGGTGCACCGGCCCAGGTCGGACACGGAGCAGGTCAAAGCCCCCGTGCCGCTCAGTAGTGGGATCGCGCCTGTGAATAGACGCTGTAGTGCAGCCTGAGTAATACAGCGGGACCCAGTCTTTTTACACTCTGTGTACTGTTCAACAAACAGCTGGGACAACACACACGGTCAACAACAAGCTCCTTCTATGTTCAACAGCTTCATCACTGCTTTGGATTTTCTTGTTGCCATGAAAAACCTCCAGAAAGCACTTGTGTTTGTTTGTCCTACAGCGCCTCCACCTGGAGGAGAGGAGCAATGAGCAGCAGTCACAGCAGGCAATGAAACAGCACACGTTCAGTAAACTAACAGGGTTTTCTGTCAGTCATTCAATGAACTTCATCCAGAGGAGAACATCTTCAAAACACAATAAATCATGTCTCACTGTTTTACTGGGACATTTCCTTTGTGCAGTGCTGATGCAGCGTCTGACAGTCGCCATTTCTCTTGATGTTTTTTGATTTGTTAACCCAGAACAGGACATTTCACTGATTTTTCAGGGATTTTGCGTTCTTAATTCTTAATATGGTGGACACTTAAACAGATATTGATTTTTTTGAGATGAGCCTTTATGTGACAAAAATATATTTTTCTGCTGACCCTGTTCACAGCAGTGCATAGCTCTACTTCTCTACTGTAGCTGGAAGTATCTCATACAACCCCACTTCAAAATACCACACCTGTACCTTTGTAGGTGTCACATTCTGAGGCATTCTACGTATTCATTTCATATTTGAATCAGTTTTTATTGTTCACGGGTGAACCAGTTGTATTGTAGCTCAATTAAATGAACTCTTCCATGAATTTCTCAGTTGGACAAAAGAAGGACAAAAAATGAATTTAGCATAAACAATTAGAAATAATAAAATATTTGAATGAATATTGAATTGTAATCTTTAGACACGATGCAGTCATGATTACATTGCAATATTTTTATATCATCGTCACTTTTACGTTCAGTACTTGTTTTTGTTTTTTTTTTTTGTTTGTTTTTTTTTTTGCACATTGTCTGTTGTTTGCAGGCTGTTTTGTTCTTTTGTTTTATTGTGTAGGTTAATCAAAAAAATCAATAACAGTGATAATAACAACAACAATATTAATATAATGATTAATAATAAATAACAATTATTATTATTATTATTATTATTGTTGTTATTATTATTACTATTACTACTTTTTAAATATTTTACATGCTCATTCAGATACACGTTAAAATAAAAGTCTAATTAATTATTACAGACATTCAAGACACATTTTAGAACAAAACAGACAATATATTATTATTATTCAAACATTCTATGGTTGCCATGTTTTGTATCCAGGTGCATCATTTTAATAGATCACAACTAGAGAAAGATCATAACTTGAACATAAACAAAATCGGACGCTCACGAAAAAGTTTGTCTCCTGTTTCACCGGCTACTAACCGAAAATTAACTACGGATTTTTTACATCCACTCGGCCATTAAAAGCCCACAGACAGTGAAGAAGCCGACCAAGAAACTTCCATCATGGAAAATGTGAGATTTGATGACTTTTTAAATGTTTTATATCGATTTTACCGGACTGTACCGGATCGATCGATCTATTCGTTTGAAAACAGGAATGACATAATGATTTTATGACAAATATTAAGATTTAAATGTGCAAACGAAGTATTATCTAATTAGAAATGCGTTAATTTTCTCCAGAACATTAATGTGGACACTCGATAAAAATCATGTTGACGTATCATATCGAGTCAAAGGTTTTCAGAGGGGATTTTCTATATCTCTTTATATCTCTCCAACAACCAGTAAATACTGTCAACAGACAGAGAAAACTTTAGGAATTAAATATGTATAAGTATATTGTGTATTATAAAATGACATATATTTAACAAGACGCTGCAGGTGAAGAGGGTCAAAATATGAACAAATCCATATCACCATCAAACTTCCCCAGTTGATTAGATACATTAAGATAATTATTTTTGGTATTTTTCCTGACATTTTATATTAAATTATGTAAATCAGCTTTCTTCAGGGGAAATTTACAGACACAAATAAACAAAATATTTACGTACATTTATTTTCTCATAACAAATGAGTGTTTTTAGCATTGTCTTTACTCTTGTCATTTTATGGAGGCAAAATAGTCCAAAATCATTAAATTGAGCAGTTTCAGTCTGCAGTCTCAGACGACACTATACTATCTAATAAATCATTTATGTCACACATTTAAATAAACAAATGTTGAACGTTGTCTGAGGGGAGGCCCAGAGTCTCTGACTTTGAAAGCCTGCACTCGAGGTTAGATGGGCACAGCCTGTCACTTGTTCCCTGGTAGATAAATGTGTGTGTGTTAATGAGGAAAGAACAGAACTCTATGGGCTGAAAGGGCTCACACATTTATGTTGCTCAAATGTAATTATCTAAGAGAAGTTCATTTTTTGCAGGAAATGTGAAGTTGACATTATTCGGTGCTGCTTGTTGCATATTATGTACTCGTAAAGCCTCATTCTAACGTGTGTGTATTGTTTCAGTGTAACGTGGCAATCGAAGACCATAACTACAGCCGAAGAAGACAAACGTCCTCACGCCTGTCCGAAAGAACAAAGAAGTCTGCAGCCCACAGAGACTGTCCATGCTGCAGGGACAACCAGGTTAGAAATCTGGGTTTTACTTTAGTACATGTATTTGTTAAAGCTTCATGTCCCAAATTGTTCAAAATGTCAGAACGAGAGAATTAGACTGTTTGACAAAATGTAGAAATCATGACAGAATATATTTTCAACACTGAGTGTTTTGAGATGTGGTACAGGCAGATTGCACTGCATGTTACAGTCATTTACATTGATCTGAGTGTAAGAAGCAGTGCATTTGCATCTAATCTTTGACAAGTTTAAAACTTTGCTCTGTGAAAGCTTCACTTTTCACTTTCAACTTGTTAAGTAAGTAAGTTTACTGGATCCTGACATCCTCTTTCTTCATTCCCCAAATCGCCAGCACTCTGCTACCAGCCTGCCCCGGAAGAGGAAGCGGACCTCTCTAGCCCGTCCTTCCCAGCCGTCTCCTGGGCCTCCAGAGCTGCTGAGTCAACTTTCCACTGCTTCCACCAGCTCGTTTGACCAGCATGATTTGCTGAGGTATGATTTAGCAAAATCTGTCTTTTCAACGCAGCACGTAACATTTTCCATGAAATGGATCAGAATTGCTTCATTTTGTTTCTCTGCTCCTCACAGGTACAAGAATGGACGGCTGCGCCCGTACACTTTAGAGCTGGGACGTCGGATCAAAACCGAGCTGTGGGAGCGGCTGGGTCGTCCGAGCTTCACGACCTCATTCAGTGAAGATGGACTGGTGACCATCGAGCAACGTTTTGGCGTCGATGGAGTCCACCCTCCTCATTATGATGTGGACATTTCTGGAGAACCACAGCCTGGCAAGCCACAGAAGAGAGCCAGGAAGTAGGAGCTGAACGCTCCACTCCATTCTCCACCTACAACCTCCGACCTCATCCACTGACAAACCTATCATCCACCTTTAGACTCAAAATGACAAAAGACAACCAAAAGATTAACCCATCTCAGACAACTACATCCAAACACCACCCGAAGCCTCCTTTAGTTTTACCTGCACGCCTTCTCCACCTGTGGACTTTGAACACCACCTGTAACACAAACCTCTGACTGCAAACCTCGTCCAACAAGCTACACGTCATCTCCACCTGCAGATTCTGGAAAACAGCTGACTCTCAGCCGTCCACCAACCAGCTTCAACCTACAACCTACAACACCACCACCTTCAAATTGTTCCACTGTTTGTCTACCAGCCTCTGCCAACGACATTCATTCCTGACCCTCCACCCACCAGACAACACAATGCAGGTCTCCTCCACCTGCAGATTCTGACCAACACCTGTCGCACAAGCCTCTACCAACCTCTATCAATGACCTGCTGAACAACTCCACCTGCATGTAATGACAAGCAGCTGACTCCCAGCCCTCCACTGAACAGCTACATCCTACTACTACAACTTTGAAGCCTCCTCCACCATTAAAATCTGAACATCACCTCTACCACAAGGCTGTGCCTGCCAGCTTTGACCAACGACCTGCAGGCCACCTCCATCTGCACACAGCAAGCTGTAGCCTGACCCTCCACCTGCCAGCATCTGCAAAACTGCATTCACCCTGTCTCCACCTGCAGACTATAGAAAGGAGCTCTACCCTAACCCTCCACCTACCAGCCTCTGTCTCCAGCCTGCAGCCCGCCTCCACCTGCAGACTGTAGTAAGCAGCTCTACCCTGACCCTCCACCTGCAAGCCTCTTCCAGTAGAGTGCACCCCGCCTCCACCTGCAGTCTTTGGTGAGCAGCTCTGCCCCGAGCCTCCACCTACTTGTCTCTGCCACCAGCATGCAGGCCGTCTCCACCTGTAGACTGTGGAAAGCAGCTCGAGTCTGACCCTCCACCTGCCAGCCTCCTCTACCAGCCTGCAGCCCGCCTCCACCCGCAGACTGCAGAAAGTAGCTATACCCTCAACCTCCACCTGCAAGCCTCTGCCTCCAGCCTGCCTCCACCTGCAGACTGTAGAAAGCAGCTCTGCCCTGAACCTCCAACTACCTGTCTCTGCCACCAGCCTGCAGGCTGCCTCCACCTGCAGACTGTGGCAAGCAGCTCAACCCTGACCCTCCACCTGCAAGCCTCTGCCTCCAGCCTGCAGCCCGCCTCCAACTACAGACTGCAGAAAGTAGCTATACACTCAACCTCCACCTGCAAGCTTCTACCTCCAGTCTGCAGCCCGCCTCCACCTGCAGAAGGCGATTATACCCTGATCCTCCACCTGCAAGCCTCTGCCTCCAACTGTCTGGACGCTACCACCTGCCGACTGTGGTGAGCAGCTCTACCCTGAACCTCCACCTGCCAGCCTCTTCTACCAGCCTGTAGCCCGCCTCCACCTGCAGACTGTAGCAAGCTATACCCTTACTCTCCACCTGAAAGCCTCTTCCAGTAGAGTGCAGCCCGCCTCCACCTGCAGACTGTTGCAAGCAGCTATACCAAGACCCTCCATCTGCCAGCCTCTTCTACCAGCCTGCAGCCCGCCTCCACCTGCAGACTGTAGAAACCAGCTCTACCCTGACCCTCCACCTGTCAGCCTCTTTTACCAGCCTGCAGCCCGCCTCCACCTGTAGACTGTAGAAAGCAGTCTGCAGGTGGGGGCGGCCTGCACGCTGGTGGCAGTGACAGGTAGGTGGAGGATCAGGGCAGAGCTGCTCACCAAAGACTGCAGGTGGAGCTCTGCCCTGAACCTCCACCTAGCAGCCTCTGTCTCCAGCTTGCAGCCCGTCTCCACCGTCTCCGCAGCTATACTCTGAACCTCCACCTGCAAGCCTCTTCCACCAGTGTGCAGCCCACCTCCACCTGCAGACTGTAGAAAGTAGCTATACTCTGAACCTCCACCTGCCAGCCTCTTCCACCAGTGTGCAGCCCGCCTCCACCTGCAGAGGTAGAAAGCAGTCTGCAGGTGGGGGCAGTCTGCACACTGGTGGCAGTGACAGGTAGGTGGAGGCTCAGGGCAGAGCTACTCACCAAAGACTGCAGGTGGAGCTCTGCCCTGAATCTCCACCTGCAAGCCTCTTTTACCAGCCTGCAGCCCGCCTCCACCTGTAGACTGTAGAAAGCAGTCTGCAGGTGGGGGCGGCCTGCACGCTGGTGGCAGTGACAGGTAGGTGGAGGATCAGGGCAGAGCTGCTCACCAAAGACTGCAGGTGGAGCCCTGCCCCGAACCCCTACCCAGCAGCCCCCGTCCCCAGCCCGCAACCCGTCCCCACCGTCTCCGCATCCACACTCTGAACCTCCACCTGCAAGCCTCTTCTACCAGCGTGCAGCCCACCCCCACCCGCAGACCGCAGAAAGTAGCTATACTCTGAACCTCCACCTGCCAGCCTCCTCCACCAGTGTGCAGCCCGCCCCCACCCGCAGAGGCAGAAAGCAGCCTGCAGGTGGGGGCAGCCCGCACACTGGCGGCAGTGACAGGTAGGTGGAGGATCAGGGCAGAGCTGCTCACCAAAGACTGCAGGTGGAGCTCTGCCCTGAACCTCCACCTAGCAGCCTCTGTCTCCAGCCTGCAGCCCGTCTCCACCGTCTCCGCAGCTATACTCTGAACCTCCACCTGCAAGCCTCTTCCACCAGTGTGCAGCCCACCTCCACCTGCAGACTGTAGAAAGTAGCTATACTCTGAACCTCCACCTGCCAGCCTCTTCCACCAGTGTGCAGCCCGCCTCCACCTGCAGAGGTAGAAAGCAGTCTGCAGGTGGGGGCAGCCTGCACACTGGTGGCAGTGACAGGTAGGTGGAGGCTCAGGGCAGAGCTACTCACCAAAGACTGCAGGTGGAGCTCTGCCCTGAACCTCCACCTGCAAGCCTCTTCGACCAGCCTGCAGCCCGCCTCCACCTGCAGACTGTAGAAAGCAGCTATACTCTGAACCTCCACCTGCCAGCCTCTTCCACCAGTGTGCAGCCCGCCTCCACCTGCAGAGGTAGAAAGCAGTCTGCAGGTGGGGGCAGTCTGCACACTGATGGCAGTGACAGGTAGGTGGAGGCTCAGGGCAGAGCTACTCACCAAAGACTGCAGGTGGAGCTCTGCCCTGAATCTCCACCTGCAAGCCTCTTTTACCAGCCTGCAGCCCGCCTCCACCTGTAGACTGTAGAAAGCAGTCTGCAGGTGGGGGCGGCCTGCACGCTGGTGGCAGTGACAGGTAGGTGGAGGATCAGGGCAGAGCTGCTCACCAAAGACTGCAGGTGGAGCCCTGCCCCGAACCCCCACCCAGCAGCCCCCGTCCCCAGCCCGCAACCCGTCCCCACCGTCTCCGCATCCACACTCTGAACCTCCACCTGCAAGCCTCCTCCACCAGCGTGCAGCCCACCCCCACCCGCAGACCGCAGAAAGTAGCTATACTCTGAACCTCCACCTGCCAGCCTCCTCCACCAGTGTGCAGCCCGCCCCCACCCGCAGAGGCAGAAAGCAGCCTGCAGGTGGGGGCAGCCCGCACACTGGCGGCAGTGACAGGTAGGTGGAGGATCAGGGCAGAGCTGCTCACCAAAGACTGCAGGTGGAGCTCTGCCCTGAACCTCCACCTAGCAGCCTCTGTTTCCAGCCTGCAGCCCGTCTCCACCGTCTCCGCAGCTATACTCTGAACCTCCACCTGCAAGCCTCTTCCACCAGTGTGCAGCCCACCTCCACCTGCAGACTGTAGAAAGTAGCTATACTCTGAACCTCCACCTGCCAGCCTCTTCCACCAGTGTGCAGCCCGCCTCCACCTGCAGAGGTAGAAAGCAGTCTGCAGGTGGGGGCAGCCTGCACACTGGTGGCAGTGACAGGTAGGTGGAGGCTCAGGGCAGAGCTACTCACCAAAGACTGCAGGTGGAGCTCTGCCCTGAACCTCCACCTGCAAGCCTCTTCGACCAGCCTGCAGCCCGCCTCCACCTGCAGACTGTAGAAAGCAGCTATACTCTGAACCTCCACCTGCCAGCCTCTTCTACCAGCCTGTAGCCCGCCTCCACCTGCAGACTGTAGCAAGCTATACCCTTACTCTCCACCTGAAAGCCTCTTCCAGTAGAGTGCAGCCCGCCTCCACCTGCAGACTGTTGCAAGCAGCTATACCAAGACCCTCCATCTGCCAGCCTCTTCTACCAGCCTGCAGCCCGCCTCCACCTGCAGACTGTAGAAACCAGCTCTACCCTGACCCTCCACCTGTCAGCCTCTTTTACCAGCCTGCAGCCCGCCTCCACCTGTAGACTGTAGAAAGCAGTCTGCAGGTGGGGGCGGCCTGCACGCTGGTGGCAGTGACAGGTAGGTGGAGGATCAGGGCAGAGCTGCTCACCAAAGACTGCAGGTGGAGCTCTGCCCTGAACCTCCACCTAGCAGCCTCTGTCTCCAGCTTGCAGCCCGTCTCCACCGTCTCCGCAGCTATACTCTGAACCTCCACCTGCAAGCCTCTTCCACCAGTGTGCAGCCCACCTCCACCTGCAGACTGTAGAAAGTAGCTATACTCTGAACCTCCACCTGCCAGCCTCTTCCACCAGTGTGCAGCCCGCCTCCACCTGCAGAGGTAGAAAGCAGTCTGCAGGTGGGGGCAGCCTGCACACTGGTGGCAGTGACAGGTAGGTGGAGGCTCAGGGCAGAGCTACTCACCAAAGACTGCAGGTGGAGCTCTGCCCTGAACCTCCACCTGCAAGCCTCTTCGACCAGCCTGCAGCCCGCCTCCACCTGCAGACTGTAGAAAGCAGCTATACTCTGAACCTCCACCTGCCAGCCTCTTCCACCAGTGTGCAGCCCGCCTCCACCTGCAGAGGTAGAAAGCAGTCTGCAGGTGGGGGCAGTCTGCACACTGATGGCAGTGACAGGTAGGTGGAGGCTCAGGGCAGAGCTACTCACCAAAGACTGCAGGTGGAGCTCTGCCCTGAATCTCCACCTGCAAGCCTCTTTTACCAGCCTGCAGCCCGCCTCCACCTGTAGACTGTAGAAAGCAGTCTGCAGGTGGGGGCGGCCTGCACGCTGGTGGCAGTGACAGGTAGGTGGAGGATCAGGGCAGAGCTGCTCACCAAAGACTGCAGGTGGAGCCCTGCCCCGAACCCCCACCCAGCAGCCCCCGTCCCCAGCCCGCAACCCGTCCCCACCGTCTCCGCATCCACACTCTGAACCTCCACCTGCAAGCCTCCTCCACCAGCGTGCAGCCCACCCCCACCCGCAGACCGCAGAAAGTAGCTATACTCTGAACCTCCACCTGCAAGCCTCTTCGACCAGCCTGCAGCCCGCCTCCACCTGCAGACTGTAGAAAGCAGCTATACTCTGAACCTCCACCTGCCAGCCTCTTCTACCAGCCTGTAGCCCGCCTCCACCTGCAGACTGTAGCAAGCTATACCCTTACTCTCCACCTGAAAGCCTCTTCCAGTAGAGTGCAGCCCGCCTCCACCTGCAGACTGTTGCAAGCAGCTATACCAAGACCCTCCATCTGCCAGCCTCTTCTACCAGCCTGCAGCCCGCCTCCACCTGCAGACTGTAGAAACCAGCTCTACCCTGACCCTCCACCTGCCAGCCTCTTCTACCGGCCTGCAGCCCGCCTCCACCTGTAGACTGTAGAAAGCAGCTATACCCTGACCCTCCACCTGACAGTCTCTTCCACCAGCCTGCAGTCCGCCTCCACCTGCAGACTGTGGCAAGCAACTGCACCTTGATCCACCACCTGCCAGCCTCTTCCACCAGTCTTATGGCCACCTCCACCTGCCACCTCAGGCTACAACTTGCAGGTGGAGGCAGCCTGCAGGTTGTAGCCTGTACTGGTACGTAGTTATTTCTTACTTATAAAAAAATGTAATTGAGCAAACTTCACCTTCTGTTTATCTGACATGTCTGTCTCTCTGTTTTGTGAGTTGCTGTGTGTGACCTCCAGTCTCCCTCTCACCTGGCTGTCATCTCACCATGGTTCGGTGTCCTTTTGTGGTAATTACACAGCAGCCAACCTTTTGAAAGTCGTGTCTTTGTTTTTTGAATCCTGTTTAACCTTGATTTCTCTGTGCTTCAGGAAATCCTGCCAGTCATCCACCCAGCTCAGTCTTATCTAAACACCTGCTCCTGAAGTCTGCTGCCACCACCAGCCTTGCACTGTTCTGGATCTCCTACCTTAAAGACCTCATCCAGTCACCTTGCTCCTGAGCTGTGCTATTAATTTACTCGAATAAAGTGTATAAATGTATTCTGTTCTGTGGTTGGTGTTTGCAGTTTGGGTCCTCTACTGTTCATTATAATGATCTGTGTATTACTATCATACTTTAATCAAAGTAAAGTGGAAATTAGCTGCTGAGCCTCCTATCAAGGCCTTGTTCCTCATTATCTCTGTGCAGTGTGTGCAACATTCCTGTGCTAGAATATATCCTCAGGTTTGCTCTGTGATAATGTGATTAAACACAAATATATATTTTTAACATAAGTCATCTGAGCACACTGTCAATATCAGTTTAAATCTGGACTTTTAACATAAGAACCCTGATAAGACTGAGGAGCAGGTAAAACAGGAGCCATGTGGAGGCCTTCATCATGTTTGTTGATGTTGTGCCCAGAGCACAAAACAAATGCCACACAGTAAAGTAATCTAATGCAGAGTTGAAGCTCGGGTTAACGCTGCTTTTAAAAGTCTGCTTCAACAAGCATGGCACAGAAGATACACTGAGGTGGAAATCCAAACCAAGAAAAAGAAGCATCATAAGTAATGGAGACATTTGTAATTTCGTCACTGAATTCTCTGACAAGAGATAATAAAATTGCACTAATTTGAAGTGATTATTTGCCTGTTTGTGAGTGTGTAGAGACAGTGCAGGTCAATTAGACTGAAAACATAATGGATGGATTTTTTTTTCAACACAATAGGAGGTTTAAAAAATCAGGTAGTTGCATGTTTTGTTCAATTTCGTCTCAGTATGGTGGAAACATTTGCAAAAAGCTCCTGAGCAGATTTAAGGACATTACACTTGCAGGTCAGGGGATAGTGACCAATTCACTATTGTTTTACAGATCATTACAGAACATTCTTTAATGGTTTTGCTTGAGAGCACACTCGTTTTAAAATGAACTAAGGTAAACTGTAAGTGCTGAAATTTGTTTGGACAGGAATCATAAGGAAAACACGGCAGGATACTGAACAATCAGTGAGGAAGGAGTTTGGATGGTGAAACAGCCATATTATTTAAGTTTACTTTAACTTAACTGCGTTTTGTCTTATCAAAGACTACATATGGAGAGAGATGCAATCCTCTGTTCATCTGATGCTGATGCAGTGTTGTGTCTGACAGCTTCTGGACAGCAGGGTGTCAGTGGATCAGTCGATGAAGTGGCGGCTGATGTAGTAAAATCAGAAAATGAACAACAGGCAGGGGTTTACAGGGAGGGTTAGCACGGCTGAGGGGCGTTGTTAGGCAGGACCGAGGCGGGCTCTCTGCCAGATGAAGTTTAGTGCAGTCAGTAAAAGTGCTCGGTCCACACAATAGGAAGCGTCATCCTGGGGCTGTTCACACAATGAGGTGACTCTCACAAAAGGTAGGCTTTGCATGCTATATGGTAAGGTAAGGCGTCGTATGACGTGACATGTTATCTTGGTTAACTTGGTAGCACGGAGTGTGCAGCTAGCTGTGTTTGAAGCTAACGCTGAACGGGTTAACGTTAGACCCTCAGGCCAAGTCAGAGGAAAAAATACCCCGTACAAGTGTGAACTAAACCTTTGTGTTTTACGTTTTTATTGTTAATGTTTATTGGCGTCACGCTGCACGGACATGCACAGACATATTTGACGACAGTTTACGTGTACAGAGCATGCACTGAAGCTTAACATGGCACAGTCTGCTGCAGTTTGAATTGCTCTGCTTTAATTGGATGAGAAACAGGGCTTCCTCCCGGTACAGTTCAAATGTATGGACATGCTATTCGGACGTTACGATAGTGAGAGTGCCTCTGTGCACCAGGGTCAACTCCACAGCTAGACAACAAACTGCAGCCATATTGTCAGCAGTAAAAGAAGCACACAGGTTTTGACAGAAACTGTCCACAATAGACCTTTTTCACAGCAGCCATTTGCCATGAAACAGCAGGGTCAGCACAGGTGGAGGGTTGTGTTCCATTTAGTGCAACAGAGATTTTCCAGTCAGACAGGCACCAGAGCAGCACCCTGACTCTGTTTGAGCTGAATGGACCTGAACTTTAATCAGTATCATTGCTAACACCTGTGCTTACCTGCTGTTTCATGGCTGCTGTGATTTGAGAAGCCTTGTTCCATACTATGAATTAACATATAGTAATCTGTTGTTATTGCCCGGACAGCTGGGGAAAAAAATCCATTTTTACCTATAGGAGATGTAAACATATAATGTCTTTATAATACACTTATACAGCTGTCAGTCATATATTAACCAGCCTTGGCTGTCGATTTACTTTGTAGCCGTCAGTGTGCATCCTCAGCTCAGGCTTTATCTTTATGACACTTCTTTGCAGGGTGTGTAATTCTGAGAGCCATGCCTTTCCTGGAGTTTATAGCTGGGTGTATTTCAGGTAAAAAACAACAATAAACCAAATACACATTTCCATTTAGATATAGTGTTTGCGCACATACATATGGAGAATAACATTTCCTTGGTTATTGCAGGCTCAGTGGGACTGGCATTTGGACATCCACTTGACACCGTGAAGGTTGCGTGACACACTGAAACCCATAAACATTAGTCCATGTAGTAAACTAGCTTTTTCTAACACCTCGTGTTTCATTTGTAGGTGCGCCTGCAGGCCCAGTCTGTGTATAAAGGGATATTTCACTGTGTGGCTAAAACATACGCTCACGAAGGAGTAGGTGATTTATTCTCTTAAGTTTCACTGCAAATACTACTACTGCATGAACACGTGACAGAAAGTATCGATGCATGCTTATTTATCTGTTTATTATGCCTTTATTATATCAGCTCCATGGATTCTTCAAGGGCATGGCATTTCCAGTGATGACCACAGGAATCATCAACTCTGTTGTCTTTGGCTCTTACAGTAATGCCTTAGATTTCCTCACTCAGTCTCAGCGCAATGACCGTAGCCAAGGCAAAGCAGCCTCTTCTGCACAGGTCTTCACTGCTGGCTGCTTCTCAGGACTGATGCAGGTAAGAACACCTGACATTTACCTTGAGAAACACCTGGAACACCTTGCAGGACCATATATTGGCTTTTAGGATGACATTCTCAGGGTGTGAAACCTCTTCATTCACAGAGGTATTATGAAATCATTTTTTTTATTTTGTGCAGCATGTGCTTATGAAGAGAAAGAACTCCAAGAAGAGGTCGGATGAAGGATAAAAAGTGTGAAGTACTTCTGGCCCCTAGTGGTGTCAATGTTCATTACATCCTACAGAACAACAAGTCAGAAAGGAGTTAAGAATGTGTTTGTCCTGAGCTTGGTGTCAGAGGGGAGGCCCAAGGTTCATAAAAAACAAAAGAGTGGCAATCACCCATGTAAATGTGGATATTTATTGTGCAAGTTTAGCCTCATGATTGCACCCTTGCAAGTAAAGGCTGTAATGTTGAAGTAGGATTAAATACTTATACTCCAACTGTCCAAGAAGTATCAAGAGGACATTTTGAACCAATTGTGATAGATGAAACTCATTAGAAATCCTTCTGAGAGAACCATGAATACCAGACTTAACCCCGGAGCGCCCGTGGTCCACCCACTGCAGTTTCACAAACTCCTATGGGAAACGCTGCACACAGTGTTTAATTTACACCAGGAGGCTTTCAACCAATTTCCTCTTATTCTCAAAGCTTCTGAGAGCAACGTTTTTTTTTTTCAAGGTTTATTTTTGATAGAGACAGCTGAAGAGTGACACGGATGTGGGGAGAGAGAGAGAGCGAGAGAGAGATGGGGAATGACACGCGGGAAAGTGCCACAGGTCGGAGCTAAACAACACCCCAAGAACAACTTTTACTTTACCTGAGCAAAGAGAAAGGGAGCACCTGAGCCCCTTGTTATGGATGTTTCTGTTTATAACTATATATTAGGCTGCGTAGGCAGTACATGTGTTAGTTGTTGTTTTTCTCATGGAATTTGTCGACCATTTGCCATTTAAAAAAATCTGACTAAAACGAACAAAATCACTAAAACAACATATTTATGAATTCCAACTATTTGACATAATTTGGAGAGACTGACCCTCCAACCGTCTGCTTTCAGGTGCTTGTTTGTGCACCCATTGACCTGGTGAAGGTGCGTCTGCAGGGTCAAACCACTGCTGAACGGTACCGTGGACCCACTCATTGTGTCGCTGTCATCCTGAAGGAGGAGGGACCCAGGGGTCTGTTCAGAGGTGGACTGGCTCTGGCCCTGAGGGACGTACCCTGCTATGGACTTTACTTCTTGCCTTATGAGGCCATTTTAAAGGCTCTGACTGAGACCGGCAAACAACCAGGTCAGTTTCAGAGGCACCCCCTCGATAAATATGGTGTGTGAAATATGAAAGGTCAAAAATAATGGATGAAATATTGTGTGCGTATATGCAGGTTTATTTTAATCTAAAAAGATTTACATTATGCTCTGAACTTCTCTGCCTTCAGGTACATTTGCTATATTGATAGCAGGTGGATCAGCAGGCATAGTGACTTGGGCCTTTGCCACGCCCATGGATGTAATAAAAGCCCGGCTCCAGATGTCAGGAGCCGGTGGCCGAGAGTACAATGGAGTCCTCCACTGCATGAGAGTGAGCGTCAGAGAGGAGGGACTGAGGGTCCTTTTCAAAGGCCTCCTACTGAACAGCCTGAGGGCTTTCCCTGTCAACGCCATCACCTTCCTCACTTACGAGAGTCTGATGGGATTTTTCAGTCCACCGCCTCACTCCTGACAGTGAGCAGGGTCACTTCCCACGGTGTGGAGATTTTACTGTGCATACACAAATTGACTGCAGGTTGGATATCCCCCAGAGTTCTTAACATTACCAGTTGAAACAGTTTTTAGACATCTTTTTTCAAGATGATCAGCCTGAAGCACTTACTTTTTACTATGTGGAATAGGTCAAATCTCATCCAGCTACCATCAAAACCTGAACACTCGATTTAAAGATAAGTGATGATAATGTTCACAGTCAGCTTTAGCTGAGTCTTCTCTGATTTAAACTGCTTTGATGGAGGATCGTGAGGGTGAAGCTTTTGGTTTACTGGAAATCAAATCCAGGAAACAAAAATGGGAATGTAAACTTTGTGAACTTTGTCATGTTTTTCACAACAGATTTTACAGTTTTTATTTTTGCAAACTGCACACAAAAAGTCAAAGTGACTTCCTGATAAATAAACAATACAACAACTATAGTTAATTTCATTATAGGTGGCAGGTCTATCAGGTCATTCTAGAAACAAGTTTCAACAAAGTTGTGTGTATATGAATAGGTAGGAGCATTACTCTGTGACCTTTGGCAGTAATAACAGGGTAAAGATCAGCCTGCACGTGTTACCTTAGGTGTCTACTCTGTTCTCACTCTGGCACCTTTTGCATTTCTGTTGTAATACATGTCCTGCTCTTAAAGGTCAGGGTGTGATTGGGTGGACCTGGAGATAAAGCTTCTATAATCAACATTTTTTCCATCAACAATAGGTCAAAACAAAAAAAGAAAAGAACTTCAGAGAAAACTCACCTGACTGCATTTTTGGAGTTTTTTTTGGCACCTTGCATGTGACCATTCTAGTTTCACAACCCACAGCTCTATCTCAGTGGTCATCAGCATTGTTTCTAAAAATGCTGTTTGTTTGCTGTATGATCTTCTTAAAGGGGATATGCATGCCTGGTGTGTTAAGAGCTTGTTGAACGGTCTGGGTGTGGCCCAAAAAATCATTGCAGGTTTAAGAATATGTAGTCATAATTATTCACACTGTAGTTTGCAGTAGAGTTGAACTGGACTGCATTATTATTCAAATAACGGTATTTTGAAACACCTTTCAAAATGCAGTCCGGTACATCACCACGCACTGTGTCCTCAGAGATGACCAAAAAGTAGAATAATTACTATTATTAAAGTATGATTTATATCACAGCTGTTCAGCTAATGAAGTGGCCGGTGAAAGTACAGTATATTATGCAACCCGAGCCTGCTGTCAATACAGCCTGAGCACTCGAAAGAAAAAATACACTCACACAATGTGTGAAGAGAAAAATACTTTTATTTGCTGCACAATGTCCATCAAACATAATCACATCCTCACTGAAGAGTCACATGAGTGAATATTTTACATCTTTGATTTGCACATTCCCAAACATAGAGTTCATAACAGTTCTGTCCTACTTGTAATGGTCCAGATACAGAAAAAAAAAGCTGTAGATGTTTGAACTTGCCTATTGATGCACCATTCCAGGCTTAATGTGGAAAATTAAAGAAAGATATGTAGGAAATCAATATTAAGCCCACGTGTGGTTTTAATAAGCACTTCAGCGAGAACAAATCCTCAAACATCGACAGGAAATAATCATGTGAAATGAACATGTTTACAATGTAAATTAAAATATATGTATGTTCAAGTCAGACAACCCTTATGATCAAACAAAACAGATCAGAAAAAAGAAGTTTCTTGAGGCACAAAAAACTTCAGCAGAAGTAGAGTAATTAAAATGATTATATAAAAAAGAAAAAACATCAAACAACCCAACAGTGAGACTAATGATTAACACGGATTAGTCCTATCAGACACCTGATGGACTTCAGTCACTGCCCCCAGGAATGTCGGGATAGAGTCTTGGACTTGATGAGACAAGAGGTAATATCACTGAAGCAATATGATTACAGTCAGAGTGGGTTTAGATTATTGGCACCATGCAGCTGATAACATGGCACTAATTTGTTACTATGACAGAAAGGCATCTGTGGAAGAAAACCTCTCATTCAGCGCAAGCGCTCAGAATGTGAATTTAACGCAGCTCAAACTTAATCATGAGATGTTGATGTGTGTTTAAAAGTAGCAACGGCCACAGGATGGCTCACAGAGATGTCAGTGACATAGGTTTGACATTGAATCCCACTAGTATAAGTTAACAGGGCTTTTTAGTGGAAATAATAACCTCTGGTTTATTACAAGCCGGGTTTTATTTTCGTTGTTAGGCCCTTTGGTTCTGTTGTTTGTGATAACACTGCAATCACCTGAGATCCTGGAACATTGCTTTTTTGATCCAACAGAGCAATAACCACAGTCAGTCAGACAGCTACATAAAGCAAGCTGCCACTTCATTTGGGGATAAAACTCTCATCACCCCTCAAAGTGCAAGTCAGTGCAGCAGGTCAAAGCTGAGCCAGGAAGTTGGTTTGTAAGCTGTTCAGACAGTCTGTGTGTTCATTTTACAAATGATCACAACTGTTTAAAACCTGCCTGAACGTCTGACTGTTGGACCGAGCTACGAAAATAAAACTGCAAATCAAACGTAAAACGTAAGTTGTAACTGTTTCTTGAAGATCATGAGTGTGTAATATACAGCAGCTGATAAATTTATTAATTCTCTAGACATCTCTTTCCTGTTCAGGTTTGCCAGGGCTGCTATCCCAGCATGCAGTCAGTATACAAAGAAAATGCAGGTACATAAACCCTGTGTATATATATACACATATGTATATATACATATACACCCACAAGAGACGATGAGCATTCCTAGAATGCAGAATGTGGTTTTCAAATGTTTCACGCATTGTTTTTTTTAAAAAATGTGCCCAACAGCCGATCTATGCTTTGGCTGGAGGAGGCCTCCGGAAGGCCTCCCATCTCAGGCACTGGTGCCCTATTTACATCTAATATTCAGATGCAAATGACATACATTTTACATGGTATGATACAGTATGGGTTACACCAACACAAAATTAAAATCTTACAGGTTCGATGCTTTACAGATATTCACAATAGCATACATTCAGCAGCTGTTGTACCACAGATGAGATAAACCAGCACACTCTGGAATGAAAATGTAAGACAAAAAGCTTACAGAAGAGACTTCCTTCAAAAAGATGAAGGACACCCTGAGCTTCTCCTTTTACTGACTGATATTAGACAAAGCCAAGACCAACGATGATAAAAGTTTAAGTACGTATTCGGGTGAGGACAAAGAAATACTGTAAATACTCTTTCACAGGAAGAGTGATGGCTTCGTCAAAGAGACACTGACCTTTACCAAGTTTACTTCTAGGCTTCGAGACACAACAGTCATACCAAGTGGAACCTAAAAAGCAAATACACAAGTGAGTCCTCTTTAAAAAAAGGTCAAGTGTGTAGGAGTTAGTGGTACAGTTACAGATTGAAACCCCCTCCACTCGCCCTCTTATTCCAAACATGAAGGAGAAACTATGGTGGCAGAGAAATGCTAAAGGCCCTCTCTACAACCCGTGTTGAGTGTGTCTTTTCTGGACCACTGTAGAAACATAATTCAAAATGACATAGGTGATTATACACTAATGAAGGCATAGTTATGCATATTATATTCCATTTATGCCATAGTCTGTAAAAAGAGCCCTCTAAATCGGACACACTGGACCTTTAACCCGGAATGTGTGCAACAAACAAATATCCCGACATCCCGTCTCAACAGTCACAGGTAAGCAAACAGAATCTTGTTGACACATTGATCCTATTTCAGGCAGCATTTTAGTCCTAATTGCTGAGTTCTCAATGAGACTGAGGTCCAGCTTGGAAGTCCTGCAAGTCATGCAGTAGTGGTTTATGGTTCTGCTCAGCAGCCATGGCCTGTAAGGTTGCCCTTTGGATCTGCCTGGCCTTGTTGTACAAGAAGACCCCGATGAACACGAGGACAGTGCCAATGGCGCTGAGGATGGTGATCTGGTTACTGAACACGAGGATGCTCAGCCAAACGGACAGGGCATGTTTGACAGTACTGGCAACACTGAAAGACATGAGCGTTGATACAGAAACATGTTTAACAAACTGGTTATTCCAGCTGCTTTCACACACACACACAACAGCAACGAGCCAGGTCATTTACCAGCAAACACTTTGCTGGCTACTAGCGGCTAATATTTAGCATTTATATGTTGCCACACACAAAACTTAAATCTACGTATTCATACTTTCAGATAAAAATATAGTTCAAACTTTCACAAAGCTGACTTGGTCACATTATTCATACTTTTTATACAAGAGCAGATTTTCAAGTTTTTCTGGATTTTTTTTTTTTTAGGTCAGACATACGATACCCTAATTCTACAGTTTGGACTGTCTGACTGACTAATTATTCATACTGTATGATGAAAAAAGGATGAATAGTTGGAAACATGGTAAAGAGATGAAGCAAAACAGTGGAAGCTGTGAGAAGAACTGTATAAATTCACTAAAGAGTGTTTTCTTGTTTCTGTATTATTTTGTTTCAAATCAAACAGTTAAAATGTACCATACTCAGACCTCACGTTTTTTTTATTTTCAACAAAAATTCTATGAACAAGTTCAACTTGTTGTCCCCCATTTGCCCGTAGCCAAACAGTAAGAATGGAAAAAGGACACGTGGAGTTATGTTACATTACTCGAGGCTAAGCTGGCTGAATGAGGAACAGAACACCGGCATGGTGTTCCACTTCAAGGTATGAATTGAAAAGAAAAGAAAAAAAAAGACCTCCTGCATATGACCACAAAAGTACTTTTTCTTAGAGCACATACATTGTGTGGGAAACAGACCTCTCCTAGCAAAGCCAAGAGCTCTGTTGTATTACTAATTGTTAAAGTTGCCAATAGTTTGCATAATTATGTTTAACATTAGAAAACCAAAACCTGTAGCTAGTAAGCAGACATTATAGCGTGTTCAGCAGTTTGATTACAGATTAATAGCCATGTTATAAATGGGTTTTGTGTCAGTCTGCCCTACCTGAAGGTAACGGGGGAAATCCGTCCCATGAGCGCGTAAGCGGTCACACTCTGCAGGTGGAACAGGGCGCCGTCAAAAAGTAGCAACAGGATAATGTCTTGGCTGACGATGAAGCTCCGTCCACTCTTCCCAATGACTGGGATGTCCTGGAAAATACGGAGACCGAGCAAAACAACCATCAGCATCGACATGCTCAATCCTGACTAACAGTGCTGTCACGTGATGTATTGTGAATTAATCAACTATCAACTACAAATAAGAGCAGAGAGGAGAGTAAAAATGTAACAGATTACGAGAGGATGTGTGTAAAAATCTGGGGATCATGTGAAGGGTGTACTTTCAGTGAGGAAGACTTAAATATATTATCAAATACAGGGAAACACATGAGAGGCGATTATATAAATTCAATATAAGTTAATTTGTTTAAACAACTCATTCTGAAATTAGGTAGAATGAGCTAGAATATAATTTATATTGAAAATGTCAGAGTGAAAAGAGACTCTTTAAAGATCCAAAAGAGGCTTTTGTATACACTGCTGTATGTTGGATATACTGTCTGTTGATGTTATCCCATCCAACATCTGACAGGACAGTGTCATGCGATTTCTCAATTAAGATTTCCAAATATGACAGTGCATGACCCACCTAACTGGAATAATAAATAAAAACAATAATAACAGGAGCAATTATTTGTTGACCTACCAAGAGGAACACCCAGGCAGGGATTAGCATGATGATTCCTGCTGCACTGGTATAAAACTGCAGTTCAGGAGGGCTGAAATAAGACAACAGAGTTTACAGAAGAAATGTTTGACTGCATCAAAAAAAATGTCATTTTACAGGTAGAAATAGGAGGAACTGTTTTTTTTTTTTTTTTTTTTTTTTACCTGAACTTATATGTGTCCCCACTTAGCAGTTTTTTGGAGAACACGTTCTGCAAACTGAGATCAGAGACAAAGAGTCAAACAGAGCATCGCACTGCGGTTGAGGAGAGCTACACTGAGTGTTTCAGTACCAGTCCATGATGTTGGTGGAGAGAGCGGCGGAGAAGCCGAGCATGTTGAAGCTGATCTCCGTGGCTGTGCAGAGGGCCAGGCCGGCCATGACGGGGAATAGGGATAGGTTCACCCAGAGCCCTGGAGATGGCAAAACAAACAGTGCACGTATGAATGAAAGGAGTCATGCCGCCATTTGCCACAAAAAAAACATTGTCTTTCACTACAACTGTCTAACTCCATGTTTCCACTCTAATGCCAATTGACTAATGGGGGTATTATGTAACAGAAGAGCTTTGCAACAGTGACTGAAATGAAAAGAGAGCTCTCCCTTCTTTCAATGAGCACATTTATCAAGTTAACGCAGAACATCTGTTTTGTGACATTTGAAGCAGAGTTCAAAATGTCAGAAAGACAAAGAGGCAGAGAAATATCCTCCAAACAGTGAACAGCAAATTCCTGAAACGCTACAGATAAATGATAATGCCTAACCGTCAGCATGTTAATAGGCTACTTCTAAAGCATGCCTTATAATTTATTTATTCACTTGATTTGACTGTCCATTTTAAGGCTTCTGGATTCTTCACTCCTAAGCTAGGACTCTCGGGAACACTGTTTGTGAAAACGACTACTCATATCTTGACATTTTACACTCATATAGGCAGCGTGTCCTCTACCTGTGTACTCCCCGAGGATCAACCTGGACATGATGACAGTGAAGATGGGTGCTGAGCTCTTCACTGTCTCTGCAAAGGACACTGCTACATTTTTCAGGCTCACCAAGCCCAGAACCACTGTGGTAAACCTGACAAGTGGAGACAAGGAGGACATCAATATCTAACCTTTAGAGAAACAGGCCTGTGTCAGTATTTGCAAATCCATGAATAAGTCTGTATTACTTATTGAGAAGTGAACTGACAGTTTACTAATTTGGGCTGCACCAGAAAAACACAAGGGCTGCCTTAAAAATAAGTGTGTACGATATCATAAAGGGTTGACCCACCTCATGACTCCAACAAATAGCATGATCATGATGAAGTTGGGCGGGTACTCGGTTCTGGACTTGTGGTGGTACAGGCAACAAGGCACAAACATTTTTAAGCAGCCTATGACCGTGGTGGAGAGCATCTGAACAGCACCTGGGGAAGACAACAAAACAGAGTTTCAACCACAAACGCCGCCAGCGTGAATGTCAAATTGCCCAAATACTCCTGTTGCAAATGTTTGTCACATATATTATTTGACAAAAGGCAACTGTAGAAGAAAACAATAAGTGCTAATTGTGAATCCAATGTGAAAAGGGTCATCTGAACTTGGCCGCTTCTTGTATTTAAAATGTATATCCCGTATTCTGTCACTGAATGCCACATGAATGATAAAATGAACGAAGGCTGCTGTCTGTAGTCTGTATCTGCAAGTTGTTTTTCATGCTCGGGAGGAAGCAAAACAAGACTACTTATATTTAACATGAACGATGTACGCAGCCCATATTTTAACAGCTGAAACCCGCCAAACCACCAGCAGGATCCAATGATCGCAAAGAAAATGAAGTTCAAAGCCTTGTTTAATCATGATAATCTTAATATTTACCCAGCATGCTGGGCTCACCCTCCAGCAGGGACAGGATGTATTTGTTGAGGAACAAGGTGCAGAAGCTGAAGAAATACCAGAGGACCAGGTAGATCATGGAGCGCCAATTCCACGCCCCTGACTCTGTCTCGATCACTGTAGTCTCCGTGACTGTGATCTTCAGCACCTGCTCCCCTGGCATGCTCTCGCTGCGGGCCAGCACCACTCGCTCCTGGCGGGAGCGGAACGGCGACAGGAGACGCCACAACGAGTGCCTGGCAGAGTGTCTGTAGCCTGGCATCGCGCCTGCTGCCTGATGTGGGGGGGACCCCACCGACAGGTGGATGACGAGGGAGGGTGAGGGGATGGGGGGGGGTGGGGGTGGGGGGTGGGGTTGATGACTTTTGAATGTCAGTCCATCTTCTGATTGGTTTCAGCAATTGATCAGTCTTTCAGTCTTAGGGTAAATCCTACAAGGTCCCGGTGTCCCCCGAGCCGCAGAAGCTGGAAGGTACATAAAATCATGTGAGACAAAAGGTGGACTGAAGGGGAAATGTCCTTTACAAGTGCAACACACAACACAGGAAACTCACACAAGTTACCCGCTTGGTGCAGCTTGTCTTAATATTACATACAGTGTATTTAGTTTCACGCTGGACACCTGCAGGATGCAGATTTCTCCTCAACCCACGTGTCACATTCATTCTCTGCTCTACACCTGCCAGTGGCGTTATGCTGCATATTGACCATACTTTTTCCTGTTTTTAACATCAGCAGAGCTCCTCATATTAATAAAGGGGGCTCCTGCAGTGTGTGTGGCTGAAAGAGGACAGATAATAACAGGTGAACCACACACACACACAGAGCCCAGGGTAAATCTGTGTGTGCTGCTTGCTTTGTTGACAGTGTAATGAGTCCGTATCTCAGCACGCCCTGCATGATTTGCGCTAATAAGTGCCAGCGATAAGCAACAATGCAACGTTACCTTTGAGCACACACACAGCAGACCTGCAAGTTTGGTGGGATGTGGATTAGCTAGCTGTTTCTCCAAAGAACAAATGCTGTCGGTGTTACGCTTAAAACAAAAACGGGGAGCAGACTTACCTCTCTTTGAGTCCCAGTGCTTCAATCAGAGGCAGAAAAATGCCGTAAATCCAGCTGGACGCCGACACGGCAGCGAGTGTAGAAGGAGGAAGTGGGACATTGACGTATAGCTAGCCGCTGTTTTTTTGCGGCAACACGAGGTACAAAGGTTTGGAAGATAAAAATGCGGCCCGACGAGCAGACATGTTGCACAACATCAGTGAGAAACTGGATTACACCCCATACACGAGCACGTTTCTCTTTCGGGTTATCTGTAAGCGTGCACCTGACTTGTGAGACGTGGCTGCTAACAACAATCAAGTCGCAGTGTCAAGCTAGCGCGCAACGACAGCCGAGTACAAATACAAACCTTCAAAATAAATCCTTTGGTCGTGAAATAAATCCACTACTGACACACTCGACGCGAGAATTCAAAGTAATTTTATCATAATGACTACTCTTGGTAGTTTAAGATATGAATATTTAAAACTTGTCATCAAATTAGTGGCTTTTACCTGAATAAATATACGTGCTTTTATTTTACTTAATACAATTGCTGCACTTCCGGTATGACTCACTTCAACTTGACGCAGCTGCCACGAAACAAATAGGTGTGCTCAACAATGATGCATTCAGGGTCAATTCGTTTGTGGTTTCATTTCAGATAACGGACTCAGCACGATTAATAATGTAAAGTAGGCACTGTGTGAACACACAGTATATGTGGACTAAACTGTGAGGTCACTTTGCTTTGACACAAAATGAATTCACTGACCACATTTTTATAATTTCATGGACTTTTTTTTCTCACTCAATCACAAACTAAAAAAAAAAAAAAGTCAGTCCTGTTTTGTGCACGTAGCCACACGTTCTTATCCACATCCCACCCTATGTCAATACACCTTGCATGCACCCCTCATAATCCTCTGCATACACGTTAAGACATCCAGCGTGGATTGTGTCCAAGAGGGACATTTTGATCATGTGGCTGCTGGTGCTCACAAACTTTCCACCTCCACGTGGAAAAGTATTTCTCTGTGAGGCTTGGGAGCGGAGAGTATTGTGGAAGTGAAAATGACACCGCCCTGAAACTGTCTGCAAACCACTCTGTGACTGGAAGGGAACTGTGAAATGTCACATCGTCCCATACAATTACAAAATGTTCACCTGGCACAAGTCTTTCATTAAGGTCACCAAGGAATGAAAATAGGCACTTTAGTATTTTATGACCCAGTAAAGGTTATAATTTCTTTTTAGATGTGGATGTAGCAGAATGCAGCAAATTGCAGTAATCTTGTGTTATGTTTGAAAAAGTGAAGTAAGTATTGAGAAACATCAAGGCTTATTCCAGCAATTCAGGGTTTCACTTTCATACGTACGTACATTACAGTGTTAGGAGAGACCTGTAAGATACGTGTCATGAAAAAGAATGGTCACATCAAAGCAGCAAAATTGAAAATATTCTGGTTCATTTTTAAAGCTCATGTAGCCAAAATGCTGGAGCCTACTACATTCCCCACAATCCAACTAATAGTATCTTGAGACTTTCTCTGCCTGGTCTCTGGATTAAATCCCTTGGTTTGTAATACAGGATGTCTGTTAATAATTTATTGTATTATTTGGAGGGTGATCATCCTGGAAATACCCTGATGATGTCATCAGCAGAAGCCCAGACATATGGGTAAGAATGTTAATATGACAAGGTGCAGCGGTTAGCACTGTCGCCTCACAGCAAGAAGGTTCCTTGTTTGAACCTTGACTGGAGCCTCTCTGTGTGAAGTTTGCATGATCTCCCCGTGTCTGCGTGGGTTCTCACCAGGTACACCAGCTTCTTCTCGCAGTCCAAAGACGTGCAGGTGAATAGATTCACTGGAGACTGTTGGCTGTCGACGTGAATGTGAGTGTGAATGGTTGTTTGTGCCCTGTGATGAGCTGGTGACTTCTCCAGGGTGTGCAATGCGTCTCGCCCAAAGTCAGCTGGGATAGGCTCCAGCCACACCGTGACCCTGCTGAGGATAAGAGGTTACAGGATGTTAAAATAACAAATAATTACAAATAAAAAAGAAGGGCTCACATAACATAATTTGGGTAAATAGTTATCAAATGTATTAAATATTTCTGTGCAAAACTGTAGTTAGAATTGCCCTTTAATTTGACCACTGCCACATCAGAAATAATATGTACAATTTAATTAATAAATAAACATAGTTTACTATATATTGCAGTGTTCATTAAATGGTATTGCTTGACTCTTTGATGACAATTAGTGGTTAGTATGAACTCGATTTGTACCCCAATTGGATGAATCAGTGGACATGTCCAAAGATGGACAACTTTTGGCAGTGAATAACAAACGATCATAAACACATATAGGCTAATAACCCAGTATATACATAGGTTAATACGGTGAAATAAAAGCTGAATAATCAAAGTAAAATAAAACTAAATGTCAGGAAGTTAGGAGGTGACTTGTTCTCATTATTTTAGGAGGCCCGAGTGACATTTGTCAGACTGGCTTCCTCTGTGTTGTCCTCCGGGGGGCAGCAGCACTTTAAAAAAAGAACAAAAAGGAAAAATGAAGAAGCCGAAGAAGAAGAAGAAGAAGCCTCGTCGCAGCCAACAGGCAGCGCTCGTTCTTCCTGTTAATAATGTCATATGTAGAAGTGGAGTTGTGTCAGCTGACAGTAAAGATAGCAGGAATGTAAACACCGAGTCCTCAGTGCAGAGAAATGGACGAGACCAGGTGAGTGTAAAAGTTTGTGGACTTCATCTTTGTTCGTCTGCATAATGAGAAAATGAGACATGTCGCCCTGCTTATTTACCAGCCAGTAATAACGACGTTATATCACACAGTAAGTTCATATTTGTCAGGATGAGCTCACCTCTCAGTCTGTGTATGAACCATGTATTCATACACAGATTCTTCTATGAGTAATACATGTTGGAGCACTAACACTGGCACGAGGTTTAAAACTGAAACTGAAAAAAGTGAGCAGAAGAAACATCTATAAGTGAAATACATTTTCGTTTTATATTTATCTTAATCTTTTAATACTATGAAATGTGAAGATCCGTCTCTAACTTATTTCCTCTTCCAAGTGGAAAACTTTTAGTTTAGTCCAAGCTGTAGACATAATCCATGATGACACACAAGATGTGTGCTTACAGGAAATTATTGCAGGTGGTTTCCTAACTGACTGACGGAGATACTTTTTTTTCAATCATGGAAAAAGTTGAAAATCAACAGGTGATACACACCTGAAATGTGCCTGATGACATATTTAAATCAGGTATGCTTTTAGTGTATTCAAGACTTAAAACACAGTGATAACAAGGAGAGGACTGCACAGAAAGAAGCTGTGGGCTTTGCAGACAATTAGCACGTCACAGATCCTTGTGTGCATGATTCACCATGGTATTGTGAAAAGGAGGTTCATTTAATGAAATCAGCTTACAGCCTGTTCCTGATACAGAACGTGTTTGCAACAGAGAGACAGACAAACAATTAGACACTAAAGATGAAATAAAGTTGCCTAACTTGTATATCAAATAGAATAATAAATCAGATACTTTCTTAAACGTATTTATTTATTTATGTATTTGACTGTTTCATCCACCCATCCATTCATTCAGTTGTATATTTGCTTTTCTAATCTTCTTACTGGTCCTGCACAAAGACACATTGTCCTAAGCCAGCCCTAAAAGTTGCTGCTTCCTGAAGCGCTCTAAAGTTGTTAATTATGATCATGTGCATGCTGTTTGGTTGATTTCAAAACTGTTTTTTTCAAATCACCGTGTCATGTGATGTGATGTTCCCACATTTCCAAACTCTCCAGCTCACCGTGCTCTACAGTCAGCCAAGTGAAAAACAGAAAACAGAATTATGCACCAATAAAAAATAAATGAATAAGCACAAGGCATAAAGACTAAAGTATGAAAACAGCCTTGTGTAGATCTACAGTCCCTCTGTCCTGGTCTCACAGAGGATCAGTTTCAGGATCCGCCTGGCTTTCGATTCCGTGGCCACTCTGGACTTATTCTTTAAACATATGAAATCCACGTCTCACATTCTCATTTTATTGACTCTTGACACACTTGAAACTGACTTTACATCTCAGGTGAAAATCAAGTACTAAAATCTCCTCTTGTATCTCCGGCTCTATTTCCTTCACACAGGCCTTTTCTAAATCTACCTACATGCATACATGTTAAA
Source organism: Nibea coibor (assembly GCA_023373845.1). Classification (NCBI taxonomy): domain Eukaryota; kingdom Metazoa; phylum Chordata; class Actinopteri; family Sciaenidae; genus Nibea; species Nibea coibor. The sequence continues at coordinate 7,463,169 of CM041717.1, forward strand.
GTGCTAAAGTACTTTATCTCTCAGCAGTGCATTAAAGAAAGTACACTTGTGTATAATTTATTTTGATTATTTTACACTGCAGTCCTTTGTTGGGCAACCGGATCTCTCGTCAGACGTCAGAGGGCCCAGATCTTCTTTCTCCAAACCTGAGGCCCAGACACCAGGAACTGATCCCAACACCATGTGGGCCGGTGAGCTCTCGCATGGGACACAATGCTGAACCATTAGTAGTTCTGAAAGTGGAAGTTAACTTTTTTTTTTCACAGAGTAATTGTGAAACTGTAACAAACTGGGCGTGGTGACCTAAATAATCATTTTGAACTACTTCTAAATTGAATTGCGACAGAAGAATATCTCAGTCCCTCCACCCTCAGTATTATACTGTATGTTATTCTTGAAATGCTACATTCACTCTGGAAAATAGTCCTCTTTAGACCTGTCCTCGTGTCAGGTGTGTCACATTCTTTGTTGTCCGTCTCCACCCCCTTACAGATCAAGCCCTGGTCGGAGCTGTCATGTCTGCTCAAGCTCTACTTCTGCTTCACCATAGTGTCCCTGATGGCGCTGCTCAGCCTCACCATTTACAGCATCTACAAGCAGCACATGGACACGGATGTGTACGATGAGGACAACTTTACTGTGTCTCTCATCCAGTTTGTTGGAATAGGTGAGTGCTGGCAGAAAGACAGTCATTTACTGTCAGCGCCTTCAGGAAGTTGATTTCACAGCCCTCCCCTCTCCTCCACAGCTAGCTGGGGAAAAGCAGAAGCGTTTGTAATGTAATCATGTGATTAGTAACAGAAGAGTAGTATTTCTACGATTAACGCCTGTTTTCATCCGGCGACCAGTCAAACTCACTTTACGCAGGTTTCAGTTTGATTCATAAAACCAGAAAAGCTTCAGTAAAACTTATTACTGACATTTTATACAATAAATGGTTAATTAGTTAAAGGGATAGTTCGGGATTTTTGACATGAATCTGTATGGCATCCCCGTCAGTAGTGTCGCACAGTCACACCGACTTAACCCCGACAGTGTCCCGTGGGCCGAGTTCTGTCCAGGTTTGGTCAGCAACGAAAGTAGTCCGGCAGGTTTGCTGGGACACGTAAATAAAAAGTATTTCTACTCAAAACAGCATGTGTTCAAAAGAGTGATTTATTTGCATCACAAAACTGATGTCACACCTCGTTAATCACTTGGCCCTACTTTCTCACCTTTGCTATTAGTGCGCTCTGTCATGTGTACGTGAGCTGACATCCTCATGAACGGAAAGGTCTTGCATCTGTGGCATGATTATATCCCATTCATGGCAGCAGTAGCATTCCACCTCTGTCTGCATTATTTCACACTTGAAACAAGTGCACCACCATTTATCGGTCACCCAGGATCTCGCGGCTGCAGCTGTGGCTCCAGCTTCAACTTCTACACTGTCCACCCTCTCTCTCTCTGCCCGTTCTATTTCCATCTGGCGAATTTCAGCATCAGTATACTCGGGTTCATAAAAGTATCCCCTTGGCTGTATGCTGTACTCAATGTTTCAATTGTCGCTCTTGTAGTCAGACATAGCAGCATATCGTTAACCTCCCGTGCAGTAAACAATGTGAGCACAACAGGTAGGCTACTAGCTGTCATCTTGCAGCAGCGCAGAGATACAAAAAGAGAGAAAGTAGGACCAGTTGATTACGAGGTGGGACTTTTTCGTGGACATCGGTTTTGTGATGCAAATAAATCACTGTTTTCGTTGCTGACCAAACCTGGACAGAACTCGGCCCACAGGACACTGTCGGGGATAAGTGGGTGTGGCTGTGCGACACTGCTGACGGGGATGCCATACAGATTCATGTCAGATATCCCGAACTACCCCTTTAAACGGGGAAGCTGTGGCTCAGGAGGTAGAGCGGGTCATCCACCATTCAGGTGATCGGTGGTTCGATCCCTGGCTCCTCCAGTCTGCGTGTCCAAGTGTCCTTGGGCAAGATGCTGAACCCCAAATCCATATGAATGTGTAGCTCCTAAAACATGGCACCTTGCTGGCTGCTCTGCCACCGGCCATTGCAGCCAATAGCATTTTACCATTTAAAGAAGATCATCAAGATACTATCAGGACGATAATATGATAAAAATATAAATGAACACTGCTGCACTATAAGGGCTTTACAGTCAGACATAATTGTTATGAAGGTGTGTGAGCTCTGTGTGGTCTGTCTCCTGCAGTGTTCTGCATCTACTACATCAGCAGAGGCGTGATGCAGGAGAACAGACAGGAGCTGGTGGCGTTTGTGCTCAGTGTGGTGGCGTTGGTGGTTCGATCTTTGGTCAACTTCTCTGTGCTGGAGTCAAAGAGCAAGAAGGAGCTGCTGGTAGGTCGCCCTCTACAGGACACTCTGAGACGACACACTGCACGAGGAGCTGTCTGTGGGAGGTTCTCCACTTTAAGCGTTTTATATTCATTTGGTTCTTTAAAGAGTAGTTTCTGTTTCCCTGACAGAGACCTCATACTGTACGAGTGTATTTGTTATGAATGTTTTACTTATGATCAAAAAGGGAGCAAGTCGACAACTTGTGCAACAACATAACACATAGCAGCCTGCTAATATAACCTACTAGTCCAATAGCAAGAAGCCCAGCTCTGCATTGTCTTTCACCCTTTTATTTAACAAAATACTCACCAGTGACTAAAAGTCTTTTTCGGCAGCTTGTACTCTCCCCTTCAGTGCCCTACTCTCTGCTATTATGTCCATAGAGGCTGCTGAGCCTGGTTACATTTCCCACTTGCGCAGCTCCGGTTCTGGCACGACTTCTTCACCGCTTCCTGTCAGCATTCCTCCAAAGGACTGTAACACAAACACTAACTCTCCCCTCTGAGGTCACAGCCCAGGCAGTCCAGACAACCAACTGAGCTAACATTAGTTAACAGCAGCTACAGTTTGTAGTGGTTTACTGTTCATCAGGAAACTCTGTGAATCATAGGGAGTTCATGCGAACCAGCTGGAGGACATCAGAGGGAAAACCATAAAAGTTTTGCAGTTTTGTTTGAACTGTAAATTCCCCAGCTAAAAATTGCTGCTCCCGCAGCACTGAAAAGGACAAAACAAAACTGGAAACAGGATTGATTTGCTCCACACGGGACAAGAGAAGGTGTGATGTAACATCAAAATAAATTACTCTAGCTGCTGGTTCCTGTTAGTAATTACACTTTATTAATGACACAGGCAATAACAGAACCTCCTCACAGCTTTCATCCCACCACTTGATGTCACTGTTGTTGTACGTATGAGTCACATCTATATGTGAACACAGCTGATGTTTGCTGATACTAAATCACAGTAAATCAATCGAGGAGAAAAAGGCAAACATGTTTTAAAGCTAGCTAGCTGCTGTACCACTGATGACCTGTAGATTCACAGACGCATGTCACCCTGCAGGAAACACTATGTGCGTGTCATTTGTATATGGACCACTTTGGTCTAAGAGATCTCAGTAACATTTGGATAGATTGCCATTAAAATGTGGCTATTCATGGTCTTCAGAGGATGAATCCTGCTGACTGGTGATCACCTGACCTTTCCTGTAGTGCCACCAGCAAGTCGTAATTTTCACTTATCTGCCCAAATATGTCTAAGTAAACATCATACATGCAAGCATCAACATGTGAGGGTGCTAGCATGCTAATCTCTGCCTTTGGCTCAAAGCATTGCTCTTAGTCTTGCTGGCATGGAAACCTGGCACCTAACTCTGTCATCAAACTGTCAAGTTGCAAGAGCAGTTCTATTGATGTCTACTTTGTTAACTACAAGTTAATAAACAAGTTAATTAAAAGTATTAATAGCCAATTAAACATGGGAAGCTGAATCAGCTGCTGTGATCTGTTTTTGGTTGCAGGCTCGTTTCGTGTGCATCGTGACCCTGGGTGTGATCCACGTCTTGTGCACCACACTGCTCATCGTGAGGCCCAACATGATGGCGTTCCGTGTGGGCGGGGCCTTGGAGAGTCTCCAGGAGCAATACTTTCTGCTTAACCTGTGTTTCTCCATGGTGACCTTTGACCTACAGGCTCAGGTACTTTGTGCAAAACTGTGACCAGCTGGTATACGCTATAAAATGTTATAATCAGTCTGGATCAGAGACTTTAAGTGCCTTGATTGTGGTTGTTAGCTTTTTGGTGACCCACATTTACTTTCTCTGGACCTGCTGCATGTGATTTGATTTGTTATGCAGAATGAAAACAGCACGAGAACGAGTTTCTCTAGTTGAGCCACATGTCATTACACATGGAGACAACAACATGTGAGCGGTACAGGTTACATTCCTCTCAGGTCAGGTGCTGTCACTGGAGAAAATGATCTCTGTGTCGGGTCTGCAACATATTCTGCATGTGTTGATGAGCGCCTGGCTTTAATATTAATAATGTGTTTCAGTTGTGTCTGTGTATCCTGATCACCACGTCGGACAGGGCCATGTCTACTGTCAACAGCATCATCCTGGGCGTCGGGGTGGTGTGGGCCTGCCTGACCTCTGTTGTCGGGGCTATTGCTGTGAGTGCTCTTCACTCATCGTCTTCACTAGTAAAACACAAAGACAGACAGATGCATTCTAAGAGGTCAAGCGCACACATGGTGAAATTCAAAAGCAGTCACTGGTTGTAATCTGTTATTGTTTTTCAGGTTTTAAAGGAAAAAAAGATCTTTGTTTGGGTCTTCATGGTGCAGAATCTTCCCGAAGTGGCCTTCTTCATTTATGTGATGTACAGGGTGAGCTGACAATGAGTGCAAACATTTCAGTATCTCTTCATTAAAAAAAAACACTGGACAACACTAGTTTCTAGCAGAAAATGACCCCAACAGGACTGAATAGAGCATTCTGTAATGTTTACTGTACATAGATGGATCCTTTTGAATATAATGAAGTAGAAGTACAAACTGACATTATAGAAATAGAGTACAAGAACCTCAAAACTGAAGCTATTTGAGTACTTTCATTTGAGATGCTGCTTCACTACAGCACAATTCACTGAAGTACTGGTTTGCATGTGCCGTGTGTACATTTTGATGACCTGTACATTCAGAAGTGGATTCCTGCAGGAAAACGCTGCTTTGGTTTAATTGCAGGTGGTAATGAAATGGCACAAGGACGGCACGTACACCCTGGAGGCAGCAGCTGTCACCGGAGCTTTGATTTCACTGGTGATTAAAGTGGTTTTATTCTGGGGCCTCATCAAGCTGGTGCACAGCTTCGGCCAAGGCCTGAGGGAGAGGAGTGAGTACGCTGCTTTTTCTTTTCTTAGTTTCGGTCTTTCAGATGCTTCACTGAGCAGAAGACAAAACAGACTCCAGGGCAGCATTAACTAATCAGTATCTGTACAGATTTCCAAAAATCTCGAGCTATTCCCTCTTTATGTTGTCTTGATCACATTCCTGATTCTGAGAAATCCTTGAGTTGTCCTGACTGCGACCTTAAAAGTCGTTATGTTGGCTAGAAAGCAGCAGAATATCAAAATATAGCCGTTAACCTTACTTTTTTCTTTGCAGTGTTGCACCCAGCAAGTGATAAAACATAACGGTGGTCGTGGACCAAGGACACAGCTGCACGCAGAGGGCCGAACATGAGGAAGCTTCAGCACTGTGCTGCCGACTGTGCAGCGCCTGTTTTTATTCAACGCCGCCACCAGAAATGATCCCGGTGTGCTGTTTACTGTATAGATTTCATGTTATTCCTCCTTTGTCAGTGTGCCTAAAAAACTGGATGTAAAGCACCATCAATCAGCTGCATTCAGATGTTTTTGTATGGAACCATATCAAATGCCTTTGTAGACTGTATTCATGATGTTTTTTTTTAACTTTCAGTTTACATCTTTATCCAGCGTGTATGTGTAGACACCAAAGAGTATAAGTGGCCAACCTCCTCTTCTTTTTAACTTACATTTCGGTACATTACATTGACTGTTGACCAGCTTCATTTTGCTTTTTTTTTTTTTTTTTTTTTTAAATCAAAATTGTCTAACTTAAAAACTTGTGATCTGCAAAACTGTTTCTTCTGATAACACTTGAATATCACTTGCGGCACCTTAATGCACTAAACATTTTTTTCACTCAAGGTTCTTAATAAAATATCAAACCAAGATAGTTTATTTGGATTTGTTGCTCAATGAGAAGAGGGAAGAGTGAAAAGGAACTCCGGTTCAATGTACGGCAGACTTCCCTGTACACACAATCACCCTGGTATTTCACATTTTTCACAACTTTGTTTCTACAACCTCGAGTTCTGGTTTCAGGTGTGATGCAGGTTGATCAAACAGGACACACGCACACTTCCTGGTTACATTTTCACTCAGTTTATTAAAGTGCTCTGGAAAAAAATCAATATTAGAAACATTAACAAACTGTACTGATACAAAAGAGTCAGAGTTAGAGGCCCTCAGAGTTACAAAAGTGAAAAGCACTTTAAGAGAAGAGTCGACAATGCTTCATAGAAAAGAGATTTAAGAGATTTACAGAACTGGGGTCACTGGGAATCAACAGTTTAGACCAACATTTAAAACAAACTGGTTACCAGTAACTGTCATGACACTTGGATTAAAGAACTTCATCTGAGCATTAGAGTCTTTAAGTGGTCCTGGAATGCATTCGGATTAAGCTTTGGCTCTATTTGAATGAACTTCACTGCACTGACCAATTACAGACAAAAGTTAGAGAAACTTTTCTTTCCTCAACTAAAAGAATGAACTTATGAATTTATTTAAGTAAAAAGGTAACAAATAGATTCATTTTCAGCAATGATACATTGTAAACCAGTTAATAAACATATAGACTTTACAAAATACATCCTATTCAAGCATCACATAGATATATACATACAGAGTTAAAGGAATGATTGCCTTTTAGAGCTCAGTTGGTCCATTTTAGAGTTTACAACAGGTGACATCGCTTTTCTTTTCACCTTGACACAGTTTGTTGAGCCAATTCACAATGTATATATTAACATTTAGAATTAGAGGTGAGCAGATATGTAAGGTAGGCCACCTTTAAAATATTCTGCGTGGTGATAAAAACAGATAAATCCTCAACACACACACACGCAGACCTTTAAATCACCCACACTCACCGCTCTATAAAACCTACACAGAGCTCAGCTATGGCTTACAGGACATTTTAAAAATAGTTGAACGTTAAAAAGACATTTTAATGCGGTCTCTCTCTGGAATTAATATCACCTCGTCTCATTCTTGACACATCCAAAGCACCGCCTACACGCTATGTAACACACTAATTCAGTTAGTCAATCAAGTGTCACGTGCTGCAGACGGCAAAGAGAACAGTCGACATGTAGTTACAATGAAAACGCACAAATCACAGATCTGTGCAAGTTTGTGATTAAAAAAAGTATCACGATGTAAACCTTTGAAAAATAATATTTCTATACATTAATGATACCAGTGTTTAAGGCACAGTCTGCACTGCCGGGCCACTATTGCCAAGTAGATATACTGTAAATCTGCTCTTCTCTAATGGAGCATCTAAATGTGAAAAATATTTCATCCATTGATGAATTACATCTGATTTATTCTGATCTGATTAACAGAATTGATTGAGTTCTCTGGAGATTTGCAACGTGGCCTATACCTCTACTGAGAGAACTAGCGTTTGTTGTTTATAAAGTCATAGATGTGTCCCTGCCATCCGTCTGAATGATTAAAAAAAAAAGTGCTAGAACAGACCTGATAACACCCATCAAGAGTATTGCAATAACTGACATCCATAACTGACTTTGTGCGTTTTAGTCCTAGGTCATTTTCTTTTGATTACGAATCAAATAACTTTTTGTCTACAAACTGCATTTTGACTTTGAAAAGGCCGATTTTTCACAGCAAACAAAGAACACACACGGACGATCCTGGAACAACAGCGGGGCCAAACTCCATTCAAAAATCCAAACATGAACACAACATCAGATCTTTTGGGGAACTTTACAGACTTCTTATTAATGCTGCAGACTCCTATTATACAAACTGAAGTGTCCTTCCCTCACAGAAATATAAATGAATTCATTTCACATGTGATTCTGCAGATGTGGTTTGTGTGAGAAACGTCCTTTTAGAACAGTTTTGTTGTATAATGTGTGAAGACCATGTGCTTCACGTGGTAACCGCTTTCCAACATACCAATTCATAATTCATATATTTTTTGTAAGGGCGTTGTTTGTATTAAAACTCATCTAAATTAATTTTTTGAGTTACTTTTTTGTTTCATTGAAATTTTTTATTTCAAAATATTTTCTAATAATGATTTGAGTTTTAATTATTTATTGTTATTTCATTGTGTATATGTATTTTAAAGCTTTTACTCAGTTTATTTATGTTATTATTTATTTTAAAATGTGTTTATTTTATTAAATTGAACAGTTTTGGGTTTCTGTTTCAGCTAAAGAGCTGTTTGGCCCAATACCTGTTAATTCATCACAGTATTCTATCATCAATCATTTTAATACATATGAAAGGCAACATCGTTATGACAGATTTTTTTTTTTTTTTTTTTTTTTTTTTTTTGGAATGGCGTTTGGTGAGACCCCCTTCATAAAAAGACAAAATGGCACAGAGCATGGTCAAGCGAAAAAACCAAGACTTGAGGAGCCCTGGGGACTTTGGAGACGACCTTGAAGCTCATGAAAAATCAGAACTCCTCGTCCTCCGAGCTGAGGTAGTTCTGCTTCTTCCTCACGTTCCAGTGTAAACACTGGGCCAGACTCTCGAACCAGTCGTTGACTGGGTCCCGGAAACAGATTGATGGAACGGGGAAGCAGGAAGTTGTGATGGTAATACTGTAACAGGCGTGAGAAACAAGAGATAAGGAAAGGTTATGTGTCACAAAGGCTGATGTCTGAATGAGGGAAGGAAAGCACAGGTCTGTGCAATTCAAACTAAAGAGGAGGTGTTGACATCAGATGTGGTAAGCAGACTTCCTGGTAAAGCAACAATTAATGCTTTCTTGAGTACGCTTTAATAACTCCAAGCGACTGGCAGCTCATTTCCAGAACCAGGAAGGTGATTATCCCTGGATGGTTACATAAAGGAAGAATGGATCTGTCTCTTGAGACGTTCCCACAAGCACATTAAGCAGGTTGATAATGTTACATAACAAAGCCTGTACGTGTTGAGGCAGCTTTTGCAGGAGATAAACTTACTATCCCTTATCTATTAGCTTTTGTTTGGCTTTGTTGTTTTGTGTTGCTGAAGCATCCATCTCAGTATGTGTACTAACCTGTCTCCGTGGCAGATCTCTTGTCGCTTTCTTCCATCAAATGACACCCAAGCTGTGTTTCTGGCGTCCCGCGATAGCATTATCTAAACACGTGAAAGAGTGCAGAAGGGTCATGGAAAGAGTTGGGAGAAACTCATTCTTAAATCACAAACTTACATAATATATGATTACTGGTTCAACATAAAGACTCTGAATAGTTAAAATCCTGTGTGGGATTCTTTATTAAAATGTAGCTTATGTGCTAGTGAAGAGGTAACGTTCTTATTGCAAGAGACAAAGAAACAGTGAGCGCAGGTACCTTCAGCTCCACCCCAGCAGGCACCACGATGGGTCTGAAGGAGAGCGAGTGTGGGCAGATGGGGGTGATCATGATGGCTGGGACGTTGGGATGGATCATGGAAGCTCCTGCTGCCACTGCATACGCTGTACTTCCCGTAGGTGTAGACACTATCACACCTGAGGGGGCACAGAGACACACGGTGAACTCAAGCACAATATCAGGTCGGTGCCTCACATCCTCCATCGATCGACAGCTTCACTTTCTCCTGTGAGCGCACTGCAAGTCATCCTTCACAATAAAAGCATCACCTCCGGAAATGTACTTAAAAACTTCCTTAAAAACTTAAATATGGCACAATAATGATAAAATCCTGTACTTTAATGTCATACTAACACCCTGTAGTGATTATTTCTTTTAGCATCAGTATGGTTTTCTTTAATATTGACAAATTCAATTATATAATGCAGCAAATCCTCACATTCATGAAGCTGGACGTTTCGCTTTAGACAAACAATTTGTGCATTAACATTCAGGAACTGATCAGTGGACATGACTTCATGAGTTCAGCTCACAGTGTACAACTGACTCTAAGGGTGGCGGTTTTGCTCTGAATTCAAAATATTACAGAACTACAACACAAAAAATAAGAGCATTATATGTTGCTGGTTAATTACAAGTTTAAGATGACTTCCCTGGTGTTGATCCTGGGTTTGTGTCATCAAATAAGTAAATAATTTACTTTCTTTAAGTAGGCCAATAAATGAACCCACCATGTGAGTTCATTTGTTATGTGCAGATGTAGATGAAATATTTGCTTTAATTGTTAAACTGCAGTTTCTCTGCCGGCCACAGAAACTCAAAGATGAAAACACAATGTTGTGCTTTTGTCTTTGAGTTTGCATGATTCAGTGGTGAAAGGTGTGACAACTGGGGACTGTTTTTCTAGGCTGAAATCTTTTATTTTGAATGCTCTCTCACACAGTGGTAATGTCTAGAGCCTTCTGTACAATATCCGAACTGCTTGCTGGGACGTGCATGACAGCCAGAAGTTCAGTGACTAAACTTTGCCCCGTCCACAGACCGTCTTGTTTGTGTTGTCGGACAGATTTTACAGCCTGCCATTGCAGAGTGCAGAGCATCGGGACACTCACCATCTCCCTGCACTGTGGTAATGAGGTGTCCATCCAGGAAGAGGTCGACATTGGAGAGATAGGAGGAAGGTCCTCTGTCCACCACCACCTCATTCAGGACCTGAAACACACACACACAAGGAAAACACACTCACATGTTAATTTTATATTCTGGATGTAAACCTCAGTAAAACCATATTCCCATGGATAAATCTGGATACTGGGATATGAATAATCAGGTTTCTCGTGTTCCGTGTAAACATTACATCCCAAATAAGATCAAAACCAGGATAAGTATATGTACACACACTCATTGAACCCTGGTCTACACCAGACAACACACACACACACCCATCATGGGATTTGTGTCAGTAAACACATATGTCATAAACGATTAACTTGCATTCCTGAAGGTCTAATGACAGTGTTTGGTCGAGTAGTTCAAGCACTACACATCAGTCTGACAGCTGAGTCATGATGATGACACCACATGGATAACTGGTTTTGACACATGTGCAGTCTGGACTGAGGTTGAAGTGGAACTGCATGCTGCTGCTAATTGATGAAATTATGGATTGTTGTTTTATTTGAATCCTCATTGGTTACTGCAGTGGTTTATTTTCATTTACTTTTCCGACATTCTAGGTGCGTTTTCTACAGAGAAATGGAGACCGTCGACCGATCGTCTACCAGGTAGGGCCAAACGTTGTCATTGCAAAGACAGAGTGGTTTAAGGTGGAGATATTACCTGATACTGCATTGGTTTCCGGCTACTTTCAATGTCCCCATTAGTCAGGATAATGCCCTTTTCGTCCACTCTGGCCTTCTTCTCCCAGTTCTCTTTAAGCACCCGGACTTTCAAGCGACTTCGAAGGACAATGGCAGCATTACCTATGTACAATACAAACATATTCTTTCTGTAAAAGGAGACTAGACTAGACTTGCAAACAGATCGGGAGTGAGTTACGCTGTAGAAAGCCTGAGGCTGATAGACAGGGTAGGGAGCATTCTTTACCTTCAATAATTTGGGTAACCTGAGACTGGTAAGTGTCAAATTTGAAAGGCGTCAAGAAGCCCAGGGAACCCAGATGGAAGGCCATAACTGGTGGAACGCTCTCCTGCAAGGCGAGGACAGGATTGTTGCCAAACCAGTACACAAACAAACGCACCCAGGCTAGTTTCTCCTTTCTTTAACATTCTGAATACCTGGAAGAGCGACGATGCATACAGCAGAGTTCCATCTCCACCAAGACAGATGATGAAGTCTACGCATTTGGAGATGTCATCAAGATCTGAGATATATAGAAACGACAAACCTTAAAGAAATGTCTTTATATATGGTTAGATATGAAATCATATGGCTAGTTTTCATACCTTCTCTGAAAGTGCAGAATTTCTTAGTAATGGCCCCAAAGTGTTCATCGCCTGAAATAGTTGGGTCCTCCAGAACTTTATTTTCCACATAAACAATCATGTTTTTCACCTACAACACACACGCACACAAACACACACACAAACAGATTAGCAACAGCCACTGCATAATAAAATCAACCTTTATTTTGACACTGTCCTTGGTAGATGACACGATATTTATACAGTAGTTTAAGTAATGGTCATGGAGAACGGATCACGTTGTTCTATTATGAGTAAGTGTTTTTTTTTTTTTTTATTTATTTGATCACGCTGATCCCTCACCAGCTTCCCACCCACAAACGTGGCCGATTATGTACATCATTGTTAAAGGCCTCAGTGAGCGGTGTCAGTGGACGTACCTCGGTGAGGAAAATGCAGAGCTCTTTGAAAGGCTCGAGCAGACTGGCATCTCGAATCTTCTTGATGACAAGGACACTTTTTGGCGGCTTGTTCCACGTCAGTCTCTGGCTGGCGGGGTCCTGAATATGCCTGAACACACAAACACCACAAACGTGACTTTCACCTCAGGTGGGCAAAACAGACTTAAAGGTCACTCGATAAGGATTCCCCCTGAGCCTGTTGACTAACAGAAGAATCCTACTGTTCATCATAAACAGGACTGCTTAGTACTTATCCAATTAGAGTCCCTGGCTTTAAGTCTAGCTCTGACCCCCCCATGTGTCATCTGCAGGTCCCTCACCTTAACTCCACCCGTCAGAATGAGCCAGGGATATTTTTAGCACTGAACAATTAGACAAAGGCGAGACAGAAACGCGGGAGTCTCTCTAAATCTCTCTAAAACTTATGCAGATGTGATAACCAAAGCATCGGGCAGCATGGACGAGCAAGAAATCTGATCATATGGAAAATGAAACTGGAAAGAGCCAAAGGGTCCAAGTTCAGGACTATTTAACAAAGAGAGCCTGTTGACGGCTCTCGTTAGTTCCAGCACTGTCATACATATTAGGCAGTTGCTGCTTGTACAACAGGCTCAGTCTAACTGTTACACAAGAGTTTATTTTTGTGATATGATTACAGCCTTGAAGCAACCATTTTCTAAATATGAGTTTTGTGTTGGTGAAATGTCAGCGAAATAAATAAGTCACCTTAACTAATCAGAGTAAGAAATACACAAAAATGACAAGTTGTAGTGGATTACATTAACTACTTTTATATCATCTCCTAACGTACCTCACCTCTCTACTTTGCAGGCAGGGTTACTCTGACACAGGCTGCCATCGTAACCCAAACACTCTCAGCACTGCACTAAACAACAATTTGCTCCGCTTTAAGCAGCTTGTAAAGCATCGGTATAACGCGATGACATTTACGCCAATCACATGTGGAGAATGGTAGTTTCAAGCTTCATTATGACCAGCCGTACCAATCAGCAGGCTAAATGAGAGCGCGGAGAGACGATTCCAAATTCACATCTACAAGAAGGAGCTAACAATTTGACTTTAAACATATCAGAAACATAAATAAGCAGTCAATTTACTTCCACCGCCCACACGTGTTCCCTGCTTGCAATATTTCTACACCATTTGAGAACACAAGTGCTGATGTCATGTCATTTCAGTGTAAATACGAGCCCATAATCCCTCCACTTTCCTACGAATATATTGTGCATGTATCTTTTGTGGCCTCTGATCTGTCTACTCAGACAATCAGATAGCAGCAGCGTGTCAACACCAGCCACATCATGTCTCCTGCTGTTTTCACTTCAATAACTAATATAAGATGACTTGGATTATACCACCACACCATGCAGATTCTTTCCCCACCTGAGACTCCGGCCAGAAGAACATATTCATCGAGTGAAATGAGCTGCTGGACAATTTGGAATAAACATTCGCTGCGCTAACATGCAAAACCCCCAACTATTAACAAAACACTTGTTCCTCTTCCACCACTCAAAAAGTACCAAAAACACCACAGAATAAACCCCGCAAAATTTACACAGATTATTCACAAAGGCGGTAATTGCTAGTATCAGATTGCAGTGTTCTGTGCGGGTTACTGTGTGCCACAGCTGGAGGCAAACGCCCTCATATAATTAAACACCTTTAAATGAAGTGAACCCGACTGACCCCGAACAACCAACAAGCAAACAAACAGAAAAACTGAACCCAGGCTTCAAATACAAACGCGGGATACAAAGCACAACTTCATTAGCATGTGAAGTGGCGACGAGCTGTGATCTATTCATGGACAGTTTCTGCTCTGACCACCTGAAAACATCCACACCCTGACCTTCCCCTTTTCATTCAGGAACCCCAGCTCTGTCCAAACCACCAAGGCCATACTGTTACACCAGCGAGCCTATGATAGCATGCATACACACTGGAACACGATGGTGTAGTATGACTGAATATTCATCCTCCAAACATTCATCCTCCAAACATCAGCCTCCAAAATCATCATCTGCATAGATATAAATTTCCTTTTCTTATAATAAAAGCCAAAAATAATCCTCCACTCACTCTGTCATTTCTCTGACATGACATCAGTTTAATATTACTGTGACTTCCCTGCAGTGGCGCTTTCAGAGCATCTGGTTGGCAGTAATCCAGGCACTGTCCGGTGCTGCCGGTAAATATATCACCTATCAATCATGTCGAGAAATGAACAGGGAAGCTCCTCTCACCATTTCCACACTTGGTTCTCGCTGTAGTTCGCAGCAGTGTCCTGCTGAATGCTCTGGTTGAACTTCATAGCTGTAAACATGTAAGAAGGATGCTACTCCAGGTTGAGGTGGAGAAAAGGGGTCTGTCCCGCAGTGACAAATCAGCTCATTTCTGCCTCTAACAACTTCCTCGAAAGCTGCGCATTGTGAAGCGGCTGGAGCGACGGAGTCAGTTCACTTCTTGCAGTAGAGCTGTGAGTCAGCTGCCGGCAGACTGAGAGGCTGAGCAAGACTGAGAGACTCTCCATGCGCTGTGGTGGGATCCAGGATCAGCTAACAACCCCTCGGGCTGGAGTCACTGTGGCTATATTTGTCCCGCTGAAGACTTAACGCTAAAACCTGCCTGGTGCATTTTGCTGCTGAGTTGCAGCTCTCACTCATCTTAAGGTTGACTTTAGCACAGACCCCGCCCACTGTGCTGTGCTGAACGCGCCCATTTTCAGGGAAGGGCTGCTCTTTATTGGACAGGTGTGATTTCAGTGAAACACAACACGGCTCAGGGCTTTCCCTAAAACCAGTACGTGCTGGAATTACGGGTATTACATCACAACAAACATAAGTTCCCTGTGGAAAGAATGCATTACATCACACATTGTATCACTGACATTATTAATTACGTTGTGGTTTATATTTCTTCCTGTTTAAAAGAAGAAAATGATGTCCCGGGGAAAATTAAACAAATAAACTGATTATGTGCTCTTATGTGAAGCCACAAGCCTTTTTATTTAACGCGGCCAGGCGACGTGCAGGAAGAGGAAGAAAGAATAATATCAACAGGGCTAAGTGGGTAAATGATGCAAGCATGTGTTACATGTACATACAACAGGATGTACCTACTTCCCACTGCCATATTAGAGCCAACATGGTAACTTCAACATAACCACCTCTGTTACTTTATCTAGAGAACTAGACACTGGCTTAATTCTGATCCATCTTGTGACAAATAGGTGCACATAGGCATCATGTGATTTGACAGCAGTTGGAAGACTGCTCATGAAGAAGATCAAATCAAAACAGAGAAAACGTGGAACGGAGTATGCTGCCAAGGCTGCTTCTAAAACGACGCCTTTCCGGGGTGTGTTCGGGGCGTCGGGGGACAATTGTGACAGGTGGAGGTTCTCTTTGTAGACGAACAATGAAAAGCTCCGCTTCAACTAACGGCACAAGCAACACTAGAGAGACAGAACTCATAAAACAAAAGCTAGGGTCTACCTTGAGCAGTATCACAAACACACCCTTCCACGGAGAACACATGGATGATCAGTTTTTAGATTTGGAGGGTCTGTGGCTGCTCTGTTTTGATCTCAGTGGGACTAAATCTGGCTAAAAAGCTCTACTACAGCCAACCTTTATTTGGAAATAAAGTCTGGTTTTGCTACGTTTAACCTGTCTAGCAGCTTTGAGGAAGCTAATCCTTCAATTACTGCTGCCTAAAAACAAACAGTGCTGGGAGCCACATGCACCTGAGGAAGTCAACAGTCAACAGTCTGACCAGCCTTTGACGGGAATCTTCAAACCTTTTGTGCCTCTGACTCATTAAGCAGATCCCTGCAACAGTTTCAACAGTGTTGATAATGTCAGAACGGTGCTGATATGATTCTGTCACTTGTGTTGCCATATTGTACCGCATTTTATATTGAAACAAGATGTGTTACATCGCTGTGGTGCAGGTGGTGTAGGTGTAGTATTGCATCTGTGGTGCTCGCAGATGGATTGAATGAGCCCCTCTCAGCTTACTCTTCCTCCTCAAGCTCATCAAATCAAATGTGAGGATTTCTTTTCTATTATTTCTTCTTATCTGACAATGGACTCCATTTATTTGTTTGACCATTAAACTCAAAGCATTGCGCACAAGCTCTTTTTTTTGCAGCTCTGGATAAATTAAGATTACTTTGTACTTAACTATTGTCACGTCTCCAAAACACAGACGTCAGCAGACATTTGGCATCTTCCCACGTGATGCTCCGTCAGGCCTGTCCTTAAGACATCCTCACTTCATGCTTGTTTCTACTGCAGCGCGTCCTCGAAAACATTAGGATACAGGTGCCAATACAATAGCAGAGTTTTGGAATCAATACCAAAACTATACCAAGATCCATACTACTTTGAGAAACATCGAATTTTTTGGTACCAACATTTCAGTTGATACCAGTTAAGTACTTAATATGCAGCTCTACTGGTTTCAGGGTGCTCTTTGATTTCTGCATGGTCACCACCAAGTCAGTCACATGCTCATTTGGACTGAAGTCTGGTGACAGACTCTACCGGTCAAGAATACTCCCTTGTTTAACCTCATAAATTCCTGGTTCGTCAGAATGTTGAGGATTGCAGCACTCCTGACCTTTCAGTCGTTATCAGATTATCAGCAGATGAAACCCATTGTGCTGGAGTCGAGCCAAAATAATGAAAAACTGCTTTCATACTTCTTCCATTTCACAATCACCTCGCCTGGCATCATATCAAACGTACGACAAATAGAAAAAGCATGAGTTTCAACACATCTTCAGTATTAGCACGGAGCCTTTGGCAGGTGATCTAGTGCAGCAGCTATAACGCACAATGCTGGCTTCAAGATGTTGCTTTAGATGAAACAAATGTAAATGTAAGTGACAGTGTGCAATACTTTCTGTCTAACTCTGACCTTACATAAGAGGATATTAGGAAACGTGACTGGAGACAGGGTTCATCAGGAACAAAACTTCTCATAAACAACCAGTTAAGAAGAAGTATACCATATAGATGTGGTATGTGGTATAACCAGTTACAGGAAGACTGGGCCTCATTTGCTCTCATCAAAAACAGTGAAAATCTGTGTCCGATGGCTGTTTCTTCATATTTTCATGTCCTTTATATTTTGGATAGTGATTTAATGGTGTGACTAACATCTACTGAACTACAAGCCACTCTAAAACTGAAATTAATTAATTAATTTTTAATAATTAATTGAATTATTACTAAAGAAGTAGTGAAGAGGAAATAATTATTTGGCTGACTTTGATTTTTAATATTTAGTTTTAAACACAAAGAATGTTACATCCAGCTTCATGAAACGATGATATGTAGTTCTTTGGTTGTCGCAGACGTCTGTTAACAGTCAGCCGTACTGGCCTTGCTTTGTGTTGTTGTAGCAATGTTTCATGTTAGAGTATTAAACAGGTGTGCAATTTTTACTTTTACAACTTGTCCAATTCCAACATGTTTGAACATTTTTATCTGACAGCTAACTGTCTGACATCCATCCACTTTATTAGATATTAACTGTGCTGCAACTGAGTCACGCCTGGCCCAACAAAATCTAAAAGCGACAACAAGTGGCTTGCCTGTTTTTTGGTGTTGCACATTAAAAGGTACAATATGTCAGATATTTACAGTGGCCGAGACCTGCCACTGCTGCAAATAAAAGTAGCGGCACTAAACACTAAGTTTTTCATATTTCACTTCTTCTTTCTTCTTCACTCTCTCACTCTCACATAAAAAACACTGGTGTACCAGCAACCAACAGTCCCCAGTAATCCACTACTGTTGTGTTTGTTTTTTTTTTTTGTTTTTTTAAAATTTGCATCGTTGTTGTTGTTTTATTTGCAGCCGCTTCCTTTTAGTTGCAGCAATGCCGGGTCCTGGACACCGCAGATATTTACTGTATTAAATCAGAAAATAAATATGCTGTCTCATCAGAGAATAAGGAAACATGCTCTACTGAAACACACACTTCTTGATAAATTACTAGAGTGATTGTTTCTCATTTTGAACTTTGTGTTTTATTCTGTGTGTTTTGATCTGGCTTGATAACTACACGGCTCATGCTAAAGCCCCAGGTTGCCAGGTATAAAACCATTTTACAGCCACGGAAGCAAATAAAGTGGCTCAACGGAGTGAATGTTAGATTCTGCCAAGCATAAGAAGTGTGAATCAAAAAATATCTCCTCCCTTTTTAATCTTGTGGATGCTGTAAGATTCTGTCCTGACCCACAGTGCATCGTGGAAAGTAACAAAGACATCGTAAAGGTTACAGACCTACCCAGCTCTCAGTGCGGGAGACGGAGGCTGTTTTCCAGGAGTTCACAACCAAATTAAACACTTCTTGTTGTCATTATTTTGCGGCACAGACTGATGTCAGACTCGGACGCAGAAGCTGCTTCATGAAATAAACCTTGCTGTGCTCATTTTGCCCTGATGGAGGTT
The DNA here is from genome assembly GCA_023373845.1 of Nibea coibor. Classification (NCBI taxonomy): domain Eukaryota; kingdom Metazoa; phylum Chordata; class Actinopteri; family Sciaenidae; genus Nibea; species Nibea coibor. The sequence continues at coordinate 7,482,114 of CM041717.1, forward strand.
CTTCACTTTGGCAACCTGCGTTAGCTGCAGTCTGGGGAGGGGGACTTTGAATTTGAGCTGCGGTGTCAAATCTTACATATTGTACCTTGAAATCAACACTTCTATGCAGTTTGTGCCAAAAACAAACATCAGAAATGATGCGAAGCCCATTTGCTCTGTTGGACTTACATTACTGCGTGTGGATTCTGTAGCATGCATGCCTTTGGGCCAAACGTGGTCACAGGGCTTGGTCCATGAAGAGACTGAGTCCTCCTGAAAGAAAGGATGACAAAGACAAACATTCACATTTAAACAACCGAAGCTAGTAGGAAAGAATGCAAGCAAACACCTAGAGAACTGTAGACAACATCCTTCATCACAACCCATTTGTAAACCGTAAAAAACAAGAAGTTTCATTTTGTTCCTGTGCTCTGTAAAATAACATTTGCATCTTTTACAGGATGCTATAAGCTGAACTGGAGAAGGTTGATCATTTACATCCATGCTGGCTGATTGTCTGTAAAATGTCCTACATTTCTAATATTTTATTAGTTTCTGATCAAATAAATTCCACTTTCACGTCTCAGTATTAAAGAAGAAAAAAGAGAAGCGAAACTGCAGTGACCAAGACGTTCAGCCTGAGCCTGTGGTCACCCGGCTCTGGCAAACCATCAGTCTATCTAATGTATTACATAACGTCAGAATGTGCTGAAATTTCTCTCTGTGACCTTTGAGTCTGAGCAATAGGTCTGGCACCCAGACTGTGTCGAGACCTTTCCCAAACGGTAATGTTTGAAAAATAAACACTTCTATCTCTGCTATCTGCTGTACAAATACTGTATGTGTAACTGATGAAATTATGCCCAGTAGCTTTAACCATTAACATGAACACGTCATGTCTTTAACCAGACAACGCAGTCTAAGCCTGTCTTTCCAGATATTAAACAGTACAATTGTGTTGGGGGTGAGAGGTCAGTGACTCAGTCAGTAAATCCTCCTTAGCAGTCTGGTACTGTGAATTCACCATCTGTTGTTTGCTAGCTCTTAAAGCTGCATTCATCAGTCTGTCCATATTAACACTGATGGAAATGAATGTACGTTAACGTGACAGATGTTGCTCGTAGTAACCAACGCGCAGATTATCATCATCAGTTCGGCGAATCTACAGTGTTTTTAGTGTTTTTTAGCACTTTGTTTTGGAATCAGTCACAAGGCCAGAGACATGACTCCAGTGGGATGATAACACTGCTCTGTGTATATCAGGTACGACAGCAGGCAACTGTTCACAAACACTTGACTCACTCAACAGCTGTACTATATGCATAATTATATGACCTATATGAGCAAATGAGACCAATAGCGAGGATGTGGTTATTTCTATGCTGTTATTCTTAATGCCAGTCTCCAGGTTCGACATCCCATAAATCAGATGAAGTGATTTATAGCATGTGTACTGGAAGATGCTTGTAGCGTTTTAAAATGAAACAGAAGATTTTTCTATTAAAGGAATTTGACAGTCGTGATTGCTACTTGACGGACGTGTCAACAGAAGCCCCCGGCTTTTCACTTCTCCTTGTGACAAACCTCATCACTGTTGCAAACAAAAGGTCTCGCAACACGAGCAGTGAACAAACATTTCAGGCCTCAAAACTTGTTTTCTTGAAGCCATTCCTGTAATGGTTGAAGGAGTTCCACAAATGTCCGAGGTGGTGCAACAGGTCACATACGATGTCACAAGACTCTTTCATAATTGTTCCTCGAGAAACCAAGAGCGAAAACAGCTGTTCATGAATGTCAGAAAGGAGTAAATCGGTTGTGTTATTGTGTCGTGACAGCAGAACCAGGCACGCATAGGTTTACATTAGTTCACACAAGGGTGGTATGTGTGATATGTAAATATCTCTATGAGTGAGAGAGGCTGATCCTAGGGAGACCATAATCATTAGTAAAAGATCAAACTTTGCACTGTGGCGAGGAAGAAAACTGGTTTAATGCATGATCTGAAATAATAAATTATCTAGTCATACAGGTGATGTGACCTGTAACTCCTAACACAGTGACCTAGCTTGTCAGCACATTAAGGAATCGTGTCCTCTGTGTGTGTGGATCCGTGTTCATCACACACCTGTACTCAGAGGAGCTGCTGGCCGAAGAGGTGCTCAGGCTGCGGGTCTTCTTGTTGCGTCTCGTCAGGCTGCGGCCGGAGACCTCACCTCCGTCACAGGTGGAGCAGCAGTACGGGGCGGCTTCTACTCTCACCTCCTCTCCACCGTCCATCTCAGAGAGCCAGGCTGCGAGTAAACTGAGGGGGCACAGCAGTCACTGACACAGCAGCTGGAGTCAAACGTCAATAAGCGTGCAGTCATGTGTCAAACTTAGTTACGCAGATGTTACATTCACGGCTCCAAACTCCAATGGTAAAAAAGGCGATTTAATTCACGCGTCATACTAACACACAAAAAGCTCGCAGAACATTACATCTGAATGTCACACATGGATAAGTAAGAGTTTGTCTGTCATTCGGCACACATTCAAACACCAGGCCGCACAAATTTCAGCAAATGTTCAACTTTAAATGTCGCTTTAATAACTTCGCCGGATCACATAAACACAACACTGTTAAGTTCAAACACTTTATAAGTCTATGTCAGTGTGAAATCAAGTGTACCTGACTTATTTCTGTTAAATTCAGAGAAATAAAATAAGGTTTTTACATGTTACATCATGTCTGCTTCGGCTAGCCGGCTGGATAAATAGCTACAGCTACAACCTAGCTATATGCAGTTTATTAATTATGTGACGGCTAAGTGAGCTTTGTTGTCACTTTATCTGGCTGTCTTTGTAAATTACCAGTTTCCCAAGAATCATATTGTTGCTCAAACAGGTCCTCCGCCGACATAAATGGCTCTTAAGCGGATGAATGGTGACGGACGCAGATGGTACAATATTCACAGTGGGCTAACTAAGCTAGTGTTAAGCTAGTTAGCGCGCTAAGCTAGTAATGCACGTTCATCACAAAGCGCAACATCGTCCACAACAATACCTTTCACCCACAACGTTAGAGGGCACGACACAAATATGGAGCGCAGCAGACTGCCGTAGGATCAGAGCCTCGCCATTTCTCCAATAGATAACTAATAATGTTTACAAGAGAGCTGTCAACAGTCAGCTCATCGCTTCCTGATACTGACCGACCAATCACAGGCTCGCTCCTGGTACATGACATGTTGGACGACTCCACCGCACAGACACGAGCACCGTGTCAACACACACGAGTTTACCATCAAACCCCCGATTACTAAATAACCGTGTTATACATTAAAATGAAGAAGTCACGTTTCAAAGGTTAAAGTAGTGACTTTATTATAAACGTCACCAGTCTTATGTTACAAATGATGCATTGTTTATTTTCTTATAATAATGTCATTGAAATGTGAAAAAAAACAAACAAGTACTGTACCACATGTCAAAGTGACAACTGGAACTTTTTCCACTTTGGAACAATTTGGACAGTGATGCAATGGGACTGAATGTAATCCGACTACTCAGCGCGTCCAGAAAGACTTGAAAAACAGAGAAGCTGCCCCCTCTTCTGGACCTGGGAACCTGTGTAGTTGGTAATCCAATATTAAACACTCAGGTATGCTGTTGGTCTGGGCCCTGCAGAGCTGCAGAGCAGGAGTTTATCGCCCAGCCTGTACACTAGAGAGCGTTAGCACCACTGTCTGGATCACAGTACACAAACCTGTCCCTTCATGCATGCTCATTTTCTCATTCATGTGCAAAAAGTATGGAATAGAACTTATGTCATAGAGAAATATATATGTTCACCTTATATATTTAGAATTAAATATTATATTAAATATTAAAACTACTTGCCACTCATAATCTGCTGTGAGACAAGAAGACTAAATGTGTGTTGAGCCAGTTTTTCACCTTCTAAAATAACTTTACATACCAGCCATCCATCAATAAATATTTCAGATAATGTTTAGGCTAATTAAAATTGGACACATTAGAATTCAGTGATATTCATTTCAAACTGAGACACGGAGCTGCCTTCACAACATTACAAGAGATTATGTATTGTTCTTTAAACCATGCACAATCTTTCTTCCTGAAAGTAAATGAATAAAATCTGACTAAAGGAACTCCCTGCATTTGATTCTTTTGTCCAACAGAGGGCGGAAGAGGTTTCCAAGCATATGAAAAACTCTAATCCAACAATCTGGTTTTAACAGGGACCAGCACCTGCAAGTAAGTGAAGAATAAATAAGATACTAATGAGGAAAATGCCTTTTAGCAAGGCATTTAACACCTTCAGCTCTCTGTGCGAGTTTACTGATATTAGCAGACACACCAAATGTTGTTAAGTCAGTCCGCACTTTGAATCTTCACAATAACAACACAAACAGCAACTCTGTTTGCTCAGTGAATGCTGAAAAACAGACTGCGTGGCTACCTTCATGCAAAGAGGAGAGTAGCTGTGTGCAAATGAGTGTACAGAGGAGCCAGGCTGATTCAACAGTGGATAAGAAATTGTTTATTTGACTTGAACATAATTACAAGGAAACCAAACAGTCTGCAACATTCTAGCTTCAGTGGTAACCGCTCTAAGTGAATCACACTCAACACAGTAGGTCATCTCAAACTGCTTTTTATTACATCTTAAATAACAGTACATTTTAATATAGTTTCTATCTTGCATCCAGCTTTCGGTTGTACACTGACTGACTTTAAAATTAAATACAAAAGGTGAAAAGGGAACAGTGGGGGTGCAGAGCTCTACAGTTATTTGATGGAGAAAGAGAGAAAAGGAAAGGGAATTTAATTAATTTTTAATATTTTTTATTTCATTTTATTTTTTGCCAACTCCAGGCCTAACGCACAATTACAGCACATTTTTTGTACAGAATGTCGCAGAGAAAAAACAGAATGGAAAAAATGTCACTACTGCTAAAGAAAGAGCGTCTCTGTTTACAAGGAGAAGGGAACAACAGAAAATTCTGCCATTCAGATGCTGCAAGATTTTTTTTTCATTTTTTATTAAAGGACAGAAAAAAACCTGTTATAAAATGTTTTTCTTTGTGGAATTTTGTTTGCTACAGAAGGAATGAAAATTTATTTGTTCCATTTGAGATTGTGTATGTTTAGGTGAATGAATGTACGTATGCATGTGTGTACAATTTAAACATTTACGTTACTTCTTAATTTGTGGAATCCCTCCCAAGTATGGACCAAGTAACCGTTTATGTTGCAGGGTTTGCTTCTCAAGTGCATAGCTTTGACATTTTAGTTGAATCATGTATGCACGGAGTAGCCAAAAACAAAAAGAAGAAAGAAAAAAAAAAAGAAAAAAGAAAAGAAAAATATAAATACCATTGTATTGATATATTCAACAGGTTATTTTCTTAAAGAAAAACATCAAAGGACTTAATTCCATATGCACCTTTTTAAGCAATTCTACAGCATGCGATTCTAAGAGATAACCCACCCATGGCAGACAACCAAAATCTTTTTTTTTTTCGTTTTTAACTTAAAAAGTTTCAATATCATTATTTTCAAACATTGATTTATACAACATGTCATTCACAGAGTAGTAACTGCATTTCCAAGCACGGAATGGGCACCTCTGTTAAAAGAGAAACGTCCGGATTGTAACCGGGCTAAAGTGGAGGTACTCCCTACCCGACCAAATCACATCACCGGTCCCAACCACGGGCAACAGAAACCAGGGAAAACAAAACTAAATTAAAGAAGAAAAAAAATGAATAAAAAAGGGGGGCGGGGTGGATTATGATCCGATGGGTTAATCTTCATTTAATTATTCTACACTGTCGCCAGACAAAAAGGTGTAAGAATGGTTAAAATGGTTTGTCTTTTTTTTTTGTTGTTTTTCGTTTTAAAAACGAGCATTCATTATCATAAACAGCATGTGCTTGGTTAGTTAACTTTTTTTTCTTTAGACAATATTCTATATATGCAAAGTTTAATTTTTGTGCAAACAAAGATTTGTGGACTACACTGGAAAAAAAGAAACAGTAAAAGTATCATGGGACTAAATATACAGAAGGGCCAGAAGTGGCTTGAGGACTCCCTGTTGAAGCTCAATTCTCTCGCTTTGTTCTCCAGTGGGATAAAGCTGGATTTAAAATGATGTGATCTGGAGGTTCTTTTAGTTTCCAACTTAAAAACATTCTCTAAAATGTGTAAAGACTAGGAAATAAAACAAAGCTTTGATCCTCATTTTCAACATTAACTGACAGATCTACTTCTCTTTAACAAAGAAAAAATAATAATAATGAAAACAACAAAGAAACAAAAATAAACATGGCCAAAAAGCTATTAAGAGTTAGATCACTGTCATGTAATAACCTTCACTCAGACCTGTGTATAATGAGGACGCAGGACACGTTTGCTTGGTGGTGGCGGCAGCGGCGGTGGGGTGTTTGTATTTTCACTTACTACAATACCAGACCATGGTCATGGGAGGAATGCACAATTTTCCCCTCCGGTCCATTTTGAAACCACTAAATTCCTCGAGCTTTTTTTTTCTTTTTCTTTTTTTTTTGTAGCTGAATGAGTGACAGACAATTGTGCTCTTTTAAATGAGAAGGAGAGAGAGAGAGACAGAGAGAGAGACAGAGAGAGAGAAGAGAGAGAATTTTTGCCCTTGATAGTTTTTTGGGGTGTTTGGAGTCAGTATCATGGTGTTTTTGAAAAGATTGGATATGCAATAAAATTGAACATTGTGATGTTGGAATGGTCTTCCACTCAACTTTGGAGTCCAGATGCCATCTGCAAACAAACAGACAAAAGAAAAACACATTTGATTATCCTTGACTGACCACTGTAAAATGAATAAAACAAGTTCATCATATATGCATATCAACTTTTCAGTTTAATTACCACAAATATGCACACTAAACATTCTAACACCAGGCACAATAATTCCACTACATTTAGCTGATGTGACGTTTCATATGTTGCACCATCCTTCCTAACCACCAGATGGTAGTACATGCAAAGACTAGCTGAGGCCCCATGCGGCTGACGCTGTTACTAAACTATGACACTGACGGAAGACATTCCTCTTAGTTTGTCACTTACCTTCAGACTCTAGTTCCAGATCTTGAGGAAGCTGTCCCAGGACCCTGTTGCCACTGCCATGCCGTCATCGGTCACACCCAAGCAGCTCACCCGGTTATCATGACCAGCCAGTACACCTGCGGACACACCAGAGGTTGGGACACGGTGACAAACATGCTCCATCTGATGGATCCCACATGCTAGATTAGCCTTGAATATAGAGCTTGAATTACTGCAAGAGACAGAGCACTGACGGAGGGAACCTGGTCAGACCTAAAAGGTGAAACATGATCAAGTGAAGCAGGTTACAGGGCATTCAGGGTCCTGGTAGATGTCTGCTTCATGTTTAGAGCTTCTAGTCCATTATTAATGGCTAATACTAACCCGATATGCCGATAATCAATATTCCACCTACCAATATTTCTATGTGTGTGTGCTCAGATGTGGGCCTCCTCTGATCCCTATCCCACCATGCAGTCAATAACTGTAAAGTATTCATGCCTCCATAGGGGCTTTTCGCTGCTGGAGCAGCTGACGCTTGCTGCTCTCCCAGATGTATGCTACTAATAGCATTTATTCAAATCAACAGATCTTGTCCTGTTTCGCTTCATACTCGTGCGTTATCAATCGCAAACTGCTACTGTCAAAACTGGACTCGAAAGGAAGTGGCTTCCTGCTCCATAGTTTGTTACAAAATGAAGAGGGCTGTCACTTCTGCCTCGTCTAGTCCTCTGCCACGTAGCGGTTACTGTATGTGGACCGGTCTGTGTCAGATTTGGCCACTATATTTTACCCCCTTTCTTCTTTGCAATGCACTGCTCTCCTGTCTGGCCATTAAACGGGAACTTTTAAGTTTTAAGGCCACATTTTCTGGATTGGACTGAGGTCTCTGACTTGGCTGTACTGATGACATCAGGGGATTTTACCTGAACAGGCTGTCATAAACACTGATTGGGCCACTCCACCACACTGATGTTAACCAAACATTTCATTTAGTGATGGCCTAAAAGCTGACCTTTTCTGATCATACCACCGAGTTTTCCTCCACCTTATTCCCCAGCGTTGCAGAGTTGCCTTCTGGCAAACACTAGCCCAGATGTCATGTGAGTTGTTTTTTTTCCCCAACAAGCATAAAGCTGTGACTTGTGCACTAGGCAGGGGGAGTTACATGACAGTGTCTCCCATTACAGTCATGAAGCCCTGTATCTGCTTCCGAGTGACCACACGCCTCTTGGTGGCCGCCTGTAATCTGTGCTTTGAAAGACTTCTTGTGTCTTTTCCTTGACTGGAACTACTCAGTAAGATTTTCACAACTTTATTTGGAAATGTTCAGTTGCCTTATGTTGTAGTTTTTAAGAGGAAATTGACCAATCAGCTGTTTAACGTTCGAGATGCAGATACAGAAAATTCTATGGTGACATCATGGCAAAGTCCAGGGAAAGGCACTGTTTGACACAAGATGCGTACACTAAAATAAACCTAAGAAATACTCAGTCAACGTCAATGTCAATTTTATAACATTACTAAAACTTACTTTTTGGTCTACATACTTTCCCTCAACATGCTTAAGGTGCCTCACAACATTCCTGACTTGTGTTGTTCACTGAGGATGGGGCTGGTGGTCATCCAAAGTGCCTGACTTTGCAAAACCTACAGCCACGCCCAGCATGCTTTCCACAGCAGCTGGCCAGGTGTGAAAACTGAGAGCCAAAGGCGTGCTGTAGATTATGTTCTCCACATTCCTTGTGTTTTTACTTCCTCTACTGTCCCCAGGATCGAGTCCTGAATGACGGCCAGTACAGATATGCTCAGTTTCTGAACAGCTGAAAGTGCTACCACTGTAACAGCGCAGACCTTGACACACTGACGTCATGACAATTAGCAACAAGAATAATTACAATAAACTGAACTGAACAAAGTTTGAGGGGGAATATACGCCAATGATTGCTGGTTTAGAAAAGTCTTTGAGGGTGGGTATCTGCCTGCAAATGTTGTGACTAGTGTCTACCAGGCAACTGTTTGGTGTGTACGTTTTGGCATGGGGAGGTAAATCAGCGCAGCGTATTAGTCCGGCTCTGTTCCTTTGCTCCATACGCTGGCTTACCTGCACGGTCGGCCTTCAAAGTGTCCCAGACGTTGCAGTTGAAATCGTCGTAGCCGGCCAGCAGTAGGCGGCCACTCTTGGAGAATGCCACGGAGGTGATGCCGCAGATGATGTTGTCATGCGAGTAAACCATCAGCTCCTGGTCAGCACGCAGGTCAAACAGCCGGCAGGTAGCGTCGTCTGAGCCTGTGGCAAAGGCGTTGCCATTGGGGAAGAACTGCAACAAAGGCCAAGGGAGATTTTTCAGTGTCAATACTTCTGCACATACATCCTCCTCATGTTTACCAGCCTTTAAGTCATTGTGACTACATTTGTTAGTGTCCTGAAATTGCATAATAATAGTAACTAGATGCACCTTTCCAATCATTCCACTAATTAATAAATGTCTTTGTAGTCGTCTGTGAGAGTATATGGATTACAGTTATTTAGTATGCCCGTTTCTTCTTGTAGCATAGATTCTGCAGCACTCATTTTCAACAGTTCCATTCAAACACACCGAGAGAGACTTGGTGAGGGAACAATCAGCAGCTTCATCTCAATCTGCCTATGAACCCTGTGACTTTACCTGAACAGGACCCGAGACTTGCTCTGACAGACTTGTCTTGGTCATGCCTTGAATGACTTGACACTCTGATACGATTAGTATATAACATCTAAGTGTGGGTTTGTGTGTGTGTGTGTGTGTGTGTGTGTGTGTGTGTGTGTGTGTGGCCTTACGCAGATAGCGTTGATGTCCGACTCGTGGCCAGTGAAGGTCTGTCGGCACATTCCTTCTCTGATGTCCCAGAGCTTGGCTGAGGCATCGCAGGCTCCAGAGACAAACAGCCTGGTGTCGGGCGCCAGAGAGAGACTCATGACATCACCGGTGTGACCAGCAAATGTAGTTGTCTGCTGACCAGTCTCAATGTCCCACAGAGCGCTGCGAGAAAGCAGAAAGAACATTGTCAAATATTATGACGTAATAAATAAAACATCATAATGTGATGCTGGTGGCTGTATGAAGTCAGACGTAGCATGTGAAGCTCAAGGCTGCCTTGGCCTTAACAGTAGCTCACTGCTTATAGCAGGCAATGCCGATTGAGATAATGAGCTAACTCTGTGGTGATATTTGAGGTCATAGCTCATGGTGGGGTGTTGCATTGGACCGCACAGGACGCAGTACCACAACTCACCAGGTGGTGTCTCCAGAGCTGGTGACAATCTGGTTGTCATCCAGGAAGCGACAGCAGGACAGGTAACCTGATGGGAATCAAACACACTGATTTAACAACTCATTCATGACGGACTGCCTTTTCTAAAGTATCAAGAGGGAGAGGTTTCATTTCTTTACACTCTGCACAGAGGAAGAAACGATCTTCCAAACAGTCCGAGAATGCTATTTGTGCTGCATGTGGAGAAGATGAATTGACTAATTCACCACCAGAAACAGAAAAAAAAAGGCTGTAGGGTATCGCCTGGTTCATGACTTGCTTCCATAATTCATCCTTCACTAGCTGGCAGAGTGTATGTACCACTCCCTATAGCGAGGGAACTAGAACTAAAATGCTGACACACTTCCTGCATCATGTGACACTGATCAGATGAATGCTCCTTGCCTAAGAGCTCAACACTTTCATTAGCTGGGATACGGCTCGACCAGCTCCTGCTTTTATGGAGAGGCATCTCTTGGACGTGAGAATAGTTCAGCATAGACCGGTACACGAGGTTAACACAGGAAACAAATAAATATACAGCAACTAATAAAATGGCACTTGACTGGTTGAATGTAGGAGGCAGAACTATGTACAATACGCTCATTGTTCAGTGTGTCCCACCCTCACTACCTGATACCAAGTTTCACACCATTTTTCAAACTATTGAGAGTTATGAACTCTTCCCCACGCACAGGAAGAGAGAAATAGAAACAAACATGTGAAATGTGTCAAACTGCCACCAAAAATGCAGCGACTGAGTGTGCTATCATGATAACATGGCAGACCTCTGCTGCCGTTCAGGTGTCCTTTTGCAGAAACCAGCCCTCACGGTCTGTCTAGTGATATTTAGCATTTTCCACTTACTTCTCTCGGAGTAGATTTAATATTAACAAACACTAAATATAGCATTAAGCATAGCATTAATGTTATAATGGCATAGTGTGATTGAGCGAATCTCAGCAGGGACTACTGAATGCTAATAAGGAATCAATCTATAGATAAATCCTGGACGCAGGCTAGGAATAGACCCTCAGGCCCCTTTCTGAGGTTGCTTTCTGTGCACAAGCTGGGTGGTGCAAGGGGACTAATCAGTATCTCTGTCATTCAAACAGATAAACGACAGAGGTATTAATTACACAAAACTATCCTGGCTTCCAAACAACCTTTATTGTTGCAAAGCCTATAGAATCTTTATTAGCAGATATTGAGCAGAAATATGATCTATTGGCAGATTGATCTGACTTTCCAAAAATCCTGGGACTGAATGGCTAACCGATGCCTACCTGTGTGTCCGGCCAGCTCACGGCTGACACGCACGTTTCCCTCACGGGTCTTCAGGTTGTAGATGGAGCAGATGTTGTCCAGACCTCCACAGGCGACATAGTTCCCAGAGGGGGCATAGGCGCACGTCATCACCCAGGAGGAGCGCAACGGGATGGCGTGGACCTGGAAGAGAGGAGGAAGATTTTAATATTAGATAGTATGCAGTGACAGATGGGAGAGAGAGGGGAGGGCATGTGACAAAGTCTGTCCACAATATTAACTTAACCTTTCAAGGGCACAATGCCCACTATAAATAGCTTTACTTGGCACCCTCAAACACGTGTGAATTGTTTTGGCTGGCTGAAGCTTTGGTGAAGAGGAAAATGATGGTTTACTTGACAACAAATTACCAACAAGACTGTTTACAACTTGGAAATTTGATGCAAGACTTCCTCAACTCTTTATTCTGACATCACTGAAGTCTTTCATGGCCAGTTTGTCTCTTTGAAGCATGGTGAGGTATCAAGCAATCAAGCATCACAGGCATTTTAACCTCAAGAGCCTGATGATAGTGCGCTTGGCTTTTTGGTTCGAGATCAAACTGCCTTTAGGCAAGCTGACGACAACTCTGATGTCATCCGATCACCTCATATTAATACAATGTAAATTAAAATAAACACAACAATTACAAGTCAATGAGAGTTTATGTGATAGTTACCTTGTTTGTGGTGTAGCTGTCCCAGATAATGAGTTTGCCATCCTGGGAGGCGCTGACCAAAAGCCTGATGAAAAGAAACACAAGATCAAACTATGGAAGAATTTAAAATGACCAGTCCGTTCATACCTGAGCAAAGATTTGTTAGTTTGAACCAGAATGACTGCACACAAGTTTTATTAACGCCCATTTTCGATATTTACTTGATCACACTGAAAAAAAAGGCATCCTTCCTGTGTGTGTGTTCATGTTGTTCTCACTTTCATTTGTCTGGGTTTGTATCAATATTGGGTGCACAGTGTAAAACTGTAGTCCTCTTTTTGTCCTGCTGTACTGTGCAACAACGCAACGCAAAAAAAGTCAAATGTTTGGTGATGAATTTAAAAGCTTTGAATCTGGTACCTGCCTGCCAGATAGATATGTCACAGTATTATTTTAAAGCTGCTGCATTTCACAGAACGGTCCGGGAGTTGAGACATACAGATTTATTTCTGTGCAATATCAAGACAGTATTAAACACTTTCTGGACTATTTGTTTACTTGCAATTTGTTATGTGTATCAAAATCACAACCTGCTGAGGCTGCGTGGTAAGCATACTTATTAAGAATTGCTAAAACCCTGAGTTTTCATTCTAGAGACAGCTCTCATGTACCTCTGAGGCTGTGCTCTGCTATATGGGTGAATCCAACAAGAGTAACCACAGTGACGGCCCCAATGCACATAGGAACAGGAAAAGGAGTGAACACACCAAGGTCTGCTGGGACGATACAAATCTTAACTACAGGGCTGGCGGGAACGCGCTCACATGTGAACACTCCAGCGGATAATAAGCCTGGGACTGAAGGGTCTGTGCTGGGAATTTTAGACTAAAATAAAATGAAGCAGCTTCCCAGCCTGAAAACGAACACATTCAACTGAAACAATGAAAACCAAAAGCTCAGATTCAGTAACCTCAGGTGAAGTCCCATTTTAACTTCCAGTTCACTGTTAAGTGTTGTGAGCACGAGTGAGTGTGTGTGTGTCAGCTGGGAGATGACGATGATGCAATGCTTTGGGGTGCTCACTTTCTAGTCAGGACAGGGCTGTGAACATCAACGGGGCTGGGAACAGACACCCAATGTTTTTTTGTGAGAACAAATCAAAACACGTTCATTGTTTCGCTCCAAATCACCTTTGGCCTGAACAAAAAACCTGATTCTGTGCAAATACTAATTCACAGTTTGCTCATCGTTCGTCGGGTATGTTTGACTAAGTGTGATACAGTCAAACACAAGGGAAGTGTATGTCAGATGTGTCGGTAGTTTTGTTCAGCTTAAAACAAAGAAGCACAGAAAAAAGATAAAACACAAAATCTAACCGTACTTTCCATTTCTTCTTATGTTTGCCATTCTTTGTATGAATTTGTACATGTTTAATATAAATGGCTTCAGGTACACAGGAGCTTATGTAAAAAATTTACATTCATAATTAACAATCTAATATAAATGGAACATAACCTTTTTCACTCGCACCATTTCTGTCTAATACATTCAGTTCAGAAGTGGCATTTCAGAAGTGCTGCAATGATAATATAATAAACCTGTGTCTTAAGAAATCAACATTCATTTGAAAACCATAGAAAGTGTTTTCTATCAGTGGACTCGTACAAACAAAAAAACCCAAAATAAGTGTCAATGGTCAACTATGGTAATGAAGAAAGCTTTTCATGTGGGACATAAGTTATGACTCACTGATTTCATCAGACTGAGGTTATCTACTCAGTCTTTATTGAAATAATGCAAAGCACGGTCACAAACAAAAACTGACTTTTTTTATACCAGACTTTTATACAAATGTTTAAGTATCATACAACTACAAAGCTTTTTGTCTTACCGCCATGTTAGCTTGAAGATAAACACGTAAGAGTCCTACTCTCCTGAACATTGAACTCATTGTAACCAAGCGATAGGTTTCTATCTTAGAAACCCACAGACTGAATTCAACTTGTGTCACCACAGGGCTAAAAATACCAGACTTAGCCTCGACTCTGGGTCAAAACATCTTCACGTGACCTTCTTTCTGGGTGGCTGAATCTCAGCAGGTAGTCTAATAAATACCCCATCTCCTCTGGGAGGTAAAATATTAACAGATGAAACAAACAAACAGGAAAAGCTGACAGTGGGTAAACACTGTGGTAGACATTTTCTTGGGTGTATGACTGAGGATGATGAGGTGACATAGCAGTTTGCAATGGTCTCTCTGTGGACTGACGCACACCAGCACCACAGTGATTAACTCGCTGGTTGCTGAGGTGAGAGGTGTGTACAACTCCAGGGAAAAGCAAAACGAGGAGTGTTGCTTCATCTACTGAGCCACCGAGCCTCAACACAGCTCCAACAAAGGCCGACTCCATTTTGAGTATTTTCCCTACCCACATACCCCACCCCCAATGCACACAAACACAGCACGCACAGACACACAACACAGGAGACACACTCAAAAGAGTGAGAGTGGCTGAAGCATGCTCAGTGTGCATTCAACAAAACATGCATTACCTATTGTGCCTGTGCACACGTAACCTACTGTTGAATTGCTGTAACACTGAGAATATGTTAATCTGATAGGTTGCTCTGGGTGAATGTTTAAGGAAAAAGACCTGCTCCTGGATGCAGGAGTGAACCATTGTGGAATGTCATGATGTGACGAGGACCCTCAGGAGTAGTAACTAGTACAAAGACCGTCAAGCCTGCTTTTATATCCATTTCCTGTATTTAGACGGAGGGGGCTGGGCTGATGGGATGAAATATTTAGTTAATGGACAGAACAGAGTTGAATGAGATTACCTCGAGTCAGTGCCCCAGTGCATGGCATAGATTTTAGCCAGATGCCCCCTCAGTGTCCGTCTAGTGCGCATCTGAATTCGGCCAACAGGGTCGATGTTAGCTGTGATCTAAACAAGATTACCATGAGAGAAAAAGCCACGTCAGTACTGCAGCGTAGAGGGGTGACAATTCTATAAAGAATTAAAAGGCACCATTAAATATGTAATAACAAAAACAATAAAATGATCCAACACCACCCACCCAACACTAAGGCTGATTTTAGTGTTTCTGAAACATATTTTATCAAAGTTAAATAATAAATAAAAGTCAGTGAAGATGATGGCAGGAACATATTTCTTACCTGAGACAGGGTAGCATCCGCACACGCTTTCCTGGCATCCTGAAACACAACAACAGTTAAACCCGTTTCAGCCCGCTAAGTCTTTGCTACTAGTTTAATATCAGTTAATCAATAAGGTGGCATCTGTGTAACACTTTGAGTATAAACCAATTAATCACATTGTGTTTATGGCACTAACTATGCTGAAAACTAGTTTCTGGCAAACCTGACAAATCTTAAAAAATATTTAGTTCTATTTCTAACTATCACAAACTGACATACAGTTAGTCAGTGGGGTTTGTATCATATTTACAGATGACATTTTCACCTGTCACTGTTAAACCAAGTGACAAAATCAAATAATTCAGATATAATTACTCAATGCTCAACTGCATTGTGGTGATGGTAGTACCCACTATAATGAGAAAATAAATGCCATTATGCAATTATGGAGCAACACAAGTGAAAAAAATGTCAAATTGTGGATCACAACAATTAAGTAGGATTTTAATAACACCATAATGATGCTTTGGAGACTGCTTTAATTCAGTGTTTCAATGTGTAAAAGGTAGTACAGATTCCTAAAAGATGGAATATTGTCATACTGTCTTTGGTGGCTTGTTTATGGCATTGTACACTGGCTTCATTTGAGCCAATGATAATATAGCACTGTCATGGACGGTAAGAGCTTTTCCATCTGCAAACACTTAACCAAGCCAGGCCTTTATCATGCAGACCAACACTTAAAAAATGGCCTGATTTGACCGATACTGTGATGTCATCATTAACGGGGAAACATCGTTGTAGGAAGCCTCTCAGTGAAAAGTCTGATTCCATCAACATGAGTTTGAAGTATCAGTCTCTGGAGCACATTCGACAAACAGAAAGTTTTAAAAAAGGGCAGATTTGAGGACACTGAAGGACTTACTCTGATCTGGTTCTTGAGCTGCTCAGCCTCCTGGCGTAGCTGATCCAGTTCACTCATTTTCCTCTGCTAATGGTGTGCTTCGCTCCGCCGCCTAGACTCTTGCTGATCTGAAGGAGACAAGAAATGAGAGGCTCAGCGCACATACCACACACTGTTCATTTCATGTTGGTCGTAATGCACACAATTAATGCAATTAAGTAACTTGTATTGTTTTCACTCTGAGTGCTTGTTACCATATAACACAAAGACCATGGCCACGTCTAAAGACGTGATGTGCTTCGACTTCTGTAATGAATTCATGGACATGGTTACTTCAACAAAATGCTGCTGAGGATCTCTGAGGTGTCTCTCAAATCCAATCTGTAAGGCCCAGACAAAGTCGCAGGGAATCACAACCGCCCAACATTTTCTAGACAGCTCAAGACTTGTCCTTGCCAGCTTGAAACTGTTACCTAGCAACAGGCACTCGGCAGCTACTTTAGGCTTAAGATAACAATTTTGAGGATGATGTTGAATTTGTTCTCTCTCCCCTCCCAAACAATAGCAAACCCTTGGGCAAACATTTAGCCACACGGAACAGCTGATAACCATTCCTTAACAGCCAAAGCAAAAATACTTAATTCAAAAAAAAAAAAAAAAAAATTCAGCCACAAGGGACCGTAGACGTACCCCCTACTGGACTGTCAAAACGAAGAAAGGATTAAGAGTCCAAATATCAAGAAAGCAGAGAGGCAGACCAAGAAACCAGCTTGGGTTTCGCTGCACTACTGGAACCCTGAGGTGCTGAGATGATGGGCACGGTTTGCTGAAGCTGTCAATGCTCTGGCCTCTGGACTCTAAACTCTTCTCCAATGTCATCCCTGTAATCCTGGGACACAGTTGATTCAGCTCCTCCAGCCAAATCCGGTTAAGACAAAACCTGCTGATGATCCTAAAAGCAGTCGCCATCCCGCTGACCCCAATCCTCTGGTTGACGCTCTTAGCACTGACACTTTCACTCTCCATAGAAAGTAAAATTTGACTAAAAAGAAAACTTGTAAGATTTATTAACATTGGCTTAAAGGCTTGTAGGCATGTTGGACACTGACGGAATACGCTCTCTAAGCGTACAATCATTAGTGCTTTAAGTGCCTGTACACGTCATCACAAGCCAGCCGACAAAACTTTCAAAAACAAGTGTCCATCGCATCGATTAACTCCAGTATCATCACATCCAGTGAAGTAAATGAAGCCTTGACATCTACCTTGGAATCTCCCTCTTCTCATCCATCCCAAGGACTAACTAACAATTTTATAAAAGCACAATTTTTTGAAGGAAATACTGTAGATAACATCACTGTCCATCTGTCAAATACAAGCCAACCACAGTACCCTTTGTATTGCGACCTTACCTCCCTGTTTGTCTGGGTTTCAGTATAGGTCCTTTGTCCTGGGAAGTGTCGAGACCTTCTGAATGAACACCTTATCCTTCAAGCGACTGACTTCTCAGTAGCTACCTGTCACCTGATTGGCCGGCGCTGCTAAATGTGTCTGCATCTAAGCAAGGCGCCTTAACCCCTAATCTTGGTGATAAAAACGCCTCATGGTAATATCACTGACTAATTCTTGTCTTCTCTGTAATAGGCCTCTGGGTAAGAGATAATGTAACCCACCAGTGGCCTTTACAACAAGAGCTACGAGCGAGAGAAAAGATTTTAGAAACTTGTAAAACATATATTAAAAAAAAAAAAAAAAAAAAAAAAAGCCAAGGATATGTTCCACCGATAGACGAAGTCTTGGTTTGGTTAATTCGCATACTGCAGTGTATAACTCAACAACCACACTTCTACTTCTGACAATTGTGGCCAAATTATTACAAACCTTAAAGGTATTGTGGAACAATCTAAAAGTTTTGTTTCCATTTTCTGTATTTTTGTATCTTTCATTCCATGTTCTTGCCTTAAGGCGATGCTGCTGAATTTCCTAAGTAATGTACGCTTATACTGTCCCTCCTAAAGCCTCCTTGTTCTTATGATTGGTTGCCCAACTCTGCAGAGGAACAACACAAATGGCCACAGACCCTGCCCCCCAAAAAAGTACTTAAAGTAGTGCTGTCCCATAGTCCAGGAACTATGGGGGTGGAGTTACCAGTCCCACGAGCCTTGTAGCTACTACAACATTTGAACAATCTTTCCATAAACCAGCGCTGGCTTTAAATGCAGCAGATGGTATACCCTTTGCGGGCTACTAGTTAGTTAAATGAAGTGTTGGGGTGATCATGCAACATGATATCATATTTACTAGATATTTGGCTCAGGTGGTTATTAGTTAACTGTTAATATATCAAATAACTGAGATCAAAGAAAGAGTGGATTTGAGGATGTTTAAAAAAAGAAACTGGGCCTTCAAACAGTTATACTTTTATGGCCTCCAGACATTTTTCCAAATATATTTGGTTTCAGAACCTCTGCATTCTTAAACCGCCACAGTCCGTTTACATAAGCAACGGCTTGCTATCTCTCCTGGTCGTGCTCTGCCAGGCCTACTGCAGCCATCTTAACTTCTTTCGTGTTTTAGGGGCTTTTTGTCTTCACTTTTGGCTTAAGCAAGTGAAACACATGCTCAGTTGGCCTGAGGTCAGGTGATCAATGCAGCCTGCGAAGAACATTCCACGGTTTGGTCCTTTTAAAAAAAAAAAAAAAGTCCAAAAATAGTGACAGTTTCAGACAGCTTTGTATGAATGAATTACAAATCTTCACGATTTACAAATTAGACTATGAGCTCAAAAATAACCTGGCCTCTTAAAATGCAAAGACTCCAAGATCAGGTTAATTTTAAATAGATAATACAGAACACACACATTAAATACGTCCGTAGTCTTTACTGGTAATTAGTATTAGTATTAGAGGTGTGATTCAGAGGACTCTTTTCCCTTGTGCTGGTTGTGGGAGTGTTGAAACCACTGGCAGGCCAACAGATAGAGCCTCGACTTCGCTGCCTTCTCTTTCTGCCAGCTATTTTTAGAGAGGTGGTGGGGGAGGAGGAGGAGAAAGAGGAGGAGGGAAGCAGACTTCACATTTTCCAGCCACTCCTATCAGCTCCGACATCTCAAGCACAACAGAGTGACAAGGAGAGAGGAAGTGTAATTCGACTCCACACACACAAACACACTTCATTGGTATTTCTCCTTCCCATATAGCGATGATCAGGCACGCGCCATTCATTTTCACACCATACAGATTTATAAAAAGTGGGCTAGGTGAGCGTCCTAATCAGAGGACATTTCTGCAGATGTCTCTTTATACAGGGTGAAAAAAAATGTGAGAAGCTTTCTCTGCAAATATTCATTCAGGCAGGATTGAAGAATAAGAACAGCACATGTTAGTTTTAATGTTATTTAATTTAAAAATGCCATTTACAAAACAAAAATGAAAAAAAAAATTGTTCAACTTTTATAGTTCTGAGACAATAAATGTGCAGTGTTAAGGAAAAACCTTTGAGCTGACAGTATGTCCAATCACTAATCTAATTTGGACAAATAATTCAAACCATAGACCTCCAATACCTGGGCTGACACTGTCAAAGCTTAACATTTGAATAGTTGCTAAAAATAAGACCTGAGAATCAGTGAAATAAACAAACGCAGTAGGGCAGCAAGTGTTAAGAGATGTAAATCACAGGATGGTGTAGTGGGGTTTTTTGGGTAGACGAAGGGCTCCACCCTGATGACATAAGGACAGGGGTAGGCAGTGAGATGTTCTGCTGCACAAGAGGATAGAGGCAAGAGAGGCAAGCTGGAGGACAGAGCCAGATTAAACTAATGAGAGTGAACAAGCAGAGGACAATTGGGAGGGGAGCTGCTAATTAACCCCTTGGTGAAGGGGAGCAAGGCTTGGTAAGCTTCCCAGCATTAAAGACTGAGCAGAGGAGGCCTACACTTACTTTGCCCAGGGTTTCTTGGCCTTCCCAAAATATAGCTTTTGTCATCTGGTTTTCAGCCAAACAGTGCCAATGTATATATGCAGTACAAAGTGTACATTACAGTACAGATTGTACAGGGGTCAGCACAGAAAAAGCTACACACATACAATAAGCATGTCTGTCTTTGTAAAACATGAAATATTCATTTTTGATGACAACTTTGAGGTTGTGCTGTGAATACATTATATATATATTAGGACTACATTCTCATTATGTATGTAGCAGAGACATTACTGAAAGATTTTAATGATCATCTATGTCAAGTGTTTGATGAGCACAGCAAATAAAAAACAAATAACTATTTGTCAGTGCTGTTGTTTTTTTAGTGGCATTTCCCCCCTGGATTACAATGTTCTTTTTCCACTCCTAAGTAACTGAGCTGTATTTTTAGGTTTGGCTCACATTTTTGCCATACCACATATACTGAAAAACTACTCCTGACTGTGGGCCGTCTCCTTCAAAAGTCTCTGTTTAGGCCTTCTACACAGTCGTATGTTGGTTTTTGATGGACTTCACGGCTGATTTTTATCATGAGGCTAATTCATGACATGACGCCTTTGGGTTGCCACAGCGGAATCAAAACCATTGTATCTTTGGAGTTTGAGGCACGTTGTTGCATGTGAAGGGAAAGTAGGACCATGTGATCAACTATCGAAATACTTCCAGCCTTGAAAATCAAGACTATTCTCCACATCTTGCCCAGCTGTGAGACATAACCACACAGCCATGTATTTAGCACAAGGTAGTGTTTGAAAGCTGGGGTAGAAAAAGTGGGCTTAATAATTTACGCCCTCCTGCTTGGATACCAGCTGCCCCTCCCCTTGCCTTCATGAGGGATGCATCCCGTCTCCACAGTCTTGATTGTTCCTGCTAACTCACTTCTCTGCGGGATCTTATATTCTAGTGCTTGAGTGCCATTTAGGCTGCGGTTGATTTGCTGCCCCTAGAAACATATTGTATGAGGTACAGCAGGATATAGATGGGATGGGTTTATTTGCTGCAAGTCAGTCAGTAGTCGAGCGTAGCATGCTGCCTCCACCTTAACAGAAGCGCGTTGCCTCTCTAAGCAGGCGTTTCCTTTTTAAGGGTGTTTCCCTTGCTGTGCTCGTCTCTCTCTCTTCCCTTTGTCAAAACATCGAGCGGATGTGGCGACAGCGCACACACTTTACAAATACACTTGCTCTGTGGTTTCTGCTACTACCATTGCACTTGCCAGTGTCCATCCAGCCTTTGAACCAGGCTACGCAATCAGCTGCATTACAATAACAGGTCACACAGGACATCCTTAGACAGGCTTATGCTAACAGACAAACGTAGGGATAAAAATCAGAGAGGTGGGTGGAGGATCAGCAGGAGGCGCTGTGTGTGGTCCTTCACACAAGAATTAGGTCACTCTGAGGTAGATTAGGCCTAGGCCATGCTGGTAAACAAATAATGAATCAATAAATACGACGGATACAAAAAGCCGAGTGTGCTGTGTGAAGATGCCATGAGACTTTGGGCGTACATTCCTAAATGAAACTGGGAACCAATAGGTACACAGCAGTAACCACATATTAACCTGATACATACAAATTTACAGAATTACTGATATTGTATATTCAAAGTATTTAAAGGGAAAGAGACTATTTTTGAATTGACACAAACAAAAATATTGAATATATTTGACATTTCTGCCTTAGAGTTTGGGTGTCTGTCACCCCAAAAGAGTTGCACTTTATTTGCCCAATAACTTTTAATAATAAGACATACGTCTTCCACTATGAACGCAGTGCATGGTGACATGTAGCTGGGTATATGCTGTGGTTTTGCCCCAGCTGTGTTTGCAGAGCATGCAGCATTAGGACAGATTTGTTTCTTTTACAATATTTTACCACAGTGTCAATTTGCTTCAGTAGTGACTTCGTGTCACATATAGGCAAATGTTTGCAATGCATGAACATGCACCTTCGGAGATAACGTACTGACAGTGATCTGCTCTGCATCCCTGTAGATGTGCCCTGTTTCGTTTGACTATCACACGTGGTTTGAACGTGCAGGCGGTCTGAAAGTGTACGGTTGTAGTTCTAGTTCAAATAGTGGCAAACAAAAAACAAATCTGAAAGTAAAACAAATCTGATCCCTCGGCATCCAGGGTGTGAACGTGCAGGCCAAAAACACCCTAACGCAAACATGGTCACAGGTAAGAGTTACTAGAATGCATCTTGAGTTAAACAAGCCATGAAAAGTAGTGTGCTGTTTTCAAATGTCATTTTTCATTTAAATGGTCACACACATTGTACTTAGGTCAAAGCCAGAATGGTGAAATGGCAGATGGCTTTAAAACCCCTATTCCTGGCTTACAATGGGACTGCACTTTCAAGTCTTGATGCAACTGGAATGGCTTTTAGAAAAGCACTCTGTCTGGAGAGAAGCCACCTCATTTCTTCTTCCTCTTTCCATCCATCCATCCAGTGGAAGAAAACTCTCTGCAATATTTAAAAGCATTCTCCCACCCATGCGCTCTCTCTCACCGTGAGTTAGGCAAACCTCATATATTGTGCTCAGCGTCTCCCGTTGAACCAAGATGGCAACACTAGGATCAGTCAAAGTAATGTCAAATAAAACGGCTTTAACAGAAAGATGCTTCACGCATTTTGATGGATTGTATCATCATGCCAGCCATCCATTCGCAAATTTGCTTCCTGCTGGTTTCAAAATCTTGGAACTTCATGCTGGAATGGAGACATGATGTCCAAATCTTAGTCGCCTTGCTAATTTACCAATGCTAATTTACCGTAGCCCTACTTTAAGCTAAATGTGCCCTGCGAAGCTCAACATGAAAGTACTGGTGGCAATCACAATTTCCCTTATGTCGGTTTTAGTTTTCCATGTTGAAGGATTTTTATTAGTGCAAATCAGAGGCAAAAATCATACTGTAAGTGCATGTGTCCTTTTTTGTCTGGTGGGTGGGTGAGGAGTGAGGGTCCGTCTAAGTGCTGTGGGGAAGTGATGCATGGTAAATGTAGATGAAACACAACCAGGTCACAAAGAAGGCAGGAACAAGGGGGCTGGTGATGCAGTAAGAGAAGACAGAAGGGGATTGCTCCAGGACCTTTCTTAAAAGCCCCATCCAATCTCACTCACTTTGTCATTCTCGCCAACACACACTCTGCATGGCGTGGTGTTTTTCTACACACAGAGCACAGTGGAGGAAAAAGGTGAATCTGTACACTCGTCTGGCTAGCATCAATATGAATTAATACGCTGTGAAATGTTTAAATGGTGGCGTCCCTGCAATACAAAAACAAAACATTTGACAATGTAATAGGCTGAATATTATAACGTATGAAGGTTTTTCTATTTAACGCTTCGGCTAGACTGCTCAAATGCATCACTGTTCATGGACGGACAGACTTTTTAAAATAGCTTCCTTTGCTTTCCCAAACTATTGTTTGGGGCAATATTTATAAAAATACACAAGGTACATCATAGTTTGAGGGTGAATACAAACACCTGCTCTGTGAAACACAAAACATATACAGAGTGACTAGAATACTAAAGTAGCTACAGTCAACAACCACTGAGCCTGGCTGTTGCCCTAGTGGCAGAGAAGAGGAGGTGTAGTATTTTTTTAAATGATTGTGCAACTACATCACCATAAAAGCAATTTGATATGATGTCTGAGTGGCTGCCCTGGCAATGCTTAGTGTCGCGATGAGCCACTCCCCCTAATGATATACAGCAGGTAACGAGCAAAGGTTGACAAACTGTGGATTATTCCTTTAATCACTGTCTGAGGAGTAGGTGGATTTTGACTCCTCGTGGGTCTCAAGAAGAATGGCTGAACTGAAAATGAATAGCCTCGGGCTGCATAACCCATTTTGCTCCGTTGAAAGTAGAGCAAAATCTTGGGGCTACAAATGAGTATGCATAAGCTGACACAGTTCTGATCATGATGTTCCACTCAGTTTAGGTGCACAATTCATCTGACAGAAAAATGAAACAGTACAGCGCAGCAATTTTCTAACTTCAAGAAGCTACCTGAACCTTTTCCCTCAACAGTTTTGGGGGCGAGACCCGACGTCCATTCTGGGCTAAACTCTGCGTGGATTCAAACCAGAACGATAGTTTAATTGTTGAGCTGTTCGTGTCAAGTCAAAATTTGCCTGCTAAAACACCCATACAGGATAAACATGGGCGCAGAAGAATGACACATGCATTAGCAAAATACCTGACACACATTTGCTTTATATTCTATCAATTTGTGTGATATCAAGTCCATTAAAGTCTCATATCAGAACGGGTGAAGGGCTGGCTTTAGAAAAAAGCATTTTACAGGACATACTGGAGCTGTGTGAGTGACACAAAAACCTTTCCACATCAGCGGACTTGGAGCCAGGGGCAATAAGTGTATGGTGAAACCCTTGCATTTCCTGAACTACAGTCACACTACCTGAAAGCTCAAAAACGACAACAATGTACAGCCAATGACACAATGCACAGTTACCCTGTTTTGGTTACTAAAAGTACGCTCATGGGTGCAGTCCTAAATCCTCTTTACCCCTCATTATGGAATTTTACATTCGGCTCAGGGTTTGGCGTCTTGGTGACTAACTCGCCCATAGAAGTGAATGTGAGCAAGCGTAAATATGAATGGTGATACTCGTTTGTCAACCATGTGAAAGACTGATGACCCTGCACAGGTTGCGTGGATGGATAAATCAGGGTTTTAAATATGCTAGGGTTTCTATGGCCTGAAATGGCTGGATTCCAATATTGCTGCCTTTTATCTCATGGTACTATACAATTTAGATCAAAGTACAAGTAATGCTCTCAGACTTTTCAAAGTTAGGGTTATGGGTTGTGGTATTGGAGACTTAATTGATCGTGGTCAAGCACATAACTTCCTGTTGTCTTCCTCATATCTTTCTAACTAAATGTTCCAAATACGTGTACAATACAAGTTAAGATGTTTTAACGCAGATGTGAATAATTGTTTTTAAACCCTACCTGAAACTGGGGCAGAGGACTGAACCTCCATTTAGAGGCACATTTTTTTAAACCCAATGCCATTCCTGACGCATTGCTTGCTGACGCACGCTGAGAACTCTGATCAGCTCATTTCCGATCCTGCTTTTCGACTGCCCCTTTAACCAGGCACAATTTTATACGTGTGCTCCCTCAATGTGACTGCCTGCTGTGGGTAGTGTCTGATGATAGGGGACATAACATCAATGGGACTGACAGTGGAGTTTAATTGATTGATTAGTGAAACGTTCCATGATGTGTTGTGCTCTTACTAGACAGGGTGCATTGTTGGTAGAAATAGCAGGCATTGCCTATTGTAGGATAAGTGACCCTGAACAGGCAAATCTAGCTAAAGGAGAACAAATAATACGTGACAATGTATTCACTATAAGCTGGTCTGTCACAGTCTTCTGGCCATCACGACAGAAAAACAAAAACTCTGAACACAAGGCTGAAGCTAAGAAGATTCCACGGGCTAACGCTAATGTTCATGTTCCTCCATTTCTGGGTGTCATGGCATGAAAACAATTAAGAAATCCATGTTGAGAGAAAAAAAGTCAGTCCTATACATTAACAAAGGTATGTTTTGTGCCTGGGACAGCTGCACAACCAGCTTTTCATACAGATAAATGAATGAGTTAAATTAAAAAAAGGAAAGGGAAAAAAGGAAAGGAAGGTCAGGCTAGCCCAAAGCCAAAAGCATGACTTTATCTAAAACATAAAATACACTCCTTTGATTGCATTAATAATCATACCCCTCCCCCCCTGTGCTTTCTCTCCAAGGTTCCAAGAGAGGAACAAGTGTGTGTGAAGAGTCACATGACGGCTAGCCCACTCTTTTGCTCAAGTGACTATGGCCTTTCTTGCTTTAAAGAGGAAGAAAACTCACTAATACTGGCTGTCTTTCCCGGTCATCTCGGGATTCAGGTTTGGTCACATTTTCCCTGTGGCAGTCAAATGTAAGGGCTAGAATGTAAATAGGCAGGGAGACGGTCTCTATTCAAAGCAGAGCAGGCACTGAGGTGCACATGCAAAGCACCGCTAAGGCTTGTGATGGGCTTTCAACAGGGTTACAGAGTGTCTGAGTGGTGACAGTTTGCGTGTGGGTCACTAAGAGGGCCTGGTGCCACTTATTTTAACTATTCAAAACAGTGGCCAAGACCTTTTGGCTAGTGGTGACAAGTCATGTATGCACCATAGCACATAGAGTCAAACTACTAGCAACCCTGCACACTGGGAGAGGTAGAATTTCCTTTGTAATGGTAACTCTAGAGAGAAAAAAAGTCCCACTTGAATCTGTTTATTCTACAAACAGATTCAAGTGGGACTTAAGTCAGTTGTCAGAATACAGCTGTGAAAGAATTCCTAACTGTTGTAACATGTCCAGTGTTTGATATTTGCCTCGTCATTTCAGCAGACAGCGTATGATGCAGGTCGACTGAATGGGGGTTCACTCAGTGTTGGACTTACTTCTGTGAGACAGCTGTCACAGGTTAATCTCCGGTTGGCACTATTGGCTGAGACACCAGTCTGGTCCGTCGCCCCATACACTTCGCTGTTAAACCAGAATTGCCAATTAAGTTAGTCTTCAGTTTCACTTCTGTCCTTGTGTCCACACGTCCACACATGCATGTCTGTTCTCCGTCGCTTGCAGACATCTCCTCATTTTCTCAGTTTGTTGGATTGTCAAGTCAATATGATTAAATTAATACTCATTTGGAGATATGGTTACAGCCTCAACCCTGGTTGCGACGACTGTTGTTGACATGGTTTGCATTGACCCATTTAGATACAGGTGGCTGACATGCAGCACTGTGTAGATTGGAATGGGGTATAAGCGAGAAATTGCACTTTAGCCAGCTCAGCTAAGCTGTATCTGCACCATGTTGTCTGGGATGGAAGCCCTGGTGTATCATCGCAAACCAGGGGCCAAGGTGGAGAGAGTTCCTAATGGAAAACATGGTGCTGCTTACCATGGGGTATATGTATGTACTTAAAGTACCATAATGTGAATACCTTTTGTTAAAATGGATTTTACAAAACTGGTATTGTTCTGAGTCAAAGTAGCTGTAGCAATATTGAACATTTTTGGATAATAACCAGCCAGTAAAGCACTACTGTCAAAATCAAAGCTGCCATCTTCACACAGGCAAAAATGCAGGTTTGCATTCCAGAAAAAGAAAAATCTCGCATTGGTCTTCAGTTGCCACAGTGGTTTCACACAGGCATGCACCACTCCAATGCACAACTGCAATTGGTTCTTGTGATTAGTTGCACATTTGTGTGCATTTCAGACTCACCTGCTGACTTTTCTGTTATATTCAAATGATCTAGACATGGACCAATTGTGACAAGATTAATCAAAACCAGGTGAGTTAAGAAGAAATCTATCCTGAGAATCAGCCCCTGGAATGCCACAAATGTTGTCGTTTTCCAGATCGTAGGTTTTGACGGCAGTTTTCAATGTTGATTAAACTCAGATATGCAGATTGCACCTGTACATCTTTCAGGTAAATAGGAAGGACACGTGTGTCGGACAGATTAATTATGGCCATTCCTCTAAATGCACAGTGAATGCACCCATGTCAATGTCAGAACCTATATTTGGCCAGAAAGAACTCACATAGTGGTGAGTTCTGCATTTCAAATCTGGACCATGAATCAGAACCTTTGCTGGTCTCTCTATTACATTATATTCTATCACCTATCGTCTATTACATTCCTCATGCAGTGAACTTTCTTGTATCTTGTAACTGATTAAAATCAGCAGCTTGCTCATAGTCTTCTTCATCATATTCTTAGTCAAACTTAATGCTTAACTTTGTTAACAAACATAAAAAGAAATGCCCACTCCTAGTCCTAATATTGATGTGACCGTCACCCAGTACTTGCTAACTATGTGAATGAATGCTGCGCACATGTTGTAGCAGCTTCTGGGTTCGTGTTTGTCCAATCAGCAACATGGAAGAAAAAAACTCCAACATTAGTTCGGGGGCCATTAGAAAGTGCTACCTCTGGAGCAGGGACTTTTTGTGAGAGTGGCACAGACACTAAATTTAGACTTGGGTTCTTCCAGTTAAAAGGTAAAGTCCACAGGTTCCTAAAAGGGTTCCATAGTTCCTGGAATGATTCCTGTGGTTGAAAAGGCAGAGAATTTTCTTCCTCCTTTATTGTTAGATGTAACTTTTAGTGCAATCAAAGCCCGTGTTGTTTTTGTTTTTAAATTTAGCGTTGGGATTACTTTCAGCTCCACTTTTTTCTAGTGTAGAGGGACAGACCTCCCGTTGTTGGCATTGGCATTTGCAACCATTGTCATGTTACAAATCTGAAACTAGTATACTCGAGCCCTAAGCCTTCAACTGGCACTTACTGGCTTAAAAATAAACTAGTAGTTGTACCTGGTGATATTTGTGTGTGTCTCAAACAGAGGTGTATGGTGTAGCTATAACTAATACAACTAGACTGACCATCAGTGCCACTGTGTACAGATCAAACACAGCTGCTAGCAGATCTTTTCACAAACTACTTAGACAGCTTCTGACCAGGATATTGTTAAAAATGTGACCTAGCAACACAGAGCTACAATTACACAATCTTTAGCTCCACATTTGCTTATAGATGTGCAACACACCCTGATGAAACCGTTTCAGTTGTGTTCTGAAGGAAGCTCAGTGAGCGAGGAGGGAAAAGGATTTAGATTGCTCAACCACAATACAACAGACCTATGAGTAAAGTAATGGAAGCCATTATGCAGAGGCAACCACCAATGGTCCATTTCAATTAAGATACAAGAATAACATTGTTGATGAAGACAACTTTGTGGATGAAGAGCGATATGCCTCCAAGAGCAAAGAAGAACGGATAAGCCAAGGCCAGCGTATCAGCAATCATACTGTCCTGTCCGTTTTTCATACTGTCCTGTCCGTTTGTCCTGTCCGTTACACTACAGTGGGATGACATACCACCACTGAGGAGATCAAACTGACCATTTACAACCTATACATACATGTAAATCCAGAGATGTGGAAAGAAAAATAAAAGAGAAGGTAAAATGTGCTCCACTGCCACACCTACTGACTGACTGAGGATCCGGAGAGAACCCAGCACTGTTGGCAGAAAAGCTGCAGAGAGATAACTATGAGCCGCATGCCTTCGAATGAATTACAATAGTATATTTGTATGATACATTTCTTGCCTTTTCCCTGATGCACTCAATAAGTACCTCAATTTGGGTTGGCTTAACACATGTTGTTTCGGTTATAACTGATACATTTATAATTTGGATAGAAAGATGGGAGTGAGAAAACAAATGACAGCACTTTGAGCTACTTTGAGCATCTTTAGCCACACAGAATGAAAGCATCCTAGACATGACTAGGGTACATCAGCAATCAGGCATTCAGAAAACAAATCTGCTTTGTCTGACATTAAAAGACATCCTAAATGCTGACGCACATTTGAAAATGAACATTTTTAACTTCGTGTGACTGACCCCAGAAAATGAAGAGCACTAGATGGGATATATGGATTTGTAAGACAAGATTTAAGATTTGGAGTGGATGTTCAATGGGTAGTTATGGCAGCTGTTGCTAAACCTACCTTACTACAGGTACAACAGTAAGATGCAACACTGTATTCAAAAGCTGGTACGTAAACACCTGAATGTTGTATCTATAAATCTCCCTGCAGTAGCACAGAACTGGTCAGTCAAAGGGAAATTTTAGGGCATTTTACCCAGTGCAAGAAGATGTTTTATCAGGTGCATGTTTGCAAAGACGCCCGGTGGACCTACAGTTGAAAACAGGATCATATCAGAGGTGAAGAAAAATCAGCACTATCACTGACCAAAGCCAGATAATCCCAAAGAGTGAAATCCACAGACTAAGAATTTAATCCCATTCATATCCTGCACTTGCAGATTAAAAAAAAGGAAAAAAAAAATACACATGAGCAGGATGAAAATCCTGATTTAAAAACAAAAGACCCCCCTCCTGGTGCAATAGGCTAATGATTCAGGTTTTAAACACATGGTCCTTATCTTGTGGTGACACTCATCCTACTGACAAGCTCTGCTGTGTACAAACCCAGGGACATTACTGCCACGAAGGCTTGTTAGACGCAACTTGTATGACTGTATAGAATAGGGATGCAACTATTATAGATTGTTGATAGTAAAACTCCCAGTTTCAGAACATCTGTTATGCAGGTCTTATATCCTTGAGGGTACTGAAAGCAAAACTCTTAAGTCACCGTTACTTTGTTGATTTTAAGTGACAGAAACGCTCAGGATAGCTGAACCTTTACGGTTACAATACAGTAACATTTTAAATTGTGGATAATAAAATTTGTTCATCTCTGCTTCTCTAGCATAGACAGAAACACAGATTTTTATTTTATTAACACCCACAGATTATGCCGTCACCATCAAACAGGCCACCGGACGGCAAGTCAAACATTCTGGGTGTCAGTATAGTGTGGGTCACATCCTGGTCACAACAAGTGGAATATTGTTTATATACTTAGTATGATAACTGGGCGCGCGTACAGATTACCAGCGAGGGTCATATATTCTGCATATGCTTCATCTTTATCTGCAGTGGATTACAAGGTGAGAGCAGTTAGGCTAAAAGCCTCAAGAGCTGAAAGAAATGATCTGATAAATCACAGCAAAATCCTAAATTCCACTGAAGCTGAGAGACATCACTAGGCAGATACAGAGCTGACTCAGGTGTGGTGTTACCATCTTGTGACTGACAGAGAGAGAGAAAAAAAAAGTGAAATAGTATCAGTAATGACAATTTTAGATTCGTACTTTACAATTAAATGTATTTAGTACATTTAGTGGCATTGGAAATGTGCACAATTGCGACCCTGAGTGAAAGTGAGGGGAAAAAATAAGTATACACTAGAGCTCACGTGAACCCCGCCAAAAAGAAATGAAGCTAACTTAAAAGCACAGAGCAGGTAAAGCTTTTTAAAAGTAAAGCTGAATAAATGTCACATTTATTCAAATTATTCTTATATATTATAAGTGTTTGGACAAGAGGGAAAAAATGTGGGAAAAATCACTGCACTCAAATCCAGAGCAAATTCTCTATATCTGGATTTTTTTTCTTTTTGTACATTTAGAAATTGTTATTTTTTTAATCTATTCAGTTCCAGTTCACCATGAACCCGAGTCAGGACTGAAAAAATGATGTCCTATTTTCCAGAGGTGTGGTTACAGATGTTATGAAATCAGACTTTAATTTAAGTATCAAAATGTGTAAATCAAACGTTCATTTCTTATAAATCATACAAATATTTATGAGAGTTGTCATGTTCCCCCGGTATTCAGGTTCACAGTCAAGATGTACAACACCCCTTCCCCACCATGTTGTCCTGTATCTGAGGTGCACATATTGGATCCATCTGAGCAGCAGTCGCTTCAGCTTTAAAACGTTTTTAATCCAAATACATTCTGTACATTTTTACGACGGGGGAAAATCAAAAGAAATCTAGTCTGCCAAGCCCGGACCCATCCGATGCTCGGCAGCTGTCTCTCTCAGTCTGAGAAAAAGCGGTGATGAAAAAGGCTTTGAACGCCATCTTGTTCATTGCAGCTGCTTGGGCCCTGAATACAGGAACCCATTCATTCGAGGAGGCGGAGGGAGGGGGCACACTGGCAAAATGAATTCATCTTTGTGAGCCAGTAAATACAAATAGCTCTTTTAAGAAACATCGAAATTATACTGAAACGAATAAAAATCGGCTTTATTCAGAAATGGATTCTTTCGATGCAAAAATCTGAACACTGCTGGCCAATAACTTCGCCAAAGCGGTACGCTACATGTCTCTTGCCTCGGTGCTGGAGGAGGCGCTCAGCTCGGCTTCCTGCGACAGCACGTCTCAATCGTTGCTAAACCACCTTTCGAAATGTAGAGCAGTGAATAAAAAAAATCTCCGATCTCATTTCTTCTACTTTAACACCTCGTGTTGGTGTGCTGACCAGGATTTGGTGCTTCATTTGGAGGAGGAGGAGGAGGTGGTGGAGGAGGGGGGGGGGGGGTTATAGCGCACTCGTTTTCCGGGCTCGAGCTTGAAATACTATGGAGCAACGCGGCCCGGTACTGTAGCTGCTAACAACTTGCCCTGCAACAAGACCCGTGATCGAGATAAACAGATTGTTAAAATCCAATTAGCCAATCTCGTTTTCACATCATTAAAAGAAGAAGTTCAATTTCAGGCCGAACCGTCGCTTCGTACCACTGACGCTGGGTTAACGCTCGTGAAACTAAAATGGCTATTAGCACTATCACGTCCACAGCGGCGCTTATTGTCATTTCCCCCCCATGCGATCCTACAGCTGTTTGTAATAGATGCAAATTTCTATCATTTTATGCACTCTGTGAGAGAATGGCGCTAACGAATTAGCCATTTCCTTTCCAGCACTGTCCGTGGACGACTGGATGGCTGACTCTGCAGACTAAACATGGGAATGTTAACATATAGCTGTGACATACAGTGGCCATAATCCACGATGGTTTGCTTTCGATTCGCAGAATTAAACACTGTTAGTCCAACGAGCCAGAGTTCAACGCGGCTTGTCAAGTTAAGTGCCCGCAGCCGGGAAATACAGCATTACGTAAATAATTTTAGCAAGGCTAATATTAACGCTTCAATGCGCGGCTTTTACATAAACTCAACAACAACACGGCTCGCATTCACCGAGGATACAGGCAAAATGTTCTGGCTGCCATGTTCGGGATATACACACCCAGATCAGCAATACCAGGCTGTAAACGTAGGCTGTGGCTACTGCTGGCTAACTTGTATGGACTGGATACGGAATAGTGGGGGTGGTGGTGATTCTGTTGGTGAAGTAGCCATTTTTAGACTCCCTTCGTAGTCAATTGCATGATGCTACAGATTTTCAACAGGAGTGGAAGTAAATCCAAAACTCCGTTCGCGTTTGTTTGACTCGTGCAAGTGTGAGAAGTTGCAAATATGCGATCATCGTCTTTAAAACAGCTCGCCTCCGGTTAAGTCAACTATAAACTGAGAGTGGCAAATGTGCGACCAATTAGCTTACCAGGTAATCACTAGCTATCTATAAATGTGGGCCGACATACAGATCCAAAATGTTGGTGAGAATTGTGAGCGACATAAGGTGTTGGTTGAGCCAAAAAAAAAATGGGGGTATTGCTCAGCTAAAAAGGCCAATAAAGCAAATCTGATACAGTTTAACCTAGACGGCTTATTTCTTGAGAGAGGGAGAAAGATACCCGGACGTTGGAGAGGGGTGCTGGCTAACCTACCGAGCTGTCACCAACTAACCTTCTAATTAACAGTACCACTGGGCATTAACTACCAACTTGCAGCACAGGACCGCTAGACATATTTAGCAGTTCAATATTGTTGGGATCAATTGGCACCCGGGTTAACGCAGTGCGTTAAGTTTCTCTAACAGTGACCCCCACCCACTCTTGGCAGCAACGACTAGCTAGAAGCAGGCTAACGGCAGCTAACTCTCCACTCAACCCAGTTTAACCCCTTTCGTTCATCTTCCCTGCTCGACAGGCTAAGCCAACTGCACAGACACTTTATGCATTTCCTGAAGCGCCATTTGAAATACCAATACATATTCCTTACCCGCTTTCAGTCGAGGGTATCCGTTGTTTATATCACATTGACTGGAAACAGCAAAATCTTGTCTCTCCTCTCTCCGCCCAGGCGCTCAGATTTAGCTAGTTAAGCTACCGAGGAGCGGCACTCCCCGAACCCAGTTTTTGACCCGCCGAGGGGGAGACACACCGGCACAGAGGCGCAGAGACAAGGCGGTGTTCACCCAGATAGACGTGTCAGAGTCCCGTTTAGGCGTTCTTCCGTGTCAACGCAAATTCCAACTCAAAGCAAAAATCCCTTCTTGTCTTTCCCACCGTCGTCGTCCCTCTTTTTTCTTCCTTCACGCCAGGATCTCAGTCGCTTCTTCCTCCGGCCATCAAACAGCAGAGATGGGCGCGGTAACCCTGCACTCAGGTCTGGGAAACCCCACGTTACGGCAGCGTCACAACGCACGGCGAAGGGTCGGCGACCACTTCAACAGATCAGGAAATACTGCCATTTTTGGTATCAGCAACACACCTAGATCATATTTACCTAACAAAAATATGCTTTTAATTCTAGAACTTTGTTTTTTTGAGGCGCTGAAATCAAATGTGACCCGTCAGTGAGCGTTTTTTCCCATGAAAACATTAGTTAGAACAACAGCTTATCTACACATCAGCCCTTGTTTATGTCAGTGTATCTGAAACTGTGGCCACACATCTCTACAATATGTATAGGGGATACTTTAAGTATAACGAAGCAGGAATAATACGTTTAAACTATTGAGAACTACAATTGTATATTTGTGTGTTTTGCCAGTGTTTACTCTCCATACACAGTGCACACACCCAATAAATGTGTCCCCATAAAACTCTGGAGTTTCACTCAGCTGGATAAATGGACAAAAGTGGCTTTCTGTTAGTCTGTACTGCGCTATAAACATGTTTGTGATCTCTAGGAAAATGTGGCTTTCGTGTCAGCATAACAGCCGCTACTTCAAGTCAATAACACTGTCTCATTTGCAAACCAAAACAGACAGTGCCCAGTTCCCTGCCAGTCTGCAGAGCCACAAAAACACAACTAAAACACCTAAAACACAACTTCACTACATGTACATTCAATATCATGGATCTGCAGTTTCATTTTGAAAACAAGAAATAATTAGCAGAAATTAACCAGACAGGTTATTTTAATCACAAACAAGTAAAAAAAAAAAAATCCCATCAGTATAAAATTCAAAACCAATTCACTACACTGGCGGTT
This sequence comes from Nibea coibor, assembly GCA_023373845.1. NCBI lineage: Eukaryota > Metazoa > Chordata > Actinopteri > Sciaenidae > Nibea > Nibea coibor. The sequence goes on from CM041717.1 coordinate 7,517,346, forward strand.
TGATGACATATGATACATTTATTTTGAACTTATCTGGTATCAGTCATCATGAGCTGGCAATGGATGTTTTTGTTGACAAGTGGCAGTCTCTGGATATTAACTTTAGGGTTTATGAACTGACATTGCCGTGTCCTAGTTCGAGCTAAGAAATCAGTGGGGACTTACTTCTTGTGCTGAGTGTTTGTGAGTGAACCGTCACTTCACGGCACAGAAATGACTTGATCATTATTACCAGTAGTCTAGGTAGAGTGCTCAGAGGAGGGGTTAATGCTCAGTGGGTTAAGGCGTTTCTTGGAGACATGGAACACTTTGGCATCCTCCGGGACGGCAGAGTGTGTATGGGCTCGGTCCGATGGGGGAAGACAAAAGCATCATCAGCTATGGTTTGGATGAAGAACACACTCCTGAGAGAGTCTACTGTGGCCCAGCATTTAGGGATGCGCTGTTTATGGCAGACCTGTTTTGCTGTTGTCTCTCTGTGCTCGCCTTCCACGCCCTCGGCCGTTGTAGCAGGGTTTAAATGAAATGTGAAATGGCACAGGTTACACGTAATCGCATGGTGATAAAAGAAGGGAAAAGTGAAAGTCAAAGTCAAAAAGGGTGTAAACATTATCCATCAATGGAGCCTCTGTCTTGTCTTGTCTTTAATTTGAATATCCACCTGATTCCGCGTTTGTGTGTTCCTACTGGTCCTGTAAACCTGAAACCTGTAGGAGGAACTGGCCATCATGTATGAACAGTCCTCTGCTTTCAGATGGTCAGCTCTGTAACCACAATAGAGTGACTGTACAATACTGTATGGAGGGGAGGTGGCGCACAAGCATAACCCACTAAAAATCATACACTCTCCCTTTGTGTGGAATAGCTTTTAATATATATATATATATTCTCTGCCTGTAAACAGTAGTTCACAGACAGAGGATGGGTTGAAAACACTGCCCCTGTGTGTGTACTTGTGTATCAGGCGGTGTTTCTGGGCGTGGGTTCCCACCGGGACTCATCTGCCCAGGTTAATGCTGGTGAGATTTAGTTGCCCCTGGATACACCCCCTACCTGTCTGCATACATGTGTTGTGAAGCTTCTTTAGCAGAGCTTCAGGCCACCCAGGGGAGAAAGCTTATTGTCTGCATTCAGCCTTTTGATGAGGAGAGAGGAAAGAGAACAATCCACACCCTGATGTGCTTTCTGTGCGAGCTCCAATCGAGTTGCGATCAATAAAAAGTAGTCAAGCTTTGACAAACGGCGGTGATAAGTAGGGTGATTGTCACAAGGGAAACTGTTAAAGTGAGGAGAATCCAACAACTGCTAATTTTCTTTTCTGTAAGAGAGATTAGTTTGTCATTTCTAAAATTAATATAACATACTCTGTGATGATGACAAATCATCCCTTTGTATGTTTTAATGTAGTAACTGTATAGAAATGAAATAGTTCACACAGGCATGACCTCATTTCATAAAGTCATATTCACAGACACACAACCTCACACATTCAACTCCCGTCAGCAGGCCAGGCACCGTAAGTAGCACTATCTCCCAGTATTAGCGACAGATCAGAGGAGAAATCAGATTAGAAAAAGAGGCAAAACGGCAACACAAATATTGCTTAATATGATCTCATACATTTCAGAAAACGAGTGACATTACATGAGGCTAAGCTCATAATGACCTTGCTTTTTATAGGCAGGTTGGAGTACAGTAATCTGATTTAGCATAATCTCCTACAATCTCTGATAAATGCTTACAGCATGTATCTCTGAGAGAGGTCAGATCCTATTGGTCCGTTCTGAGGCATTACTGACATCTGCTGTTCACGCGCACAGGGCCTAGTTCACAGAGAGTCGGACACCGTTGGGAGTGTATCAAGTGAGCGCTCATCCTCGGGAGACTTTAAGTGTATTTAAATATGACAGAGAAATCCTTTAGATAATTTAGATGAGAAAGACCGTCTGTTTGGTCATGTTGTCCGTACTGGAATGTTCCTAATATCAAATAACTTAAGGACTCAAATGTTTTCCTCTTCGTCCTCGTCCTTTTCGTCTTCAAAGGCTCTAAAGAAATTGTATCCTGTGTATTTCATATCAGCTGAATAACAACAACATATTTACTTGTCACCTGCTGGTCGTTTTCTTCATTTTGTCATTGCACCATCAAGTTAAACTTGATTTGTTTTTAACACCATCCATAATCCAAAAGTATGTAATTATTAGGGAATTAAAGATGCCTGACATTGTCCCTAATTATTTTAAACAAGAAAGAAAGAGACACCTAATTGTAAGACACAACAGCCCTCCTTTAAATTATGTCCATATGACGCCTGCTTTTTGTTTTTTATTTTGTTTTATTTTAGAACAAGCGTTATCCAGTGAGATGGACAGAAATGGCTTCACAAAAACTTCCTTCCATCTGTTGTACAGATTGTTGTATGTGTGTGTGTGTGTGTGTGTGTTCGAAACAAAATGAAGTCCTTCCACAGTCCTATGAAAGCGGCCTGTTCTTAAAACATTATGATAATCCTTTCCTAACTTTGATTATTTTAATTTAAGACAACACAACTTTAAATTCCATGACTGACAAGAATTCCATAACCACTTGAGGACCTGGGGGGACATTAGGGGCTCCTAGTGGCAGGTGCTTCTAAGTACAACAGTCTACTGCGGTACTGGGCCCAGTCAGGCCCAGACAGACCCTTTGGGTGGGAGTAATAACCTGAGAACAGACGGAAGTGATCTCCATAATGTTTAAAATCATGTAAAATGTATTTTGATCTTCATGAACAATCTGCCACTATGTTTTGTCCACAGAACAGGAAGACAGTCAGGATTTATTCAGTAGTATTAGTTAAACTAAGTCTTTCTTTTGGACCCTTTTAATGTTTTGTGATGGTCTAAATACTCTTTCACTTCCTTTTTCACCACGTACCAACATAAATCTTGAGGGACGTGATGAATTAATACATAATATCATTTTTTATAATTTTGTTTCTTTTGAGAATGAAATTGTCTAAGTCAGAATTATAAAATACTGCCATCACAGGCTGTGGTGTAAAGAAGTGGAATGACACTGTTTCATCTAATTCTGTTGACTTTTGACATCCGTTTAAGCTGATCTTTAAAAGGATATGTGAACTGGAAATTTGACAGGCTGAAGTTAACAGTGCTACACAGCATACAAACACCTACTTATTCCGTAGATATCCAATGTACTAGAGTTAAACCAGTCACCTCTGGGTGTTTAAAAGGTGACGCTAGCCCTAATATTTTTGGATTTAAGCAGCCAATAGTTGATATATAGCTTAGAGAAAATCAAAGGCCTACAACTAAGATTACTACTGATATTATTGATACTACCACTATTACTGTTACAGGGTATCAGGCCTGCAGATCCAACTATGGTTATATGATCAATAGGCTATAATTTCATACAAATGGCTTTTATATCAAACTACAGTTTCAGTCTCATTTATCTGTGTTAATCTCTGCTCATTCTGTGTCACATTGTACAGACTGCACTTTGTGTGGCCTCACTGTGAACTCATTTCGCTTCACAGGCACAGTACCAGCAGTGCTACAGTATGTACTGTATACATCTGCTGACACGCCCTTCACCATGATATAACACAGCTGCTTAGCATTACAGACACCCCCTGGTGGCACATTTAGGCGCTACAGTCATGTGCATCGATGGAGATTTAATATGAGGACTGTTTTTTTGTTACTCTGTCTCTGTGTTAGAAGCAACATAATTATAGTTTATTAAGTTAATTAAGTTTACATCTGCTTTGGCTCAGTTTTCACTATGCATAAATTCTTACTTTTAAACACAAGATGCTGTGTTTAACACTAAATGATTAATCCTCAGAATTCAGCCAACCGTATTAGTCTAATCAGGGTATATACATTATATAGACATCATAACCACAACCGCAGCTCCTCGTTTTCCTTTAGCTTACTATCAAAATGCTTGTTGCAGCCGTGTTGTGGTTTCTAGCATCAACATATCAACATATCTAAAGTTTATTGATCTTTAAAGTTTCACAAAACAAATTAAAATAATGAGCAGCCTTATTTAATAAACCATTTTGCTCCGGTTGGGTATAAGACCAGCATAATGTGTAAAGATGTAGAATGACTCTATCACAGAATCAAATCAGATTGTATACTTGATTAATTCCACCTTTAATAATTAGATTCACGTCATAAATAATCAATTCATTTGTTGATTTTGGCCACAGAAATATACCGTGTATCACACATCTTTGTGTAGTGTGACAGTGTGTGTGAAAGTGTGTGTGTGTGAGCAGATTTCCCACTGGCCCGCATCCAGGTTCTGCGGAGGTCAGTCAGCAATGGTGCAGACCGAAGCCATCAGGGTGACTCTGTAAACATTCGTCTCATCCCCCTTCAAGGTAACAGGCACACATGTCTGCACCACCTCGTAGGGCTGAAACACACATTCACTCACTCAGTCAGCCAGGACAGTGATCTCATAAATGAATACATGAACAGTAGTGTGAAGTTCAAAAATCTTTAGGCTTTTTTTAAAAACATTAGTCAACAAAAGAATAAGAGATCACATCACTTCTGTTTGTTGTCAACAAAGCTCCATAAACACATCTTAAAGTCGATTTATGCAAACATTTCCGAATTCACTCTCCTCCTCGTTTTCCCAATTCAATAACAGTGATAGAGTCACCTTGTATCCACTGGGAGGAGTCCATGTGACAGTGATGGTGCGTCTGTGGCCTGGTTCCACGGTTCCTTTGCTGGGCTCCACACTGAAGCCCTGCTGCTGCAGGGACGCCACGTTATCCCAGAGAAACTCACTGCTCTGTGGAAAACAGACATTCAAGACAAAGTCAGTCATAGTCAGCATTTTACCTTACGGTTTCTAAAAAGGCACAGACAGATTTCAATCCTTCTATAACAGAAATATTATTATACAGTATGATGATTACGCTGAACGTAATCTCGGCCTTGAACAGGTTACAAACACTCTCATGACGCGTCACAGTGCACTTGCTGAAACACGTGGCAGTCGTCAGTTATTTGGACTGTCAGTATCTGGTGACATCACACCTTCATACCTTCTTACTGGGCTGTGTGGGGCGGATGCAGCCCACCTGCAGCATCCTCACTGCAGGTGTGATGGTCCCTGCGTTGTAGCTGGCCTGCAGGGTCACCAGCACAGGCGTGGTGGGCTTCTCCATCACAGCTGACTCTGTGAATAGAGAGGATGGGCATGTTACAGATCATTTATGACAAATGACAATGCCAGTCAATTGAGTTTAGTGCTAATTAATTATTAAATAAAAAAAACAAAAAAACAATCACGATTATGAACGTGATAAACATATGTGCTAAGTAGTACCATTATGTGAGCATGCTACTGTTAGCATTACCTGAAAACACTATTGCGCCTATTTAAAGCCTCACAGAGGTAGCCAGCGTGGCCACTGACCCCTGCTCTTGTTTCTACTGTTCACTTATTTCATTCATTAGTTCCCACAAATCCAACTATAAATCTATCTGTGCTGTTTACTGTTTTCAAGGGCATGCAACATTTTTCTGTTTTTGCACTGCAGCTTTCAGTCAAGTCAAATCAATCTGCACTTTAAAAGGGCAGCTTTAGTCCAAATGTGGGTGCGTACAGATGATACACGCATGGTTCTGTTTATACTACACTGGGTGTCTGCGTATGTGATGATGATGATGATGATGATGATGATCTGTGTTCATGCATGTTTGTCGGCAGATTCGGTCTGCGTGGACATGCAGTTTGGTCTATACTTAGAGTCTTGCGGATATAGGCAGGTGACAATTTGTGCAAAACCGCATAGCCATGCCAAAGCATACACATTAAATTAGATTTAACTACAATACCACACAACGGTAATGTGACATTAAGAATTCACGCAGGCCTAAGACACTGCTATGGTCCACAGACTTGACAAGGGTGTCAAGGGGAGGCATTCAGACTCAAACTAACATCCCTTTTCCCACAGGTGTCCTGTCCTTCTGACACAGTTCTAGCAAAGCTCGGGCTCTTATCTAACTGATGATGCTATTTTTAAAGTACAAACACCTCTTTGATGTGGTGAAATAATACAGTAACCTTGTCTAGGAGGTGTGCCTATTTTCACACATGAATTCTGTGGTGAAATATGATCTGAATGTGGGTGACAAGCACGCGGGCTGTCAGCATGCTGCTATTAGCATAAATTACTACATCATATACCGTGCCCTTGCTCGCATAAATTATGCAATGTGTCTGGGAGTTATTAGTCATCTTTATAGTGTCAGTGTTTTTATTTTGTCTGCCCCGTCTTGTTGGAGTAGCTAATTTCCGTGGATAATTTCCATAGATAATCAGCGCAGTATTGATCCATATTCCATTAAACTAATATCATGTCCATCATACACAAGAGGATGACCCAGATGAACAGCTGAAGAAGGATGCTTTGATACCTGTGAGCTGAGGTTGACTGGTTATCATTGGAGGGAGGAGGGACTCGATGGGTACTGTCAGCGGGTCTCCTCCATATAGGTACATGTTATGTGAAGAAGCTGCACCCTTCAGATCCATCACACACACTTTACTCTGAGAGACAGATATGGCACAGGGTTAAGGTTGTTATATCATGAGGACCAAAGTGAATAGAGGACGCAGAGGGTGCCGTAAGTACATTTGGATAATAAGAGCACACTGGGAGGACAGTAGTTTGCCTGGACCATGTGATGACTTTTAAAGCAGTGATTAAGGCCAAGGTCGGGCTGAGTAAAGACATGCGTTCAAGGTGCGGGTCTTTGTGTGTGTGTGTGGCCTCTGCTGACCTTATTCATGAGCTCTATGGTTAGTCTGTCAGAATAGTAGACAGACGGATGGTCAGGATGGAAGGTGACAGTGATGTCCTGACTTTGTGCTGGAGCAATGCTGCCCTCTATTGGCACCACGCTGAACACACTCAGCCCACTGTAGTTCTGGGTTCCTGTACAAGATATAAAAGACATACTGCTACTACTACTGATACTACTACTGTGTCTACTACTGTTACATTTGCCTTTACCACTTCTGTTAAAAACATCAACAATAAACCTCATCTTTATTTGAGTTTATAAAGATGTAGTATTGACCTTATTGACACTTTACTTTAAGCAATTTATTAAAGCAGTGGAGTTTCAATAATCTGATGATGATATGGGTATCTGCTGATTATTCTTTTAGACATTATGGAAAAACAATTTGTTTTGTATATTTTGGGGGCTTTTTAATGCCTTTATTTTTCGATAGGCACAGCTGGAGACAGACAGGAAACTGGTGGGCAGAGGTGTATGGCATGCAATTGGGTTGGATTCCTTACTTATTTATGTTCATTCATTATTGTCACTAAAATATATACATTTGAAAAAATCATCTTGTCAGTGCTCTCTCTCACTGTTTACCTGAAACCTACTTTTGCACGCCCAATATATCTGCAATAATGTGAGGCAGATTTATTGGTCTAACTTTCAACTCATAATCACGTTAATGAAAGATAAACTTTGTCATTGAGAGTTTATCTGAGGAAAATTTCTTCTTGCAGCTACAGATTTATGAACGGAAACTAAAAGACAGGCAGTGTCTTTTTTTAAAGCTCTGCTTATTATCTTTATCTAGCTTATTATTATCTTTTTACTTATTTTTTTTTTAAATAATGTTCCTGCACTGTAAAACACTATGAACAGAATGCCTTTGAAAACTGTACTAACCTTGAACTATTTGCACACTCAATCTACAAAAACTGACATACAGCCTCTAGTGCACAGTCCACCTCCCTCTTTAAGCTTGAAATAGTAACAGCATGGGGGCAATAGGGAAGACAACAAAAAATAGTTGTTGATGTGAACCACTGATTCATGAAAACACTTTGCATATAGGGCCTTGTCATGTGCATCTTCTGGGTTTAAAATCAGTGACAATGATGGCCACAGCACATTATTCCCTTTGACACTCACCAAACAATCCAGTGAGCTCTTGTGACCTGGACGTGTTTGCATTTGTTGTTTCTGCACTAATTTATTCAGGTTTGTTCTACCCACGCATGTTATCATGTCACATTATCTATGTATGTTATCATGTACCAAATGCTTGTTGTTGAAAGGACACAAAGTGCTGTGGGTATTTTTAGTTTTAGAGCTCTTGCACTTTTCAGGTTCCTTGGTGAGTCACCGCATAGTTAATTACATCTTACCCACGGTAGGCTGGACCTTAGAGTCTGTGTAACTGCCCAGCAGGAAGGGCACCCTGTCAGCTCCACACTGAGGCCTAGAGGGAGAGAGGCTGGCCATCTGCACTCTGAAACCCACTGCCACCGCTGAGCTGTTCTGCAGCTGCAGGCAAAAAAAAAAGAGCTTAATGTCAGTCCCAAGGCTGCAACCTCCTCAGAAGAATCAAGGTAGTGCATATCAACAGTCAGCACTCTCTTTTGGATCTGGATTTGTAGACAGAAATTGCCTTCAAAACAAACTAGAGCTTGTTCCCGTGCTTCTACTTTGTGTCCTTTTACCATTAGTACACTGTTGACTGACCTTCAGAACCTGCGAGGTGCTGTCCTTCTCCAACACATAACCAAAGTCAAGCAGGTCTCCAGAGTGGGAGGTGGTGACAGAAGGGACAACACCCTCCCCACACAGAGTCATCCTCAGGGTCATCTTCTGGCTACGCACCTCCAGCGTCTCACAGTACTAGAGAACAGTAGAGGGTGTCTTGGTGAGGTACTGATTTAATATTCATAAAGTTACTAAAATAACCTTTTATGTAACTTGAGAGGTACAATGGCTAATTCTATTAGGATTAATTAAGAGGATTAATAAAGTCTGTAAAGTAAAACAAATATGTGTTCAGAGTTTGTAAGACCAAAGAAGAAAATGTTATTAACCACCCAGCCAAATTTAAATGATGAAAAATTTGACAAAACCAGGTCAAAATGAGCAGTATTCTCAGCTAAAGGACTGTGGGGGCAACCCCTCGTGAGAGCAGTCAAGCAGCAGTTTTGAAGTGACTGAAATGTGTCAGATGGGTTCAGAAAATGACATGGCTAACTTTGAAACACTCTATCTCTCTGCTAGGGGTGCAGGGGTACGCTCAGGGTGGCCTCAGTGTGTCATCGAGCCACCCTTTAGGACCGCCCACAAAATCCTGGACAGAAAACTGGTGAAAAACTGTTTTAACCTCTAACTCCACATTGCAGTAGCATACCGTTCAAAATCTTTTCACATGTTTTTTTTGCATTTCAGCAAGCATTTTCCGACACAGTATTCAATGTATTTAGAAAGCAATCTCTTTACACAGACTTTAAGGCGTATTCATGAGTGGGAGAGTAACTCTACACTGTTAACCCACCTTTTTCTCCAGATGTGGACTGAAGGCCACTGACAGAGTGTGTCTTTGTCCAGGTCTGATACCTCTGAGAGGATTCAGGAGGCAAAAAGGACCGTGTATATCCAGCAGAGATGACCCCAACTTAGAAACAGTCAAAGAAAAGCAGCGGTGATCAGGTGGTATTATTATTATTTGTAGTAACAGTATGTACCTAAACAATACAGTGGCGTCAACTTAAGATTAAGATGTACTGTGATCATCACTGGACTATTAAATCTCTTGAGAGGCATTTATATTGTAAATATATGTATATTTTGAGTTTTTTGTTGGATTAACATGAAAATAAATATAATATTGCTTATGTCATAAAATGGGTAAGTATGTACATAATCATGCTAATTTTTAAGAAATCTTAGTTTCTATAGCTATATATTTTTTGACGTAACCTGATGTTGTTAAAGGATGATTTAATTTGTATTAATTGAGTAGAGACAGACAGAATATGTGGGGTAAGCGAGATGAATGAAATGACATACAACAAAGGCCTCCAGCCAGACTTGAGCCTGGGTTGTTGTGATTACACAGTAAATGTGTTAATCCTGGAGGCCACCGGGGCAGCCCGTCTCTGAGTTTTCTGCCACCATCTCAGTACAATGAAGTTGAACGAAATTTCTTGTTATGGTGCTGACAGCATTGAAGTTTTTCATTTAAAAATCTTAAGTGCAACATTTATCCCCAGGGGAAGTATCCTTGGATAATCCATACTACACACTGAGCAGTTTTTTAAAGAAATACTTTCAACAAAACTCCTGACAAATCTCTGTGGATGCCATGATGTCATGAACCACAACGTCCCCTGACCTTTGTTTGCACCCTCTCTCCCCTCAATTACTGTCACCTCTGCTTTTGGATAAAGGGATCATAATACTTATAAAAGTAATAGTGCTGTTGAATTTCTATATTTTGTTGCTATGGGTACAACAACCTACATGCCACTGGCTTCATTTGTACTGGGGTGGAGGCGGAAGCCTCCTGTGGCACTAAACACTTCTAGAGGTGAGAGAGGTGAGACGGTTGTTTGTAGTTTGTGTGAACTTTGTATACTGGAGAAAGGATACATCCAACGGTTCCTTCGAAATGTTCTGAACTGTAACCTTCTTGATAACTTTTTCTCCTGAAAGAAGACAAACACAAGACAGTAAACAAATACCAAAAAAAAAAAGCTGTGCGAGCTGAATGCACAAATCAACATTTGCAGTATGTGAAGGACTATCAGGCAAATTGAACTTAAAAATGACTCACCCACAGCCACCTGACAGAAGTCGATGATATTCTGTCCATGGTCAGATATTACCACTAGAGGGGGCTGTACAGCAGGACAATGCAGCTTCAAGTAAAGAGTATTGAAGGGACTGTGAAGATATTGAACATGACAAGCTATGAAATAAGGAGTTCATGGAACAACTCCCACTCTTTGATTTTTTATTCTTTATGTCACTTTGTTATGAGAATGATGGAAAATAACATAAATAATTATTTTTCGGCTGATTCATCAGTTCCCAAAACAGATATTTATGTTCAGTCATTTGTAAATATTGATCAAATGCATTTAAATCTGGTCGTGCCCTGATTATTCATTTGTCATTCCCTGCAATGCTATACCTCAGTCTTTCATAATTCTGAGCTTTTGTGGACGCTTGGATGACAAACACTCTGGCCCCGGGCAGCCTAAAGCCGGGGTCTGCTGATATGATAATTTGGTCCTGAAAAAGAAAATGCCTGCTCCATCCAAACAACTGAAATAACCATAAATCTAAAAACATTCTATATTTTAAAGAGAATGAAAACTGGACCGCACAGAGGAAACCATGTAGTTTGTATTTCATCAACAAGATGAGTCTTATTTCGGTATCTTTGAGGATCTTTTGCATTTGGTCATACATTCTCATCCTTCATTTTATACAAACAAAGGAAACAAGACAACATTCGGCATGAAATGAAGCTGAAATGCCTCAGCATATCTTTATGAACTGCTTTGATTAACCAAATGTGTTTCTGCTTTCTCTCAGAGGGCATTTTTTCAAGAGAGCTGCTAGACAAAGCCAAAAGATTATAAATAGAAGAAAGAGATGGAAGGGAATGACCAACGAGTTTGAATGCAGTCTTAACTTCTTCATTACTTATAGACAGACAGATCGATCACCTGTCAGAGAAGAACTATTTTTATCAAGTGGTAATCTATGAGCCCTCATATTCTCTTCAGACATGGTCACTGCTCACCCTGTTCTTCTATTCATTGGGAATACAGGGGGTTTATTATAGATACTATATGCTTTGCAGGCCATTTGGCCTGGTCGTTTGGCACATTTGCAATATCTTTCACTGAAGTAAGAAAATAAACTACAAGATACTCTCGATAAATGACACATTCAATGTAAAAAGAAAGCTGATGCTGCTAAATGTTTTGCATCACGCAAGACTGAATTATTTGTTGGGCAAAGCAGAAGATCCAGATTTACCACAGTAAATTCATGAATTACATTTTTTTTGCCCAAATTTGGAATATATGCAGCATTAAAACAAATGCAAAGTTAAAGAAATAGTAACACAGCAATACAGGGGCATGTCGTATAAGTATTTTTACTGGGCCTGGGGGTGTAATATAATGTTGCCACGTGTATTGTCTGCACAGAAATTGCACATAATGGCTACTCATAAGGGACAGGGTATATACACAATGTATGGAGTGCATGAGAGGAGCAGGGGTCAACATGTTATTCTTTGCCTTGGGGCCCTCTGGTGAGTTCATCTTGACTTGGTTTAGATGTTTCTTATATCAAACGCTGACCTTATTTTCTACATGAATCAAAAGCTGTGAAAAAGGTGCTGACTGACATTCAGACTACAGAATCTGTAAATCATGACAGAACTGCAAATGGGTGCATTTATAGTAAAATAGTGGAAATGACTTTGGGGATTGGGTCCAGTGAAGACCCAAAGAATAAAAACACAACATGACACAAATCTGACATGACACGGCGTAGAGTGTGTTGTATAGAGCTGTTTAGAAGCTGACTCAGTGTTACCTCCATGCTGGCTGCTCTTGTTGGTCTTCCTCTGGAGGGTTTGCGTCAGACACAAAACAGGGAATGGTGTATTTGCTGTAGCGTTGCGTGAAAGAGTACAGCAGAGAAGCTCTGGCCTCCTCATACTGCTCTGACCTTGAAGAGAACGACTCAGCACTATTAAACAAAGCAACAAACTCTCCTCAAATACTCAAAGAAAGTTTTTTCATCAACGTTTTCCAGCTCTGCCCAGAGATCATACTATGAATGTGTATGTGTGATCACTGCAAATGAAAAGAAATGGGAGTAGTGATGAAATCACTTGAGGGAATGTACAAACAAAAGCTTTGTGTTTGTTCAGTGTTGTTGGATCTCAGACTTCCGTCCAAGTTATTAATTGGGTTTGAAGACAGAGAAAAGCTTTCAGGGAAGCATTCGCTAAAGAATAATTTATTCTCTCATGCAGTACTACTCTTTGATATTTGGTTACAGAATACCTATTACTGAATTTTTGCTTAGCTGGCATTTCCGTCCAGCAAACTGGACGTGTTTTCTAAAGTAATTTCGGAAACAAAGCAAGCACTAAGATTGATGACATCGAGGAAAAGAATCAGGTCCTTGCAGAAATGAAAACCTACCCTGGCTGTATATCTGCAGGATTTGGTGATTCAGCTAGTTGATCCGTCTTTGGCTCGTCTGACACTTTGCTGTTGTTTGGAAGCACAGGAACCTTCTTCCCTCTACTGCTTTTCACCGGGACCTCCTTTTTAGTCTTACCATGCACACACACAAACATGATTGATGGGTTCAGACCAAGGTGAGACAAATGTAGCTTCTACATTCTGTATAAACACCGGTGTGTTTATGAAAGTGAAAAAGCAAGGTGGTGAAGATTTGCCCGGATTCTGAACCCATTTGGCAGCACAGACTGATCCTCACACCAACAGCAGGTGACTGGAGTAGCTGTGCGTATAGTCGTACCTCCTGTTCAGCTTGTTTGCTGCACTCCAATTCCTTCTCACGGAGCAACTTGGCTCTGTCGAGGAGACGCAGCGCCTCCTCTTTGATCTCCTGGTCCAACAGTCTGGGTCTGAATGTCACCTGGACCAGGCATCTCTAAGTTAGAGGAGAGATATGTCAGATTTAGAGGATCCAGCTGTAGCATTTGTTATCATTGTGTGTTGTATCTACACATTTTTACAAAACTTTAAAATGACATCCAGATTCCCGTGTTCTTCTTCACTGGAGATTTTTAATTTAAACCTCCACTTCATATTGCAAAGTGGAGGTTTAAATTAGCTTTGGGTAGTCTCCTGTTCGGAGTTTTCTCTAGCGTGAACCAATTCAAGTGGACTGAGGATGATAATCCCTGTTTTCCAATTACAGACTATTTACTGAATTTGTCCCACTGGGTCTCTGTCACGCATTTGGAAAGAAAATAATAATGCAACGGATTAATTGTTTCCGTAAACACCGTCTGGAGGAAAGTCTTCCACTGTCAGCTTCCTATTCAATTGTCACAACCCATGACAATGAAATGTCTATATTTTGAAATGATGTTAACAGTGAAATAAGTCACAGTGAATATAAAATTAACATTAAGGCTCACAGTATCATGTCCTGAACTCATTGATATTGCAGCATATACGACGAAAACTCACTTGTTCACTTCCGTCAGGTGTCCAGCAGAGTGCATCATGACACTACAAAGGCTTCTGCTATGTGCCAAAAGCAGCTACGATGGCTGTTTATCTCACTGTGATTCTGTTTAACTGTACTGAATTGAACTATTTTGTCATAATAAGTACAATGTATGTCCTAATCCCATATAAAGGTTATCTTCACAAGCTCACTCAAACAACTTAGCTAATAATAGATAATATGTAGGCATAGACTAAAACTTAAATGATGGTTTCGGGTAAGATTTTGCCCATGTTTGCCACGACAGCAGGTGGTCAGGAGGGCGTCGAATTATTATTAGGGCCAGAAATTTTTGCTCCTGATACTTCTAATAACATGCTTGGTTTGAAAAGATTCTCATAGTCAACAATAAATGGGCACAGCGACTTAATAATAAAGTCATAAAGCTGGGGGAATCACAAGAGACACATTAAAAGCCCAACATATACTGGCTTTTAGGTCCTTGTATGGGTCCTATGGGTCCCATCGTTAACCTTCTCCCAACTAATAGCATGAACGCTGAGTTTGTTCTTGAAAATATTAATCTAATCAAAACATCTAAAGTGATGGTACAAATGCTGCCTTTTTCTAGAACGTTCCGGTGCTTGTGACAGTCTTGATCAGCTTGATGACCAAAATATGCAGAAAAATCAAGCAAAATTCATGCTCACACCTGTCAAATACCAACGGTATTTGAAGGCAACGCTGTCTGGTATAAACTATGTGTAAAATCAGTGGTGTGTCCTTTAATCAGTGTAAACAACAAGAGTGCAACTCCACCTCTCCAGGCAGCAGGCCGCCCGAGGAAGGAGTGATGCTGATGTCTGAGTCCTTGGGTGGGCTGAAGGAGAACAGCCTGGGTGCTACAGGAGTCGTGGTGTCCTTGACCACTTGAGGGGTTTGTTGTCTGGACTGGTTATGTTTGGTTTGATGGTTGATCAGGTAAAGTAAGGCAGTGGAGTGGTCACCTACTGCCGTGGCCCCAAACTCAACCAGAGAATGGGAGAGCTCCAGTGGAGGACGAACACCGACTGCTCGGCAAGACAGAAGGAAATCTCTGATGAATTGGAAAATAAAACAATTTAGTTACATATTGATACATAGAATAAACTGTATCCTATCCATCAGATTAGGCATGATGACTATGATTGAATACTATACCATCATTACAAACTGGGATATACAGGTCCTATAAATCATCAAATCCATATATTGTATACAGCATGACATTTCATTTACACATAATGCAAGATTAAAATTGAACCTGTTAATTCCAGATTTGCAGTTGAGCTGGAAACTGTACTCTTTGGCTTTGTTGGCACTGAAAATCAGATCAATCTCCAGGGTTTCTTGTGGAAGCAGAGTGCCAAAACCATCATTAGGCTGGACCTCAATAAACTGTAGTGCGAGAGAATACAAACAAATACAAATTGTGTGAAACAGATAATCAATTTCAGTTATGGTCAGCATTGTTTCTGCTATAGCCTTTAAATGTATTCACATAATCTCTCTATTGACCCTATGCATTCCATGACAAGGAAGTGAAAGTGTTATTTTGCCCTTTAACTTCCTGTTTACACCTGAGGTGGGAATGTATCGTGCTGTGAATTTACATCTGCTGCTCGTGGCTACATTTTACTCACAGCTTGGAGGAGCTAGAAGAAAATGAGACTTTCTCCTACAGCAGTCTGACAAACACAGACCGATTTGCATAGCGACGCTAATTAGATCAGTTCTACGCCCACACAGCACCGGGATCAGCTGGTCATCTTACTCTTATAATAGTCATGGTGGCTGGTCAGATGTGTTCATATTGGTGCTTTATTATGCGCTTATAATATAACATCATAACAAAGTTATCTCAGTGGCATTCTCCTACAATATTCATCCAAAAGCCACGATTAACAAACAAAAGGCTAATTATTCCAAATTACAGTCTCAAATATATATATTATACTACATAGTTATGAAAAAAGATGTGCTTTTGACAAATCAGATTTCAGACCAACAAATGATGGATGTTCATCATCATATAAGTTAGCATCAGAGCTCCTGAAAAAATGTCACCATAGAGGCAGCACATGCTGCACACGGTGAGCTAGTTAACACAGACTGTAACTCTGCACAAAAGATTGTGCTTTTAATCTGATTGATGGTGGATATGGTGATGTCAGGTCTTTTTATTTGTATTTACAGGCAGCAATGTAGAACCCCCAAATCAGCAGGACACACACAGATAGAAGTTTCTATCAGTAGTGGTGGAGTCCGCCATTCTCATACGGGTGGATCCCAGCATGGCTGATTCACAGGAGACAACAGTTGCATGTATGCAGCGTGATTTTATCTCGTTGATAGCAGCCTTACTGTTTACACCCTTTTTACGCTGTATCGAGTTACTGCTCGTGCGAACATTCTACTGCCACCGCTTCACATTAAAAAGTTAAGCTACCACAGAAAGGAGATGTTTTGTAATGACATTTAGTGCTAGCTGTGATCATTTGCCAAAAATCACATCTTTACTGCGCCCTGTTGTTGTGAAGAAAAACAATCAAATGACTGCTTTAATAAAACATTGCCCAAGTAGATAATCAGTGTTTGTTGTAGTGCTGAACTGTATTTACTGTTACCACAGTAACCACATGTATCACCAAATCAACCAGGACTGAAATCTTAAGGATTTATTGTTCAACTGTAAGGGTTGAACAAAAAGACCAAATCCCAAAATGGGGAAACTATGATCATCTAGAAATACACAGTACCAGTGTACCATCCACAGTACTGATAAAAACATTGTTTTCAGTGACTAATACCATCTGTGTCAGTTTGTGCTTGGATCGGGATGCAGGAAACTTCACAACATTTAACACAAGATAAGGAATTCACAGCATTCTTGTTACTCATGCAGTACCTCTGGAACACCTAAGAAGCCAAAATCCTGAGGCAGCAGGGAGAGGTTGGTAAGGCGAATGCTGCCCTTCACTGACTGGTAAATGGAACAGTAGCCAAAATCCACTTCTGTGCGGTCAAACTGCAGATCTGAAGAGGTCACAACTGCTTGGACTGTGAAATGGACAGGCTTCACCTGAATGCACAAACATAAGGCATGTTTAAAGACCTCTTTTTCTCTCCGACTGGAACATTTTTCATTAAAATCAACATTTTTTCCATTTAATGTTACTGCACTGCATTTCACCTTGATCTTTATTTCATTCTAATATCAAAATAATGTTACCATGTCTGTAAAACACGAGGATGGTTTGATTTATATAGTACAAGTAGTTTCTACTGGATGTTCTGAAGACGGCTCTGCGCTGGTATCACTTTTAAAATCTTAATTATACATCTTCATATTCAGATTGAAGAAAAAAAAAACGAGGAGGGAAAAAAAGACTGCAGCAACATGAACACGGGACTAGCATGGATTGATGTATTTTTCATTTTAAAATAATCCTTTTTAAATCGGTGTTTCACAAATGTGAACATATGCACTTCATGTATCTAATGAATTGATGTTTAAAGCAAGACCATTCTAGTCTCCTGAGTTGAAATGGAATAAAGCCTTTATGCATATAGTCATCTTTCATCACTGAGCAGCTGAGAGGCATGACGTGTGTGTGCCTGTGTGTGTGTATGCATTGGCTGAGTTTTAGAAGCACCAACCCGGGTAGCTGTTTATCAAGGACATCACTATTCCCTCCTGAATTATTATGGTTATGGTTTGTGCTAACAATGCAAGGTTGGTGTTATTCTTTATCGTTTCCTATTGTCAAAAAGTGCCATGAAATGACTGCAACCAGCAGTATGTTAGTCTTCTCTATACTTTCCAACTTCCATAAAAAAACTCTAAATAATTAAACAGCTGAGCACTGTAAACTCTGGCAAACATTACTCAAACTAGAGCAAACTGTGCATTTGTCAGGGACTATTTTAAGCTGTGTATTACTACATAGTTTGTGCTGTAGTGAGTATTTTGGACAGCAGACTGTGCGTGTAAGATTGATTGCAGGGCCAGTGCAACAGTGTGACTATGTCTATCTTTTATATAGTTTTTTAAGCTTTTTTATATCACAGCGGAATGAGCTAAATCAATCTTCCATTATATCTGCATAGAATTAAGTAATCTACATGTTCTTGTGATCTTGTGTTCTTTTTTCCCAAGATAATGTCTTTTTGAATCATGTCAGTGCTCAGCAGATGACCTTGTTTATTGGTCTCTGCACCATTGCCTTCCTGGCTGCTGTGGTGTCTGGTGACCATACAACCGTGTTGTGTGTGCATGTGTGTGTGTGTGTGCGTGCATGGTTTAATGCCAGGAACTCAGAGCCCAGGGCTGGGGGCAACAGCTTTGGTTCTCCACAGGAGCATCCTGGCCCAGTCTTTGGCTCATCAGCAGAGCTTTACTCACCCCCTCCTTCCCCCTCGTCCTGGTAGGAATAGGGAATAGGGGTTGGATGGGGATGGAGAGGAAGGTGACAATTTGGCAAGGAGACGGACCAAATTTAGACTTAGCGAGGAAGAGGACTGGCATCAATGCAGCACGAATGTCTACGCAGCTGCTCTGTGTTTTTAATAACGGCTGCTGCTGATGAGTTGAAGGAATTCAGTTGCTGTAAGCACTTGTTATGTTACACTTCAAGGACTTATGAACTGATTGTTTACATATTTTAAAATGCAAGTTGGACCTTGAGAGGAGGATACATTTTTTTTAGGTCTTGAGATAAATGACAGTTGTTGTTTGACACTGAATAGTCTCCTTATCAATGTTTGTTCCACTATAAGATTTGACCTGTTGGTGGCAAATGAGGTTTTCCTCAGACAGTGGCTGAAGGTAAAAGCAAAAAAAAGATGAATTCTATATGTATAAGAATAGTCTATGTAATATTTAAGAAGTGTCACCAAGTGTCATTACCAATGTACAGTAAGTAACTGTTCCGTGCAATGCACTACGGGAGTTGTAGTTAACTTCTCCCTCCCAGCTGTCAGTCATCAACATCAAATGTAACATCAAATGGAACCACATGCACATGAGATATAGTAACAGTTGCCACTTTGCAATTCGGTACTTGTCTTGTGTGTTTGCATCATTACATTACACAAAACTGGATGTTGTCTGTGTAAGATGATATACTGCATGTTCTATGTTACACATGGATTGCTGCGGTCCCATTTTGAGCTTCTGGAGAAATGTTCAGTTAAACAATACAGGATAACCTTTATGCTTGGCTTATTAGCGCCCATGGAGTAACTGGGCCTTGGGGGTAGAAGATAATTTTAGCTTGTTATCAGCAAAATAGGTTACAACCTTCAGCGGCTCTGCTTCTGTTGGGGACAAAGTAGGACACAAGCCCTGTACTGCACGATAAGTACGCTGTGTTTTCAGGATCCCAGGGAGGATTATTGTAGAATAGGCTGAGTGTATGCAGTCTATAATATAATGCAAACCTGGCCTGCTACTTGCACTGTCATTGGGACTTCCAGGACTCCTGTATCTTTGTCAAAAAACTTCTTGGCGTCTTTGAATAAGGAGCATCTATGAGAGATAAAAACGCAGAGAGACAGTGTGAGAATAAATACAATTATGTGGCGCGTTCTAATCAAAATGTTCCATTTTTACATCATGTTCATAAACAGAAAGGAGCAAAGACACCAATTAAGGATTGATAATAAACACAAAACCGCAAGAGTAATTTTAAATCTTGGTATATCTTTTTAGTACATCAGATACAGTCAAAAGCCACGAGCCACTGTCGAGCTTTTCAAAGAAAGATAAAGATTCAGACCCTGAAGACCCATTACTTTACTTTAACCCACGACTGAAGGATCGGCTCGCCAGGGAAAGCAGGAGAGAGATGTAGAGCGCGCCTCCACACTACTGTAGGTTGTAGCCATGGTGATAGGAGACGTAAGTATGATTCAAAGAGGCCCAGTAGTCATGCACAGGCTTATGTAAAACTCCAGTCCTTCAGTATAACATTTACAGTATATATACAATGTATCTCTGTATGTGTGTAGTTCATTATCATGTAAATAGTGGTCAAATGTCAAGTGCAGTTTGTGGCTCAGATCCATCCCCCACCTCTCACTCTCCTTCTACAAACATCCTTCTCTTTTTTCCCTTCTATTCCTTGCCTTTCCCTCCTCTTTTTTTTTCTCTTATCAACTGTCTTCTCTGTCTTTCCCTCTTTACGCTCTTAATGCTGGTTGAAGGCTTGGGAGCTAATGCTGTAAATGTCAGTGGTTTTAAGACTCTCCAGATGTCAGCATGTTTTTTTTCATAATGCTAAAAACCAAGCCTCTTCTTCAACAAATCTGTCAGCTTCAGGTTCGAGGACGGGTTTGCGTTTTAAATATCCCAGGCTTCACTGCTGCACGCAACTGCTGTAAGCATGCTGTTCTACTATAACGCTCTTCATGACTCAAGAAGCTGAAGCTGCAAAGGTCACTTCCTCACACATAAAAATTAAATCTCTGCATTTACGAAGGGGAGTAATGAAAAATAAAGTCATTTTCTTCCCTCCATAGCTTGACCAATGAGCGCAGAGGGTGTATTTAAGGAAGCACTCTTGTTCTGCCTGCAAATAGAATCGCTGCTGGAGAGTCACTCTTGAATTAGCTTGGCAGGGCAGAGTGGAAAAGCATGGTGGGACGTCGCCAGGCCCATATGCTCGGGAGAATTTTGCGGATGGATGGGGTTTCAGATTTGTCAGTGTCCTGCACAGACTTCCTTCTGTGGTTTTTCTTCTCTGTGGACTCGTCCAAAACTAATTTTCCTCTCCATAGTCTTTAATGATACTTCTGAGATTAGCAAAGGACCCATTAAAACTGAAATAGTTGTTCTGACTTTGTGGCAATTCTAAGAGAGCTGCAGAGCAGGATTTTACCTGGAACTACAGAAATAACTGGAGAAAATGTCACATACTTTATCTACATGGTCATCCCTAAGAAACCTGAGAAGTCAGAGGAGTGATAATCATGGACATCACCTATAATCTGTGAGAGCAAGGCAGAAAAAAAATTAGAAAAGTGGTTGTTTCCTGAAGGAAGCAAATAAGATATATTTGAAACGTAGATATTCCTCTTCAATATGGATTCCTGCTTGGATTTCACTTCACCATTAAAAAAAGTGATTATGAAAAGGATTACAAAAAGGATTAAGAGGCTTAGGGATTTCTCACTATGGGGAAATGGATAGGCAAAAAATGGAGTACATGACCATGAAGGAAATCATAAAAATCATATCAACCAAACATTTTTGTTATTTTGTTTGATTGTTTTCTTGAAACTCATGTCATCTTTAAAGTGTCTGCTACTGGTGTGAGTGATGATCTAGCAGCAAAAGTACTGGTAGAGCAGTCTGGTGTAATCTGTAGTAAATCATCCTTGTAATCTCCCTTTTATCAGCCGGAAATGCCTGGGTGGGACATGCTGCCTCTCTCTCAGAGATTACATTTAAAACCTTTCATTCAGGCCCTCCTATTCTAATGATCTTGTTATCAGGCTTGAATTTTCTTCCAGTCATTTCAAAATTTGTTTGATTGAAATTCGCTACAAACTGAATGTTTCACTTGACCCTGGAAGCTGGACTGTTGATCTTCAAAATCCCACTCTTAGTGGGGAATTAAAGGTCAGATGTGTATGACTTAGTGGCATCTAGAGGTGAGGTCACAACCAGCTAAGCATGTGGGAGAACCTATGGTGGCCCAGAACTGGCAAAAAGCCATGTCTAGAGCCAGTGCTTGGTTTGTCCATTCTGGAGAAACATTTGACCAATCAGAGCTGGTGGAATTATGAAAGAGGGCACCATCTTTCTACAAAGCTAGGTACTTAGCTATTGCAATGAACAAAGGTGACTGCCAACAAGGTAGGGTGAGAGTAAAACATCTGTAAGGGATTTTGTAAGTTTGTAAGTTTTGTAAAACAACACCTAAATCAGCATATTTCTAAGATTACCATGAAAACGTTACAAATGCATCTTCTGTGTCGACTGAAAAAGACAAATTAACATAATAATCGTCTCTCCCAAACAGAAATTGGCTAACACGAACACAGCGTTGGGCCAAATGAATGAAGTTCATCTGTTATCAGGTTGTCAGTGTCGATCTGAATGCAAATGAGCATCTTTTCTTTTTACTGAACAGGATCGCAAACGTGAACCATTGGCCTTGACGAGAGGATTATGTAGTGTATGCAACAATGCTGTGGATATGTGAGAGAAACATGTGGGTTGGATGGTGACAAATAAAAGTGGAGGAAGACAGGCAGAGAGGGATGAAGCAAAGGGAAGATAGTGAAGGATGTGGGCAGGTTGAGCGCAATCCTTCAGCGCAGGAAGCAAGAATGTGCTCACCCTCTCCCAAAAGCCTGTGGAGGGAAGGCAAGAAGCAAACACCTGTGTAAAGAATGAAAGCTATGAGTCATTTCAGTATCCAGATTTAACAGTGTATGATTGTGTGTGCGTGTGTGTGTGTGGATGAGACAGTGAGTGAAAGCAGTGCTGCTAATGAGGATTTGGAAATCCAATCACAGGCTCTGGCTAGGAAGACTTGGCAGTGCCATTTTAAATGACACACTGCCACTGCATAAAACAAAAGCAAACCTACGGAAAACAGGATTGAAGCCGAAATCCAACCATGGCAGAGATGAGACATACAGCTTGCTGACATGTTGGATACATACTTATTCTCCAGTCCCAGTATGATTTCCTGTGCGCGTGGAGGACACTATTTGAGGGCTTAGGGCATCTTAAAGGAAAGTTCCAGCCTTATCTTCACAGCTTTGGACATTATTTCTATTGTTTACAAGGACACTGTACTCACCTGGCTGTAGCTTGTGCCTCTCATATTATCACTACATTCCAGTCACATAGCAAAACATTTTTTTCTGAAGAAAACACTTACTGTAGGCAAGCTGAAGGTAGAGTTTCTTAAATCCCCAAAGTCTTTTCCATCTGGATACAGAAATATTCCATCCCCTGCACAATAAAAGCCATTCTAAGTTATTCCCCAAGTTGCAACTACAGTGTATTATTAGTAGTAATATTTCCTTTTATATTTCGAATGTTACTTCACTGTGCAGTTGATGGAATATTTTTTTCCGCCAAATGATCAGAAGAGTCCTTGAAGATTCAGAAATACTGCCAAGACAGGTGTTGTTTTGGGTTTTTCAAAGATACTCTAAAAGATTAATTTACCCTTCAGAAAAACATTTTATCCCTCATTTATCCCTCAAATGAGGGATAAAATATGTGAGGCACAAGTACAACAGGGCAAGTACCACGAGTAAGATACATGTTGCTGTGTTGATAATGTAAATCATCGATTAACAGCAATAATTTCAAGATGTGTGCATGTTTAATAAATGAGAGACAGTGGAAGACATCTACATCTAAAACACAGCACACTGTCGACAGTACTGACAAGGTAATCTGCACAAAAATCACAAAGTGGAGAGGAAGTATGTTTCTAAAGAAGTTAAATATATTCTGTGTAAGTTTGAAAGGTATCAGTATGTCAGTCAGAGTATCATTTAGAAAACAATCCTCTAATATGGCCTCTTAGATCATGCAGGTGATGAAGAGGTTTAAAGGTGGAGATTTTTTATTATATTTATGATTTTTTTCAGCCCATATATTGATGAAATACCGATACTACAGGTACCACAAAAATGGATCACACTGCTAGTGACAACGTTAAGGCTTTTTAGGAGCTATTTAAATGAGTTTCAGTCATTCCTTTCAGTTCTATAACACCATATTTTTGCATCTGAACCAGAAAACTGGCAAGAGAAAAATTGGCCCAAAAATGACAAGCAGATGAGACCAGTGATATGGTTTGTTACCTCTTAAATTGGCATATTTCTTTGTTCATCGTAGAAAAAATAGTCAGGACAGATAAATCATGTCAGGGCAACAACCTCTCCAACAAAAAGTGGCTGAGCAAACACAGTGTCAGACTAAATGATGAAGTGAAGTGAAATTATATGGCAATTCAGTTCATCAGGTTGCTGATGTGAAGTCAATCTGTTCCCAGATCCCAGCAATTAACTTGCTGAGTCCAATGTTATTATAATTGACAGGACTCACTGCCAAACCTACAAAATAAGATCCAAGTTGTAATAAACTGCAATTATCCTTTTAAGAACAACAGCGCTGTCAATGAGAGCACAGGGAACTGGGTGTAGCGTCTAAGGTTATGTAAGCAGAATCGGGGCCAGCATATAAGCAGTGGTGGATGGTGGATGCATAGACGGATGAGAGGAGTTTGAGAATAACAGAGAGAGGCAGAATAGATGTAGAGTTAGAGGGGATGTGAAGGAGCAGAGGACTGTAGAGATTGAGAGAACCAAAGAGAGAGAAGTATAGTTAAGCACAGAGGTGAGAGGCCGAGAAAAAGAGAAATACGTGTGAGAGTGGGAGAAGACAGCACAGAAACGAAAGAGAGAGACGGAGAGAAAAAGTGTGATACAGAGGGAGTAGGCAGGGGGTGGTGGCTGTAGCTGTTACTGCTTGTGAACGCTGTACCGTCTCAGCAGCAGCACGAGTAATTCTGCACTCTAATCCTCGCATTAAAACCTCTGCTGATTCACTAAGGCAGATTACTGACATTTTCCCACTTTTCCCTCATGTCCCACGGCCGAATGACTGCTGCATGCCCTGAACTTTTGTCTTGTTTGTCCTCCTGTTTAGTTTTTACCGACCAATATCCTCTCAGCTATCAACATATCATACAAAGCTGCTGGACTGTGGAGAGAAAAAAAAAGGAGGGTGGGCAGAAGAATACTACCACCCACGCTGAGTTTTTACATACTGCACGCCTCTCATATTTGCCCTGGGGGTCCACTGTCCGCTCTCCTGGCATTCAAACTGCAGTTCAAGTCCTGCCTCTCCATCTAAATTTAGAGCTTCTACTGTTGTAGAAAGAATTATCACATCCTTCAAAGTCATTAGAAACCATTAGGATAGAGCTCTGAGCCCAGGTATGTTGACGCAACTCTTTCATACCTGCTGGCTGCTGACTGACTATAGACTGACTTCTGTAACAGACTTCTTTTTCAAAATTTCTAACTTTAGGCTGTGTTTATAACCTGTCTGATGACTGCTCATCTTTCTTGCCCCATTGGACTTCCTTTGTAGTGATAATGCATTGCCAGATAAACATCAACAGACCACATCAATTAACTAGTTGATAGAAACAATGGAAATACTTCTGAAGAACTGGGTAATAATTAACCTGAATCATCCTTAAAGTTCCACTTCCAAGAGCCCTTAAATATGAGTGTTCTTTGTGCAGTATACACAATCTACAACAGGAACTGTATGTTGCTCCTTTGTTGAGGAAGCAGAGGCTGGGACAAATCTGCAAGCCTGGCTCAATACACATGACAAGTGAAACAGTTTGCACTTTCATAGAAGGTTGATAGAATCTTAACAAGCTTAGTCTAAAATAAGATTATGAATGCTCCAGTGATTCCATTATCGTTGCATCCTCTGCATGTCCTTCCTTACCTCGGCAAGAACTTGAGTTGGGCATTAAAGCTTGATTGAGCCTGGATGAAGCCTGTCTTTGGTAAGATCTCCATGTGTTTCCTCATTTCCGGGCACACCTCAAAGGTCAGCTTCAAGGCTGTGCTAGCTCTGTCATGCAAAAGATAAGGTTTCATTAGCACAATGCTGTGCATTCAAGAAAGGGGGCAATCCAGGATGATACTGACTGTTATTCAAAAATAACGCACAGGCAACAATGTACAGAAATGGATGTTATAGTTTTCAGTTAAAATTGGTATGAATGCAGTGATGACAATGTGAAAATAACCTTAGGTTTTGGTTAAACAATAGTTAAGATACTGTAAGGTTAGGTATAGTTAAGGATAAGGGTTAAGGACACAAACACAAGGTTTGATACTCTACATCTCAATCCACTATCCTGACCTCCAGACACCTACTTTCCACCTTTCTCCACATAAGTCATTCTTCTACATTGTTGTTTGACATAAATTGTTTGCTGCAGCATTGACGGATACTGGGCAGGATCAATAACAATGATGAGATTTTTTTGGAGCACACATACTGGATGTGTCAAGTGCAAGAGTAATTTGATGATGTGTAGTTCTTTGGGTTTTACTGGCTGAGTTATAAAGAACCACTTTGTCGCAAATCCCTACCCTTGTAGAGTAATTCATCATTAGCATGGCTATTTATGTTAACAGTATTTTGTATTGTTTATGAGGTGGCAATTAGATAAACACCTTCATTTTCTATGAGAGAAACAGCAAAAAAAAAAAAAATTCCATGCCCAGTGGAAGTCACAGGAAAAGACTTTGAGTGACACCTACAGAAATTGCCTTGTATTGAGTGATGTACCCCAAGTCCATATCTTTTAGGTGACCCAATTTCCAGGAGCTCCAACAGATGGTTGTGCCTGTGGCTACAAGCCTCAGTTATAGCTGAGGTGATATAAATGGATCTTCACCTTGGGAATTCTTCAACACATTCAACCACAGCCCACACTCACACACCTTCATGAAAGGATGACAGTACAAACACGCTGAAAAAAAAATGTTTTTCTGGAGGTGAAATGCGTATACAGTGATAATGTTTGTAATGTCTGCTTTCATCCTCAAAGACATAAAAGGTGAGTGACGAGCGCGATGTGGCCAAATAGACTGAGGAACCCTTCATTTTTCGATTCCCCTCTAAAATGAAGTGACCCACTTTGAATAGCGAGGTCAACCAGATGGTTGTTTCCCCGAGGCAAGGACTTTCTCTCTCTCAGGGACACTTGGGGGATATTAAGTCACTATCTTCATTCTGGCCAAATGATAACCTTCAAATCACTCTCGGAGGAATATTCATGGATACATAATCATTTAGGGTAATTAGGCATTTTAATTAACAGGGGCATTTAGCTGATCCTGTCTTTTTTTTACTGGCTGTGACCAGTTTATTTCTGAAGCAATTTTTAATGATTTAAAGGTGAGTTTACAGCAATTCACAAAATTTTCTACCTAGGGGGAAAAGACACTGCGATACCGATTATGTAATCTTTTTTTAAATGAAACCATTTCATCAACCTTCATAATGCTTATAGTTGTGTTTCATTTGGATTTACATGATAAAACAAATGCTGATTTCTGCAATTCAGAAAAAAAACATTTCTTAAAGTTATAGATGAGATTCTAAAAGGGATGCCAAAGAAGATTTCCTAGTGGTTGATATACTGTCTTTCTGAGCAAAGAAAAGTCAGGCGAAGTTATTATAACATCAATCCACATCGAGAGGAGGCCAGAGTCAGGATGGATGAGTCAATAAAATAGTGAATTTAACATAGAAGACCGCTGTTTGTTCATCATCAACCATGGCCATGGCCATGATGGTTCCATAACCTTAACCATGTCATTATTACTGTACCTGCGATGACAACTCCAACCAACAAAGTAGAAATTTAAACACAAATCATGATTCTAAACCTAATCATGGATCATGCGGTGGATCTAACCAAACCTTAACCAGAGCATGTTCATATCACAACATTTTCACAAGAGTGATTTGTGGTTTTGAAAGACACAGACAAATTATTTCATCATGTCAGGTCAGAAAACTCTTCTATGTATCCCTCTTAGAGAGAAGAACAAACAAAGTTACTTTGGAGTAATTCCTGAGCGAGAAAGAACTTGACTGGCCTCCATAGAGCCCTGACCTCACCCCATTCAATAGCACCTTGAGGATGAATGCAAACTCGACCTTATCGCTCAGCATTGGTGTCTTAAAACAGGAATGCTCTTGAGGCTGAATGGGAGGCAAATAGCTGTGATCAAATAAACTTGATGTTGGATGTTAAAATCTTGGGTGTCCACATTCTTTTGGCCACGTAGTCCATGTCTTAAAAGACACTGAAAACTCTGTGAAAGACATAATGACAGTAACTGGGTTTTGTTATATTTGGCATTTTTGGCAGCCTGTAGCAGTCACACACATCTCTCACTCATCCACGTGCTGCTCGTGCAACTGTCCTCCACACCACGATTACACACCCACTATATTTTACTCATTCATTTCAAATATAATAACTGTCAGCGGAACTTGAGATTAATGTTGTTCCCTTCCTTTTTCCTTTAGAGGTGCTTTACCGTGACAGACAGTCATCTAGCCGGGAACCATGGTTGTATGTCACACCCCTTTCTCTCCCCATGTTTCCTGTCTATCACTACAGTGCCGACTGCCAAATGAAGGCAAAATGCCAAAGTCAAATCTTTGGTACTATTTTTCAAACCGTAGAGGAAGAAATGCATCCAAGTGCCTCTCCTGGAGTTAGGCAAATGATACAATGAGCAACGCTGATAACGACACTCAAAATCTTTGAGGTTTAGTAGCAACTGTGTCAGGTCATGTTGCAGAAAAATAGCCCATGCTGGGTGTACATGCAGAGCTGAATATCTGAGTGCCTGGACACTGCCCAGAGCTATAGCAGCCTGCCCTTTCTTGAAAGGGCCAGGTGGTTGCTCTTGCTTATTCCATATGTACTCCAACACCTCCACCGAGCCATCACTGCAAGGATTCTAGGCAACTGTCTCCATAATGCGGCATAGCACTGTTTTATACCATGCAGGAAGCAAGAAGGCTTTTTTTCTTTTCACTTTAATTAGCAACTGTATTCTTTTTTCCCCAAAGTAAAAAAGTATCACCTCTAACATCAACAACACACTCACATGCCTCAGCCCAAACAACACAGGATGCAGGCTGGACTAAGACTAGGTATCCATATGCATATTATAAATACAATAAAGAGAGAAATCGAGCACAGAAGACTTTGCAAAGGGGAAAAAAGGTCGGTTGGTTGTGTTCTTCATGGCCTGAGTTTGGGAAGGAATGCTCAACTCCCCAGCAGGTGCCAGTGGAGGAGGGTTTGACAAAACAAAAAAGAACACACAAAAAGAAAAAAAAAAACTCTGCCAACTGTCTGCAGAATATTTCAATCTTTCATTGGCTCACAAGCAAAAGTCAAACACTGCACATTTTAAAGCCTTTTAAAAATTCTTGCAATTAGCTGGAGTAATATTCAAATCACTGGCTCACAGACAAGGGGCCATACGCAATTATGCTTTGTGCTGTTCCCTTAAAGAAATCTGTCACAAACTATGGAGGACTTGTGGGATATCTGCTCATCTAACTCAAAAGAAAAAGTGACAAATTGTATGATGAAAGCAGCAGCTCTCTTATTGTTTCCCCCCAAAAAGCCTGCCAAGCTATTTTGTGTTCAAATTACTGTCTTGGAGGCAGAGTGACACACTGCATGGTTTGCTGGTGCAAGCATTAACATTTTCTTTTTTTACTGCTGTTCACACTGATGCTGTCATCGTCATGTTGTCACATGTGCTGGTGTGCCAGCGCACCAGATGGCAGTTGTCACAAATCCCCCACCCCCACACATGCACTCCCTCCCCCACATGATGTGACACAATGACTGGCTAGGTGGTGGACCACACGCCTGCAAATGTTACTGCCCCCGGTGTATTCTTAACCTTGTGTGTGCATCATAATGTATCACATCCATAATCATAAAGGATTTACTTTTGTACAGTGCTATTGTATGGACCAAAGAGGATTGAGGGGATGTGAGCTTACCGCTTTCGTCTCTTACATCATTCTTTGTTTAGGAACATTTATCAGCTAATACATCTCTTGGCTCTGAGCTGAGAGTTTTATGTTCGGCCAGTGGAAAAGTAAGCTGGCCATGTCGATTTCAAGGTATTTCCATGAGCTGTTTTTCTGTGAAAATGTCTGTTTTGGCAGAGACTGACTATATGAGCAAGTTTTAGTATTGCATTCAGCAGATAAGCCAGCATGCTACATCAGCAGTCCATGCCACTTTGCAAACTCTATTCCAAAGATGTTTCTAAGCATGACAACAAATAAAATGGAAATATGACATGCACCACTCACTTGAGCTGAGGGGTTCTCTTAAATATTAAAATTCTAACACGTAGTTCATTATATTAACCCTCTTTATAATTACTGATCTTTGATTGTTGTGGCTTGAGTATAAAGATTATGTTTTATATTTTGAATGGCTGACAAAGGTCTATGACTTCAATAAAGTTCAGAAAAGTGCTGACAGCGTGTGGGGCTTCACTATCTTATTTTGCATGACTTGACTCTCCTCTGCACCTTTCTACCAGGTATGTAGCAGGCGACAGTCACAATGATTTTATAATAGACTGTTAAATATGCACTCTGTTGTAATGACATACTGCATAATTAACTATGAGACTGGTTCTCACACAGGCTGAGATTGAGTTTTCAGCATTCCATGACCTAATGTTCAAGGTTCTGTCTTAAAGATTGATTGCACTCACTGCTTCAGCTGGTCTGTGTTGACAACATTATATGGATAAACTTTTAGGTTTGGAGAGGGAGGGATCTGCTATCTGCTAACTGTAAGTAAGATGTCAGAGGAGCACCAAGAGGTAAAGTGACAAAATAGCAAAAACAAGATATATAACAATATATATAGTAGTATACCTAGATACATCCATTGATGTATAACTAAAAAATCATTATACAATGCATTACAAACTTCACGTTTTGTCTTTTGTCTTTTTTGTTTACCTCGAGGTGTGTTGGTTCATGGCAAGAGACAATCTACAGTTATTTCTGTCCACTCATGCCTTCTAATGATCTTAGATCTTAGACCGTTTTTTCCCCTTTGCCAATACAACTTCCCAAACATTACACTCATTATGCATTTTTTTGTGTGACAAGATGCTTCCACAACGAATACAGCTCATTTGGCCTTGTGTTGCTTTGACAAGCCATTTATGAAAGTGGTGATTGTCATAATGTGTGCTTGTAGTCATTGTTCATGCAAGTTAACATGGCTTTCTTGAGGAACATTGATACTAATTACAAAGATAGCATTCTATTTTATGGGCAACTTAATTTCCAAATAATTCTTGCAAACAGAGGTTTTCTAGGAAATTATTAGGAAACTAAGGCAAATAAATAAAATAAAATAAAAAGGTGTCATGATCTGTTAATGTTAATATGTTTTTTATCATTTTAAGATTAAACAATTCACATTTATTTAACAAATAAATTTAGGGAATTTATTGTTTTGCTTCATTAAAAAAGTTTTGGTGGATTTACTGAAGTCCCTTCGGTCACAGGTTACACCTGACTGTGAGCTGAGCAGGACACACAAATTATATTTTTAAGTGCTGCGCGTGTGTGCGTTTACATCTATGACAAAGCTGTCTGCCATATTTTGGACCTACCTGCTCTGGACCATGATACTGTCTTGGTAGAGGCAGTCAAACATGCAGATCTTCAGGTCAATGCTGGGCTGGACCACCCATACAGGGACGCTGAGTGCCACAGCCCTCACCTGGACAGGTATCTGTATGTACCAACATTTTCTTTAATCACAAATGGTTTATATATAAAATATATCTTGTTTTCTACCTATGACATTCACAGGATTCCTGACTTACTGGTTTGCTGGTTAAGTCAGAGAATTTGATGCGGAAGTCCAGTTTGGCCTCTCCTGGAATGGTTGGAGTGAATACAACCTCCAATTTGATGCTTTCAAAAGCTCCAATCTCCCCTTCTCTAATCTGAAGGAAGAGACATCAAACAGCACAAGTAAACATTTATTAATTTTGGAGCCCTGTATTTTATTAATTCTACAAAACAAATATAAAATGACAAGTTGACTTTAGAAAAGAGCATCAGACTTTCCCACTGAATCAGAGCATAGCCTCAATATATCTTCAGTGAGCTTCATGACTTTAACCTTCTTACTTCATCACACAAAACCATTTCCTTCCACGTAGGGGAGGCTGACATCTTTCAGATGTGCAACTTCAAATGGCATGCAATCAAACTACAGTGAAAAGCCCTGTCGATTGTGTGCGCCGCCACAAAGCTCCAAGGTGATGAGAGCAATAATAAAAAACAAAAGAGAGGAGCAAGGCATTCATGCAGCAACTGACTCAATATTGTAGGACCATGATAGCTTGATGGATAATCTGCCATTTAAGACACCAGCCTTCAACTACACAATGTGAAAGTATCAGTCAAAATGACAATGATGGAACCACAGGCATGCAGACACATGCAATACACACAGCCATAACAAGCGCAGAGGGAGAGGCGATGAGCCATTAGCCCCCCACCGGAGATACGTAATGAACCCTGAACAACTCCAGAATTTCACATGGGCCACAAGGCACACACAGCACCAGTGCTAAAAACAAGACAGAGCAGCAGTGTGTTCTACAGACACGTATAATAGTCTGCGTCTTCAGAAACACAGCAAGCGTCTCTTTGCTAGTCAAGTTACTCAGAATGAAAGTGAAATTTTTGGGTCAGATCTATCAAAAGCAATTCATTGTGCCAACATCAAATGTGACAATTTTCATACAAGAATTATACCTAAAAGACTTTATGTCTAGTGCCACTATCATAATGTCCCACTCACCAACACTTTAAGTCTAGTGTATCGCAACAAGTCTGCAGAGTCTGCAGCCATGCTAGCAGCTATGTGAGTCTGTATTAAGACACGGTGGTGTTTTAAGTTGAATGCTAACATGAGCATGCTAACATGCTGACAATCAAAACACATGCTGATTTTAATTTCATTTTTTATATATAATTTTGCAGGGATTTGCTCATAAACAATAATAATCATAATTTTGACCTGATGATATTATGAAATGAAAAGTCAGGGGATCAGTAACTGTGTTACTGAAAGACATAACCGACTGTTGCATCCTACACATACATTTCCAAGACTTATGTCACCGGAGTCTGAGTGGCTCTCATGCATCTGGACATCTGTGGACACACAAGCCTCAGGAGTATCTTCTGGACCTGGAGGTGAAGCCTCTGAAACAGACACACACACACACACACACACACACACACACACACACAAACAAAGTAAAACCTGATGTTATGTCATTTTTACTGTTGAGTGGTCCACTGGCCTTGACGAGCTGCCAACTCACCAAATACAACACAAAGTAAACACTGTGAACCTAGCAGATGAAAGAATAGTAAAAAATAGAAATTTAGCCTCTTCTGGCACTAAAGGAAAGTTCAATCAGTAGCTTTCATCCTACCGGCAGTATGAATGTACACCTCGAATAGTAGGATACAGATAAATAAGCAGTTACAGTAGATCCTGACAGCTTGTCCTAAAAATAAAAGTACTTCATCTTCCTTTTGGACACTAAATTTGATGCCAATCTGCAATCTGGCCATTAGTTCAAGAGATATCGATAACAAAAAAATACACAATACAGGCACAAATTTCCGACCCCTGTCAGCAGCCTAAAAAATTTGGCCAAGATCAGACAGCCTTTCCTAACAATGGTTTATTTAAAAAAAAAAGAGACAGTCTTTTCCAAAGCCAGCCGAGCAGAGGCAAAAGACTGAAGAGCTTATCAGAACATCAGTGGAGGAAAGTGCTGAGTGCAGCGATGAAGACTTCAGATCTGAGGGAACATTAAAGAGAAGATGCCTCTTTGTCCCCAGCTGTGAGAGCAAGGTGAACCCTACGCTTGTGTGTGTGTGTGTGTGTGTGTGTGTGTGTGTGTGTGTGTGCATGTATTCCCCTGTTTTGGTCCTAACAGAAATAGAAAGATGAAATTTTGTCAGTCCTCACTTGCTGCATTTCAGACTGTTGAATCATATTCGAATAGATCCGATCTGCAGGGAGGTTTATATTGACATACTCTGTAAGGAAAGGGACTGTTTTATGATGGCTATCTGCATTCAAGGTAAAGTTCTGCAACTAGATCTGGACTGTGCCAATCACCCTTTACAAAGAAGTATACAATGGCCAATGGAAAAAGTCTGTAGTTTAGGGTGAAAACTAGTGTTAAATAATTATTTGGTGCATGTGTGCATATGGAAAATAACTTCACCTGGTTGCTCATGCTGCATTGCCTTAGAGAGCTCCTGACTGTCTTGCTTTTGTTGGAGTTCTCCAGTGGCCATGGATGCAGATGCAGATGTGATGTTTTGACTGCTTATCTCCTGCCAGACGACAACGCACACATTAATTTGACTTCATACATGACAGTTTATGCATGACATTATTCATTATTCATAGCTGTAGGCCATCACCGAAACAGAAACTCTTGATCTACAGTCAGACCTGGCATGTGTTGGCGGAGACCAGAGATGGCATCTGAATTTGGCTAGTTTCTGGACTGAGAGATGTGGAGGTGTCCAGGCTGAAGTGGGTGGCCAGTGCACCCTTGTTGGTCAAGATGACAGTCCGTGAAATAGTCTGGCCCACCACATGCAAACCGAAGTCGATGAACTGGCTGTCAACCTCCAGCTAGAGAGGATACATTCACAAAGAGTAATTAGCATGAGGAGTTGTTGCATAGTTTTACATACATTAATATATACATTCATTAAATTCATAACTTACAGAGTATAACTAGTTGTAGTGAAATAGATAACCAGTCAGTGTTGCTCTTTAGTAGTGTGACTGATTATAAACAGTATTATCGTTACTAAAGCTAAAATCCAAAATGTTTTCATTTAGCAAACAATGTATACATGTATCGTCTTTAACATGGTACAATATGTCAAGAGGCATGAAAATGACATAAGTCATTATTTGGAATGGGCACTATAATACATCTCACACACACTCACATCACATTTCTTTATGGTGCATCTGACGGGCACAGAGAAGGGGCCCACTGCTGAGGCAAACTGGACCTCTCCTTCCAGGTCCTCGTTGATCTGCAGGGATCAGACAATATGTTGATTCATAACAACAGTGGTCAGATTAAAGGTTTGATCAAAGCGAGCAAATAGAGAGAATAAGTGATGACATGACTAATGAAGATGAGTGGAAAGCTGTATGCAAAAACTGTTCCTAAATGTTGATGCCTTACACAGTTCATAACAGCAATAATCCAATCCGTCAAAGACTGTTTGATATACATATAAGACTGAACTGAACTGTGTTAAAATAAAGTAGACTCAAGCAGAGTAGTGTAGACTAATATCCAGATATGTTCTATGACTAATAATATGACAATTTGACAAAGTTATGATTAGCCTGGCCAAAACCACTGAAAATTAGCAGATCTGAGACTACAGCCCGTTAAATGTAACATTCATTGTAGATGAAATGAAGGTGTGATGTTACTAACCATAGGTTGAAAAACAGCCTGCATTTCACAGGACATCCCAGAAGATAAAGAACCGGGAGGATCAAAGCTTAAAACACAAATAACAATGAGTTATGAATAAGAACATAAGAACATATTTCTGATTAACACAATAATAATGATTATAATGATCACAATTATTATTTATTAAGTTATCTATTCTTATTAATATCCTATTTTACACTATTTTTAATTGAACACATTTTAAGAGCTTATGGAAACACACTGCACTATGATTGCACCTGTATGATTATATGTGACAATTAAGTTTAGTTGAACTTGAAATAAAAGCAGTGTTCCTCCTTTTGTGTCGGCACATCAAGAATGTGTCTTTGCATGACCTCACACATAGCAATAAAACAAAACGAGACTCAAAGGCAACATTTTAGTTTTAAAGCAGCAAAGAATATAAATGCCTCTGCAGTTGGAGATATGCTTATGCAAAAGATCAGCAGCTTCAGATGAAACGCTGAAGTATGATGAATCTCCCATGAGTGGAAGAGATAAGCGGAAGACAGAGCCGAGGTCAAAAGTCAACCTGATGCTCAGTTTGCATGGTGAAGAAAACAAAGAGAAGAAGAAGAAAATAGCTGTTCCATATGAAAACACTGCAGTCTGAAACAGAATGGTCGGGAATGATTTCACATTCAAATCTTATTATATCACACTGTAAACCATAGCAATAAACAACAAGTTTATTTCCAGACCAAAAAAAGAAACACGAGGACTGTGAGCTATTTCAAAGCAACATGTGTATCTCGCAGCACATGTTTACACCAACCCTAATGCTGCCCTGAGGAGCTGGATAACTTTCTGCCCTTCCAGAGACACAAGAAGAGGGCCAATCGATATGAATATAGCAGGCAGCCAGCCAGAGATACAGAGAGGATTCTCAGAATCCAACAGATAAACAAAAAGTTAGAAATATGTACTATGTGAGCATAATTATGAAGCAGCTATAGTTCCAGGATATAATGGAGCTTGTTATTGGGTCTTGGTAATATTCTTATCATGTTACAAAGTTGGAAAATAATCTGTAGCTTATGAGACGTCTTGTGCCGAATTGATGTTTTGGCCTGAAGGTAGTGCAAGACCACAGCAGTGTGTCCAAAATGGAAATGATTCATGCTCATTCCTCTTGTTTTTGCTATTAACATTTCAAACTCTATCAAGGCAAAATGAGAACTAGTTCTCCTTCAATTAACAAACACCACCAAGGATAGAGAGATATCAAATAAATATAAGACAGCATGCAGCCTGCAGTAATTAAAGTCAAATTGATAATAATCAAAACAGTTTTATATCATTTATATTTCTGTGACGAGAGCGCCCCTTACATTAGTGTTCTCCAGCAGCCATAAATTGTTTCCAGTTGACAGTGTTGTTATTGTCATTTGATTAGTCCACTGTGTGTGTAGACAGGTACTAAAAATAGTTCATTAATATTAGTTACAGAACAGTTCTAATGGTTACACAAGCAATTAAGCAGTTGAGAGGATGTTGTTAGCCATTTCTTTTTGCTGTTAGTCCCTTTGGCAATCATTTGAGTGCGTTACCCTGTGACTGCTAAACAGCACACCACAAAACTGACAGCACGTCTCCTAGCAACACTGGCTCTCAGATGTCAATCAAACATTGGCAGGAATAGGAAATGCTCCCCAAAGAGGCCTACACACTGAAAACTGTTTACACAAACAAACCCCAAACCTCCAAATATAGAAAATGATGCATATTAGCTTTAGAATCATGTTTATAGACACAAATAATTTTGAAAATTAAAACAAGCCCATTCTGAAACACAGCTTGAATAGCTTTGAAATGCAGAAAAACTACAATATAATTAGCAATCTGAGCATATTATCATCAACACAAGTGGGCAATGGAATATTATGTTTGATTTGAGCCAGTTGTTTGAAGTTGTTGGTGCAGCTGTCAGGTGAAGAATTTGGAGCAGATTGACTGTAGCTGCCATCCAGCTCACCACTGTGATCTGGAAGAGTATGAAATGATTCCATCTGGGTTGCTAAGTTTGGAGGTAATTATAAATGTCACATTGCACTTTCAACACAATGCGTTTATTTATCTTTTTTGAGCTAAAATCCTTCCTTATTGGTATTATCCTTCATTCCTAGCTGCAAGACAGGTGGTATGGAGCGACACGTGAAGAAAAAATAGAACAGTTCATTTGGGATTAAATGCTGAGTGAGGCAGTGTTTGAAAAAGCCTCCTAGAGCCCTATATAAATTTAGAGCTGCAAACGAGGCCATACTGTATATCCATTGCAGGAGACTGAAGCGGTGAAGCTGCTCCTGTGGCTATACAGTATTACTGACTATGCCATGTGTTCTATTATACATTCTCCCCATTGGCTTCTCCTACAGTAAATCAATAGGCATTCTCAGTTTATTATTCAGTTCAACAGAGCTCAGACACCCTCACACGCACAAGCACTTCTGAAAGCAATCAGTAAAACATCAAAACTTTGACGATGTGTGTGAATATTGAATAGGCTTGCTGTTGTACTTTGTGAAATATTGTCCGGTTGCTCCAACATAATGCATATTTCTGTTTTAGGTTTTAGAAATTCTATTAAAGATCTATGACAAGAGTGTTTCTGAGGGCATCTTGTGGGTTCATTTATCTAAAAGGATTTCTTTCCTTCCAGTGGCTGGTAAGAATGACTGTATTCATGCTACCAAGCTCTGAGCTCAGGGGGGGTGGATTGATTTTCATTTTTAAAAAATCATGGGCCTATTAGAGAATTTAAAGCCCAACTGCCAACACGTTTCAAGTCACAAGCATAGTATTGTCAGGCAAAAAGAACTTGCTCTCAGTTGGAGACTGCATGCAATTAGAGACTGAGAAATCTGAGATGAACCAGTTTTGAATATATCAAGCAAAGACAGTTCTACAGCCACTCAATACTAGAGTCAAAACAGACATGAAATAGCATACAAACATTCACGCTACCCCAAGAATGAAGCCTACTGACTTTGATGATCCCTTTACTTTTCCCCAGGTGCTACAATAAGGTTGACATTTAACTGTTTGACTATTTGATGGATCACCATGAAATTTGGTGCAGACTTTCATGCTCCCCACAGGATGATCTGTATGAGATTCCTTGACATCGAAATTTTAATCTGTCCAATTAATTAATGACAAAACTGTGGCGTAGCTTACCTGGTAGAGTGTGCACCCCATGTACCTTACAGAGACCTGGATTCAATATTACACCCTGTGAGCCTCACAATCAAATAAATAATATTAAATAACAATATTGACAAAACTAATGACATTTCAATTAGCCTTAGTTTTGTGCTAATGGGCACATTGTAATAGTAAACATTGCTAATATCTGCTAAACATCAGTTACCCTTGTAATTGTCAGCCTACTAGCATGCTTATGACATTTCGTTTATACTTTGATGTAGTAGGTTTATTCAGTTTCTTTCCAATGAAAATGGCTAGCATTAGCTCCATCATTGTCATCATAAAAGAAGAGTGTATGGCTACTCCTTTTGACTGTCTTATTAATTG
The DNA here is from genome assembly GCA_023373845.1 of Nibea coibor. Classification (NCBI taxonomy): domain Eukaryota; kingdom Metazoa; phylum Chordata; class Actinopteri; family Sciaenidae; genus Nibea; species Nibea coibor. Next base: position 7,556,180 of record CM041717.1, read on the forward strand.
GTGACACATCATGCTGCTGCCACCGTTGGTGTCTATATTTGGATCTGTTTTCTGTTTTGGTCGACCTTGGGTCCCTTTCTAAGTAGGTTTCTTCTTTTTGAAAACTAATTTATGCACCTTGGTTTTAGGTAAGTATTCCACAGGTCTATTTGGATCTACAACATATGCTGTAGAAGATAAATCCCCTTTATTTTCCAGCTTAACTTCTACAGACTGGTATCCAAAATTAAACAATTTAGCTCATCCTAGCATGATTTGGACCAAATTAAACAAATTGTAGGTGTGATCGCACCCTCAGATTATGTCGAGTACCACCATTTCTACTACAGTTAGGCTTTATCTCACAACAGACCACAGAGGGTGTCTTCCTCTCAGCCAGTTATTTGCAATACATGCAAGGAAGTGACACTAATTGCAAGTACACAGCTTCTATACAATGGCTTTTCACCAAGTCTGGCAAGCCTGGGCTGTTGTGGTTTTTGTCCCAGTAGTGAGAAGATACAGCAGAGCCCATTCTGGTACAAATGCACTATGCATGTATGCTGTGCGGGGGGGGTGTAGGGGGATGAGAAGACATTTTTAGAAATTCAGGGGGCGTACAGGGAACCATTGGCTGGTGTGAAAAAGCCCAGTGTGTTCCTGGTTCACATTTCTCTGTTTCCTGATGTGTTAATGCTTTACGCTGGGTGAGCCATGAAAGCTTTGCAGTTGATCTGATCTTAATATTAAGTGAAAAAGTGTTAATGTGTGAATAATCTTCCTATTCTATGATGTCCATTATCCTGTTGTAGTCATGCTGTTGGTTCAGTAAGAATGGTGGATATGCATCAGCTGCACTCTCACGTCACTTGGTTGAAGAAATGCAGCACTGATGCAATAATGGGTCAGTTTTTAACCCAGTGATTTTTGAAGAGAGGGTTGTTCAAGACAAGAATTGTCTTGTTTTGTTTGTTTGTTTTTTTTTTTGTCTGGATGAGTCATGCAAATACTAGTCACGACTAGTTCCAACATTGTGTGAATAATCAGTGGGATGCACGTACAGTAATAGACATAGACTCTACAACGGACCTAGTATATTGGCAGAAATCAGGTGAACCTGACAGTATCACTATCTTTCTGATTACTGAAAGGTAGTATTTTTAAAGTGGGATTATGTAACATATGCTAAATAGTGGCCAGCTGCAGTTATAAGCAGTTGCAGTACAGGAATATAGCATATAGAATTTCCATTAATTCCTCAAAGCTCTTTTGAATTATCGCTTGAGCTTAAAAGACGTGATCATAAGATAACTTGTCCTAGAGCGAGTGGAATAGAACAAGCAGGAAACAACAGACGTCTTACATGATCTGTTTATGACTTTTGTGCGTAAACCATTGAAATGCATATCTGTGACTTATCTGAAGACAAAAAAAGAATGATTAGTAAAATGAATGATTGTGTTCTATCACTCATCATTTTGAGTGCTGCAGCCAGTGCTGCCACAGGTGGATGGAAGCTTTTTTACAACAATAATTTTCAGTTTTCATTAAATTTAATTTTCATTTCATTTATTTCTATAAATGAGGATGAATAAAATGGACAGCACACATTAATCAACATGTCTGGAAACATGCTAGCTAATTTTCAATTGCACTACTTTGGAGAGATGTTTGGTAGTCTTCTGTATATACCTTCTGACCACCAGTGACAGTCAATAAACTGAAATGGTGGTAACATTTTTTTTGTCTTCACCGTATAAGTCAGTAAGAAGGTACTATCTGGTGCGTTCATATTTTCAACATTCTTTCTATAACAAATGTTATGAGTCGCTGTCTTGAGTGAAATGTCCAGATTCTGGGAGATGGCTGCCCAACAATATGATACCCAGTATCATCACTGTTGATCTGGCTAGCTAACATAAGGTACGGGGATATCAGCAAAGATTATTGATTTGAGTAAAGGTGTGATTTACAGCTTTACAATTTAACTTTGCATCTGTAGAAAAAGTTATATTTATCTTTTCTAAGATACATAGTCACACTGTAAATACCTAATCCTTTAATTTATGTCAGTGAATAACAAACAAACAGGTGCTGTAGGGAACAAAATAAGCTTTGTCACAGCAGAAGAAACATATTTTTGTAAATGGGAATGTAGAACTAATGCAGTTAAGGTAGAAAACTAACAGCAGGCAGCATCTGTTGTTTGTATCTTTATTCATTTGGCTAATTTCCTTTTTGTTTTTCAGTAACTTGTAAGGGGCGATAGAAAGTTGAGTGGCTATAATGTTCACTGTACAGTATCTGTGCATTCACCCATTTGGTAATAGGTGCGTGTTTGCTACATGTGAGTTAACACCAGAGGACTAGAAGGTGATATGTTCAGACAAGTGGCCCAGCACGAAGGCTCAAGAACAGAATCAGTAGTTTCCGGCTGACCCTGCTGTAGCCTGGGAGACTCTTCAGTCAGTCAGGCAGAAAGAAGGGAGACGAAGAAACCACATCAAGTCATGGGGGGAGCTGATGGGAAAGTGATACACAGTGAGTGACCTGGAGAACAATGCATCTCTGCTCGGCCTGTGGGCTGCTGACAGGCTGAGAGAGAGGAGATAGCAGAGACGTAGACTGACTCACTGAGCTGAGTCTCATAAGAGGAGCTGTGAGCGTGGTGATCCATATGTGGGAGGACAGGCTTTGCTTTCACGTCCACTCCATCGTCTTTTAAAATGACAAGAAGTGGTTGTATTAAATTGGTGAAACATGAGGATATGTTTCCATGTGATAATAGAAGCTGTTCAACATATAGTGAGTTCACAGGAGCTTTAACATTTGTTGCTGTAAACATCTCTGGCTAGAGGGCTGTCACAGTACCAGAATTCTGTTTTTAAACCATCATTTTAGAAACAGATAATTAATACTATAGCCATGAGAAAAAACACAAAACAAATCAACTGAAAAACAACGGTACTCAGTTTTTTATAGCTGAAGATACACGCAATATACTTTCTTTTAATACATACCACATGTATTATTCAGGTGTGTTAAGAATTCTCGCAATTATACACATATTGATTCTCATCTTGTGGTCTTCCTCAAGACTTTGCTTTGTTTTTGTCTTAATTTTGTTGTATATTAGCACCATGACATGTTGTTGTAGTTCATGTAAATGTGTTGCTGTAGAGTGTATGCTGTTTTGTTTGTCATTGTGTTTGTCTTGTTTTCTGGCCCACTTTTTTGTCCTGAGTGCAATATACCATGGCCACTACCCTCGCCTGCTTATGGACAAACTAAAAATCTTACTTGAGAGAGATGAAATCCTTCAGTTGGGTGGACACCCCAAGAAGCTTGCAGTGGTTATTGATGTAGCTGATGTTAGTCAGGACAATTTTCTTCTTATACGTTTTCCCCACTTCAAAGTCCTAAAACAGACCAATAAATAATGAATAATTAAAAATCAACATTTTAAATTAGACTTACAAAGTAAGTAAGTTTGTTAGCATTCATTCTGCTAAAATACGTGACTTCTTAAGATAAACTCTCAACAGCTTTTAAAGCACCAGTAGCGTAGTACCTTGAACAGGATGACCTCTGGTTTACTGATGAATGAAGGCCCTTTCAACTCTTTTCCATGAACTTTTTTAGCAGTCCTGTTGAGATTTTCACTGGCCATTGCAGTTTTCTTCTGCTTTAATTCTGTCTGCACCAAAATAGCTTTCTCATTCTGGGGCTTCTGTAACTGTATAGGGAAGAAACAGCTGGTGAAGTCATTATAAATAACTACAACAATAATAATAATAACTTTTATATAGAACAGTTGAAGAAAGGCAGGAATTGAAGTGTAAGTCTTTTTTGTCATTTTCTCCTCTGAATGTGAGGGCTACAGCATGAAGTCTGTGTGGAGTGGAGTGGAAGTGGAGATGTAAATATGCGCCATATGTCATCAAGCACACGAAAGATGGAACATCATTTGCCGCAGGATTTTATGAAATGAAGAATGAAATGCAGATTAATGTAAAATGATTATTGATTGATGACTGATTGAATGTAAACCATCTATCTCTCAGTGTATGAAGATGTAGCTTTATCTAAAACTAAAACAAATGACACTAGTTTACTTTTAAATAATAAAATGTCTCACCACGTCTCTTTTACAAAGTGAATATCAATAAATCATTGTTGGCTATACCAAAACTATACTTTTTTTCTATCCCTTTATTACATAAAAATAGATATGATTACCTATAAAACCCCCTTTTCATTTATCAAGAAGCCAAAGTAGTCAAATGTGAAATGACAGCTGTACAAAAACTATATTCAAAACGTTTTTGAAAGGTCTACAATTTTGATACTTGGTGCAACAACTGTTGGCAGCCACGAAAAAAGTAATAATAAGCAGATTTACAATACATGTGATGCTGTGGAGGTAAAGTCTGTTTGAAATGTTAAATTTGTCATCATGTAAAACTTGAGGGCCTTGATTCATTTTTATGGTTTTGTCATTTTATCCATGATCTATTTTTTCTGTATTGTAAAGCATTTCATCCTCATTCTCCCCCTCATGAATCATCTTATTAGCTTTATTACATTGCTGTGCTCATCTACCGATCCAGCCATTACTGTGTTCGGAGGTAGCCATTGATGAGGGCAAGAGTCTGATCTGTATATTCCACTCGACTGGGTACTTGCTCAGTGCTCTGAGCTGTAGCATCACGCTCACTGTGAGGCCTCAAAGGCACCAGCACAATGTGAAGTGATGCCTGTTGTCCCATGTTTCAAGTGTGTGTGTGCAGGGGGTTGGTTGACACAGAGATCCAACTCGCATCCGTGGCAGTGAGCTGGAGACACTTCAGATTCAGATTCAAGAAAAACAGTACCAACTTTGGCTTTCTGAAGGTCTATAGTGTTCTCAGACTGTAGTAGAAAGTCAGTTCTTGCTGCCTACAGACACTCAGTATACAGTTTGCTAATGTGTTCATATTACTCAGAACAGATGTCAGTGATACTTCTATTTTTACAAGTAATGTAAGCTGACCACTAGCTTTTAGTGACCAGATTCTAATCGGACATTTTGATCTGCTTTGATATGACCATGTATTTATGATGATGATAATGATGGTGATGATTATCATCAGTAGACTGAACTGTGGTAGTATTAATGAAGCATTTTAAGGGATGGATTAGTTGCCAGGGATCATTTCGCAAGCGAGGAATTGTAAAAGTAGCAGCAACCACAGTGAGCCAGCTGCAGGCAACAGATGAAGTTACACCTCCAACAAGTCATTGTATCATTTTCTGTGTAAAACCACTGCGTGCGTCACAGGTTCTGAACACAGATGTTCACACAGTTATCCCAACCACGAAGGTCCTGCTGCTGGAAACAAGCAGAGATTATCTACAAGAGATGTACCATAAATAAAGCCACGCCAACTTTAAGAATTGTCAGATGTGTTTTTTAACAATTGTGTGATTGATGGATAAAGGGATAGCTAACTAACAATTAATTTTAGGATTGATCATTTGTTTTTTCGGATTCTGAGGTAACAGATTTCAGGGTCATGTTTTGTTTGTCCAACAGCCCAACACTAAAAGATATGTTTAGTTAATAATCAATTAACTGACTAATTGTGAGAGCTCTAATTGTTTGTATCGCTAATACAAATTCTCTGATTTCAACAGTGTTGGCAAACAGATCAGTTAAAATCAGTACAAGCCCTTTAAGCTTGCATTGCTCAGGCTCTTCCTAATTCCCTCAGCACTGGCCTGATTACTGATCTGGGGAGGATTTAGATAAACTTGTGCTACTTCTGTGACATACGGCATCGTTTTTGACTTGACAGCTAAGAGCTTCATATGGAAGATGTAGAGGTTCCCCTCCTGGTACAACCACCCCAGATGCACGTGCCCCGACAAACTAGCAGATCTCTGGGGTGAATGTGATCCCTCACTGGTCTCCCACTGACGGTTGTGTTTGTTGGAATACTCATACTAACGAGCTGGAGGTATAGCTACTGGGAATTAAACCTGTGTTTTGTGCCTTGGAACCTCAACCCCCAATTTTTAAAGCCTGATAATCAGTGAACAGGTTTGTTTACATCAAACATGCTATGCAACTGTTTTAAATCAATTAAATACTGTTTTTCAGTGCAATTATTTAAATAACATGCTTCAGTTTGCAGGTGGGGGATTCATCTGGTGAAAAATAAGCGTATCCCTAGAAAAATGATGTGCCTACTGTGGACGGGACATGATTTATGAGTGTTTAATTTTAGCAGCTTGCATGGATTTGCTTTTGTTTTAGTGCACCTTGTAGTTCTCCCACAGCCCAGAGAACTCAGGCTCAGCCAGGCTTTCAGCAAGGTTCTGATGGTCCCCTTCTGGCTGGATGGTTTCCTCCAGGTCTTCAACATCAGAGGAAGTTGATGATGAGCTACTGCTGTCACTGACCTCTCTTAACTGCTGGAAAAACACACACACACACACAGGTCATAATTGTTGAAAATGCACTTGATTTCTTGATGCAGTCATTTCTCAAATGTGATCTGAGGTGTTATTAACCACTCACTATCGTAGGTCTCTCCTCACTAGCCGATGGGGGGTGGGGGTCCAGGTTGTACAGGAGCTTCTCTCTTACCTTCCCCAGGGATGGGAACCTGTCAGTAGTTAAGGGTTTAGGCACTCCTGCCTGGTGCCTCTTTCTGCTCTTTACCAGCTGCTCCTCCTGAAGGATTTTTGCCACAATCTCCACTCTCTTTGACTTCTGCTTCTCTGTGAATTCCCTGAGAAGGGCAAACCAACAACACTGCATTATAACTGAAATGCGGTCATGTATTCCTCAGCACACAGCGAGAGAAAACACCCACACACTGCTGCATGGAGTGGGAGTAGAGGACATGCACGTGGGAGAGGAAAGGAGAGAAGAGGAGAGGAAAGGAGAGGAGAGGACGTACTCTTGTTTTCGTTTTATCTCCTCTAGTTGTTTCTGTTGGTAGATATATTTGATACTGTTGATGCCTTGAGCCTGCAGGGATTCTCTCAGTTGTCTCTGTTGCTGCTCTTTCTTCTGGGCATTTGCTTTTGCTCTGCTTTGTTGGACCCGTAAGCTCTCCTAGAGAAATCGAGTTGATTATTTAAACAAGGAGAGATGAACGTTATGGAGATTTCTTTATATGAAATGTACCTGTTGACTGTTGAATTGGAAAACAGTAATGACACTACAATGAAAACCTGATGCTTATCGTTTCTGCTTTACATCTCTCCTGGTTAGGAGGAGAATTTGGTCAGAGTGGACAGTATCTCTCATTAAAACTCATGATAAAACTCAAAACTATAGACGCCAGCAGGGTAAAACATGTGTACAGACATTAGTCATATGTGCTTTTAAATGAATGTTATGTTAATGTAACAGCTGCAGCATTCACGCTGTTAGTAACACTATTGTTAGTGCCTTCTTTTGTTTATACAGTTGTAATGCTAAAGTGGATGTTGTTTTAGCAAAACCTTCCAGCTTTGGTTGCTATTAGTCATACAGCCTTCTGTTAATCCAGTGGGGAAAAAAACAGATGGAATTGTCAGGCCATGTCCAGTATTATCTAAATAAAATATTCAGTTAAGATGCAGTTTTCTTGTGATTTTCCCTGTTGAGGGACCAATAAAGGGATCATTTCATCATCATCATTTGGACAAGGCTAATTGGTAGGGTTTGACAGTAACGGTTGCCAGGCTGCCACAGGCAGGTCTTCCATCAGCGCCAACCACGTAGAAATATTATATTTAAATATTCATATCTTACAGTAGAAAACTAGAACCAGGCAACGCAGGATCCAATCTAACACTCCCATTTGATTATTTTTTACAGATCTGTGAACAACGCCTATTTTATATACTTGGAATTGAGGGAGTGCGTGTTAAGTTAGAATATGATTCAAACAAGATTCAAATTCTGTATCTGTTGAAACACATACCACAAAGATTTTTGTTTGGTTAATGAAATTAGATTTTAAACATTCATTTAAGTCACATTTTCATTATTAAACTAAACTGGATAGTATCTAAATTAGTCAAGAGAAAATGTGACTAAAAATGGCACCAACATTTTCTGTTTCTGCTACCAAAAGCTGATGCCTGGATGCCAGCCTTCATGCCAGATCAGCTTTTTCTCTTAAACAAAACTATGCTATCTTTGACATATTGTTTATGATTATTTTCTGTTAATGTACCAGTGTGTTGGATTAAGTGTCGGCAGCGTAGTTGCCCTCCCATTCCAAGCATCAAGTAGAAACTATGTTGGCCAAAAACGCAAAACAAACAAAGAGCCAGTCTGTTTACCCGCTCTGGGCTATTGTACAAACATGTCACTCAATGTGGTGGACTCCCTGGAAGAGAACCCGAGGCATCTGTAGATAAAAGACTGATTCTAAGATACCAAAAACATAACTATTCTTATTCAGGCGATAATACATATATACATTATGTAAATCTTACACACTGGACATTAATGAGTGCACACAAATAGTAATTACATAGTAAGTATACACTCATAAAGCATGTGACTGATTCTGTCCTGCTGACAATAATGGTAATACTCCAAAAAAAAAAAAAAAAAAAAAAAAATCAAGCAGCAGAAAATGATATTCAGTTTCATACATGCATTTATACAGTTACATGTACGCATGTTTGTTGCTTCGCACAAATCAAATCAGGCACAGTTGTATCACCATGTCTTGAAAGCTTTAGTATATATAATGTATATATGTATGAGTATATAATGCATCACTAAATAATGTTTGTACTTAAAAGGCTGTTCACTGGGGAAATTAGGAATGATCTTATATGGCACTAAACATACGGTAGCTATGGAAAGTGTTAATAATACATAGCCCTACAGGCTGTGTATCTTTTTACTACTACAACTATAATGCAGTTTCAGTATGGGAGGGGGCTGTTACTTACTTGGGTGGCTGCTATGTTTGATTTCAGTGACTGGACAGCCTGTATCCTCTTTTCCAGAAACTCTCTGTTCCGCTGCTCCTTCTCAGCCTCTTGCTGATGCATCCTGAATGAAATGGGAACAATTACAAAGCAAGTGAATGCTCAGATACAGTGCAGAGAGAAAAACAAATCTGCTACTACTGCTTGGATAGAAGATTGAAGCGGAAATGCTTTTAATCAAATGATACATTTTACCAAGAAAATACCATTTACTTTAGCTTTTAGGTGCTAAATACTGGTATAAAATATTGTTTTGCTCAGGTTCCTGACTTTAAGTACTAAATGATGACCATGACTTATAATTGATCAAAATGGGTGTTTGTCATTCAGATAAGCTCTGGCCCTGACACTGTGTTCTCATCACTTGTTTTATATTCATACATGTACATGTCATTTCTAAAAATAGTCTACTCATTCTGTTTAAATGAGCAGATACAAATATTATTATAACAGGACAGACTTCAACATAAACTGATTTGATTGACTGTTTTTTTTTTTTTTTTGAAAAAATAAAACATATGAAGAATGGCAAGCAGATGAAGAAACCAGACCGAGGATGGACTAAACAATACAGAAGAGAATAATTATAAGTACTAAAAGAAATCAACAACCTTGGCGGTTAAACCCCAGATTATATTCTTTTGTTCTTCTGGAGAGACTGCAGATCTGTCATCCTCTGAATGGCTGTTGATACTACAATTTCTTTGACTACTTAGTGCAGAAAAATAATGTTTAATAATTATAACTTGATTGTTGTTAAATTGTCATGGTATAAACAGGATAATCCACTCTAAGCAATGTAAAAATATACATGCTAAAAAAGGGGGCTTTCAGTTACCATGATTTTTGTGGCCAATTTAGTGTATGTACATTTGTATGTACAGTATTATGTAGCCTTCACTCAAATTAAACCATATGCAACAGCGTGGCTTTATTTATGTGGTTTCTAGACAACACTGGTGCTCAATGCACAGAACAATACCAATAACCTACAGTACATCAGGTGTTGGCTACTTAGAGAATAATTATTAACATCTGTTCATTGTTAAATCTGGTATTATAATTTTTATTTTTGATAATAAGAAGATATAAACTATTACTGGCCTCATCATTTAAGGATTTGAGGTGGACCTAAGGTGACCTGGACCTTCAAAACTTGCTTCGATTTACAACATGGACATTTGCTGCAGGCAAGAATCACAGCAGTCTCCAACACTGACAACATTTTTTGGGGAATATCATGACTAACTTGAATCATTTTTTTCTGCTCGGATCTGATCTGCTATTCACTTTCAGCTCAAACATTTCTGCATGAATTTAAACTATCTGGCCTGCTTGTGATATATTTTGCCAGTATGAACGAAGGATCAATAGGATGTCACATTATCTAGCAGGTCCTTCGTGACACATCATATTCTTGTTCTAGTCTAAGCCGTGTTTATTGGCTATTTATTAGCTGATTACCTTTTAATGGTCTGTTTCAAGTGCTTGGCAGCTATCTTGCGGCTCGCCTGACCCGCTTCAATCTTCTTCTGATATTCAGTCTCGTCCTTCATCAGTATGGCTGCCTGTTCTCTATCAGAACACAATCACAGACTCTTATACACATATCAGTCTTTACATGGCTATTCCAGGTTCATATAACTGGTTCGAGGCTTCTCGTGAAAAGTATCATTAAAAATAAATTAAACAATTTCACGGGACAAAAAATACTTAGGGCTGTGATGTTGCATTAAGAAATTGACCATTTATAATCGTTTACATATAACATATACATATAAATGTAATTTCACTTAAATTCGATTGTTGATGTTACATCTACTTTTAATGTACTGCGATGTATGCATATTAGAGCATCATTACACAAAGAAATACAGCATGAATGGAAAATGTGCTTGTTTTCCCTACTCCCTGAGATGCTGCATCTTGAGCTGCTGGTTCTGGTTGGCTTTCCTCTCCTGCTGCAGCCTTGTCGCTGCCTTCTGGGCCTTAAGGACCTGGAAGAGGCGCACCTCCTCCTGCACCTCCTGCCGGAGTGGGGAGAGCCTGCCAAGCTCCACCTCCATCTCACACAGCTCCAATCTGAAGAGCAGGGATGTAGAATAAGATAGATGTAGATAGGAGTTAAAGATGCTGACTGGTGGTGTACATTATCTTGCAGTACAGTTATGAAGCTAGACATATATGGGGCTTTGAAGCATAATGCAGGTTTAATTTTGCTTACAAGCTTTTATTTAAATCATGATTAAGAACAGATCAGTCAACGGGGTTAATTGGTCTAAGAGGCAAATATTTAACGAGTGATCGTTACAAACGAATCAGAAACAGCTTCAGACTATTAGGAGACATTCAGAAAAACTGTCAGTTGCATAAAGCACAATGAGGCAGGATTTCAAATTTTACAAAAGCAAGAAAAAACTGCCCCAGATGAGAAAGAAATCATTTTTTAGAATACAAAGTCCAACATTACAAAGACACAGTTGTTCTTGCATATCAAACTCTTGGGATATTAGCATGCCATAATTGCTTGCTTGGCAGTAAATGCCTTTCAGCAAAGACGATTGTTTACAGCATTTATTACTATGATGCATGACTGAAAAGAACACTGTGTTAAGAAAAAACACAAGGGGCTGCACTAGTGTGGGCGTGTTGTTGAGATGCTGAAATACAATCCAGGAAGTCCAGTTTGACAAATAGATGCACGAGTCTCGAACACTGTACAGCGGTTTGTAACAATCAAACAGGAAGTGTCTGATTGGTAAATACAGTGCTTTATTTCCAGATGATGTCGCATCGCATTGCAGCAAAAGTTAAACTTAAGTTTAACTTTTTTGCTGGATGCCTTTTTTTCCCCTGAGTCCTCTGTGTCTGCTCACCCAGTGTCAATGCAGTGGTCCCATTGAAATGAATGCGGATGCGGGGGCTGCGTTCTTCACGCAGTGCTAATGCCTGTCAGAACAAGACCTTACTGTCAGACCTTTTTCCTCTCTGACTCACTCTTGTTGTTTTAGCTCAGTGTTGATGTGGCCCTCCAGTTCCTCCTCACTCTGCAACTTTTGACACAGATGCTTATGCCGGCCTCGCAAACGAATCACAGCCACACTAGAAAATAGAAATAAACAAAGAGTGCCATACACACGGGCCGGAAGAAACAGAATCATCTCATATATGAATATTAAATACAGACGAGTCCGTGTTTGTTACTTTTAAACTCACCTGTTATCTGCTGCTTTCTGTTGCTCTATCTCTTCTTCCAAGTTATCCCTCTGCTCCACCAAACTTTCAATATTCTGGCGACAGAGTTTAAGCTTTTCTCTGGAAAAAAAAAAGAAACGCAAGAAAACAAAGACAAGTTCAAGCTGTGACAGAGAAACAACTCACATCAAAGCCAATCAGAAGGAACATTTTCAGTGCAGTTACAGTGAAATGCGTTCAGCTCATCATACTAATAGATGTCCCTGTGGCTATTGCAACAAAAGGAAGGTAATTATGTAGGCTAAAAAGGTAATCTATTGAAAAGCTGAGAGTGGACAAACACACATCAACAGCTTTGCACAATGTTGTTTTGACAGTCTAATGGTGTGCAACAAAGCAATTTGTGACTGGGGGAACAGGCTGTCATAAAAAGAAAATCATGGCACATGATACAGTAAAAGCTGCAGATTGGTTAAAAGCCAGGTGTGCTTAGGTTCCATTAAAGTCTTGCTTGATCAGAGCACAGCACAGCTCCACTCTGACCTTTGATGTTTCGTGCTCAACAAAAATGGCATCCATTTGTGCCGGGGACCGCATCACAGTTCATCGGGTGCTTAATGGCTCGCAGTGCAGACAAATAAAAAAGAGGGAAGAAAAGTGAGGAGAGAGGACATTATGGGAAATGTTCTCTCTTCAGCTGAAATGATTTCCTGCAAATTGCTGAATCAATTGGTACAGACATGATTGGCTCTGTGTGAAGAGAGCAAGAGGGGGAAGACGTAGGAAAGTCGAAAAACATGGAAACTGAAAAGATTGTGGGTTTTTCTGTGGGTTTACCATGACCTGTGACAAAAATATATCGGTATTTTTTGGCATTCTTACCAAAATCCAAACAAATGTAAGGTTTTCCATTAAGCACACAGGCTTCAGTAGAGTCTAGAAATGCACTGGGATCTCTGTCTGGGTTATAGAGTTATTGTCGGACTAGAGGTACATCGGTTGCCAGATCCAGACCTGGCTTTCAGCACGTCATGCTCCTTCTGTTGGTAAAAGCAGTCCAGCTGGTCCAGGTTTCGTCTCAGCTTGAACATCCGTGCTGTCGCGGCACAAGTCCTCTTCTTACCACTGTCTGCCGCAACCGCAACGTCACGATCACCATCAGCATCATCCTCTCTTTGGACACACGAAAATGACATTCAGAACTATTCATTACGCGCATATTAAAATTACAGAGAAAACACAATTCATCGAAAGAACTGACACAGCGTCACAGTGACTCGATGCCCTCAATACTATCTTTGTATTTCACTGTTTAAATATGATGTGATTCACAGAAAAGCAAGAAAACCCACTCAGACAACTCTTCTAACCACTCCAGATCAGGAGGAAGGGCTGGTTCATCATCATTCAAGGTCTCCTGGAGTGAAGCATCGCCTGAAATATAGATCACCATGAAGTGAGGATATTTTACCACAAGCTAAAATAGACGTGCATGTGTGTTTAATTATGAAGTGCGGAGAAGGTGTCTTAGTAACTACAAGTATGAGATACAGGCTGCGTTTTGCAAACAAGGCGGTAACAGGAGCTGTCACTCACCTTCACTGTCCTCATCGGGGCTGAGGTGCTGCTGTCCAGGCCTGTCTGACGCCACACCAGGTGGACTTTCCCTCTCTTCGTCGTCCATTTCACCCCTTTTCTGAATAACACGGGGACATACTGCCAGATATAATATGCAGTTTAAGGTGACATTGCGTTAGAAGGCAGTTATTTCATTCGGCGAGCAGACCGTTAATTCATTAACGTACTTAATGTTAGCTCGCGATACTTGTCTCATTAATAAAAGTAGAAATTTCAATTTAAAATGTTGTTTTGTGAATTAAGACGGCTCTTGGTGAATGTCAGATGATGTTAAGTCGTAGCACTGTCCGTACGTCAGGTGATATTCAATAAACAGACTCCTGAAGTGAATTTGGCGTGTCGTTTACTCGACAGGCGCTAGCTTGGAAAGCTAAGCAACGAATACTAACACAAATAACGTGAATATAGGCTGTATTACAACTGAGAAGTTCGTTCCACAAACATTAAGCCGTTACCTCGCTTAACTTGGCTTTCCCTCCCTTGGAAAAATCTTTTAAATTAGCCTACTTTCTCCAAACGGCAGAAGTTAGTCCGCCATGTTTGTTAGTGTTTCCATGGAGACGGGACGCAGGGGGCGGGACCTGGTGGGGTCCGTCTATCAACTGCATTTCCGACAGAAACCAGCTGCAGGTGGTGAGGCACTGACCGTGACAGTAACATGATAATGATGAGTCATGTTTGTCCTTATGATCCATGAGGGCAAAACGTTAACATAAATGAATGTCAGGCAGACTACTTGAATCCCGTTTTAAAGTAAGAAAGTCACTTAAAAGCATTCCTAATATTGAATTAATGACGCGGACACAGAAACAATAATCTTTTATGATTTACTAACTAACTGTTGTCAGTATAATTTCCTTCACCAGCACTGGCTTATTTGTTTGGACTGATATCAGTCAAGCTCAGCAGAAAGATAAATCTGTGAGTTAGGCATAATCCTTAGTCAAGCATGCATGATACCATATGGCCCAAATACATTAATTTGTAATCCATCAGTATTGCATTGGCGCAGAGGGTTTTTTCAGAAGAGGAGGAATGAGAGTGTCCTACTATAAAACGTAGAAATCTTGTGATACTGGGATATTTTCACCCTGGGACACTGAATAAATAAATAGTATGAGTGTGAATGTGTGTGATGTGGGATATGGGGCAGGTTTTGTTGGACAGATAAAGATAGGGCAAAAATAACTGAGGGAAACAAAGACTCTGGCTGACAGAATGAATCAACAGGAGGAGAACAGAGTGAGCAGAGAGAGATGGGGAAAGAAAATACACGAGGGTGAGGAGGAAAGAGGAGGACGAAGAAGTAGCTTGAATTTGAGAGACACAGAGAATACAGTACCATGCAGTGCACTATAGCATGTTTTGCCTGGTATATCTTTGAATTTGCAGTGCAAAAAAAAAAAAAAAAAAAAAAGTGGAAGGTCCAGTGGGAGAATCTGAATCCACAGCCACTGACTCCGGCCCTATCGCTGATCCCCAGGGTGAGGCAGGAGAAACCAGGGCAGGTGCACTGCTGCAACTATAGGCACTGAGCTACTCTCCCTACAGCATATAAAAGAGGTTATGTTTAATGAGGGGAAAACAAAAGCCTGCACATTGTGGCAGAATGAAGGAAAAATCCCATTTTTGATCATTTAATCAAACCGAGAGGAGAGATTATACCCATATAATACATCTATAATATAGCTTAATAATAATGAAAGTGGGGTGTTTATGACTCCCGTACATTTAGAACCTTGTTGATTGTGGTTCATAATCTGTTTTAGCATTTGTCAATGCTTCTTGTCTGCGTGTTACACTGGGTAGACAAAATAATGTGAACTCACAGAAGGTCCCAAACGTAATAGTAAAGTGGATGCAGTTCATCATCTGACAGCTGACGATATTATATATATAGCTGACAGTATGATGGCATGAAAGAATATGACTCAGTGAAAACAACCTTTTTTTCTTTTTTAATAGAGAAAGGTCCCCTACACCAACTCAAGAACTTCTGGGTGCCCCTACCCTCTTTGGGTCCCACTTACTCCCCACTAGAGTGAAATGCAACTTTATCCGAGGCTGTAATTATCTAATGGAGATGATTCAAATGTGTGAAACATTACATAATATACTACTTAAGTCCTATGTTCGTGACATGCCTTCCTGCCGCCCCCCACCCCGCCTTCCGTGGCCAGATTGAATCTGACGTTTAGAGGCCAAGCAAAGGAGGGATCGACAGATTAGTGAGACACACACTCTCTCTCCATCTCACTCCATCTCTCTCCCTCCCTCTCTTCCTCTCTCTCTCTCTCTCTCTCTCGCTGGAGGACAGGCGGCGGCAGCAGCGGTGGATCGGCTCGTGTTTTTGCGCTCGGACGGGGAGTTTTGCTTCTCCTCGGTGCGCTCCCTTCTTGTGCGCTCCTCCTGGACGCGGAGGAATTGGGGAGGGGGGACTGATCATGGGGTCACCATCACCATCATCTTCAGCATCATCAGCATCATCAGCACCGCACTTTACTTTCTTCTCGGCAGCGCCGGATCACGACGTGAGCGCACTAAAATAAAACTCCGTGGCTTTGTCGTCGCTTTCCATTCCGGGAAACTTTTCTTTTCTCCCTCGTCGTTTCTTTTTGTGTCATAACGCGTGTGGAATGGAGGTCCCAACTTTCCTGCTGTCGAGTCTCGCTCTGCTCTTCGTCGGAGGGGATATTTTCACCAGGTGAGATCAGCTTTGCTTTTTGACTTCTTGCAGGTGTCATGTCGCCCTTAAGTGAGGGGCGCTCCGAAAACCCACAAGGCCTATCGGTGGATAAAAAGTTGGATGAACCATAAACTGTGAGTGTGATCAGGAAAGCCAAACAACCAGCGAAAACAGGCCTATGGATTAAGCTATATCACGACAGCATTGCCTCACCATACCTCTTCATGGAAAATCACCAATGAATCAACATCTAGTATCAGATATCAATTATACTTAAAGATAAACGTAAAATAATGCCAGTTGTCAGGTTGATCCTCCTCCTTCCATCGACTTTACCTCATTAATATTAATGCACAGCATGCGTAAAGCTAAATAAACTCAAGTTGTACGTGGCTTTGCCCTCTACATCCTTTTAAAAACACTTCTCCACACCTACAAGCTGAAGTCTGCTTTCTCCTCTGCTTTACCTCCAGGCACATGAACCTGCTGACACTATTTGCATAATGCATATGCATAGAAATATTGTGTGTGTGTGTGCGTGCGTGCGTGTGTGTGTTTTTTAAAATGTATTTTATGGAGATGAATGCGAAGTGAGGTTGAGTGGGTGCATTTATGTGTAGCTGATAATGTCACCCACCTCCAGGCCTGTTCGATGAGGGTCAGATATCACCTGGTGCCATGATGCACGTGGATTAGAGGGGGAGCTCTTTACAGGACCAATGCAGTCAATTTAAACAGAGCAGCCCCCTACCCCCCTCTGCTCTATAACCAACAACGCAGATGTCCACTTTGGCCAATCTAAGATAAGGGAGAGAATTCGCAATGGACAGCAGCCAGGATAAACTGTATTCGGCTCACAGCAGCTACTCTTTACTGCTTTTTTTTTTCTTTCTAAAATTAGTCTTTAAATATTAACTAATCATATTCATCTGTGGGCTGGAATTGAGGTGATTTTGAGATTTGCATGTAATGAAAAACTGATCCTCTTGAGCGAAGAAACCTTTAAACCCAGTGCCATTTAAAGTGATTTTACACAGTCCTCACATTGGATTTTAATCCAACCATGACCTCTGACTGTCAGTATTCTCCGGATTATAAATGACCCTCTTAAACAGATTTCTTGAATAAAAAACCCTATGCTTTTTGTGAGGTGGGTAAAACCAAGTGCATCCAAGCCAGATGGTGAGTTTAAGTGCTTTCAAACTTTTCAACGAAGGCCTGCAGCAAATTCACCTGTGTGTCGAAACGCCCCCATGCTCTTGTCCATCCGATTCTCTAGGATAACCGCAATTGACTACTGAGCCCCCGATCTCCCCAGAGCTCATATGCTGTCACGTGCCACCAGTGAAAAGGGCAAAGGGTGACGCTGCTGAAGCTTTGGGGGGAAATTTGGGCAAATCCTGTCCATTGTCCCTCTTGGCTGTTCACCAGTAGAGGGAGTAATAGCTATTGTAATTGGATTTTCCTGCCTCTAGTCACTGCTGTTATTATTATTTTGTTCTCAGTACAATGCAGAGTGTAGGCTTTTCTTGCACCTCATTATGTGTCAGCTCTCTCCTTTTCTCTCCCTCTCGTACACACACACACACACTGCTGTTTTGCCTTCGGCGGTTGAAAGTTGCAAACCACTTCCTTTCCTCGCCCTCCTCCTGAACAGATTAACTCTGGTTCTCTTTTTAGCTCCTCGTTTATCCATTTCACAGAAGTTGCTTAGCTAAGTTATGCCTCGCCACCTTTGGTGTGGCATCAATTTCACATCTTTTTTTTTTCTTTTCTTTTCAGTTTTTACAGCTGAAGTGTCACTTACCCTTCACTTCACCAAACACACTGCATCTAATTGATAGTGTAATATGTGCAACAGAGACATCGAGGACTGGGATATGAAATACTGTAGCCTAGAAAAGGATAGCAGAATGTTAAGATTATAAGAGCATACCGACACAGACTGGATTGGTCTTAGTTGCGGATGTTTCTAAATAATCTCATTGGTTGTTCTGACCTGAGTGGATAAGAGTGAAGGCAGGATGATAAAATGATCGAGGCCTACACTAGATACTAAACAATGAGGCTGGTGATTTTTTTTCTTATTGTGAAATATATACACAATCCTGGTGCTGTAAATACTAAATCAGCACACCAAATGTGTATTATTCCACCGCTTAAACCAGTCCGGGTGAATGCTCTATTTACTCTTTACTTTGAGTTACGTTTTCTGAAAACTACAGTGCCCAGCTGTCTTACAGAATGACTTAGCCTCTTTTAAAATTGGAATTGTGTGTATTGCCCTGTTTCTAAAGCTTTATGTCTTCAGCGGGAAAACAATGGGCTCAGAGCTCAGAGCCAAAGACAGAAGAAGGAGGTCAGAGAGTACTGAGAGAGAAAAGCACAGGTGTAACCAAAGATATTAACAGTTGCTCTGTTTATTTACTGTAGGTACAGATGTCAAATTACAGGGGCTTATTTTCTTTCCTCTTCAAAATGTCTGCTGTGATAGAAGGCCTATTAGTGGATCTCCATCAGGCTGGGCATAGATAATGTCATCTGCACCTTTTTTTTTCATCCTCATGGTTACAGCTTCTTCTATTTTCCTCCCTTACAATAGTTATTGCTGACAGCAAATAAAGTAACTAAATTCTGCAATGATTTGTTGCCTAATCGATCACTTGATTGACAGAAACACAATCACCAACCATTGTGACAATCAAATGATCGATGAAGTTATTTTTCATGTGAAAATAGCAATGTTGCTTTTCTCTGTTTTCTATCGTATTAAATTGATTATCTTGGACTAAGAAAGCGAGAAGGACATTTTACAGACCGAAATTGATTAATCTATAAAATAACTTGCAGCCTTTAACAATCTAGTGGTAAAGATTAATTGTGATGCAGCTGCAGGAGATGTTACTTACAATTAATTCAGCTTTGACTGCATCAGCTGCATGATTCCACAGTGAAGCTGCTCTCTGGTCGACAAAGGTAAGAACAGGGATGCAGGTACGAATAAATCAGCACTCACATATCCTGCACGAGTTAAATATCATCTGACCATGATGATGACGACACAGTTTTGTTGATGAAGGGGACTCTCGGGATTTGAAGCTGAGCCTGAGGATTGTGGATCAGAGTTGTTATTATCAACTGTCAGGAAGTGAAAAGAAGCAACTAGCAGTATCTGAAAAGTCATATCTAGGCGGAGGAGGAGGTTGGACTGTAGACATTTTGTTTTATGTGCACACATAAAGAGATACGTCCAAACCCGGACATATTATTGTTTAACAGGATGTGATGCATTGTGATGGATTAAATCCCAGCCCTTTATGATCTTTCTGGCCTGTCACACTTGTCCTTAAACCTGCAGTGAAGTGGCACAGTGCTCCTAACTAATCTGTGTAAGAGGCTGAGTCAGCGGATAAATCCCTCCTACTGTCCAGAGAGCACATTCCCCAATAACACAGTGATTTGATCATGTTCCTCTAGCTGCATGAACTGGCTCTTAAGCCTGACTTTGCTCTGGCAGCGAGGTGAGCTGGTGCAGGGACACTTCAGTGCTTTTCACTAAAAGCTTCCTACTCAGTTTAAGGTGACACACCACATCTGATCTATAACCATGCTCACAAACATTCTGACTTTGTACAACAAATAATAATAATACCTAAAAACTGAAAACAAACACTATATTTGTGATATTCTACCGTTTAATGTGTTTTTGATGTATTAAAATGTGACTAATTTATTTTTTCAGTATTGAATTCCTCCAAGTGGCTCAGACACAGTATTTAAACCTCAACATCTGTTAATATAATTAAAAAAAATCTAAATCCAAATCATCGTCCAAGACATTTAGAATGTAATTGCTTACTAAATAAAATATCAAACTCATCCAACATCTCCAGGGTCAGTTAGAAAACCTCCAGTGTTTTCACTTTACAATATGGTATATGAGTGGAAAGCAGCATAGTGGATGCTCACATTTTGCAAGCTGGCACCACAAAATATTTGCTATTCTTTGAATTACATAAAAGTTATTTGCTGTTTATTCCCTAGAGCAGAGCTCCACAATTAACCATTGACCTAACAGCTGCAGGATCTGTCATGTTCACTGGTACTGAATAAGAAGAGAGTCTCGCATTATATTGTACAATTCAATAACAGAGCAACTCTGAATCTGATTCTCTTCACGTGCTGTGAACAGATGACTCTGCAGAACAGTCCATCATGATACTGAAAGTAAGCATCACATGCGTCTGCTTAGTTTAGCTACATAATGCTTGTGCTGTACATCCAGAGAGGAAAGCTATTCAAGGACAAACGTCACCTTATTAAAATTTTGAGAAGCCGAGGACACTCACTGACCTCAACGTTAGCCCTGCAGCATTTTCCACTGTGACGAGGAGGAAACTGCTCTACTGTGACTTTTCTCCACCAGCAGCTTTAAGCTGCAGCGTTTGTTTATCCGACACCGTGGGTCACTGTGTATTTATCAGTTTAGGACAGAGGCACCATCATGTAACTACAGGATCAGGGACCCTGTCGAAGTTTGATTGAGAAAGACGCTCTGAGCTTTCGGACTAGGTCTAAAAGACTTACAAGAGAAAGCCTAGGATGTCAATCAGCATGAATACCAGAGTACATTTGATCTGTTGTGTGATGACAGGAGGAGTTTCAGAGATCCACGGTAAACGTTTCACAGAGCAGAGAACAGAAGAATAACCAGCATCTTGAAGTGTCTTTTTAAGTCTCACTCTGTCAATTCTAACCAGTTTTTAGAAAATTATAAACTACATTAGCCTCTGCAGGAAACCTTTGTTAAATCAAGTTGTCATCAAGACTATATATAAATAAAATAAAATAAAATAAAATAAAATAAAATAAAATAAAATAAAATAAAATAAAATGAGATTAGCATCTAGAACATCCATGTCTGGTAAATACCAATGTCTTCCAGCCTGTCTGTTATGAATTTCCAAATTTTGATCAGTTTGATCATTCATCTATTTCTTACCTACTTATCTTCTCACAGCATTTCCCATTTACCTTCTTGCTTATATGATCATGTGAAGGGCGCGGGAAAGATGGGAAATATATAAATGATAAATTGTTGTGAAATGTAAAATTCATTTGGCAGATTTATCCAGTGCAACTTGCAAAAAGTGCATTCAAACCACGTAGGAGGAAGATCATCCCGAATTGCTTAGCATTTTTTTAAAAATGAGATAAAATGAAATGCTGGTGAGGGTTGTTGAGATGTAGTCTGTGGTGGAAGATGAGCAGTCACTCTGCTATCCTGAGTCCATGAGGTCTTCTTAATAATGGAACTGGTCTGGCCAGGGTTTGGGAAGAGGACTTGAAGGCAGTGAGTAGAAGCTCCCTTCACTGCCCCGTAGCCCAGCAAGTTTTGAACTTTGGGAAGGTTGAATACCAGCTGCGAGCGCCTCATGGCAGATCCAGCAAAGAGGCAGTTGTAGTAGTCCTGGCTGGTAAATGGCCCTATGCCAAGGAAATCAAGAACAAGGAGCCTCAAAATAGAGACATAAGGTATTAAAAGATAAATATGAAAGTAAAGTTTAATTAGTTTTCAATTAAAGTAACTGCATGTAAAGAATTTCAACCATAAAGATTTAGTGAAATTTGTCACTTCTGGGACTAACTTATTTAAGTGTTAAACTAAACATTAGCAGAGCACTAACGTACACAGTAAAATCTGTTATGATGAGTGAAAATATCACGACTATCTCTTATTTATAGATGCACTACTTGTTTATGTTTTATCATGATTTATCCACATGAATTTCAAGACTTTCACAATGCTGCTATCTGACATCAGCGCCAATAAAACAAATTAAGCAGTGAGACACAGAGTGAGGATCAGGGGACTGGCTCTTTACTCGTGTTCAGGTAACTGGCAGTGTCAGTATATAAAACTAATTGGGCTTGTTAGTGTGTGCTGCACATTATGTTCCCGAAAAGACGCCATAAATTTGAGAGAGGCTGCTGCTCTTTGTCTTTCCTCCTCTCCTCCGTCGCCTCTCCCCATCTGTTTAATGTTAGCTCATAAACAGACGGGTGCAGATCCAGGCCCTCGGGAGAGACGTTCAATGAAAGTGAAATACGGAAGGAAGAGGAGCATCCGGAAATACACACTCTCGACTGTTTATCATGGATGGAGGGGTGAGAGAATCGAGATTCAAATGTTTGGTGAATCTCCCCACAGAGCAAATATTATATATAACAGTAATATGCTGTTTTCTTTGGAGGGCTGCATGTGTGAGCTGCTCTGTTTGGCTTTTTGTGATCATATAAATGCTAATTCAGTTCAGGAAATCTAGAAATAAACACATTTTCTCAAACATCGATTCACAGAGTCACAGAGAGAATCTGGTCTGCTCTTTAGAGAGGAGCAATAATCTGTGACATTTTGAATAAATGTCTATTTTGCCAGCTTGCAGCAATTATTGATAAAAAGGGGAAGCTTTGAGGAGGCGAAGGATACAAGATTTAGACGGTCAATTAAAGCTTTCATCGTCTGCTGCCTCTTTTGGATGTCTTTTGGGGCACAGGAAGTGACACGCTTCTCGTGCGTTTCTAATAACACACGAGCAGCTGTGGGTGTCAAAATTCATCAACAAGACGTCCAAGAAAAGTGATGTTGCCCTTCTGTGACACAAGGGGCTAAAAGAGTTACATTTCTGTACTCTGTAGCTGTAAATACAGTTTGTATTTGAGTAATACGTGACATGCTTTTTAAAGTCAAGCTGGAAAGGTCAGGGATTGTAATAGTATGGATGAAAAATCCTATAAAATCAAAGCAAACCTGTTACTGTAGGCTCACGTTACAGCCAGAGAATCTCTGAAAATTTATAGCAAGCTACCATATTTAGACTACCCCTATCAGACACAATGTCTCATCCCTTCATGCTGTGTGACCTTGATGTGTTAACAAATTCCATCAAGGAAAAGCTCTTTATTTCCAGATTTAGAAACTGACAATTAGTGGAGAACCAGTAGTCACATAGTGATTAATTAATTCACTCAGTGCTCCCATTTAGTTCAGACATGACAGTGATTGCCAGACTAAAAATACATCTACCGCTGCAAAATGCATTCACCAAGGAAATCTTAATGACATAGCAGAAATATTGTTCTGTTTTTTTATTTGTTTTTTTTCACTGTTTGTACAGAGAGGCGGATATTTTTTGTTACACGCTGTTTTGTGGAGGTCAGTTTTCCATGTAGCTGTGCATGTAATGCTTCGCTCTCTAGGAAGTCGACTTTCTTCAAATGTCAGCCTTATTTCAAAGGTCACTCAGTGGCTTTTCATTGTTGGTCGATAATAGCGCCTTCGATCAAACCTCTGTATGGTCTGTTTCCCTATCAGTG
Source organism: Nibea coibor (assembly GCA_023373845.1). Classification (NCBI taxonomy): domain Eukaryota; kingdom Metazoa; phylum Chordata; class Actinopteri; family Sciaenidae; genus Nibea; species Nibea coibor. Next base: position 7,580,043 of record CM041717.1, read on the forward strand.
CCACCACCGGCCTTTGTGAATTTGAATGTCAGTGAAACCTTTAATTTTACCCTGTTTATTTATTGCACGTCAGTCAACTCTGCAGTATTGTCTCCAAACATTTGATTCTGTGCCACAGTCTGCATCGGAACACATTAATGAATAAAGCCCCGTCTGTACTGAATGACAGCATTGTACTCAAAACTTTCACGATAGGGTGTAAGTGACTTGACTTTAATTCAAATACGTAAGGGGCCACACTGTATCTGTGTTGTATCTGTATATCTGCATGATATCTGTTTACAGGCTTGTTGTTTTAGAATGCAAAACTGCCACCTGGTGGTATCTGAGCTGTGCTGCTCTTGTAAAAGCCCACATTGAGGCAGATGCTGTCAGCATGGGCTCTGATCCCTCTAGCAATCCCTGAGGGCTAAAGACAGTCCTTTTATACCAGCGAATAGTTTTAATTTGACTATCATTCCCTTCCTGAGAGGTCAGAGGAATGAGAAAAGCATAAAGACTGCTTGAATGGAGGTGTCACAATGCCCAACTAGAGACAGCAGTATAAAGGTGCCAGCTTGTTCCGGATAAAAGCCTTAATAAATGGGATGTAGTCTAACAAGAATCTATTTTCACTCAAATAAAAAGGTCCAGAGGCGCGGCATAATGTTCAGACTGAGCTGTGTGACATCTGAAGCTACACTGGTACACTTGGATCTGCTGTCAGCCTCCTTGTGGACTAATGCACACTGTGGAGACACAACTGCAGAGAAATATACCAACCAGGCTTTTACTAATGTGGCCTTTATATGCTAATACGAATACAGATGCAAGGATGTAGCTGATGGCTGGTATTTTGTGTTAATGCTCAGTGTCTTAGAATTTGATCATTTTCATGCAAAGGTCTCCATGAAATGACAAGTTGTTTTGATGACAAATGATGACACAGAATCTTAATAATAATCTCACAATAAAATTCTTAATCTGATTTATTTGAGAATGCAATGATTATACTTACACTAACTTAACTTTTATTAAAAACACAAAATTCTAATTGAAACTGGGTACAAATAAAAAGCTGCTTTATCATAAATTAATTTTGAAGCAGAATAATTATGTATGAACATTTCTTCTTATTGTTATTATAAGTTAAGAGACTTAGAGGATTTGCCAAATTAAATAATGAATGATTCAAAAGATGAGAGAGATTTAGAAAACTTATAGTATGGGTTAGAGTATAAAATTGGAAAAATTTTGTATTCTCTTATAACTTTTTATTGTATGATTTATCTGATGATTACAATATTCTTTCAGTTTTGGTCAGTTTTGTTTGGTCATATATGTTGAGGACATCCACATCTGCAAATAAAAATGTGATTGTGAAGTTGGACATCCATTTTTTTTTTAAATATGTCAATCAATATATGTCAAATCAATACAATCATCATGAAAATCTAAAGCCCCAGTGCTCTAAAATGTAATGGTAACAATATTTGAAATGACTACGTGTGATGCAAAAAAAAAAAGAATGAATCTATTGACTATCACGTTGGTTTAGTGGAGCATTTGGTTGCTTTTGCATTTGGTTGCAGATATTTTTCTCAGGCTTTGGTGAAGACCAAAACAAACACAATTTCAAATAAAAGTTCATGTTATTCTGTGTTTGTTGGATGTGTAAATGGGCAACTAGTTGTAGTAGTTTGCCATAACAACTTTTAGGTGATAATATATGATTATTGTGTTTACAGATGGTTCTGCTGCCTCCAAGTGACCACAAAAAACAAAGAAATTATGCAGCTTTAAAAGAGAAGGTGGAAACTCTTTTTAATTACAGCCTTCTACAGACTTCTAATGACCCATTTTCCCCATTACTACAGGCAAAGTGATACTGTCTCACCTTTACAGGTTTGTTTTTATCTGTTTATGTTTCTGACTGTATCTGAAGCTCTACCAGGCTTTCCTCTGGACACATGATGTAGCTGGGCGACTGCTGAAGACTGCTGTGTTTGCTGTTTGTCTCCTTTAGGGCCATGCTGAGTGACATTGGGGACTATGTAGGTACAGACATTCAAATATCCTGGTTACCTAATCTGGATGAGTTAATGAAGGGCTATGCCAGAAATTTTCGCCCTGGGATAGGAGGTGAGTATGAGATCTACTGCTCGTGGCGTTGGGTTGCATTTCACCCTCTCACATTTACAGCCATCCTTAGCATCACCCGTCTGAAGTTACAGCTACATGGATGTTTACATTTCATTTGCCAGTTCCATTATTCTGAGATGTTTTTTTTCTTTTTTGTATGACAATAGAACAAAGCTGCATTTACCTCGTGTAAATACCTGCTTTGACTCTTTGGTAAGGTAAATATTTTTAAGGACACAAAAAAACATTTAGTTGAAGTTTAGCTTTGCTGAAAGGATTATGACTATTGAGGATGATGCCCTTCAAGGACAAGAGGAAGTTGGGTGGTGCAAACAATAAGCACCGCTCTGGAGACTTTGCTAAGAATGGCTGCAAGATGTGAAACATCCAATGACCACAGCGATAGATTTCTCAATCTCACAGCTTAACTCAGCTGAGCAAAGGTGAAAATGTTGAGCAGGAACACCGCCATCATCACACACACATATACACACACATACACACACACACATACACACACACACACACACACATACACACACTACGCTGCGCTGCACACTACACGCCTACACGGATCATCATAACGCGGCATCATGTGGCGACTGCATTCCTATTGATGTAACATTATAATGACCACTGAGGAATCATATCTGTTATTTAGAGTATTTCCCATCATTCAACAGTGTGCGGTCCCATAGCCTTCAGTATTATGTTTGTGTCATTAAGCATTAGATACATATAGAAATAATAATAATATATAAAAAAATCACGAATATTGCATCTTTAAAATGGCATTCACAAATATGACTTTGCAGTCACAATAAAGAAGTCATTTCTTTGGAGCAATCAAAGAGATTACAATTATTTTGGTTTGGTATAAACAGCATATTTTTTTGGTGCTCATAAAGAAGAAATCTGTAATATTTTTGGATTTCTATTCATTATTTTCTCTTACCAACCTTACTGTGAAGAATCTCTAAATGCACAAATTAATTTGTGTAAATGGAAAACCATATTTGTGAACCAAATCAATTGTTTTATAAAGCAGTTTCTGAACTACATTGTATTTCAGAAAACATTTTTACATTACATTCATTAACATTACATTATATTCATTTTGCAGATGAATTTATTGCAACTTGCAATGCTTTTGCACTGCTAAACTGCATGACGCTCAAACAAATAGCATGTTAAGTGCTACAATGAAAGGTTATGTTTTAAATAAGATATCTCTTTGTCACGGTTTGGCTCAAGGAGAGGACCCAAATGCAGACGTAAAAGTAAAACAACAGGAAACTTTAATGACTCCCTCAATGGGAAAACACAAAAATGACAAAAAGCAGCTGAGATGTCCAGACAAAAGCAAACAAATTTTGATTTAAGGAAGTTCAAATTCAAATGTGAATGTAGAAACAGGAGAATGGGGAAGGCAAAGACAGAACAACGGCCTGAGGAACAGACACAGAACTAAAGAACAGAATACATTACTCAGAAACACAGAAAACAGTACAACCTCACAAAGGAAATCAAGGAATACAGGGGAAAGACCTTTTTCACAGCAGCCATTTGGGGATGAAATATTAGGGTAAACACAGGCATTGATAATGAGACTTATTAAGGTTCAGTTCCATTCAGGTCTAACAGAGTCAGGGAGCTGCTGTGGTGCATGTTGACTCACTGGAAAGTCTCTGCTGCACTAAATGGAACAAAACCTTAATTAGTATCACTGGAAACACCTGCGATGGCCACACTATTTCAGGTCAAAATGGCTGCCGTGAAAAAGGTCTATAAACCAGCGAAGGCAAGATGACGCAGTTGAGAACTAATCAGGGAGGAACAGGTTATCAAAAGAGGTGGGAAAAAAACAACAAAGGAGGCAGTGAAGGTACACGTGGCACAAAGAGAGAAGAATTACAAAATAAAACAAGAAACATAATTATCAACCAAAACGATGACAGCGTTGGTAGCTAAGAACATGAGTGCTAGCATGATTTCTAAGATGCAAAACACATCTGTGGACATTATTTGCAAAAGCAACTTCATTGAATTTGTAAAGTACTTAGCACATCTTATTATAGTTGCATAAATGTAATTTAATTGATTTAATTTCATGAAATTTTGCAGCAAAATTTGCTGCATTAACATTGTAGTTCTGTTAGAAAGAGCACTTTCCATGTCTGTATTAGTAAACATTTGTAAATAATGTATCGATTACATTTTTATTATTAATATGTGCACTGGATTATGTTTGTTACTGCATGAGGTGAAACCCTCCTGCTGTCCTTGGTGTACAATAAACATGCCATTATAAATCACCTCACACTATACGTCGAGCGTGTGGCCAATAGAATATGATTTTCTAGAAACTGTGAGGGGAAAGTGTTGAATGGTGGGGAATGGTAATTGATGATTCCTTAATGTTCAGTATAAATAGCCTTTTTGTTTTGCATCAGTGAGCTCCCCTGTAGTTTGTGCCCTCTAGCATCCGATCACAGAGGCACACTCCATGCTAATCATATGGCAAACTGTTGAGTGGAAATGCGACGTGTGTGTGTGTGTGTGTGTGTGTGAACGCTGGCAGAAGCTCACTCTGTGCGAGTCCGTGAAAGCCCAGCGCTGTTTATGAATGCCCACAGTGTGATGTGCCACTTAGCATGGTTAAACTGGATAATGCTTAATCTCTATGCACTGTAGGAGTGTTTGAGACGTGGGAGGATGGTGGGTGGGACGGAAACAGATGGGTGATGGAGTGAGGATGGGAGGCTGATGGATTCAGAAAGAGCTGAGAAGGTGTGCGCGGGTGGGCGTGTGTGTGTCTGAACTGGGGAGGGGGCGGGTTTGCTTTCTTTTCTCACTTCTCCCCCCGCAGGTCCACCAGTGAACGTAGCCATGGCTATTGAGGTGGCCAGCATTGACCACATCTCTGAAGCCAACATGGTAAAGTATCTCCTTCCTGCTACAGTGAGATTCTCTATCATCACTCAACTTCACGATCGTGGCAAAGATCAAAGTTTTTTTTTTCCTCCATTTGCATAATCCTGATTTATCCCACTTGAGGGTTTGAAAGCACTCAGCGTGAACATGTGTGACACACTGGCTGAGTTGTTAGATAATTTGATACTCTCATGGATTTCGTACATTAAGAACCAAATCTAGAGGGAAAGCTCACTCCATGTATGTGCCTAAGACCTTTTCCTTGCTTCAAATGCTACAAATAAGCATTCAAATAAAGTGTTTTGTTTCAAACAGGATATCAATAGGACGGACACAAATATACAGAAATAACACCAGAATAAGTATTTATAGCAGTTATATAACATGTACTGTTAAAACTGGAGCAGCTTTAGGGTTATTTCTGACAATATCTGCAACAGAGTATCTGTTTGATCAGAGAAACTGACTTATCTGGACACATTTCAGGGTGTTCTTCCCTTTAATGAGACAAAACATTAGAATGGTAACAGCTATATGTCAGTGCTTTCCGTTAGAACTCATTTATGTGCAGTGTGATTTAAGCTGTCAAAGTTAATAAAGAAATACACAGAATTCTGATTTAGTTTGTGAAATTTTACACATTTCAGTAAATCTACCTTAAATTGGGGCGTAATTGTTGAGAGATACTTAAATAAAATAAAGTGAAACCAATTTGTGCTCACCACATGTCAGTAATTAAAGGGGTACTTACATTAAGTTAAGTTGGAGAGCCACAAAAGACATTAATTAAATGTTTCCACAGGCCAAATAGTAGTAGGGCACAGAGTAGTCATCAGCCTCTACATACATCTGTAATATTGGACATACATAACTTAACCTAACTTAACCTAACCTAACCTAACCTAACCTAACCTATCCTAACCTAACTAGCATAGGCCAAGTACGCTATACAAGCTAGGATGATACTGTTTATCCATATATATTATGGCATTCATCAAATGTCAGTCAAGGTGCTCTTATTTCCCCCACCAGTCTTTAACGTTCTCCCCATCCTGGATGGGACATGGATAAGATAACCCAAAAAACATCAAGACTGATAAATAGAAAAGCAAATTGAGAAATAATACATACATACTGAATTAGAGGTGCTAGAGATGTTCATTTTTTAAATTTTCTTTCAATGCAGTTTGTTTCCCCATGCCCATGACTCAGCCTTTATGTTTGTGTGTGTGTGTTGTCCCTGGCAGGAATACACCATGACCGTGTTCCTGCGCCAGAGCTGGCATGATGACCGCCTGTCCTACAATCACACCAACAAGACGCTGGGGTTGGACAGTCGATTTGTGGACAAGCTGTGGCTGCCCGACACTTTCATCGTCAATGCCAAATCTGCTTGGTTCCACGATGTCACCGTGGAGAACAAGTTGATCCGCCTGCAGCCGAATGGAGTCATTCTATACAGCAGCCGGTATGAGCAAACAGATTACTGTCTTCAGTATTCAGAGACAGTCAGACAGACTCTCAGCCAGTGAGACTCTTTATCTCTTCAGTTTGTATCTGCTCTGATGTTGACCTTTTTATTCTATATGAACAGGTTCTTTCAAGATTCAGATTACCCAAAAGTCGTGGCTTCAGAATCATCAGACATTTGAGGTCATAGTCATCTCTTAGTTATTCTTTGGGAATAGAAATGTCTCATGATTCATACCATGATCTGAGAAACTGTTTTCTCTCATGAGCGAAAGGAATTTCTTATACGGTCTGCTTATACATGGCTGTTACACAGACATAAGGGAGGTAGTGGAATATGGCAAAGTGAAGGTAAAGGTCAAGTGGATCAAAGTGAATCCTCAAAAAAAGCTAAATTAGGCGTTACTGTCAGTATGCCAGCGGAATCAATAACATTTTAAACAAAACCAATTCTCCTGGCAAGATAATAACTTCATTGTAAGTGACAAACTAGGGCCTTTGTCATTACCTTTCAGAACCTTAGTTTTCTTATCTGCTGCTTCTTTGCAGGACGACATTATTTGCCAGTGCCTTCCCAAACTGCTACAAATGACTTAATATGATGGTTTTCTGATCAGCCACTGGGTACAGTTTGGGCAACTGTTTAAGGTTAGGGAAAGACTGTAGTCATGGTTAGAAGAAACCAACGTTGACAGCTGGTAGGAGGCAGCATGCAAACATTGGTCTTATTCCAACCTTCTTTGCAAGTGGTCACGTATGTTGTTTTAAGCGTTTTTCGTTTTAGTTTAGTCTTGCCGCTCTCATTAGAATTATTTCAAGATGCAGCAGGCAAAAACACGCTACCTGCCGAGAGCCAAGCAACAGAGAGACAAAGTTAGAGATTACTGTAGCTAATGAACCTAGTGGAGAATTTAGCAGCCATGAAAATTACTTTAATGCACGCCAAAGGTTTTTGGGGTCTTTGTGCGTCTTCCATCTCTTTTTTTGAAAGTAACTCAGATTACCTACTCACCTTCACTCCATCACCAGCTGACACAGTATCAGCTAACAATAGAAAATAGATGTCACTGGAAAGATACAACTATTAGTAAAACATATTGATCAGTTGAGTTTCCAATTATACATACTGGCTAAGAGACAACTATAACTGTGTACATGAATTTTTGATTCACTGGGCAATTTTCTTCCTAGAATCACTTCAACGGTGGCGTGTGATATGGACCTGACCAAGTACCCCATGGACGAACAGGAGTGTATGCTGGACCTGGAAAGCTGTAAGTTGGGATTCACGCAACATTTCTTTCCACTTTCCAGACAAAATTTTGCTTTTCCTCAATGTGCTGTTAACAAAGTAAAGTGACATCAAGACTACAACCTCCCCCATTCATCAGTGCTAAGATTATTATTGTATTTTTTCATTTTAGATGGTTACTCCTCAGAGGATATTGTGTATCACTGGTCAGAAAGCCAGCGACACATCCATGGCTTGGACAAATTAGAGCTCTCCCAATTCACCATCACAGACTATCGGTTTGTCACTGAGATGATGAACTTTAAATCCGGTGAGCAGCCATCTTGTTTTCCTCTGTTTTCTTCAGATGTCAAGGTTAGTCCCAGTAGAAAGTTTGAAAGCCCCTTACATGTTTCTTGGGTGTTTTATGCATCATGTACTCTTTTGAGTTTTTGGCTTTCTTCTTATGTTGGAAAACTCTGCGGATTCCTTTTGAAGTCAGATTTTTTTTTAACTTTAGTCACATGGGGTTATATTCTATGCATAGAAGGAATGGATCAAGTCAGGCTTGCTGCTGAGCCAGGCAGGAGGTTTAGGAGATGATAGGACTTTCTGGGATGCAAGACTAGTTAATATCTTTGTGTGTGTGTATCTTTGCCACCAGGGGCACAAGTGAGCAGACAGATGTTCTATGATATCAATGTCTGTACAGAACAATTGGATATTTTCATAATGGATAATTAGCTTCTTCAGCAAAGCAATTAAACCCAGTGTCTGTTTTCTGTTTCCCAGCGGGGCGATTTCCAAGGCTCAGTCTTCGCTTCCAGCTGAGGCGTAATCGAGGAGTATACATCATCCAGTCATACATGCCTTCAATATTACTGGTTGCCATGTCTTGGGTGTCCTTTTGGATCAGTCAATCGGCAGTCCCTGCTCGTGTATCCTTAGGTTGGTATTACCTTAAATCAAAGTTGGTATTTATTCATCTATAGAAAGGTTATTCTAAATATTGTGTTTTCTTGTGGTTAGAGTGTAGCTTGCTGAGGCAGCTATTCTTCCAGTAACACACAGTGTATCATCTGTAGATCTGATGATCCACATATTTAATTTGGCATAGTCTTTTTATGCTAGATGCCCTTCCTGATGCAGTTCTCCCAATTTATCCGGCCTTGGGACCGGCAATTAGGAATGCACTGGCTTGTGCATCCCCAGTGACAAGGGGGCGGCTCAACCACCTGAGCCACAGCCGCCCAACTAGAGAAAAGCTCATTAAATGTCCAAAATGGAAATGGTTCATCCTCTAAGGAGCATGAAATGCTAAGCAGAGCTATTGGCACTATACCCATTAGACAGTTCTATTTGATGTGTTGAAGTGGAACTTTGGGCTTGACATCTGGCTAGATGTTATTGAGATTTATTGCTCTTGAGGAAAGTGTCTCCAAGGCTACTCTCAGCACAAACCAACAGCCAGCAAGTGCTATTCCCTTCCAGTATTGAACTGTGAATGGTGAATGTAATGTTTATTTTACTCTTAACCTCTGATAGTTGGTTGTAATGATCATCATCATTATGATTGGTTAGTGGATTCAGGTTTTATTATCCTGCCAAGAATAACATTTTGCTCAAAATGCCAGATAAATGTTTTAACAATGGGTTGCTGAAACATGCAGTCTGCTAACAAGACTGAGAGTCAGCAGCCATGCTAACAGATCTGTGAGGCTGTACCAAAACAAGTATGCTAAAATACACAGAATGACAATGTTAACATGGTGATATTTTGAAGATGAAACTTAATAAAGATAGAACTTAAACATTTTTTGAAGATAAGCTTTGCCATGCTCATTTTAGTTTAACACTCAACCTGAAGTACGGGTAACTGAAGGAAATGTCATTAGTTGACCTGACCAGTTTGACCTGATGATGGCGCTAAATGAAAAGTCATTGATTTCAAAAGTAATAACAGCTGATCCTGAGGGAGATGTGAATGTCTCTACCAACTTTCATTGCAATCCATCCATTAGTTGTTGAGATACAGACCCACGGACTGACACTGATATCCAATTAGCCATACTGCTATCATGGCTTAGACCCCACAGAACCTTAATCCATACTTTGTGCCTGCATTCTTTGCACAGGGATCACAACTGTTCTCACCATGACCACGCTAATGGTAAGCGCTCGCTCCTCACTGCCTCGGGCATCAGCCATCAAGGCGCTAGACGTCTACTTCTGGATCTGTTATGTCTTTGTGTTTGCCGCTCTCATTGAATACGCCTTCGCTCACTACAACGCTGACTACCGACTCAAAGAGAAGGCCAAGGTGAAGGCTAACAAGCTCAGCTCTGAGGTGAGGAAATGATTCCCATCATGTACTCCCATCAGAAGGTAACAACGTAGAGCTTCAGAGGGTTGTTGTAAATAATGAGCATGCCTTTCAAACATAGACCTAGGCCAGGCTTCAGACCCTGACAATGACAAGCATCCATCCCACTGACCTTCAGCAAGACAATGAGTCTCTATAGAGACAATTTCCCTTCGGGGAAGAATAGTGATTCTCATCATCCTGTCTGCTCCCTTTGCTGTTGATGTACGTCTTACCGTCTTGAATAGGTTATGCTGACTTGAAGGTATTTTTTGTAAACTGAACATTTATATGAATTAAATATTAAGTCAAAACTGGGCTTGTGGTGACAGCAAAAGAAAAATGAGGGCAAAGATATGAAAAGATGAGTGAAGTGAGTGAAATTGCATCTTAAATCACAGTGATGTGGCGTGTGTGGAGGCCCAGTATGCATTGTTGATGCAAGTAAAACTACAATGATTGCACTTACCAATGTTTTGACATGTCTTGACATAAAAAAATGCACATATAAAAATGTGAAGTGTGATAATGTAAAAGGAGTGCAATGCGCTCAGAGATCAAATAAGGCTGCTCTAACAAAAAGTGGTAAAGGTTTTACTGTTATGTCGACTGGGATTTTTAATGAAGCAAATAATTCAAGATGTAATATTCTCATTGCAAAACATGCAGTTCTTCTTGCTCCTTCTGCATTTGTCTTTTGATGTTTAGCAGTTACTAGATGTTTTTCTGTATTCTACACAACTAGTCCTCACGGTGGCAGATGGGCTAACTGCACTTTTGCGTGATATTTGATGCTGAATGACTCAAAACTGCCAATTAAAGCTTCAGAAAACGCTTACATGTCTTTCTCTCTGTCTCCCTGCAGTCCATTGTGAAGAACGGCAAACAGGCTATGGTTCTGTTTTCCCTGTCGGTCACTGGCATGAACCAGAGTGTGATGATTTCCAATCGCCCAGGGCGGACCCAGCGCTCCAGCAGTGAAATCCCTGGAGAGGGCGGCAGTGAGGAGGCTGAGCCAAGGAGGAGAAGGTCCAGGCAAACGGAGGAGACCAAGGAGGAGAAGAAGTGCTGTTCCAAGTGCGTCTGCAAGCCCATTGATGCCGACACCATTGACATCTACGCCAGGGCCGTGTTCCCTTTCACGTTCGCTGTTGTGAACGTGATCTACTGGGTGGCGTACACCATGTGAGAAGGAGGGAGCAAGTCTTTGTGAGTGGCTGCCATCCAGGGCTGTATATAAGAAACTGCTGGAGCTGTGCCACTTCAATGCTGGCAGACTGGTGCAGCTGAAGTATACTGTGCTGCAGGCCTGAAGTGTTAGGGCCTGTGAATATGGAAATATGGTAATTAATGGAAGTAGTTATGAGTTTAAAAAGTGTTAAAAGGACTTCATATATTTAAATACAAATACAAAAATGTATTGTATAAAGACGAGGGACTGTGTTGCCTGTTGGAGGTTTACATACACAGTGAATACAGTCACCAACTTGTCATCCTGTTATATGAACTTTACACAGGACAGTACGACAAATCACCCTGCTTACGTACCTGCAGTACCGACCACAAGCTCACATCTTGCAAACACAAATAAGCATAGTTAGCTTAACTAACTCAAAGCCACAATCTGGACTGAACCGCCTGTTATCTTGAAAAGCAAAGCGCCGCCCAATCTAGAGGATAACAAGATGAGGTGTACTACTATTCTGCATGGCTGATAACTCACTCACCCTCTCTCCCCGCCATCACCACCCCTTCTTATCCCCGCTCTCCTTTGGTCCTCCACCCATTTTTTTTTTTTCAATTCATTTTTTCGTTCAGGACGCCGTCTGGAGTGTCTTATCTCCCTCTGCCAGTTCTGCCTGTTTCCTCATCATTAAAGGACTTCTTCCACTACCTGTGTGTGTGTCTCTCCCTCCTGGCTTCAAATGTTTATGAACCTAAAATCCAAGTGGTTGTTGGGTGTGATTAAAAGTAAAATAAATGCTGAATCCTTTCTGGAAGATGCAATGTCAATGTATAATCTTGTTAAAATAATTCTAGCATCAGAGAATATAATTTCAACAAAAATGCTCAAGAAAGGCTCTGATTTGAGGGATTACAAATAATTGACTTGTATGTCCATGTGACATGTCCATGTGAGGTCAAGAATTTTGTGCTATTGATAGAGACAGACTGTTTGTCCTTTGTCTGAACTTGAAAATTGATTTCAGGAAAGTTATGGATGAGAAAGCACTGCAGTGTCCCAGTCCAAAAATTTGATTAGATTCAGCATCACAACACTTCCTCTGTGATAATCACTGCATTCTCAAATGTCTTGTCACAACCAAATTTGATTTTAAGTTTAAGCAAATATTGTTAGAAACTCAGATATATACTACATCTACATCAACAAGCTACAAAAAATAACATATCGATGTTTACTTGTTTTAAGAAGTTTAAAATTAATATAGTTAAATCTTACTCATAGAGGAACCCTCATAAACCAGCCAAAATGTAGATTATCTTCATACAATTCATTCATCTTCAGACAAACTGAGAACCCAACAGCTATCATCTATGATGATTTAGCCACTGGAGGCAACAGCCAATGTTTCTGGGCTTCTGGTGTAGAGAGTGCATATCCACAAAATGGATAATGGACATCCAGGCCAAAAACTTCCTCTGTAGTCCAATTAGCAACTTGAGAATGATAAAAAAGACATATTTTTGATATGTCTATGTATGTTGTTATATCTATAAACAGATATCTGTATATGAATGCAGATAACTTAAAAAAAAAGCTAATAAAAAGCTTGATGATAGCCGATGGATCCCAAGATTACTTCTAAGCCTGTGCGTTTAGCCTTCACACAGACTGTTGCAACAAAAGCCCACTCAAATGTGGTAAATACTAGACGCAAGCTAAAACCATAAGGGTTCTGGTTTATAGAGACTAATCCTCAGAGGACCACAAAAATACATTTCATGTCAATCTGCCTGTCAGACTATGATAATTTGTGTGTTCACGGGATTTTTTTTCTATTTTTTTAGAGAAATGGTCAAAAGTTTCGGAAAGCATTACGATTCTTTCAGTGGGACTATGAATATTCACAATAAATATCACTGAGACCTGCTTAGTTATCAAGATAGTCAAAAGAAACTTCTGAACCGATAATAGAACTATAAAAGTGGTCGCAGGCTTAGCACTATATCAGGATTCATCCTCTGTGGACAATGAATATCCAAATGACAGCCTGATTGGTTAGTTACCAACTGAACATTTTAACAACATATGTGTTTTTTTTTAACTGTAAAATGTCCATTTCAGTTATAGTTCAGTACATAATCACAATTATTTAACAAACTAAATTTAAGGGATCTTTTATTGTCAAATACTAATATCATTATTAAACAAAAAAATGTAGTCAGACTCTAATCCAGTCACTGTTTCCAGGAAATGATGCAATGAAATAAATGTTTTTTTTTTGTGTTATTCCTCTAATATGGGAACTACAGTATGGTAATGTAAGGTTGAGGTTGAGGAAAGGTGGTTGCTGTTATACAAACATGACACATAACACACGATTTCCAGTCTTCAGCAGGCCTCAGACATGCTACCACCCCAACCTGCACACCCGTATTCAGTGGCACAGTACACAAATGACTCGCGTGAGGTTGATTGATCAATGTGAACTAAATTCCTGAGGACACTGGACTGAATATACTAAAATGAACAGAAATCTGCCCTGTAGATGTTGTCATGTTGACTGACTATGACAGACATAATGCCATTATTAAAATGGGTTCAGACTGACTGTGAAGTCAACTTTCATCTGGCTTTATTGGTGCTGACTGTAGCAGTCCATATTTATTCACTGCAAACAGTGAATGTACTAATTTTAGCTAATATATGCCACCAACCATGTGTGAAGAGTGTGCTCAGCCAAGACAGCGTGATCTTAAACTTTTTTAAGGTTTTAAGGTTTTCTGCATTTTTCTCTACATCTCCCTCCTTTTCTTGGATCCATAAATGTTCATAAATTTAAGTTATAAAACCTCAGGACAAGACAAACCATGTCGTGTTTGCCTCAATTCACACCAGGGCAAATACTTTTACATCCTAGCACTGACTTCATATGCAGTCGTGTTGGCTTTAAAATCTGCATTTTGTTCTGCCTGACCACACCTTACAGCTGCTATAATCAATATTTTTGATTGACTATCAGATTACTGTGTAATATCGAATGTGTCACTCACAGTGATGAATCCTGACTATACTATGGAGCTTTTGTGTCTTTAAGCCTGTTGTTTTGTTTTTACTGGCCGCAGTTTTCAGCTGTTTTCTGCAAACAAAACTCGATATAAACGCTCTAAAGCTGCACACTACCTGTCCATGATCAAACAGAAGACAGACATAGTCAGTGACTGGGTGAGCTGTATGGTGGAAAATAAAACAGATAAGAGGAGAGTGCATCCATCTCTGCTGGATTCTTTCTGTACTTACAGCTTGTTTCAAGTGTCCCCAAGTAACCAAAAAAAAAAAAAAATCAGGAAATTAAGGCCTCATTAATAGTGACGGAAAAATACCATTAGATATCTGACCAACGTTTAGAATTCACCCACTATGAAATAACACAAAACATATTGTGAGTCATCCATCTTTGTTCCACTTTTAGCACTTTTTGTGGACTGACGTTTGTAGACAGCATCAACCCACGCAACATCCTTATTCTGATGCAATAGCAGTAACATACCCTCTCACTCCTGTAGTGGTTACACAGGGGGGCCATCAGCATCTCCATTCCCTCTTGCTTCATGTTTTTGTGTGTACAGAGGCCAGGGAGCGAGTCTGTTATCAGGGCAAGCAGTGCAGAGGCAGATCATGCATGGGTGGGAGCAGGGCAGTGCTGGGTGCTCTCTGAACAGGGAGCGCGGCAAGTCGGCTTCTCCCAGGGAGATAACTTTGTTCTGGGCCAGGAGAGATGACATCATGACGGATGGTGATGAAGATGTGGGCGCAGGGGGCCAGGAAATGTTATCTCCTACAATGGCACCAAGGGGACGGGGACACACACGTATACACTACAGCTCAGTGATACTATACTCAAGTGGACTTGAAAAGTAGACACTCCCCGCTGAGCACATACACACACAGGAACACACACACCTCTTGTGACATGTCTGAGTCTATAGGAGGTGGCTTTCATTGAAAAGTCAAAGTCAGACAGGTCCAGTCACTGCGTGTGACTGTTCTGGTATTGTCATTTTCTCCTTCTTCTGCCGTGTCTGAGAACTTTTGGGAAATAAATTGAAGAATCTGATCTCATCCCATCTCATCTTGCCAAGGAGTCTGGCTTATGCAGGAGGTTTGTCCTGCATGCAATTGCACCATACATATTGCATGAATTCTGTGTAAGGTATATTAGTATTCACAATAACAGCACACAACGCTGTGACATAGAAGATAACAGTTATTGAGAGACCTGAGTGGGATTCATGTTTAATTCAATTCAGTGTTAAAGAGTCCTAGAAAAGTTATTTGTGTCAGCAGATACAAGACTAAGGCTGAAGCTTTCAGTCATCAGACATTTATGTAAGAAGGGAGACTTGAAATTTCTTCTTTTCAGCTCTTTAATTCATCAGTAAGTACTGTTGGACTGATTTACAAGTGCAGACCTGATGGATTCTTGTAAAAACCCTTTCTTGATGATGACTTACTGATTTTTGGTCAAAGTAAGAAACCTGTGACCATTTATTAGTGACTTGGTCCGTGGTTTTCATTAAAGGACGACAGTTTGACTGCAGTCTTGACGGCCTCTGAGAAGGTAAGAAAAACACAAGCCTTTATTAATGACTAACTAACTAACAACATTAACTAACATCTTCAACTCCAGAGATCTTTTACAGCCTAGACATTGCTCCCATGAATTGTCTATATCTGATTTGTACAACATTACAAACTGATTTATTAACTACTACTAATAAAATCACCATATATTTGTTGATTTGTTTATTTAAAGCATCCTTGTGAACTGTTGCCATGGCAATCAACTAATCTTATAATATAATACATGACACATTATATAATAAACATTAATTGCATTAAAGGTCCAGTGTGTCAAATTTAGAAGGGCTCTATTTACAGAATATGGCAGAAACTGAACAAAATATGCAGAATTATGTTTTCATTAGTGTGTTTTTGTTATCTTAGAATTACCCTTTTATATCTACAGATGCTATGGATCCTTTTCCACAATGTCTGCCATGTTTCTACAGTATTTCAGAATGGACAAACAAAACACTGGCTAAAGATAAGGTGTTTTTGTGAGGTGAGGGGGTTGCAGTCAGCAACTACATACCACTAAATCCTACACACTGGTCCTTTAATATACAGAAAAACGATGATCAGAACTTACATTCAATCATTTCAGAGAAATCAAAGCCAGTTGAAACTGTGCATACGTTTAGAAATATTTATAGAATTTCTAAATGGTTTACTGATTTAGAAAAAAGAAAACTGAGAAAGTGGTTTGAAATTTGTCTTTATTATGTAGTGACAGTGTCAATAGAAAGAGGAAACTGGGGGAATGAGAGTCCCTGTCCCTAAATTGAACCACAATATATGGCATCCATCCAAACCAATAGGCAACCAAGACACCCCCCATGGGAACACTTTTAAATCATCAAGTCATCACAATAATCCACAGAGGTGCAGAGATCAGATTTAAGCAAAGCCTCCTGGAGTCCTTTAATATTGAATGTAGACCGTTTTTTCTAACTTGCTTAGTAATCACTGCTTGCTTTGAATTCTCCCAAAGCTCAGAAGCTTTTATCCTGCTGACTAATTGACAGCGAGGAGTCCTTGCACACTGACATCATGCAATAGTTATTGATAATGAAAGCTGAACCGGGCGTATGTGTGTAATTGATGCAGACGGTTACATTAGCATTTACTAATTTTTCATGACTGATTTGTTTTTTTGGCAGCTTGACACTGACTGACTCCTGTATGAGTTTATTCCTTTAAATTTATTGCAAAATACAATTAAATTGAAGTGGCCTTTGGCGCCTGTCCATCCTTTACTCTGCAAAAGCCTTTACTGCTGGACATTAAGTTTGTTGTCGTGATACGTTAGCAAAACTATATTAGCTTCAAAACAACATAAAGCACTTTACTGTTGCAACTTTTGACATTGTTAACAAAAGTCTGAAGAGTAAAGTAGCTTGTTTTCTCTCTCTTGGCAATTTCATAATCAGTTTGATCCTTAAAATTGTTGACTCACATCTTTAGACTCATTAATAGCTTTCTTTGGCCATTCCTTGGTACACTGTGTGAGCTTTCTGCCAAAATGCTGAATCAGCATCAACTTTCATCAACCTTGCAAGACTGATTTGTTGAAAAACAAACAAATGGCACAAAAAATGGGATTTTCCCCTCAGGCATTTAATATCGTATATCCCCTCTGACATAATGTAAATCAGTAGATGTCAGTTGCTCAGTCACTATAAAACAAGACCAAACAATCTAATAATGGTTCAAATCCAGGAATGTTTTGGATGATAAACACATCTAAACTCAGTTTTCATCAAGTTACAGTGCGTCTCATAACGCCTAATGATTCATAATAAAGCTATCGTCTGCATAGGTTTTCTGCGGTGCATGATGTGTCGACTCCTGAACGTCCTGCTGGCTTTGCTGAGTCGCTTCCTCTTTGCGGTCCATGGTGTGGTCACAGTGTGGCGTGTGGTGACCATTAAAGAGGAGCCACTCTATTGGCTGCTGCTGACGGGCGTGGCTCTGCTCGGTGTGGAAATGGCTGTCACCCTGAAGTGCACCCAAAACGCTGAGTGGAAATGGTAACACTTATGTGACAGACAGAGAACATTTAACACGACTTTACATCACTCATCATATCAGTTTTAATATCAGAATTAGTCTGATTAGTCTTTACTTTTATCACTGAATTAGCAGTAGTACACTGGTATATGGAGTACCTATATTACTCAAACTCTTACTTTGGAAGGAAGTAATTCATGGCTGTGGCTAATAAGTAGAGCAGGAGGTTCATTATTTGCAAGGTTTGTGGTCCCTGAGCAAGACACTGGACCCCGAGCTGCTTTCAAGGGGCAGACTTGAATGGCAACATTTTGAATGGGTGAATGAGAGGCGAATTAGAAATATTGAGCTTATATTGGGAATTTGTAACAATTCATCCTCCAACAGAAGAACACTTAGTTTCGCACGCTGGTACAGCTGAGGTATTTGATGAAGAAACAATGTAAAGAAGAAAAGGCTCACAGGTAGCGCTACAGGAAAAGCCAGAGGATCACCAAAGCTAATAAGGCGTCTGCCTCTGAGGTTTATAAATGGCTGTAAAGATTTAATAGTAATCCATGCGATATTTCAGTCAGGACCTTCAGTCCATAGACCTACCATCCGTCAAACACAATGTTTAGTTTATAATAATGATCTATTCTATATAACCAAGACTACAGAACAATTGTATTGAAGAGCTACTCCATTTTAGCATTGCACCCCTGACTGGGAGGTGTGGTATCTTTACCTTAGGTCCCTAGTAAGGATTAAATTCCAAAAATGTTCACCTACATTTTCCATAATACATAACGTGTCTCTTTGTTAGACCATCACTGTCTGGTAAATGTCCACATCTTGCAGTTGCTGATGACATCAACATAGAGTCAATACCTGTACAATGTTACAAAGACATTACGGAACTGTTTCTCAAGCTCAACAAACTTATCTTGATGTGTTAAATTGTTGGAGTGCACTTTTAATGGTTATACAACAACAATTCATTTAATAGGCGACAAAGGGTTCTCTCTGCTTCAAAAAACAAATATGGGCCAATTTGGTTCTAAATTAGCGTGTACAAACCACCTGCTTGGCAATTGCTTTAGCTCTTTTTAAAGAGGTGACATGGGGATTGAGGTGTTGTAGCCAGACTTTGTAAACCTGTTTGGAGTGGGGAGTAAATAACTTCTGAAGTTGTAACTGTGTGAACACTTTACAACCCATCTGCCCAGGGCAGCAAGAGGCAGCCTGTGCAAGGCCTGTAATGTTCTGTGCCACTAAATTCTCTGTTATCGTCTGCAGCTCCTTCTCTCTTTCACTGTCTATCAAAAGCGAATCTATTCCTCTTGCTTTGTTATTGCTCTGTCTCTCTCTGAGTTGATGTTCTGAGCTTGCTATCATGTCTCTGTCACAGTCCAGTCATGGAGAAAATATCTGTTGCTGGCTCAAGTTATTTCTGACCAGCTTTTTTTTTTTCTTTAAAAAAAAATGATTAGAGTAAACTGACATCAACCATCGACTCTAAAGGAAATGAGCATTTAGTACCCCTCTTCATTCAACACCAAGTGGCATCTCATTCAAAAGCTGTAGCTCTCTGGCACATGACGTAGCGAACATCCTCAGACGCAAGCTTTCTCCAGGCCTCTTTCTTTCTCACTGAGTCTTACTTTGAAGTTCTCTCCTCATGGAGAAGGCTTTGCGCTGTCAAGTGGGATTTGCATATATGATGAGAATAATTGCCTGTCTGAAATTCAGTGCTTCTTTTGGGTGAAAAAAAGGGGACTCTTTCTTCTTTAGTGGGTGGTGGAGAAAAAAAAAGAAAGAAGGGCCACTAAAAATAACCTTCCCCCACCCCCACCCTCCCTCTCCTTTGGCGGTCCTCTTTTAGGTTCTCCCCCATGGTTTTCCTCTACCTCAGTACTGTCATCCCGTCCATTTGGTTTCTGGAGCTGAGCCTGCTACAGTCCAAGCTGCCTGTCAACGATTCCTCAGGCCCTGAGCTTCATTTGCTGGCTCACATCCCGATCACAGCGGTAGGCATCCCAACACAAAACTGCCCTCCGTGCTTCACCCCCCACGCAGCCGCATTAAAGCAACACCTGATATCAGATAAGATTTAAATCTAGTGAGGGGGTGGATAAACTATTAGTTGCTGGAAATGTGTAATAGACACATTGTGATGAAGACCAGATAGGCTTGTGCTTGAAAAACTCTCAGATCTCTCCCCTTTTGGGGTGATTTTAGTGCATTTTCTTTCATGTAGGATTTGGGAGCTTTTTTGCCCCTTGGCTGTGCTTTAGGCTGGGTGGCAGCTTTTGAAACTTGAAGACATAGTGTTTCTGGAACGTTGTGAAGTGTCAAGGGGTGCTGTCGGGATAAACTCAATGAACCCTGACACACTGAGGATCTGACTAGTCAGAATTACATTGAGAATAGATTGATGGATGTTGGATAGTGTTTCTTTGATTACACATATAACTTTCCAATATACAAAGATATAATGTTGTAATACTGTATATTTAAATATATATACATTTTATAACATGAATGATTGATTTAAAAATCATTGAAATATCAGAAAAAGCCACTGAAAAAAGAATAAAAATTCTTTGCTCTGCACCACAAACAATGGGACATTGAAGTGT
Organism: Nibea coibor; assembly: GCA_023373845.1. Classification (NCBI taxonomy): domain Eukaryota; kingdom Metazoa; phylum Chordata; class Actinopteri; family Sciaenidae; genus Nibea; species Nibea coibor. Next base: position 7,600,598 of record CM041717.1, read on the forward strand.
TAACAGTGCTGTTTCCTTCACCCAGGGCATCATGGAGCTGGACCCAGAGAATTGGGTGGTTGGACTAGAGCAGACCATGCTCATAGTGTTGGTTCTGGGCCGCTGGCTGATGCCCAAAGGGGACATGTCTCGTGACCAGCTCTCCCAGCTCCTCATGGTCTATGTTGGTCTGGGTGCTGATATCCTGGACATCTTCGACACCTTCAAGGAACCCGAGGTCAAAACCAACCGAGTGGTTGTTATCATCGGCTTGGCCCTCTTCTCTTGGGCGCTCATGCAGTTTCCTCTGGTGCTCACCCAGACAAAACACCCAAAGGGTGAACCTGCACAGAGGAACGTATGTGGTCTCTCCTGCTGTCCAGGTACTCCATCAGCATTCACCTCCTGCTGCTCCAGTGAAGTGTGGAGCTTGTTGCTCACAGTGGGACTTCAAGACGGCCCATTCCTGCTTTACCGTCTCTACCTCATGGTCCAAGAGCAGGTACTCAACCAGCTGATGATCTTTTTCACCTGTAAGAACATACTTATCGTTCTCTTGGAGCTGTATCGAATATTCGTTGTGCAGTGCGATCACTCGTTAGGGGAATCAGGAAGGTGTGCTGCTTTGGTGGTCCGGTGTCGAACCAAGACAGATGGGGAGGAGGTGGAAGAGGAAGTGGGTAGAGAGGAGTGAGGTGGAGAGCAAAACCTTCATACAGACACATAAAGGGGTAATAAGAGGGAAGAAAATCAGAGAGGTGTCCAGGTATAGAAAAGTTTAAAATGCCGTGAGGCATGACTTTTGCCCTCAGGGGGGAAATGGCTTTCACACACTAAGAGAAAAGTCGAACCCATCTGCCATCTCCTGCATCTCAGTCCTGTTCAGAGACAGTCTTGGCTCTCTGGAGGTTCAGTGACTAGAAATAGACCACAACAGAAAAGACTAAGTCCCAACTGAAAAGATCAGAGATGAATTTATGCAACTCCCTTTGATAAAAAAGGTGTTTCAGTCAGAGCAGGTTTCTCCACCGAGGAAAGGCAGCTCAACAAGTTTAACATGAACTGTCAATCTCTTTAATATGTGATGGGATTAACAAGATGGCTGAGAACAAGTCAACAAAGCTTTCAGTACAATAAATTAGCTTTAATCATTATGTGATGATCTGATTTCATTATGCTGTGCATATGCATTTTTAATAATATGATGGCCGACGGGAACAATATCATATGGGTTGAATAAATATGGCAGAGAACGATGGTGATAACACGTCTTGCTGAATTAATAAACCATTTCCTATAAAGATGCTTCAGAAAAACACAGTGCAGTTGTTTCTTTTCTTTTTTTTAAAAAAATTTTTACTCTGATCACCATGAGATGGCAGTGTTGCCAAGTCAACCAAAGCATCACACAAACATACAGTGTTCACTTGACTGGAACATGCATGTCAGTTACGTAGGAAAAAACTGATACAGCAACACAGGAGCGTTGGTGCAGTGTTGAACTTCAGCATTTGTTGGTTTTTGAGATGAAACTCTCCTCTTTGAGTCTCCTCTTTGTAAGATGTGATGAGACAGTGAAGAGGAAGTAAGGTACGTGATAAACGAATTTGACAGATGTAGTCACCTTCAGGCTACGGCTATCTAATGGGTAGTCTGATGTAGTCAATCCAGAGAGACCTCATAAAGTATAACAAGTAGGAGGAGAGAGAAGAGGTTTGCTTCATTTTTCAAAGTTCATTTTCCTCTTGAGCACAATCAGCCCATGGAAGCTTGTTTGAGAGCTCGGTGCATTTTTATTATGTCTGAAAACGCACACTCGTGATTATGTGGGAGTTGTTCAAGTTCGACTTGATTTGCTCTCGCTTTCTCTCTTTTGAGAGATGGAAGGTGCTTTTGAGATATTCCTCCACAGCCCATAAAAAAACGAAAGACTCTTTGAGAGCCTACAAGGACAGAGAAATGTTTGAGCTGAAGCTCGGGGGTTTCAAGGTTTCGAGTCACTTCACGGTCGAGACAAACAGCTGCAGCACAATCCCCTCCCCTGCCACCCTTCGGTTCAGACAATACCTCTCCTGTCAAACGAGGTCTAGGATGTGGCCCTCTTGCATTTATGGATGACCGTCTTGCTCTGAGTCTCTACACTGTGTTGGGCAGACTGGGAATGAAGAGAAGCAATGGCTACGAGTGGCAATTCAATCAGAGGCCTTTCTCACACTGTATCTGTGTCCATCAAATTGCCGCACTTGGCCTGGGCTGTAAGATGAAGATAGCAGAGAAGGCTATGAAAGAAAGGGCGACTCTTTGTTTTCAGTAAGCTCTCAATGACAGAAAGGCAGAAGTATAATGAGCCAGAAAATACAGAGAGGGAGCATTTATGTGTTTCCTCCCTCTGTTGTGCGTGGTTGATTATAAAAATGCATAGAATATGAGCAAGAATTCCTAAATCAACGACTGAAGGCGACCTCCAGAGGATTTGCTTGAGAGCATTATCTTACTTCCTCTGTTTTTTTCTGTTTGTGGTGGCACTTTAGTCTAAATTATTGATGTTGGAGACAACTTTTAAAAGAAAGAACAAAATTAATGGAGAGTCCCCAATGAGATGTTCATTCCTCCACCAACATAATGCTGTCTATGCTCCTAGAGTGCTAGATAATGCCCAATTTACAAAGTCACTCCCAGGCAAACGACACAGCGCAGAGCCAATACGAGGGTGCTGCTCCTTCTAAGCACCTGATTTTTGGGAGAATCCAATATTCATGTGACAACGTGATGTGGGCAATACAATAGGGTGATGAAAGAGCCGCTTGCTTGTGAAGAGAGTCCTTTTCCTCTTCAGATTAACTGCATGCTTTAACAAGATTGTGTGGGCATGTGGGAGGATGGGGATGTCAGCTGATCCACGGGCTGCCCTACATAGATAGAGAGAAAGGAGGAGAGCGGAGGAGAACTCAAAGCCTGTAACTCCAGTGCACATGGATATACCCTCACAAGCCCTGTGATGAAAAATATCTGTTCCCACGGAAAAGAGTGATGCTGCCTTCAGGTACCCCTTAAAAGCTCCTATACATGTACATCTGTGATTAGATTAGCTCATTAAGCCGTATATAAAAGAAGCCGCATGCAGCAAGTCTGCATGCGATATCATGTTTCTGAGGACAAAGTGGAATGACTGATCACTGACAACATATCATTTGCTCGGAGTGATGAGAGTATGAGTCATACTGAAGGTACTCAACCGACAGCTCTTACATTTTTTAGTCACTATGGTGCTTAAACAGATTTTGTTTGTTTGCTGCTGTCCCGTGCTTTGATTTTTTATCAAAGACTCGTGTCGTAGCCTGCCACAGATGTGGAAAACATAGCGATAGATGTTTTCTTTGGAAATACAGTAAAACACAAACTGCACCCACTTTCATTTTTAGATGGGTAAAAAAGTCAAAATTAAGGGCCCCAACTGACCCCCAATGCATCATATGTTTTGCTCAAAGCACCCAGAAACAAACAAGACTGCTAAATGTTAGTCGGAGTGTGATTAAACACACATTTATTTCCCATTTACTCTCAGTATCATCTGAATAAACCGAGAAATGCAGGTACCGAAACTAGATTTAAAACTCATTTTTTTAAAAGTTTTTTTTTTTAACAATTTTAATTAATTTCTTTTTTCTTTTCACAAATGTGCAATTTCACAAAAAAAAGTAACTCAAGGTTACATAATGACAAGCAATGAGTTTTCTTCGTGACAAGTGAGGTAAAGTGTCTGCTGAGGAGGAACGTGAGCTCCTGATAAAAGTATTAAGTGCACCATGCGTCAATATTTTTTCCCAAGCTACTGTTTCCAAGGTCAAAAATAAATGTTTACTCTGAAATGAACAATTAATCAAATAGCCACAGCAGTCAGCTCGGTTCCTTTGGGGCCCCTGAGGGTCTGGACAAAGTTGCCTGTTCAATCCAACCTTGTGTGGTGGCTGCTATTTTCGCCTATTAAAGTTAAATGTTGGAGACAACTTTGCGGAATGAAGAGGATCAAGCATGTAACTGATTAGATTTTTCAGGAATGTGATGAATATAATAAAAACTGAAATTATGCAGAGGGCTGGAGTCTTCCCAAAACATTTACCCCGCAAGTCATATTTCAAAGAAAAATCACATTCTTCTAAAATTAATGCTTGCCACAGTGTGGTCAACATTGATATTTCCAAAAGAACCTGAAGGCTGCGGAAGATATAATGAAATGAGAGAGCGAGCGATCAAGCGAGTGAGGCAGAAGCAGAGGGAGGCAGAGACGCAGAGAAATTCACTCAACCTGAGCAGGTGCATTTCCCATGACAGCGTGGAGCGTTTTCCCCACATGCCACAATTTCCCTATTTTGTGTCAACTAATCAGGAAGTCCAAACACACTGAGGTGCGCCTCATCAGCCTCCAATCTCACAGATAAACCTGTCAACATGCCACTGAAATGTTACAGCAAAAGGCGAAGAGTGAAAACAAAGGCAAACTTCAAATGAACTCCACAACTTTCTGACAGGATCCAACTCAGACCGCCTCGTGGAACACCATGGATGGCAAGATAACGAGCTTTACTTCACTGGTTGCAGATCAGGGTTGCTATATGGCTGTCTTGTTTTCACATAGTGTAGACTTTTGAGTCAACAGTATGATACAGAGATGCCAGAGGGGCCTGATTTATGGCACATCACAGAGTACCTTTTAAATTTCTACATTTCTCATAGTGTAACAAAACATTATATCATCATTAGTCCTTCTTAATCTGTCAAGTGATCTCCTCCCACTTGAAACCACCCAAGCTAATTTAATGAGAACCAGCACTGCTCTTCAAGTATCTCTTAGCTTCTTACTCTGTCCTGAAGAGTTCAGAGAGAAGCAAGTTAATCTATTTTACCTTCTGGAGGATAATGCATGTAATCACCCCAAAGAGAAATCTACGGCTACGGTCACTCATGTATTTGACAGGACAGTGACTTTACTGTAGTTTCACCACTCTCAGCTGCACTGCACACCAAAGGCACTTCAGAAGTCAGGGTCCACAGAGACATGTGGACATCTTGCAACCTGATTTAATACCCTAGAGTCTTGCACATACTGTTACACCTCTTCCTAACTGGAAGTGATCTGACGAAGCAAATAAGTAAACATCAGATAACATGCTCCGGGTGGCGGTGAATAGGCTAAGTCGCTTGTTTTTGCTGGTTCTAATTTTGCGACGTTGCTCCACCTCCAACCAATTTTTACTGGTTAAACTCAACGCTAATGTCAGTGACATTTCTGTTTTCCCTCCAGTCAGCAGTGGACATGGATGAGGAGAGACCTATTTACAATGTTGACCTCCTCTATGATCCACAGGATCCTTTTATTTACATGAGTCATGAAAAAATAACACTTACTCATTTGCAAAAGGAATAATGCAACATCATTCGTAGTATACTGTATCTCTATAACTGCTCCATCCTCTAGAATACACTCACTGGTTTCCAGTTAGGAAGTAGTGTGTTCAAACCCTGGTTGTGCATTGATAATGGTAAAAAGTAATTACTAGAACTGCCAAAAGGTAGGGGTCAGATCAACACTTGTTAGGTGGAGATCATGGATTCAGATCTGGACGACTTACAAATGGAAAATAGTTCTACAACTGTGGAACAAAACTTCTCTGGAAGGAATAAAGCCTGAGCCATCAAGGCCTCAACTCCAAGATAAAATATGTTATTTGTCATTTGTTTTCTTGCCTGATGCTCCTGTCTGCAGGAGGCATTGTGTCTTTACTGTTACCAAGGACCGTTTCAATACAATTTTCTGGTCTGGTCAAGCAACTAACACTACTTGTTTATAGAAAAAGAGAAACACTGACAGTTTTTCCATCAACCATGACCTAATCCTTTAGAAACTTTGCTGTGCTTTGGGGGGGTTTCCAAAGCCAAGAATGAACTTTCATGCTCAACTTCTCGATCTACTTCTATATGTAAAGCTAGAGTATTTATTTCAAATTGGCTTGAAGTATTACCTGAAATTATGGGCATCACCTCATGTTCTGAATTTGTTTGCTCAGGTCAACTTCCAACTACAGACATAAACCAAAGTTTGGAAAAAACCATTAGCTCTTCAGGTGTCTGATTATTTTGGCTTGTTGTCTCTCAGCCTTATTTATATTCAATCCATTTTCTCCAGTGTTAATTGCTTCTGTAACCAATTTTATGCAGAATGCAAAAGCGAGCAATGAATATGAAATCTCTTTCTAAGCAGAGCTTTCTGAATTCCTCTGCACATGGCAGTTTTGGAGATAACTGTGTGACAGCTAGCAGTTTAGTCAGTCAATCTCAAGCCACAGAGGATGTATTGTTGAAATATTAATTGGCCGCCTCCTTTGCCATCTCCCAGTTTCTCTGAACTGGGTGCGCTGCCATTTTACCCAATCTACAACATGGCCTCTGGTCATGAAGGCCAAGGCCACATTGGGACACCAGTTCTAACGAGGAAACAAAGTCGACTGTCTGACTGGATGACATAATTAGGACAGTTGAGTGCACTCGATGAATAAACACATTTTTGAATTTAGCTCAAGTGTTGTTTGAGCCATAAGCCTTGTGATATCCCCACAGTGTGATGCTGATGTCCTAATTCTGTCCTCTATAAAAGGGTACTGGCTACTCCTGACTCATTTGCATTATGCTTTACCAATACAACCTAAAAGTGATGGAGAAAGACTGGTATCATTGTGGATGCCAAATGCAAAGTTCATAAGCAGTGGATAAAGGAGTGGTTCAAAGTTAAACTAAAACTTCAATCAATCCATTTTCCATGACAGCTTATCTTCATCAGGGTCACAGGGATCCAATCCCAGCTGGCAGTAGGTGAGAGGCAGGCTACACCCTCGACAAGTCGCCAGTACATCACCGGGCTGACACAAACAACCATTTATGCTCACATTCACACCTACAGGCAATTCAAAGTCGCCAATTAACCTATTAACCTGCATGTCTTTGGACTGTGGGAGGAGGCCGGATTTACTGCTGTTATTCTGCCCTTTAGTGTAAACACTTAAAGTAGTTAAAATCTTTCAGGCTGTAAGTTACAGAGATGGCACTTGTGATGGTTTGAAGAGGTTTCTCCAGTCTGGATTTACCTTTTTCGGTGGGATTACAAATCAAATTATCCCAAACACGGAGACCAATGTGGCTGGAGCTCAGTGAGGTCACAGTACTGTACTATCAGCACCTGATATGGGTGCATTTTGTAAGATGAAGCTTTGTAATATGACGTTACATGAAGTACTTGACCAGGTAAACAGAACAACTCCATTATATGTTATAACTCCATAACATGGAGTCTGTTTCTGGAGCAGTTAGCTTAAAGGCCCTGTACTCCCCATGGGTGTTTTCAGTAATTCTGGCTAATTAGACCTCTAAATAAGGTTGAAGTGAGAAAATTATGGGGTGTTCATGAGGTCATGAGGCTTGATGAATCATAAGAATGATAAAGGTGCAATTAATTCTAATAAGTGCAACAAAGCTGTACACACCCACACAGACCTGAGAAGAGGTCTAATTTGTCAGAATAAGTGAAGTCACCTTTACCATAGGTCCTTAAATGCAAATGAGATTTTAGGTTTTAATTCAGTAGTCTAAAAGAAATATGTAAATAGTCTGGCACACATGCACTGTAGCAAAAGCCTGAAAGTGCCTCCTACACTGCTTACTGGATTGATTATGAACTGAAAATCAATTCTGAATCAATTCTGAAATTCAGATTTCCACCACTAGTGAGTATATAATCTCTCCAGCCTGATAATCAGACTGAATTGCTGTTTCGTTTCCAGCCATTGTGTTCACCGTATTCAGATTCTAGGTAAGAATTGCCCTAACCAATCAGAAGTGAGCATCTGCAAAGAAACATTCTGATTTCAGAGTTACAACAGCGTGTACAACTGCCATGGCCTGTCACCTTTTTTTCTGCCATTATATTTCATGTTTTTATGAATAAATCTAGGTAGCTTGCTAGCTCTAAAGATGATGTCCACATTTTTAATCCCATCTACAACCCTCTGATTGTTTGCTTCTCCAGCTGCAGTAAAAAACAATATCTTTTCAAATAGTTCATGTCATGAACAATCTTGCTGAAGTGTCTTTTTTTTGACACTACCATTAGGAGTTGTCACAGTCAAATCCTACACATAGTGGCTTTGATACCCTCTAATGACAAAGAGACCTACATTACATTTGACATTTAGGGTAGGGAGTTTTCTTTGTCACTTTGATTCTGTTTGCTTGGGAGCAGGGTGGAGTGGGTATTAAAAGGAACTGTGTGCTGTGAATGCTCCTGGATATATAGAACACTCTACAGCATGTATAGAATACAGAATATCATTTGGATCCCTTCCTCACTCAGACATAAAAATGTCGACATCTTGTGAAATAACACCAAAAAGGAGTTACATTGTGTGTCTCTAAAGGAGGTGAGGCTCTGACATGATCTGTTATGTCAACATGTAATGTGTCAAAAAGAGGGCTCAGTAGTGAGAAAATGCTTTCACTTCACTTTATGTGTGTCTTCATTGACCTGACAGGCTTATCTGAGGAAAATGCCCCTGGCTTTAATGGCACCAATGATGTTGAGGTTTTAGGTGTGTGTGTGTGTGTGTGTGTGTGTGTGTGCAACCTAGCACTTCTTTAAAAAGGAAAAGAAAGGCAAATGAGCGTTGTACCCTCTTGAAATCGGAACCACGCTGTAATGGCACAAGCAGTCCCACAAGTGAGTCAATATAATCGATGGAAGCATCGCAGTTGTGAGAGAGAAGAGCCTGTTCCTTTTAATGGCTGGACCAATGAGCTGTGTTACAGACGTGCTGCAATATAAATAAGACATGCAAAGCTGCTCTTTCACCCTAAACCACTATTACGTCTCCTCTGTCCCTTTTAGCTATGTTCTTCTCAGCCTTTCTCGTAACTTTGTCACATTTAGACCATCACTCAGGCAGAGATTTTAAAGCGAATATTCAATGAAACATGTTGGTGACAACTGTGCTGCTTGGCCCGTGATACGCTGAACATCAGTGGGATACATGTGAAGGCTGTGAGTGTGTGTATGTGTGTGTACGAGTGAGAATATCATGGCAGCGGCCCATTGCCTACTACAGAGTGATGAGCGTGGCTTTCAAGGGGCATTTCACGAAGATTGAGGCACCAAATGGTTTTGTTGAACGGACAGAAAATAGACTTTGTCATTTTGGTCTTGAGAAAGCAATCTGCTGTTAGAGAAGACGCAGTGGCGGGCTCTCTTACATGTTCCTCTGGGTGCTTAAAAGAGCTCTTTTATCCATAAAACCACATTTCAAGTACAAACAAAACAAAAACTCTTGCTGAATGTATTGCAGAGAAGACTTTTGTATCCCCAGGATAAGAACGGCAGCACCATATTCAACCACAACTGTTGTATGCTTGAGTACATTTCTGTGCATTCATAGCTCTCTCTCTGTCTCTCAGTGATCATCTGCCATTGATTGCGTGGTGGATTGTGTGGTGTGCGGGTTCTTTCTCTTGGTTTGGTTTACATAATTACATTATGTAGGACATGGGCAGCCAGAAGCGCTTTTTCTCTTTGGAACACTTTAGAGAGTGAATGGAGCAGATCTATTTCAGGAAGTGGGTTAGTGGTGAGGGGAAGAGGCTTGATTCAGAGAATAAACACATATTTTACAAATTAGAATATTTGTTATTGCACCATGCAGCCCCTGGTGTCCCCGGGTCTGTAGATAGGGAGATAAAGCATATCAGGCATCTCAGCCTGGTTAAAAGTATTACATAGAATACACTGTATGTTTACAACTGTAATGTAAGTGTCATGCATTGTATTCAGACTCATGTGGAGCACAGTTTAATAGCATGCAGTGATGCAATTATCCAGTAAACAACTAGCTCGATCTTTCGCATGCAGCTATGCAACAACAGCATTCAGAAATATGTAATAATAGAGGTTCTCATTTACAAACTCAAACTTAGGGAAGAAGGGGGGGGGGGGGGTTAAAATCTAAATTCATTTTGATGCTACATTGATTTATAAACAGGTTAATTGTGTGTTTGTCTTTTCCACTCCACTGTGCCCTACATGTTTGTTCTTGCACTATGTACTGAGAAGTATATCAAAAGCACCCTTGGGCAATGCCTTACAGCACTAAATTGCACACCATCAACTACTTTTATGAAGAAAATATTTTCTTCTTTCCCTCCGACGTCCTCTGGGTGCAACATCTGAACTCTCTGTGATTTTCCTGATGGACAGAAAGTAAAAAATGCTGCAAACTATAGCTGCTGTTAGCTAATGGTAGCTCGGTTTGCTAGCTGGGCTGCCCAGACTGTGAGCTCAGAGCACTGAGGGGTGTTAGTGTTTGCAACACAGGTGTGGTGGACATTTGGGAGGAGGGGGCTTTGAAGCCCAGAGTGAGGGGGAGCAGAAACAGTGTCATGCCAGAACCAGAGCTGTGCGGGCAGGCAATGTAACCAGACCTGTCAGCCTCTATGGCCATAATGGCAGAGGCTAAGAGCCTGAAGAGGAGATAAATGGGGGAAGGTAAAAAGAAAACAGGAGAGAGTGATAAAGCAAAGAGCCATTGGACAAAAGTAAATCTGGTACTGACATTTAGTAGTTGGCAAGAGTTTCTCCTAGAAAGAAAGATAGTTCTGTGGTTCCAAATGTGCAGATTAGGGGTAAAAACTTGGGGGTCATCCGGTGATGTATGGTACTGGAAGGAAATACAAAGAAGCAACAGAAATCTGCATTCATTTCTTTGCATATTCTTTGATGTCTTTTTCTTTTTTTGGGAAGCATTGGATAAATTTACCTCTGGACCTGAAACAATTGATCAAAATAAACCAACTGAACAAAAAACTAAAAACAAAAACTCATCTGAAGCACGAAAAGGGTTTGAAACTAGCAACACCTGGAAATCTCCTAGAAATTATGTTTATATAAAACTAATTTGCAACAGCAAGTACATTTTGAAGGAAATGTCATGCAGACCGGATTACATTTTCTGTTAACACAACAAGGAAATGTCGTCTCAAGGGAAAGTTAATATGGAATATATCAGAAAAATGTTCACTGAAAATGTGATTTAGTTGTTTTCCACCAAAATATCCACCCATCCATTTTCTGTAACCGCTTATCCCTATCAGAGTTGTGGGGGGCTGGAGCTGATCCCAGCTGACATTGGGGCGAGAGGCGGGGTACATCCTGGAAAGTCGCCAGCTCATCACAGTCAAATGAAATCCTTCATGCTCATATTAACACCTCTGGGCAACTTGGAGCCACCAATTAACCTATAAACCTGCATATCTTCGAACTGTGGGAGTAAGCTGGAGTGCCCAGAGACAACCCATGCAGACAGGTGGAGAACTTGCAAACTCCATGCAGAAAGGCCTTAGCTGGGGCTCCAGGAATCAGGAACCTTCTTGGTATAAGGTGACAGCACTAATCACTGCACCAAAATATCTGAGCTTGCAATCCAATATCTGATTGTACACAGCAATAGTAAAAAATTCTAAGTTTATGTTCAAGCAGTGGCAATGACATAGTTCAGTCATTGGGTGGATGGATGCTACACTTCCTCAGGAGTTAGATCCAACTGACACTGACAGAACTGACATTGGACAGAATCAGGCTAACTATTTCCCCTTACTTCCAGTCTTTATGCTAAGCTTGGCTAAAGCTATCCAGACACTGCTCAGTGCTTAATGCATAGAAGTGAGATAAATGTGTGCAAATATGTGTCTTCCGAAATGTTTTCCTACCCGGAGATGTTGAGCTTTCTGACTACGCTCCGAGTCCAAAACCCTGCAGTAAAATTATGGGGAGCCTGAAGTCTTTGTGATGTAAGGCTCAAATAATCTGCCTGCATTAATGCAGCCATGGCATTCTTAATGTGCCACTGAAGTATTATTGGACTTGTCCTTGAAACCCACTTACAGGGAATTGATAAAGCGTATTCTTTTTTGTGCCCCACTCAAAGAGCCTCCCATGCAATTGTACTGTGGGCTAAGACCTGATTTCCATTTCCATTGCACGATAACAGCCTTGCCTCACTTTTACCGAGCGGCAGACAAGGATAAAAGGAAAATCAAAGCCAGTCAAAAACAATTTGACAAGCTAATGGATTTGAGGGGCTTGTGTTCTACGCCCAGATTCCTTTAACATAACATCACGTGCCGCTGTACACAAATCCCACGGTTAACCAGTTGAGTGGTGATGTAGTGTTCTGCACTAGTTAACACATATATTATTACTTAAATTATAATTGATAGACTCACTTTGATGTACCGGGGAGCAGGTTCATGTTCAAAAAAAAAAAAAATCCTTTGAAGGCTCCAACATCCCCCCAGTGTGCTTGCCAGGAACGGAGAACAGTAACACAGAGGAAGGGAGTGGCAGATACAGTACAGACTCACCTCCTCATCTATCCCTTCTCTCCACAAAAAAAACACCTCATATGTCACTGTCAGTGTAGACCCGCATGAATTCAATATGTACAGCAGTGAGAGACTTTGTTCAAACAGATTATTTGGCATTGGATAACAAGCAAAGAGGCTCAGAGTGCATGTGTATACCAGTGTGTCACAGCTCTTCTGTGCAGGGAAATAAAACCTGCACGGCACAATGCATTCAGAAGAATACACAACCTGCATGAAGAAGAGCATCAAGAAGCAGGAAAACTGCCTCTAAGCTTTACTTCTAAAGTGAATTGCTTCCTTCCCGGGCGGTGCTGTGTGATATTTGCACCACAGCTAACTAAAAGGTTGCTTAATCCTGAATAGAAGCCTTTTTGCTGATCCTTTGTTTTTGAACAAATAATTGTATGTGCCTACCTAACGCCTCAGGGGTGGAAGGAAGAAAAGAAAGATGGAGAAGAGGGGGAGTCACATCAATATAATTGGGACTATAAAAGGATATAGCAAAATCTAAAGTGTTTTTTGTCCCGGACAGACAGTAGCAGGCACATAAGGCTAGAGCAGGGATTAGAGCTAACATTTTCATTAATTGGATTTGAGTGTAATCAGAATCCCCGCTGAAAGTTATATAAAACTCAAGTCTAAACTAAATTCAATATCTACAGTGCAGTCCATGAGTAGTAGACAGTGATGCAGTATGTTTTTCATTGTTTTGGCTCAGTACATTGGATTTGAAATGAAACAATTACGAAGTTAAAGTACTGACCTTCAGCTTTAAGGGAGTTCACATCCGTGATGAGTGAACAGTTTAGGACTAATATAAAAAAGGGTACAATTTCTATATCAAATATGAATGTAAACAAAGCTGAATGTCAGTAGTTCAACCTCATAGTCACTGATTAAATTCAAATCAAATGTGCTGAAATACAAAGCCAAGAGAAGACTACCTTAATACTTAAGGACTGAACTCCAAGTATACATAGAACTACACAGAGTCTGTATACAAACCACAAACAGTATAAATATTGTATTAACAACGTCACCCACAGGTTTTTAAACAGCCGTATGTGAAGCTCAGAATGTGGCCATTTTGGCAGTGAAATGTTAATATCAATGTTAATATCGGCAAAGATGTGGACATGTTTTGGTGAGGCTGAATGATGCAGAAGGGCACCCAACTGTCAAACTTTAATATAATTTGAACAGGTGAATCAAATAGGAATTCAGGCTCAGTACAATTGTCATAACCGGGTTATTAGCTAGAGACTGAAACTGTATTTTTATACCAGGCTGTAAACATGTTTATTTCTGCTGTGAAGTTAGGCATTTGAATACTGGCTTATGGAGATCGACTTGTTCTGTATCTAGGCTCAAGTGGCCATTCGAGGAACTCCCACATTGGTTTTACTTCACAGCCACAGAGTTGTGCCGCTTGTTACTAACAGGAAAACCCCTAAGGCCTGTGAAAACTCATATCATTGATTTCAGTTCAGGCATATTATGGAATTTAAATATGCTCTTTCAGACCTGCTGCATTTTCCTCAGAAGCTTGCATCGTTGTTACAGATGGATTCAAGTTATATTCCATTATCCTGATACACCATTTGCCATGTGTCCATGATGTGTTGAAACTCATACCGTGAACTGAAGTCAGTATCGTGAATCTTACATCCATCCATTTTCTGCACTTCAAAATTCCAGATTCCTGTGACAAACTGGATAACCATTTACTTAGTGAAAAGGAGTATGTGAATGCACCGCTCTTGTATTGTCTCTGTGAAGCTAGACATCTCAGCTAGAGAGGAGGTAGAGATTTAGTCTGGCTTTTAGGTATTTAGCAGGGCCCACCTTCATGGGATCCATACCCTTGAGTTGAGACAGCTAGGACCCTGATAGTATCATACGAGGTATGGGTTTGACCATCTAATGAGGACACCGCGCCATGGGACCACCGTGTGTCCTATAAGGTTCTTTCTGCACACTGTGTTGAACAGAATAATAAATGATTTGAAAATATTTTTCTGCCTCCTTTGATTTCTCTCTTGCTCTCATGTAGTCTCTACTAATTGGAACCTGCACACCTGCTGATAATTGCACAACCAGGTGCAACAGTTCCCTGTTGTTCTGTTTTCGCTGTTTGCCAACTGCTGTTCCATTCAAACAGGAAGAAGAGACAAAAAAATAAAGATTTTTTTCTCTGAGAGTTTCTCTGTGAATAGAATACTTTTTACATTCATTCTGAATGTTCAAATGTATAAGTATCCAAAATAAACAATGGATATGGCTTTAGAGATACACACATAGAATATTTAAAGTATTAATTCATGCATCATAGTTAAATAGTTGGTAATCAGGACAGTGGTGTCAGCTACTAACTAACTGTTGCTTGTCCTACCCATATAGCCCTGGCTCATACGGGACGGAGGTGCTCCCAAGCATACGACCTCTACCAGAGTCAGTGTTGTGAGCAGTTACACCTTAAAATTCAGTTCAGAGAAACCAGTTCAAACCAGTAACGAATGGCTTTTTCACCTCAAAGGCTCTAGAATAGATCTTCTACAGTTCTACTTGCTTTCCCACGATTGGAGGGATGCTTCAACTTGATATGTTTCTAATTCATTGCCAGTGTGTCTGACATTCATTGTAAAAAAAAAAAAAAGAGAAAAAAAAGTGACATTTGTTCATTAAACAAATAACTAGCTGCGTCTGAATCGCCAGTTACATTAACCTTGCTGCCGTGCTGGCATACCTTTAGTGAGTCTATTACCACTAACCAGGTTCGGGCAAAAGTGTTGTAACTGTCTAAGTTTTCTATATGTCTCACGCTAAAAAAAAAAGAAAATATTTTGACAAGTCTGTTTACTGGCATGTGCAGTAGTTAGTACTGGCATGTGCAGTAGTTATGGAGAAAAGTTATCATTTAGAATTATGTAACTGACTACCTGATGACTCTTTTAGCTCTGTTTTTGGTCTCTACCAGCTCCTGAGGGAAATATGTGGCTCGTTAGCTGCTAAATGCTCCCATATGTTCACCAGCTAGATACTAACTGTGTCTGTCTGCTGTTTAGAGCAGACAGTTTAGAGATGAGAGTGAATAAAAACAGTAAAGTTGTGGATCAGACAGCTAAACAACGATCTGAAACATTGTATAAAACTCTAGCGTTTTAGCGAGGAGCGGCAGATTCAGTAAATAATTCTCCTTACTCCTATCCTTATCTATCCTGGAAATAAGGGCAACAGTGAGCTAGCTTTTTTTTTTTTTTTTAATTTGTCTGTTAAAGCCTTCTACCATTGTTCTTGTTTGTTGAAATTCAGCAGTAACCCAGTGCTCCTATGGTTCATAGGCTTATTTATATTTTGCAGACATATAGCATTAACACCACAGGATATGCAGTCATTGTCACCGCATGAGTCAAGGTTGGACAAAGGATGGGACTGCACAAGTTAAAATAGTTTTATTTTACTCAAACCAAAAGGGTCTGGATCTAGAGAGGAGAAAAAGCTGACTGCCACAAATTTATATAGAGTAATCAGACAGGCAGTCAAGCTGAGTGGAATCTTCCGGACGACATGACACCACCCTGCAGAGAGATGCCAGAAAAGTGCTGTATAGAGAACGTCATCGCACCATCGTGCACAGGCCTATAAGAAGTGTAGTTAAAAACAACTATATTCAGTCTCATGTGTGAGCACCATGTGTGAGTGGGAGCTGATGACTGACAGCCCATCAGAATGTAAATGTTGGAATCCAAGTGCAGCCAAAACAGGAATAATGGAAGCAATAATGCTTTCCTATGATTTTTTGCTATGTTATCCTTCATAAAGGTGAATGTGAAGCAGAGGGTAAAAGTTTTGCTGCAGTACGTGCTGGAAAGTGAGTTGATCCCTGCTCCTCGTCAAGTCTCTGAGTCATTGGGAGTGAGTGAGCCACAACCCTATCTACCCCCTGCAAATATATTATGGCCATTTTGTGTCATGAGGCAGTAAAATTCATACTTATTGCCCCTTTAAAATGAACATAGCAATTAAACCTCCAAAGTGAAACCAGCAGAAGTACAGCTTAAGTCTATGACAGACAGCAAATATTGCCTCTGTAGCGTGACACTTTAGAGGCAATAAGGATTTTCAGAGCCAGGTCAAATGACAGAGGAGTTTTTTTTTTTTTTGTCAAGGCAGAGAACATCAAATCTTGATGAGAGATTTGTTTCCGATGCACTTCTCACAGCTCCCAGTTTCGCATCGCTCCAGTGCACATGGCAGCGCTCCCTCACTAGATGATCTAGTGTAACACTTAAAAGTCAGCCGACTGGTTTTATAACCACATTAATCATTGTTGCTCTCATGCACTCGGCGAGCACCACCAGCCACTTGTGGAAGGGAAGAGCTCACAGCAGGGCTTTTCATGAATTAAGACCCAACCAAACCAGAGGCAAGTGGACAGCCACATCCCGCTGCCTCGCATGATTTCCCTCTGTCACCTTGCCGTAAAGTTTTCTCCTGCAGCCTGACATGAGTTTATCTTACCGTCCCTCGTGTTAGGTACAGGGGATTTAAGTTATTATTGAACTTGCCGGAATTTTTCCTGGAGTACTGTATTGCAGAACAGGATTTTCAGACTAAGTCAGTCATTGCCCGTCCATAGAGGGCTTTATCATGTTTCCCATGTCTGCCGTGTTTCCTGAGCAAGCAGTAGAGCAGGAAAGGAAACTCATGAGAGATATCACTGTCTCCGTGTGGCAGACAGATAGTCCAGAAGAGCGTCCCATGTTTGCGTCTCTGGACTGACTTGTTTTGCTTTTTCAGATGCAGTGTTCTTCGGCTTCTGCACTTCTGTATTTTATTATCATTTTTAGTCTCAGTCCTCCTGATTTATTCTTTCAGCTGTCTGCTCCACTGAGGAGACATAAAATGGTGGCGGGACTGATGGGCAGACTGTCAAAAAAAATTAATACATGAAACAAACATAAATGCCATATTTCCATCACATTTCCACATGGTTTTTCATTTGTGGAAGTTTGCCTCGCGCGTCTCCTAGCAACAGTCAATGCTGGTCTCTTACCTGTGAAGAGTGGTGTAGTGCAGAGTATAAGCAGGTATATGGAGTACACCTACTTATATTGCAGTCAGCACTGGATACCCACTTCTAAATCCTCTTTGATGGACATCATCCTAGAATGACAAAGGTATGACATTGTTTCGTGAGCGGACACTGCGTAACATCAGAAAATGTTCACATAAGTTGCTTTGGAAGGCACTGACAATTGACTCGTTCTGTTTTTTAGGCTAGACAACTTTGTGTCACACGATGACATCAAACTGAAGGGTTGAGGGCAACCAACATCTGTCATGTATGATGCACCTGTTTTCTCTATACACCAGCACGTCCTTGAGTGTCAAGAAGAAGAAAAGTACCAATCACATCACATTCACCCCCTAGAACAACTGCCCATTGACTCATCTGTACAGCTGGTTCAGCTGCATCTCTTCAAAGTCATAAACTGACTCATCAAATAATTTGACACGTGTTGTACTGTATCCTGCTCCTGAATATATGTCAGACATGGATTTAGACATTTGAGGGGATGAATGACACATCTGACGCTTTTTCAAAAGTGCACTTATTGGGCCCAGAGGGTCATTGCACCCATTGTGTGGAACATGTAGTTATTACTATCCTTTTTCTAGCATTCTTTGCCTATTCTCTTACCCTTTTATCTGCCTCTCATTGTGTTGTACCCCTCTCACCCTGAAAATAACCAGAGACACCCAAATCCCTGCCTGCAACTACGGTGGGTGCTTCTGTTGTTGCTCCCACAACGCATTAAGTGTGAAGTGAACCCCTCTGCCTGCCTCCAACAAGATTTCACCATAACCAGATAACAGTCTGAGGCACTTTTTGTGCTCTCTGTGGAGTCAAAACCTCAACTGCCTGATTGGCACCTCATTTATTTAGCTTAATGGAAGGAGGTGGGCCCTTGGGTGAAGGCAACCACGCAGATGCAAGTGAGTGACAGGCCCGCTATATTGTTAGAGACAGTCCTCTGGCCTTGACTTTGTTGTACACCAGATGCCTGCTCAAACAAGGTTGAATTAAAAAGAATCAGAAGTAACAGCTTCTTAGCTGGATAGAGTTGCTTTATACAAGGTGTCATGTTACCCTTTTTTAGTTGTCAGCACTAAGCTCTTTGAAAGTGGGTCAAAGAGTAGGTTAAATGAGACAAATCCACTGGGTGTTGTTAGAGATGCGAGTTAAAATGTTTTTAAAAAGTGTATGGCATCCAGCCTAGCTTCAGTTTCGAGGAGAGGGAAGTTCTAAACTGTATCACTATCTTTAAAGTGGCTCTAAGCGATATTCTATAATACCAAAAAAATCAAACGGCAACATGACGACAGTGGGACAATGTGAACGGGGTCACTTGTGGTGATGAATTATCATTCAAATCTGAAGCTGCCCTTGGCTTTACAGACATTTATAGCGAGTTTCAGCTCATTGTTCAGCTGTCTGGCCCAACTTTACTATTTTTAGTTCAGGCTTAAGGCATCATTTTTGAAAGAGCTCTAAAACCCCACCGTACACAACCTGCTCAGCACCAATCAGGAGACAGAGATGGTGAACATAGTGGAACATTTAGTGGCTAAAGAGTTTCTACAGTACTGAGAGTCCAAGAAAATAAGCAATAAAATAGCTGGGACAAAGTACGGATACATAGAGGTCAGCAGGCCACTTTAGCTAACCTGCTGTTACCTCCTCAAGAAATATCACTACATTATCCCACATTTTTGTTCGTACACTTAATCAAAAAAATGAGTTTTTTAGTGAACAAGGGAGTAAATCCAGACTTTAAATGATTAACTGTGTAAAGTGTACTGCTAACTGCAGTAATGCTAGGTGAGCAGTGTTTCTTTTTCTATATGAATTTTGTCCTATTACTGATAATTATATTGAAGTGAAACTGGGGCAGCGCAGTGATGCAGTGGCATTGTCGCCTCACAGCAAGAGTGGTTTGAACCTCTCAGTCGGCTGGGGCCTTTCTGTGTGTGAGTTTGTATGTCCGCCCTGTCTCTGTGTGGGTTTTCTACGCCTTTCCTCCCGCAGTCCAAAGACATGCAAGTGAATCGTTAACTCTAACCTGCTCCATAGCTGTGAATGTGTGCATGAATGATAGTCACTATGTGTCAGCCCTGTGATGAACTGCCGACTTATGCAGGGTGTACCCCGCCTCTCATCCAATGCTAGCTGGGATTGGTTCCAGCCCCCTGCGACTCTGATGGAAAATGGATGGATGGAAAGTGAATCTCTGAGTTGCTTAGCAGATATTTACCACAGAAATCTCCTTATCTAAGATTACTGTTTCAAAATAAACTAATAAACATATAATACATTTAACAGAAACTAAGGATAATCCTTATTTGGATTATCTTCACCCATTTGATCTGCTGCAATAAAACTCAAAGGGAAAGTTGTTACAGTACAATTTGTTTCTTTTCTAAAAGAAAAAAAACCCCATAACCTTCAATTTGAGCTTGTTATTACACAGGAAACATTGACCTGTGGACAAACAGAACAGACTGTCTTCTGTCTTCTGCAAGAAAAGTTGAACTGTAACCAATTAGTGAGGGAAAGTTGCCATGAAGAAGCAAACACAGAGCTATCTGCTGTTGATCTAAATGACTGCAACGAAATGCATCAATGCACACGCGTTGACACGGACACGACTGTGTGCTGTACTGACTCATATACACAAAGCTGTTTTCTGGTTGGAAGTGCGAAACAGAAGCTTTACCTTGATCTTTGTCAGTGTTCACAATTGTGAGTGTTGAGTTTGTCTCTGTTTTTTTTTTTTTTTTAGGTTTTTTTTTGGTCAGTGGAGCTGCTTCATACCTTAAAACTGCAGTACAAACATATCAGTCTGTGGTGCAAATGCTGTCCGTAACATGACTGACACATAGCATATTTGTGTTGTTGGGGCAGAAGAATCAGTTTGATCCAAAACTCTTTCAAAATCCCCCAAATATTGCACTTCCAACTCAGAAACTCCTTTTGTATCAAGTCAAACTCACATTGCCTTGTTGTCACTGAACTGATCACGAGTACTATTGTTACTGAAGCCGATAATCTGGAATGCTACTCTTAATATGACCATTAAAGCGCTATCAAATGTAATTTGTGAAGTTGTCAAAGAAAGAAAGCCACCCAACTAAAGAGTGTGTTTGTAGTTGTCTCTGGTAAGACTGGCTGGATCTGTCAAGTCACAACATGTTAAAAAACATTTTCAGGTGGTTTGCGCTTTATGTTAAATCTACCCCTGTCTTTTATCCACATGTGCAATTTCAATTCCGTGCTTTCCTTGCTGCAAACCACATACACACACACTTGCACACACACACACAATTTATGTATTTATGCATTTCTTCCGCAGCTTGTTCAAAGCGATGAACACATCACCTTCTCCTGACGTGTGAAGCTCTGGTTTTTAATTATTCATTTGGAAATATATAAAGCAGATATATTCCAGCACTTTTCTGCTGACAACCTGGGCATAAACCAGAATAAAAGGGAGGACAATTTGCGTGAGCAAACAGCTCCTATAGTAGTAATTCAGCAGCCTGGTCTCTTTTCTCATCATCATGACTTTTCAGCTCGCTTTGACATGGTGGGATAAATCGCTTTTCTATAAGATAAACACACTTACTGACTAACAGAACGTCCCAAATGCAGCTATTTTTTCATGAGTTTGTGGGTGATACGTTTGTTTTACATGAGACATGGCAAAGATAGCCTCCACACAGCCCCCTCTGTGAATTTTGATAACCATTTTAATGACTTGAATGTGAAACTGTGAGACATGCAACATTGTAGCTGAATTTAGGAACTGAGGTCAAAGTCTCCCCAGGCTGAGTAACATAAACCACTGTGCGGTAACACTTTAATGCCTCTTTGGTCACTAATGGTCCGGAGCCTTTTAGTTCACAGCAATTACTTTGTATTTGCCTGCAGTTATTCAACTTGGTCTGATAATACAAGACACCTTTTTAGCAACAGATCTGCTAAAAGCTAAAAAGAGAGGGTCGCTTTGGTATATTATGTGAGTGACTGACAAACTAAGGACAACAGCTTGGAGCTCATCTATCAGTTAACTCTCTGTGAGGACGAATTCAAGGAAACATGTTCAACTGAGCTCGTTACAAATACAGAACTGAGGCATAAAATAAGACTAAACTTCTTGAACCTAGGTAGTCGCCCTTAGAGATTGCAATGTTCATTAAACTTTACAAGTATTGTACAGAAAATATTCACAATTTTGATATCCTTAGAGCCCAGTGTATGGTATTCATTAGCATTAGCATTAGCAGTCATATAATTCTGATGAGTTTAATACTGATTAGTCTTTTTAGCTTTGTTTCGGTCTCCACCAACTTGTGATAAATATAGCATTAAATATAATATTATACCATTATATTATTATCTGTCTGCTGGTGCTGGGTAGGTATATAATTGTGTTATCATTTTTGCTGAATACATCTACTGTCAACACTACAAAGCAGTTAAAAGACCCTAAAACCAAAACAGAGAATGAAAAGAGCTAGAAATGCTCTGCAGATCTGAGGATGTTAATTCTCTCTGGGTTTGGATTTGAGTGACACAGTTCATTAGGTTGTTTGATCCATTATTAGTATAAAAATATTATTACATTTAATATTAGTGCAGCTTTAAAACCTGGAGTTCTCTAATGCAAAAGGATTTTGTCTATCTGAAGAGGATGAATGTCTTCCCTAGATATAAAGGGAATTTTTAGCACCAGAGGGGAGGTTACGTTTTATTTTATTACTCACATTTTACAGACATCACCGAAATCAGGCAGCAACCACTCTTCCAGGACAATAAATATTCAAACAACTAGCCAGATGTTGATACAGCTGCTCTGGACCAAAGTGTTGGTTTGACAGAAAACAAACAATAACTAATAAACCAACAGGGCACAAATATGGAGAAAATCAAGATGCAAACTGGTAAATTCTCAAAAGTCTTTTCTCTCTCTCTCTCTCTCTCTCTCTCTCTCTCTCTCTCTCTCTTTCTCTCTCTCTCTCTACAATTAAAGTGCTGCTTAAGAGCAACCTGCTGAAGGAACGAGACGTGTTGTTAGTGCAGCAACATTAGCGTTGGAGATGATGATGGTAATGATAATGATGGTAACTCTTCTTTCCCCCTGTGATGGCGGTGATAGTGACAAAAAGTACTCACTCAGTCCAGTCAGCATTTCAAGTCAGGAGTGCTGAAGGTAAACAAGATAAACATCAATTGCAGACAATGACAGTGGCGGATACATTTGTTATATTCTCTTCACTCAGAACATATTTCTTTTCTTACCGGACTTTTGCAGCATAGCTCGAGCAGTGCTCGGTGAAAACTTGTCGCTAAAGTAAATGTGATGGGTAACATGAAGGGCAACAACAGAAAGTAAGGAGGGCCTCAAATATTTGCCCTAGGCCGCAAAAAACACTGTGCTTGCCCCTAACTGTGCTGCATCTTGCATTTCTCTACTTTAGGCACCTTGCATTATTTGGAAGAGTGCCTTAAGCACCCCGAGTTGAAGCAAATTCAGCTCATTGCTTTTGTTTTCCTTTCTCTGTTTGCCAGTTGTATTAATGCAGAGATGGGCCCTCTGGGGGAAGTATAGCAGCTTGGAAGCAATAAGAGCTGTTTTGTAACTATTCTCCTATTTTATATAATACTAGTGTATCCAAATCGCACCGAGCCAGCACAATAAGCAGCAGCTGGCAGTGTGACTGACAGCAGATCCTCGGCTATGCTGTAGTCGCCTGGCAACAGCAAAACAAAACCACATCACGGTGCTGGGTTTTGCATGTGTATGTGTCCTTCCACAGATATAAAACCCTGATCTGCTTTATATCTGTGCTTTTAACACAAAGGCAGCGCAGCTCATTGTGGGCTGTTAAACCTTCACAATCGTACCCTATATGGCTGGGTCTCCTAGCAGCGCATCTGTGAGCTCCTACTCTGTTTACACTGCGACTGTCACTGGGAGAGGTGGCGACATCATGGACAATTAATTACAATGGAATTCACTAGACCCTTAGTGATTACTTTTAATGGTAATGAGGTTTAATCACTCTAATACCATCATTATTAAATTATGACGAGAGTCCTTATTAGTTAAACATGAATACATTACATGTTATTATTCATCCCTTCCACTGTACAATGCTCCATTGTTATTTGTTTAATTCATTAATGTGTTCTTAAGACAGCTTAGTGCCATATCCAATATCTAGTGATTGCATTAATTACCTCATTTGAGAAGTCTTTCTGTCTTTATGGCAGATTATAAATTATATAATCAGAGTTATTTGATACTTAATCCATGAACCTCAGCATGAAATACTATATGGCATTGACATGAATAATCATATGCACTGTGGCCATACTATAAGCTCCATAATTCAGCTGCTGTGTGAATCAGTGCGTACCCAGATTTGAGCCACTTATTCAACAATCTCTCTGTTTATTTATTATTACTTTTTTGCATGATTAAATGTAATTGAGTTAAACATATGTAATCAAGAGGTATTAACAGTGTTACAGAGTAGTGATTATCGTGTCACACAAAAACAGCATAAGAAAAACTGACAGGCATTCTTATTTTTTCAACAGCTTACAGTAGTATCACTTCACAATCTGTTGTGATACTGATCAGTTATTTATGCTTTTGTCTTATTGTTTAATCAGGGCTAAACTATTATAGTAATTATCCTGAAAAGCCGAAAACTCAATCCAAAAACATTTGTCAGCAGAACTGAAAAAGTTTATACGAGCGAGGAGGCGTCCAATCATCAGTTCTCTCAGGAGGAAAGTGCCACAATTCCAGCAAGTTCTTGTGAAAAGCTACACAAAACATTTGACCGGGTCATTATAAAGGCGCTCGACACCATGAGTCATCTTTAGACTGATTTTAATCTCAGCCTAACTGCAATTCATCATCCACTTTGCTGGATCTGGCTACGAAAACTCCATCATGGACTCCCTCCCCCGTTTGTCATTTCAGAAATTCAAATCCTCACCAGATCCTCACTATTTTCTACTGAGCCCTCAGCTTTTTCACTACATCACTAAATCGCAAGAAGCGATCATTAATAGTTTCACTCCTAAAAGCCTTTCATCATATTCAGGATGGTGCTGTTTCAAAACTTTTCATACCTTGTTCAGCCTGACATTTTTCCTCCCATGCACATTATATCATTAACTAGTTTCAAGACTTACTCTGTTCAAAATCAGGACATCCATATAAGTGTACCTCAGTGGCATAAACTTTTTCAAACTGCTCTCTGGAGCTCCAGCCCCAGTTTTTTCTCTACTCCACATGTTAATCAAAGAATGGCAGAGCTCAGACCGAAGCTTACCCCTCACAGTAGACCTCCTAATTTGTTGCATTTGAACCCTCCATGCAGGGTACTAACCCTCAAAACAATGTTTCTCCTAGCATTGTTTTTTTCTCTGATGCTTGGAATGCACCATCTCCTCCTTCACCTATAACCCATCATGGCACGCAAGCATTTTGGACATTTCTATCCACCCCCTAGACGTTCACAGATTTAACCTCAAACAAAGCAAAACTGACCAACTCTCTAACTCTCTGTCTCTAACTCAAATTTTCTTTTCCGTTTGAACTCTTGAGCCTGTTCAAACCGATCCAAGACTTGACAAGATCTGTTTTTAACCACTGAATCAGGCGTAGTCACAAGATTGACTCTGGTTTTGGTCACTCCTACCACATCGGAGCTGCTTCTACTGCTTCCAGACAAAGGATCGAAGAGCACACAATGAAAATTCTTGGCCACCGGTCTTGGCCCAAGCTTACCACAGCTATGTCCGTACCCAACGCACTGACATCCAATGAGCCCATTTTCATCTAGTCCAGTAAGGTGAACTGTGGGCTAGCTCACATACCCCCACCCTGAGCCTCAACCCCTGGTAATCGGTCCCCACATGTTCACATGCGTTGGTTCAGCGAAAACAGTGAGGCTGTGCCTGTACTGCTCCTATTTTTATCCAAAGCTACATGGATCGCTCTGCTGGAGCAGGTTCACTCCAGAGTATCACATCACAACATGTCAGCAATCAGATCACTGATTAAACAGTCATTCTTAAAGGTTAGTTACGAGGTCCAATAAATATATCAATATGGTTTTTATGTACAGCACATTCACATAGTTTGTTTACCATCCAGTACAAAATGAAAACAAATGGAAGTACTCCCTGTTGTATTAAAGCGAGTGTAGCCAAAGATATCTATATTTGTTTTGGATCTCTTATATTATTCTTAATATTTGGGAAATATTATCTAAAGCTTCTTATTATGGTCTAGTTATGTGAAAATATTCTTTGGATTTCCCTTTGCTTAACATCACTTTTAATTGTTGCTGTAATTCTTGCTTTTTCCTGCAGTCATCTAACCTGTAAACCTGTTAATAAAGACGTGTGATACCAGTGTGAACCAGCTTCATCATACCAGATATTATCCAGGATCACCAATCTGAGTTTTATAGAAACAAGTAACCCAAAGAACAAGACGAAAACAACTGGTGATATGGAGGTTGGCTGCTGGCCAACTTCTACAACCTTTTTTTTTTCTCATCACGAACAAACTCTGAAATTATGAATGTCAGTATAACGTGACATTCTGCAAACAAAACACTTCTCTGAGTACACAATGTGTTACCAGTTACTCATCACTTTTTGTCTGCCTCTTTGTATCAGCACATATACACAGACATGCATGCAGAGTATCTTCTTCTGTTGTTTCTTTTGAGGTACTACACTTTCCTTACAGGACGAAGCATGCATGCACTAAGCACAGAAAGCTATGAGCTTGAACTTCAATTGATTATGACTATATATCGGAAGGGGTCACATTTTTTTCTTTTATGCAACGGGGTGGACGTGAACCCTGGTCCCCCATGGAGATTGTGTGCATGGCTTCTAAGACTTCTCATATTCTATAAAACCTATACCCCAGCGATCCCCCTCCCAAGCTATTTCATATTGTATTGCAGCACAAGGAACAGATGTGGAGAAATTATGGAACCACTGTGATTGCTCTGAGGATGAACAAAACAAAATGGTGCTGGAAGAAGTCAGCATTTCTCTAACATATTGTGCCCTGGAGCAAATGAAATTGAACACCACAGAAGACTGTACATTGTATCCATTATTTTTTATGACTCAAACACATTTAGAAGTATGTACTGAGACGTCCAACAGTGAGAGGATTATGTTGTCCCTTGCTGCTATCAGTGAGCCCTGCAGCAATCAGTTCAGGATGCTTTTAACATCAGCCTTCCCAAAACTTGCGACACCCTGGACTTTTCCGTCGGTGTCACATAATATATCAGACCTGCCTGTGCTGTGCTGTTAATCCTTCAAGGCTTTACAGTAGGTGTGTCACACCAACCTCCTGCAGTTTTATCCCAAGTCTGAAATTGGCACAAAATTTACTGTAGAAACTGCAGCAGGTCATTTGGCCAAGCACTTAAAAAGTCCTTACATTTACATTTTCTGACAGAAAGGTATAATTCAGCAACATATTGGTTTAGCACCACAGAACCTCTGCTTGCTGATACTGTGACAAATTAGCAGAACTAGTTGGCCAACTTTTGTAGCTGGGGTTCTAGCAGCTAAGACTCTAGCCAACATGCTAGTACGAGCTTCCAACCATTCAGTTTTGACATTGTGACATTGTGCACAAAATGTTCTCTAGTTGTTCAAAAAGATTAAGTCTGGGGCAATTGGACTTGTTTGTTGATCTGTGAAGACGTTTCGTCCTCTTGTCCAAGAAGCTTTTTTAGTTCTGACTGACAGTCTTTGATATGAAGGTTCTATGATCCTGCCTACGGATCTGCTAAGTCGTAACTCAGACGTAACATTTTTTGAAGAAAGATTACCTGGATAACTGTTGACAAACTATTCTCTAGTTGCACTTGCTAAATGCTAAGAGGTTTATAACTTCACAGTTTATTTAAAAGACGTATTTGTATTACTGAGTCCTGCTTCATAAAGGCTTGCAATACTGCTTGTTTTGCAAGCAGTTCTGCATTAGTAATGCAGCTAACAGACTATGACATCTTCCTCTATTTTGGACTATCGTCTCTCAGTTCCCTCAAAGGTCAATGTTGTCGGGGTGTCGGTTAGCGCAGTTGGTAGAGCATCCGCCCCATGTACAAAGGCTCAGTCCTTGTTGCAGCAGCCCTGGGTTCGGGGCAGTCTCAGTTAGCTAAATCAAGAAGGTATTTTTGTCTATCATTGGTGTGTGGGTTTAGTGGTGGAGTCTGGTCTCTGAACCATCCATGCTATTGCAAAGATGTATCACACTGCAACTAAGCAAGGAAACACTGTTACTTTGGAAATACAAA
The DNA here is from genome assembly GCA_023373845.1 of Nibea coibor. NCBI lineage: Eukaryota > Metazoa > Chordata > Actinopteri > Sciaenidae > Nibea > Nibea coibor. Next base: position 7,628,459 of record CM041717.1, read on the forward strand.
GGAATAGAAGAAATTTGTCACACATGACACATGCTGTGGATTGTTTCCCCTTTCTCACAGTACTGGCACACTATGAAAGGATTGCTCATATTCACCAATGTGAACATGAAGACAGATTATGGCAACCAATAACTATTATTCTACCTATAAGTCTACCTATGTTACGGTAGACTTGAAAATATCTGAACCTATCCGTTGTGAACATGTGAAAAAGTAGTAATGTCCATTATGTAAAATAAAATATAATGCAATCAGTCTTATACTTTCTTTGTGAGCTGCTGAGAGTTTAGTTAGAGTAAAATTGCCTTGTTAGAGTTCTTGAATCTGGCTGCCGCTAATGGTTGCTCTGCTGGGTCACATTCACCATCGTGCCTTCACAGGAACATTGGACATAAGGTCTATAGGAGGCAAAGAGGCATATGCTTCCACATAAACACAGATGGAAACACAAAACACCAGGAAGTGAATTAAAATAAAAAGAAGATTGTTATAAAGTATTTCTAAAGACTCACAATACCTTCAGTGTGGTTGAAGACTCTGTTGCGTTCAAGGACACATTCAGCAGCCAAGCACAATAACTCAAGTCACATCACTCTTTTCATCGTCTTGTTGGTTCATTATTTGTCTTCAAGGTTTGGTTTAACGGAAAAATACACATGAATGCAGTGCCTCCGAAGAGCATCTCACATATGTATAGATTTATTCAGTGTCAAACAAGGATAATAATTCTGGTTTGAAAACTCTCACCAGCCCAGGACAATCACACATTCACAACTGACTCACATGTTTGGTAATTGTTCTATAAAAAATAGTTTTTCCTGTTTACTGTTTATGCCAGCGGCATGGAGGCAGTGGTCAGTTAGCACTGTCCGCTCACAGCAAGAAGGTTCCAAGTTCCAGCAAGGGGATTTTGCATGTCTCCCTGTGTCTGCGCGAGTTCTCCCCGGGTACTCTGGCTTCCTCCCACAGTCCAAAGACATTTAGGTTAACTTGTGACTTGAAATTGCCATAAGTGTGAACGGTTGTTGTTGGATGTGTGGTCTGTAATGAACTGCCCTCCTCCTGGCCATTATTGGCTGGGATCAACGACAGCCCCAAGCATCCCTGATAAGGATAAGCGGTTATGAAAATTGGATGGATGGACTGTTTATGCCACTAATATATGTTTTGACTTTATTATTACACAAAACATGCTTCAAAAAAATAGGAGTTTCAAGAGTTAGTGAATTGCACTTCCATCATCAAAGGAACAGGAATAAAATAATAAAATTTGTATGCACTGTTTGGAGTGTTTGTTTTGCCCCTTGCCCCTCCTTTCCTCTGAGCTCTCCTGCTTTCCTTCATAGCATAATTAAATGTTGGTGCCATTTATTAGTGTTTTGAAACTATTAAATTAGGAAGGGTAGATATTATGACGTTATGAGAGTGGCCAATGTTTGCATGTTTTTTTTTAACAGCACTAACCATGTCCCAAATTGCTTGTAAATTTGATAATTTAATTTTGTAGCATTTAGCTGCACTGTCCTTCAGGAGCTTATTTTACTTTATTTGTATCCTTTTAATGTGTAAAAGTACACCTTTTCCCTTATTCTCCCTCTCTCCTTTTTCCTCCACTCTGCTCAGCCACCACACACACCAACTCAGTTTAAGTATTTTAACATTTAACCAAAAGTACAAAAAAAACAAAACAAAACGACAAAAAAACAAAAAACAACTAGAAATCCCAGCTCTACTCATGAGGTGACCCCTTTGGTCCTCCAGCAGCGTTCTCAGTACCTGAATAAATGGAAATAAAAAGATTTAACTTAATTCTGCCACGCTACAAATGATAAATAAATGAAAAGGTTAACAAACTAAATGAGGAGTAAATGAGGAGAAAACAAACTAAACCATAAAGTAAACTAAGGTGAGAGTCTGAGGGTCCCCAACATTTAAATAACTTTGTTGTTGGTGGTGTAAATTAATTAATAACCCTAACCCAAAAATTCAGTGTAATTAAAAGTCAGCCAATTATAGCCCTCCTGTACCTTGGTTCAACTCTGGTTGGCCACAGCATATTAATCTGGACAGGTAGAGTGTTAATCCATTTCAATTAGGTGACAAAGGAGGCAGTGGGACGATTTGTGGTTCATTTTTACTTGAACCTTTTATAAAGTCAATGTCCACAATTAAAATTTTACTTGAGACATTTTTTCATTTAACAAGACTACTTGTAATGAGTCAGACATTGGTTGGCTTTTATCAGCTGGCACAAGTGTCTTCAGACCGATCAATCTTGATCAATTGAGGACTGTAACGGACAAATTCATCTCAGGTAATGAAGACACTTAACAACGTTTCCCTGATGTTGAAGAGGCCCCAGTAGCACTCGGAAAAAATACTGCTTGCCTAGTAACTTATCTAATTGCCACAGGGCATCACCTCTGCGTTAGTTTTCCTTTATTAGTTTTCCGAGCCCAAACGAGGCTCATTAGCTAGCTCGCTCTAATTAGAGGACATATATCAGAACACTCTAGGGTTTCTCACGCTGCATGCTGAGAAAAATGAAATGCCATTAATCAATCTGGCCTCCTGTTTAATGTTCTGGACAGTGGAAACAAACAAATTGAGTCAGTGATGCGGAAATGAAGTTTGTTCGATGCACAGAAAATAAGCCTCAAAACCAGCGAGGCATTGCAGATACGCTTTTGTGGAAAGTTCTCTAAGGTCCACTGAAGTCAGGCATATTTTAGTTTGTTGCATCAACACTGGTAGAAATGAGATTTTTCTACATTCAAAGTTAATTACCCGGCTGAATGCAATTTGAATATTTCCCGATATTTAAAACACCACCGTAAAACAAAAGAAAAAAAATGTTTTAGGCAATTAAGGAGACATACTTTATACTGCTGTGTTTTAATTGCTTCAGAAGAGTTGGGAGTAAGTCTTGACTCATCTGTGGAGGGAGGACGAATACAGTTGGCTGCAGGAGCCTGGAGAGATTCCAGTTCAATAAAGAGAGCATAAAGTCTTAGCGGAGCATTGTGTGCTTCAAATATATTATGACAACTTCACATTTGGCACCGGGCTGTATACTGCGCTCTGCATGCCATTTCTGTTTTCAAAATGACACTTTGAGACGTTCATGAATTTTAACAGCTTTCATGTCATTTTCTAAAGTGACTTTGTTACCCTGAGGGATATTGTGATTTTTAGACTGTTGCGATAAAACTTTTTTTTTTTTTTTCGGGACAAGCTGAATAAAAAGGCTCCACATATGTTTTATTAAAATCACAATTTCTTTGTAGATTTGTAAATATTTCTCACTTTTAAATGATTTATCATTTAGGCTAGATTTTAACCTCAAGTGTCACTTTATTATGCAACCACAGAGAGTTAATGTGACGCTTGACATTGGCATGCTTGGGTTGCATTTTATAAGATGTCTTCTGTCATTAGGCAATGCAGATGATCACACATTTTTTATCAGCAGCAAATACTCATGGTAGGTTCTGAAAAATATCAAAGCAGACAGGAAATCACATCAAAACTCATTCAAGAAAAATATGCTTATATTCTCTTTTGACTGGCTGGATGAGACAAATGCAGTACATAAGCCAAAGTTAAATTCACACTCAGGGGGTTTTACAGAACATTGATCTTAGAACTAGAATGGACACCTCCTTAAACTTATATTCATGCACCTATTTTTACCTTTATATTTTGTTTATCTTCAGCTTATTTACAAGGTCGACTGTAGGAAGATCCTATTCCAGAAGTACAACAGTTACAGTTAGGTGGATGGGCGCAAGCATTTGCCTTCAGCAGCAGGGTACAGATTCATGTCCCATAATATTCTGTTTTTCAGTGTTGGCAAGTCTCCAGATTAACTCACTTCTCTGTTCCCTCCCACCGCTATCAGCAGTATGACATTGTTTGTTAGTGCCTTCCGAAGCCATCATAAAATTTAATTTTCTCATCTGACACCAACTATGGTTAAGGTTCAGTTAGACTCAGGAATAAAAGCTACACAGTTCGGGGGAGAATTACAAAAAATATATAATATAACTGTTAATGTATCAGTGTGTAGGATTCAGTGTCGGATGTGAAAGAGGACAGAGATGAAAACATGATAATGTATATATATATACACACATACTATTTGTGCCATAATATTACACACTGGCTCTTTAATGTTAGGGAATGACAATGGTCAAAGTTTAAAGAAACTAATTTGTAGTAAAATAAATCCATAGATTTGTATGTGGCGACACATATTTATATCTATTATCTTTATTTATTGATTTATTTTGATGCTGTTGTTTCCCCAGTGTTAACCGGGTGTGGTTAGTTTCTACACCCGTCCTGCAGGTATGAACTCAATAGAGACATGCACTGTATTTTATAACTTCTTCTTTTTGTCACTGAATCTGCTTTTAAATGACACAATGTAAGCGACTCAGGACTGATCTTGATTATTTTCACTGGCATTCAGCATTTTATAACACATACGTATTTATACAATTCGATTAAAAAAAGGGCTCTTTGATGTTCAGGTGACTGAAATATTGGCAGATGAACAGAAATAGTCAGTCAGCTGTTTTTGCTCAGTTCAGACACATCACAATGGAATAAGATGCAATGAGTAAAAGGACGGTCTTGTTAACTTTGAATGACAGCTAAAAACACACTGTGTACTCAACAGCAATCTACGTTGGCAGGAAAACGATCATGACAAATACTGGCATTTCCATTTGACAACAAACAAACTGTTCATAAAGGAGTGGAGGACACAAAGCTGCCAGTGAATCTTTCTCTGTTTGATAAGCAAGGTAGACCACATGTTGCTCTTTTGAGCCACCACTGTGTGTAAAAGACACAGCATGAGGAATCTGAGCTAGTTGTGTGACAATTTCACAAATGGATGAGTTGGAATGACACTGTACATTTTGGATGCACCATCACCTCATGTATTTTGATAGAAACAGCCCCCCATCTCAGTGTCACTGGTCTCTGGATGGAGTTTGGAGAGGGGCGAAAACCCTTTAAGTCTTCTCGCAACCTCTAATGCACTGAAGCTATTGAACAGGCAAGAGGGGCTGTATTGACTTTGATCTGAAATGAGCGACTTTCATGGTCAATTTTACACGGGCCGCTAGCTCTGCGCATCAATTCACCCCGAGCCTTTTGGCTGAGAGGAAATGAGATTCCTTCTTCACTTGAGGATCTACTGCAGTGTGAAGACCAGACACACGCTCTCTCACTCTCACATGACATGACATTGTCCTCTCCAAGACTCACCCACCCACCCACCCACACACACACACACACACACACACACACACACACCCGACATACAGTTGACCTTGTATTCTCATTTTTGTGATTAAATTCAGTTGAAATGAAGCCATTCCCACGCTATTTTTATAACCCTTTGTCTAACATGAAGTGTTAACATTTTGTGAGATAAACTTTGACAGGAAGATTTGAACATTACTTTTTCAGTTGTTCTTAAGGTTAGTGTAAGGTTTGCCCCAAAACTCCACCTGGCACCCTTGTCATGTCGTGGCCGCGTTTGACTTTAAACCCCACCAGGAGCGTTCCAGAAGCAGAGCGGTTTGCCTGCCAGACTGTATTTACTTGCTCAGATTTGGTCGTTCTTTTGTTTTATGTGCTTCCAAAGATGCTTCTACGTGTGTAAATATGCTACGTAGTTAAATTGTTTGCCTTTTGTCTGTTTTTACACCCTGCAGCTTGCACGGGGTATATGATTCTATATATATATGTATATGTATATTGACCGGATCCTCTATACTGTTTCTGTGTATGACTTCTGACCATTTCGAGATTCTCTGTGCAGACTGTCGCAAGCTGCTCATGGCGTCAAAAATAGAACAACCGTGTATTTCCCATGGATGGTTGTCCGCTTCTGAAACAGACCAACAGACCATGGCGGGGCCGGCGGGGTTTGGCACATTGACTAGAATGTATAGCTCCGGTGGCTGCGGTGCACATGGAATGTGGTGCAACCATGCCCGGGGGAATTTGGGGGTTAGGGTTAAGCAAGCAGAGCAACTTTGTCTTAAATTAATGATTGGAGCAATGAAAAAAATGTCACGATAACTAGTCAAGAGACTAATGGCTCTGACAAAAAGCAATCCTTTAAACATGTTTCTTTCTAAATATTTCTTAAATTTCAGGAAAATTAAGCAGATAGAAATTTTTGGCCTATAATATAATGTTTGTAATATCATCTTTCATTTACATTGGCACACTGCCAGGCTGGGTGTGATGATCCTGCTGTGTTTTATGAATATTCTGCAGATCCCACTTTCTAGCACAAAGGGTTGAACAGAATGCAATTCAAGGTGCAAGTTCAGTGCAAGTTCACTTACTCTACAAAATACTAAAACGATGTGAAACCAGTGGCTACCTGTCATGTCAGCACTCTGTATATGACTACATGATTCAGCTGCATACTGTTGCTTATTTTTAACTTGGGGTAAAGTTTATATTTCCATATTTTCCAGCAATAGGTTGCATCATCAAAATCCCGTGATCCGTGCCAACCACAGCTAGTGGCCAACAGGCTCAAGAAGTGGATGGATTGTACAGCTTGTACAACGAAGAACATTTGGTTAGCTCTTGGTAGAGCATGCACCTCAAGTATCAAGGCTGAGTCCTTACCGCAGCGACAAAGGTTTGATTCCAGCCTGTGGTCTCTGCTGCATGTCATCCCTCTCTCCTCTGAATTTCCTGTCAGTCTCTTCAGCTGTCACTATCTAATAAAGCAGCTTCTCATTCCAGTTGGACTACACGGACAGGAACCCCTGAAGATGAAATCCCTGCTGCAGGATAAAACGAGGGGAAAAAAAAAATAAGATTCTTTGATCCCCTTAAGGTTGATATAGACAGTGCTATGTGACCAAATCCTAGATTAACACTTAGTAATGTGGAGGTTTCAAGTGGGGCTACCTGCCTGCGAGGTACCTAAAAAGTTATATTACATTTTGGAAAATGGTCTAAAAAGTATGTGCTCAAAGATGCTGCCAACAACAACAAAAAAAAACAAAACACAGGGAGCAGAAAAGTAGGATTAGTACGTGTTTGGTCTGTATAGAAAGGTATGGCTCAAACTCTTTACTATTAAATAGATGGAGCTACAGAGTGACTGATGTGCCGCTCAGCACGTTGGAAAACGGTCAGCAATAATGGACCATAGTCACATTTTGTACTTGATGGGCTGAGATCTGCAAAAACAAAACAACTATTTCTCTTCAGAAATATATATCGACGCTGTAATATTTCATCTCATCTTCATAATCTCATTTTGTGCACTGAGCTGTGTGCTCAGCTGAAATCCCTTTAAGCAAGACCAAAGCATCCTCTTTTTTTCCTCATAGAGGAAGCTAAATAGCTACAAAAACGCATGTACACACATGTACTACACGCATGCCACTGCCTATATATGGTTCCAGTTAAAAGGGGCCCTGTCATCTTGCCATTTGATGCGGAGCATCTCTCCCAGTGATTCTCTTGCTAAAGAGCTTTGGCAACTGGGGGATGCAGCGGGGGTGAAGTGTAAGGATGAAATTAATTAAAAATGCAAGGGAACATCAGCAGACTCGTTTCACAAAGCAGGCCCTCTCACGCTCTCTTCTGGTACGTGCCGTATAAAGTACACTTTCAAGTCAAGTGCATTTCTGCACTCATTTGGCGTTACAAGCTGGCCACCCTCTGTCGTTTGCTCTGTCTGACGGTGCAGGAGCATCTATAGAAAGTTATTTTTTAAGTTATTTATTTTTTCTTATGTAGGACTGCCAAAGACATTTGTGGTAGTCCTCTGGTGAGATTTAGGCTCTAGTGTGGATTACTCAGTCAGAACCCAGAGGAATGGGAAATTCAGACTGAGCTTCTCTTAAAATCAGCGTGAGCTTTTATCTATTTTTGTCTCCTTAAACGTCTTAAATTGAGCTCCTGAGAAATAACCTCTCTCTTGACTCATAATTGGACTTTTTCCCCCCCCCTCACTCCCCCTCGTCTTTTCTGGTCTCTTCTAGGAATACCAGCAAGATCCAAATAAAATGAAATTTTCCTGCACAGTATCCAAAAATTCAAATGTAAATTCAAGTAAATAAGTAAGTAGAAAAGTAATCTTAATAGTAATAGAAGTAAATACATAATAATAATAGTTCCTTCAGATAGGTCTTTTCATTCCTCTCAGCTGTCCACACAAACAGTTTTTTCTAATGTAAATGTGAATAATATTACAGCGCTGTAGATAAATGGCACTAAGGAAATGTCTCTGTTGCTAACCCTATTGCAACAACCAACCACACATCAAGCATGGAGCAGTACTAACAAATACAAACTTTATGACCTAAAGCTGTCCTCACTACTTGATATAAAAAAAAAATCTGTGGTTAGTCTACATTTGAAGCACTGCCTGTCTAACAGTAAAATCAGCTGTGGCACTACCCTTGGTCCCCACAGTTATTTCAATTAAAGTCCAGACAAAAAGAAAAAAAATGACTATTTGAGCTCGCTGTCTCTCAAAACACATCACATCTCTGCTTCGAAACTCTAAGGTCAGCATTATTCTTTAAATTCAATCCATTGTTTGAATAGCTGGAGATCACCATGGGCGAATCATTTCACAAATCTGAAATTAAGAAAGAAAGGCAGGATTGCTGTATGAAAACCTGCTGGGGCTATGCAGTGGCTATAGCACCCCTTAGCCCTGATGTAGCACCATTACTACCTGTTTTGTTTCACATAATAACATATTTGATTATAGAACCTAATGGCGGGTTTTTAACAGTGCTAAATTTCTTGTTTTTATAGTTGCACTAACCCCCCTAACCCCTGTGTTAACAAAAGAATTACATATCCAGACAATACTGGTGCTCAAATAAGCAAGACTAGGGAGATTTTTTGTCCCCCTACTTTCAGGTGTTATGGTAATAATGTAGTTTATTCTAAGCCACCTCATACCTGTCGTAGCATGGCCATAATATTGATCCAACAGCATGACGCAGTGTACATGTAATGATCTGAGTTCATTATAGTCAATATTCAAAGTGAGGCTGTCACTGTTCAGAGACCAATGGGGAAGCTTTACTCTGTAATGCATCAGTCACAGTAAAAATAATGGACAGCATAAGCGTGACATCACCCGTAGGTTTGTGAAGAGTGGTTTTGAAGCTCAGAGTATGCTGCTCTGGCTGCCACCACTCACGGCTAATCAGCTAAAAGTCTGCAAAGACGTTGATCATTGATGAATGATGCCTGGGTGATCAAACAAGCCATCTTTAACAGCACCTGCCTATCAATCAAAGTTGATAGGCATAGGTTGTTAATTATGCATAACTTTAACCCTTAATATAATTTGAATAGGTGAATTATGTTGAAATTAAGCCTCAGCCAAGCTGTCATGAAGAGCAAAACTAGCTATAGGGCCCATAACTGTTTTTTGTACCAGGCTGTAAACATTCAGGCTGTGTATTTCTGCTGTGAAGGTGGACATTTAAATATTGTAATGTTCTTTCTTTAGCAAAGTACTTCCTCTTTTTCCGTATTTATTATACTTAATGAAATTCAAAGTGAAATCCTACTTGGTGATTCTGAAATTCAAAACACCTTTTTCTAAACAGTGACATGTAAGTCTACTATTATATATTTAGCTCAGCCAAAAAATGGCCAGTACTGTTTGCACATTGTCACTTAAACTCTGCTGATTACCTTTATACCAGCAAGAATCATTAAGAAATCAACATTAGCCAGTGAGGAGCTGCGGATTTTGCAATCAATGCTGGCCCACATAATTATGGATTTTGAGTATTCCTTCCTCCATTCAGTCATTAAAATTGGCGGACTACGTATGTTATGCATTCAAAAACAATCATCTCACAGGACACTACTGAAAGATGCACATCATAAGGGATGCATATATATATATATATATATATATATATATATATATATATATATATATATATATATATAAAGCTACCATTTGTTTTGGAACATGAGGCTTATTCATGTGAGAATGATGTGGACATTTAGCTAAAATTGACTTTTGCTGCCGATGTAGTTAAGCAGAAGCAGTAACATTTGTCTAATTATGTCGCTTAAGAAAAAACATCTTGTGACAGTTTTTCTTCTAGTTGTAGTGGCTATAAAATCAGTTTCTAAACATCATATCTGAGCTCTGCCATATAATTAGCCGCTGTTGCTGTAGATAAAGAGCAAAAAAAAAAAAAACACATTCGTGCTGGAAGGGTGGACATGCCCCTGGACCCTTGACCCCAAACCTCTGAGTCTGAACATATTGACAGCAGCACTAAAACCAGCCCTAACCCTGGGCTGTTATATTGTTAACAACTAGTGCCATGAAAAATTTAACATCTGCTGAGATGATGTGGGAAATGAAATCCTGGTGTTGAAATAATAAGTCAGAGCAGTGCCTTCCTTTTTTTTCTCTCTCTGAAGCTTTGAATTCAGCCGTTGCAAACAAACCTCGTGTTAGCCCTTGGAGATTAAGTTTTGTTTAATATTTCAGCAACTCTGTCAAACGACGGTGAGGTTAGTATCGCCCATGGAGCTGGATCAATGAGCGATGTGTCACTTGATGAGGATTAAGCTTGCAGTGGATTCGTATGGCATTGTTTGCTGTGCGCTTTATGTTGTCAATATCTAAAGAGCAGCGGCCTGATATTGTCCACATAAACATGCAGAAAAAAAATGGTGATGGATTTTTTTTCTTTTCCTTGCCTATGTAAGCCTCACAGACCATAAAATCAGAGACTTCATTGCTAGGCAACTAGTCTCTGCACAGAGATGGGGAGGGTGTTCTGTGTTTACTGTCAGAGATCTGCTGCTAGTGGGAGTGCAGCCTCTCCAAAAGAGAATAGATTAAAAATAGATAAAACAGATACCAGTCGTTTGCACAGGCTTAAAACAATTCCAAGTAATTGCTGAATCCCGCAGGAACATGTATGACTTGTTCACATTAGAGGTCTGTCCTGTCTTCGCATCGTTCGGCGCCCACAAACGCAGCGTATTAAAGTCTCACGGCGAGAGATGCTCTCTGGATTACCGTGCTGTAAATTTACTGGGCAGAGTACAGAGGGAGAGGGAGCTCTCTGGAGAATGGGAATGATGAGGTAATCATTCACCCTGATCTGAATTAATAAGGCCTCATTAGGCAGTCAGAGACACACTGCAGCGCTGAAAAGAACCACAGTGTGGATTCACCCCATCATCTCCTCCGGTCGGATTTGGTCTCTGCAGCCCGCCGGTGCACACCGCGTTCGTTAGAAAACTCCATGTCTTAGTCGTACTTGTGTATCAGCCTGATCTGAGATGCATGGGAATTGCATAGTGCGTTGATTCCAGGAACAAGCTCCTGCTACATGCTCGCACTTTGTCAGAACATAATATTTGAGGTAACAGCTTTCTTTCAAGGGAGCGAAGGATGTGAGATCACTGGGCTCAATTAACTATATTTCAGATTTTACCGTTGATTACATCACATATTCTAGCATATTTCTCCATATTTGAATGCCCTGCCATGTGAGTAGCGCTTTATTTCCAGTCTGCCATTGCAAATAGTGGTGTTCTGGGTCAGCGTGAGAAGGCCTAAAGCCACCAGATGCCCAAAAGACAACTTGTGACTGCTCTCATTCCCTTCAGCTGTCAGCAGCCTTTCTGGGTTTTGGACCCCCGTGAAGTGATCTTAAATGTGTGGACAGCCCCATAGAAAATCACTCAGGGAATTTATTAAATGGCCAAGGACCTCGCCACCATCTAGATGTCATTACGCAGAATAAACACATTGCATCGGCCTGAGCTTTTGTCTCCCTGCCAGTCCGTTTTTTTTTCAAATTCAATAGATTGTAGTGGCACATCTCTGAGGAGTGGCAGAGACAATTGTTTCATGGAGTGGAAGCCTGTGGTTTTGGTTTTATTCCCAGGGAGTACTTGCCCGAGCAGAGTGAAGGGCACTTTGGTTCAGAAAGCACCCCACCTTGCCTCAGTCTAAGTGGATGTGACAGGTTGCCACGAAAAAAAACAACAACAAAAAAAGCAGAAATGCAACAAAGACACAACAGTGAAATTACTGACATGAAAACCTCTGCCTGTCATAGCTGCTCTCTCTCTCTCGCTCTCTCTCTCTCTGTGTACATGTATTATATTTTGGAGCACAACCAACCAGAAAAAACATGTAATGGGGACAGTTCCAGTTTGATCAGTCTTGTTTATTTCCATTTACCTCAACCTTCGAAATCAAATGGAAGTTAGGTAATGGTGTCACATTATTGGTGAAATTAATTTCCTGAAACAAACAGGAGGCGAAAGGGAATCACTTTGATCATCAGTATCATTCGCTGAGGTGTGACCAGCATGCGGAGAGAAACTTTGGGGTAAATTATTGACAACTTAGTCATTAGCCTACTTCTGCTGTTTAGACAAAATTAGCCTCAACTAAGAATAAAGCAAGAAATTAGGGCCAGACACTTGGAGACGTGACAGAAATAAGCACATTGTGCTAAGATTGAAACTTTTCAAATGTTCCCTCAACTATGACCAGCTGTGAAAAGCCTCGTGAATGAATGTCCACATACCGATGGAACATATGATCTGAGTCACCAGAGCGAGGCCGGATCACAGGCAACAGAAAACACTAACATGCCTGGATGTGTACGTTTTTACTGGGGCAGATCTACTGCTGTGAGAAGAAGACAGAATTCCCAGAGGAGAGGTCATTTATAGGACAGAGCCACACTGTCTGTCAGAGGTTGCATTGCTAAACACAGACAGAACGGATGAAAGGAGAGCCACTCAGAGGCCAAAAGTGAATCTTTCCGAGGTCCAACAGCGATAGCATGCTGCTGCAAAAAGGTTAAAATGGTGACTAAAGGATCAGTGGACGGAGTGAAGAAAGAAGCTGAATATGTGACCACTTTGAATCAATAGAGACTACTGTAATCATGTTACCTTTCCTGTCTTGGAGTAAAGGTATGAGTGTTTCAGTTTAAATCACATATTGATCCACACGAAGCATGCTGCAAGCAGTCCTCTTTAACCTCTTCTTTCATGTAATATCTATTGACTGATTTAATATATCATCCAGCCTTCTGGTCGTATGTAGAAGTATTGAATATGGGAGTAGATTACATGTGAATGAACAAACAAAGAGGTAAATATGATCTATTACTATTTTACAGTATTTAAAAAATATTTAGGAATATTGTAATGTATTGTAATATTTAGGATTTGAGGATTATGGCATAAGTTAAAGGTCATACACCAAATACTACACACTTGACCTTTTAGAGGAACATTTGGAATACACACATATTACACATTCTGATGGAGACTGTCATGTTTGTCTGCTATAAAGTTAGCTTAGAGGAGCACAAAGACTGGAAAGTACGTGCCTGGCGTTACCACCATTCTTTCAAAAGCTTGTTACATTTGTCCACACATTTATTCACATTTTTACCAATTTCTAGTTTTCAGCCAACATACAGCTACAGTTCCACTCTGAGAATGGAGCTGTGCAGGGAAAGAGGTGAGGCGATGCCTCACAGTATTGGATGTAGTAGGAGACGAGTGTATGAACTTTGTTGAACCCATTCACAAGAGACAGCTGTCACATGTCAATCTTTGGTGTAACCGATCGCTAACTTGACTTTATCTCAACATCCAAATTAACATCCTAGTGCTATTTGGCAGGTTTATTTAATTATTATATTTAACATTTATCTAAACTTTATTAAAGTTTCATTTTAAGAGATCTAAGACAACTTTAAAAATAAAAATTCAGTAGGCCTGTTTTCTTTTCTGTGAAGACAACTAAATTAACTTGCAGAAGTTTGGATAATGATTCAAATCATGAACTTCGAAAAAAAAAAAAACAGCTGAGCACAAACTGTTCAAAGAGCATTCATTCTCTGCTAGGCAGCCTTGTCTGGTAATGGATGAGCATGCAGTTTAAACAAACAGAAAACATGCCGATTAAGTGTGCCTGAACATAATACAGACAGAGAATCGTATAAACAGTCCCTAAAAATATCAGGAAAACTCATTTCTGATGCAACATTCACAGGAAATAATCTGCTCAAAATTCATCCAAATCACTTGTTTGACACAAACTTCCTGCAGCTATTGTGGTCACTGTTTGGGTTGGTTGCTGTGTTTGGTAAATTGCCCCTGCAGAGCTGACTAGGAATCCCTGTCTGTAATGAGCCAGTTAACCACCTGCTGCATATGGAGCCAATACCGTGGCAGAAGTGTAAACATGCAAGGAGAGTTTGAAGATGCATAGAAGTCTTTAAATGCTGAGTTAACACCCTTGGTGAGCGGGATGAGGTATGCAGATAGTCCAATTACTTTTAACACAGGTACCGCAGGGATGAGCTGTTCATTCAAACAGAAGGAACCATTTCTCTGCCCCATTGTTTGCATTATCGGAGTGCAACCACATCTCAATTAGAGCAGATTTTGTTTAGTAAGATAGTGTATTGTTTTGGGTGTATTGTATTGGTGTTTTGACGTGAATTTGAATGTGGATGGTGGTGCAGTTTAATTAGCACTCTATAATATTTATTGAATTTGGCATGAATTGCTCTGGATGTGCACAACACAAGGACTGGGAGATTATTTATACCATCCTAAGTAGGCAGCTTGCAAAAACTGATAAATGTACATACGTATGTAAATACATAGACAGTATAAAACATGGATGTTGTATCGGTGATGTCAACCACAGGTTTCTAAAGAGCTGTTGTGAAGCTCAGAGTGTGGTGGCTCTGGCTGTTGCCATCTTGCAGTCTAGCTTCTGCAAAAAAAAAAAAATCAGCAAAGACATGGATTGTGGGTGGTGCTGATATGATTTGAACGGGAGAATATATATATATTAAAGTGCAGTTGTTATGAAAATTAGCTTTAGAGACCAAAAGTGTTTTTTTGTACCATGATGTAAACATAAAGAGATTTGTTTTGTAGCCAGCTTCAAGTGGCCGTTCGAGGAACTGCAGTTTTTGTCTCTTCCACATTGGCTTCAGTTAACAGACATGGAGGATGCTAAATACAACCATCTTTTATACTTGTTCTGTTTCTGACGTGTGAAAGCTATCAGTAAGTATTGATTTGTGATATTTTTGTACATCGGTGCCTGAGATGATTATTATTATTGAAGAAAAATATAGCATCACTTTAAGACTCTATGCTTTACTTATCCTAGCCAAGAAATCTTTACATTTGGTGTACTTTTTATTGGTAGAGCTCCACCCACTGGGGAGTGAGGTCACTGTTGTCAGCTCAGCTGTGATTCACAGTGCGTTACGTCCTCGTTGAAAGTATATTAAAAGACCGTGAAAGTCACAGAAATCTGATAAACCTAAGAATTACATAAAAGAATGACACTGAATAATTACCAGACAAAGTTAGGTTTAAGTTTCACCTCTCTCAAACACACTCCTACACCTGCCCACTTTCTTTCTCTCACTCTCTCTAATTTTTTTTTAACCTTTCCTGTCCTGTTTAGGGAGTCAGCTAGATAGGTGGCGTGAAGGAGGGTTGTGAGAGAGAGTCTTATGACGGTTGCTGACATGGGTTTGACTCGCATCTCTGTTAATTCTGCGCTACTAAAGTTGTTTGTCTTCAAATATGAATGTCGTGAGCTTACACATTGAGCAGCACCTGGTCAGGTAAAGCTTGAGTCACCGGTAATGATGAACATTTCTTTCAAGCCCACCCACAGAAGAGCCATGCTCACTGTTTCTTAAATAACCACGGTTAAGTATGCATGACGCTCCAGCAGCCTTGGCATACAGCATTAACACTGAAAGGTCACAGACAGACAAGGCATGTGGATGTGCATCGATATAAAGCCATTAGTCAGGCCTCTCCAGAGAATTCTCACTTAAATATAAAGCCTCCTATGTGACAAGCGACCTCAACAGCATGAACTCCCCTTTTTAAAGCTGATGTGTCTCTTGTGATACACAACGCCCCCAGATTCTCAGCTGAATGTGGGGAAGCAGCAGGCCCTGTTGGTTCCTGCAATTTGCCCTAATGGTTTTACATACCTCATTCAGTGAAACAGTCAGTTTGATTTACCTGAGCGGAGCAGGCAGCCGGGAGGACATTGAGATTCCAGCGGATGGGTGCCGTGTACAACAGCGATAAATAATCCAGAGGGTGTGTTTAACAGATAAATGGCTTTTTGCTTGAGTGCAGTCCCTCCTGTGCAGACTGTGTGGGCCTGGAGGTGTTGCAGCGGTGCAGTCCTACTCCATATACTGTTTATTCTCACCACCTGCAGCTTTAATCTCAGCTGCGTGTTCTTCTCAAGTGCATATTAAGAAAGACTGACCTACACAACACGCGGAGTTAATGAAAGTTTCTACACGTGCTGCTCTGAACGCTCAGTGTCTGCAAGCTGTTTCACAGCATTTTGATAAAATTTGCTTTGCCCCCAAAAATGCTCCCTGGGGATGTCTTCTTAATTTCACACCAGGCAAGAATTAATTATTTAATTAATTAAAGTTTATTATTATTATTATTATTATTATTATTATTATTTCCTCACTGATTGTTTTTGGAACAAACATTTCATGAATACAAAGACAGGAAGAAGTCGACTGAAGCCTTTTCATGATGAGAAATTAGATGATGGTGATTGTATGTAGAATTTCAAGTAATAAAACATTAATTTCACTTGTCACTTATGCAAGACAATTTCCCTGATAATAATCATCCCTCAGGGAACACTGAAAAAAAAACTGCTCTGAAGTAAAGGGACACTTTTCGCATTTTTGAGTTCAGTCCTGTACTACATCCATACAGACTGTGCTGACAATGTTAATATGCTGATGTTTTTACAGGTATAATGTCAACCATATTCTTTATTGTATTTTATTGTATTCACGCCAAATCTTTGCCACTTAGACTAAACACAAAGTACAAAGTACAAGGTTGAGAGAATGCTATTGTAGATCTAATGAAATTAGATCTGCAGGTATTTGGTCATGAACTGAAGTATTGGCTATCATAAAAAGTCAGGGAATCATTGAGTTGCTGCAGTTCACCCTGAGGGAAATATGTGGGCCACATTGATGCAAATATGTCAAACCACAAAAGTCCCCGCTCCCGGTGGCACTAGACAAAAAGTTCAGGGATCACCAAAGTCATTCATTCATGCTACCATGAATGTCTGTAGACAATTTTTTGACATCTACCTAATCATTTTGGAGTCTGTTTTAAGTCTGTACCAAAACATTGGACTGACTGACCCACCATTCCTGAGCCACAATGCTAGTGTGGATAAAAATAAACTTGTCTCACTTGTCTCAGGACTCTCAGGTGGTCCAAAATCAGTCGGGCTCTTGTCAGGACTGTTCACTGTGGAACTCTCCAAGGTGCTGATCTTGCTGCTGGGAGCTGCTCTGTCTCTCTCCTACCCCAACCAATGTGCCAGCTGACCTTGTCTAATCACTGACTTCACCTGTTTCCTAACATATATAAACAACCCCTGTTAGTATGTTCTGGTTGCTGAGTCCTGAGATACCTTTCACTCGTGGTTACCATAGAAGGGTTAGTCGTGTTTGTTTTGTTTGTTGTGCTGTAGATTGATGGTAGTCAAGTGAGACAGATGAATATCCTACACAATAAACTTCTTAAACATGTATTCTCACTGTATCTTTTTACACTTGGGTCCTCGCTACATTCTTACAGCCCTACTCCAGCGCTGAAACCAGAGCTGCAGCAGCACTCAACTAAAGAGAGATGTCTGTCAGAGCCTCAAATGTTGCACATCCAGCCATTATACATAGCTGCTATGAGGACCAGAGGCACGTCCTCTGTATTATTTATGGGGATTTTGTTTTTCACCAAGCTGAGAAACCTTTCCTACAGTTTATAATTAAATTTTCAGCTGCTTTACTTTCAGTTTTCATAGATCTTTAGTCTGAAAGTGTTTGTTGCCCTGTGCTCACCAATATGACGTACAGTTTGTGTTCACCTGCATATCTCTGCTTCCTTTTGTACTGCCAATGACTAAAGAGTGTAGGTACAGTGTGCCCATAGTTATTTTAGGTATAGGCTTGGATCCAAAATGTTCCTTCCCAAACAAGTATAGAGAGGAGTCCAAAATATGTTGCTGCTCTCCTTCTATCTGAGGTGCAATATGTGGCTCAGTTCCACCGGACAGCTGCTGGATAACAGCTACTCTTGCACTCTTCTCCAAAAGGTCTGGCCAGGTGAATCGTCTGGCCATCACAGTGCAGTGCGGGGCGGACAACTCGCTTTAGGTTTTAAGTTTTAACTTTTTACTGAGCCATCTAATCTCTGATCTAGACATTTAGGCCTGTGTCAAAGACTGAAGATTTATAGACACTTATCCCATATGTAATCTAACTAATGGAATGACTGATGTACAGTAAAATGTATTTCATTACTGCAGTCTGTGTCTGTCTTCTTCGCTTTCTTTGTGAGGCTACAACAATGTAACTACAGTGGCTCCAAGGACGAACAAGTCTCAGGAGAGAAAACACAGGCAGGAAGGAAAATGTGCTCTAAATCTGTACACCGAGAAAGAACAGCAAATTTACCTTCAATTACGAGGCTGGAGTTATTCTATATTTTCTATAAACGGTGTACTCTCTGAAACTATATAAACTCTATAAACATTCAGACACTAGTTTTTGGCAAACATTACTCAAACAGGAATAAATAGTGCATTTGCTCCATCGGGCTACCTGTTCTGCCCCATTTGAGGGGCAAATTTCAGTCACAAAAACATGAAGAATTTACCACTGAGCTGCAAAGCTTACTGTTGGAAATCAGCAGATGAAAACAAAGAGTAGTGCCAGTCAAATAGTAGTGTCAGTTAAAGTTAGATGACAAAAGAAGCATACTAAAGCCAAGTGCTCCATGACTTTAATAGGAGGCATTCAAGGGGGTGTCATGTTTAAAACAGGATGTTTATTTGGACAGCGGCAAAATATCCCAATAAGCCATTATTCATTTTGCATTAGTCTGACTCACCAGATGTAGACTGTGGGTATAATTCTGGCATTGGCCACAGTATTTCACGTCGCACTCTCCTGCAGCTGTTACCTTTTCTCTAGTCGGAAATTAGCTATTTTATTGTCAGGGCTCACGTCCCCTTGTGCAAATGTTCCACCAAAACATATACCCCCGATACTATTTTGCAAGGGCACCGTTGCTGCACCATGGACTTTCTGAAGGTCTGTTGTACCACCGCCATCTTGGCAGTCATGCCTCTGCCGCCTCCTGTCTAATCCAAAAATGAGCAGAGATGTGAATTGTAGGTGGAGCTGAGGCGGGCTGAATGAGCCTGGTCGCTCAAACAAGCCATGTATAATGGCACCCACCTGTCAAAGCATGGCCACGCTTTTAATTATGCATAACTTTAAGCCTTAATATAATTTGAATGAGTGAGTTCCATAAATAATTCACCCTCAGTCCAGTTGTCATGAATGGGAAAATTAACCAATTTTACCAGGCTGTAAACATTTATTTGTGGGGGGTTATGGAGATGGACTTCTGTAGCCAATGTGTCTGGCTCTGCAAGACTCACTTTCATGAAATCAACTTACTTTGTCTAAACTCTAAATTCATTCAGATTAAGGCATCGTGATTTGTGAATCAAACATTGTAAGGCAAATCTGGACCAGCAAATCTGAATCAGAACTCTTACTTGGCTCTTAAGCACAAATCTGTTCATACATGTGGTTCTGGCATAATTCCTATTTATATAGGAAAAATGCTAGTTGCAAATATTGGCAGTCAAATAAAACCAGAGGGACTCCTAAGCTATTAGCTGATATTGTCACTGCCACCAAGTTTCTCCTTCAGATTGCTATTAACATTGAAATTATGTTCAGTGAACCTGCATATTAAGTCTCCGCGTTGTTAATTACCATGCAGGCATGATCAATTCAAACTACAGTCACAGTTTAATGAGTGATTGTTGGTTGGCCTGTTGTAAAACAAATTTATTTTGGAATGGATTCAACAGCCACTTATTGATGAGAGCTTGTTGTGTTCATGCAGGAGTGCTTGACCTTGTCAAGTCCTCAGGAAGATGAGAAGGGCAACAAGGGTAATTGTATTTCATTCACTTAAATCATGCATTCATCTGTGCATTCATCGTGCAACCATCCACCTGTTCGCATCGCAGCTCTACTGTATTACAGCGGCACTGTGTGTAGTCTCAGCTTCAGGCAGTCTCTCAACACAATATTAGGCTCACAGTATGGACTGAAGAGCTGTTATTTGACCACTAACCTCTGACATCCCTGTGAAAGTCAAAGGTCAGTGAAGTCCACAGAAGTAAGCCAGAGTTAGAGATATAACTACTGCATTTTAGTACCCATGCCTGATACTTTTTCCAACGGCCTCAGAGTGCTCCAATTACTTTGGAGAGCATTCACATCCTTCCTGTTCAGTCAGTTACAAGAAAGAAGAGCTCCTGCAGCACTGCTCCAATGAGTATAAATAGGAAAAAGATGGAGACCGTGACTGTGAGAGCACTGCAGGATAATTCTTGGGGGATAATGTGTCCATTCTTTCAGTCGGATCAGTTATCTCCATAAAATAAAGCTTATACGGTGTGTAAACAACAGCCAAAAACCCTCCCCAAAAAGGTCAATAATTTAACTCAAGGCAGTCAGTGTCAGTAACGCTGCTCCAGGTTGCACACTGCAAACATCACAAGATAAAGGCTGTGTCTGAACTGCAGCCAGGGGTTTCTCATGTTAGACTGCTGTTCCATTTCATTTTCGCAGCAGTAAACAGCTGATAAGATGAACACAATTTCTCAAGTTTGCGCACCAAATCTTTCGGAGAAATAACTAGGTTGGAACTATCTCGAGGAGGAGGGAAAACAATCATGCGAGGGAGCCTCGCAGCGAGGCCAAACACATTGATGGAGAAGCCATGTTCCTCTTCGGAGCAGCTATATTAATATGTAAAGCTCATGTAAATGTAGGATCTGTCACTTGTCACTTGAGGGGGAGCAAGAGCACCAGCTGAGTGGCTTTTTGCATCTGCTGGAGCTCCCCTCGTTCCGTTAGGGTTTGAGGTGGAGGAAATGAGACAGACAGACTTTTTTTTTTCTGTTATCAGCTGGCAGTGATATTATTTATTCCCCTCATTTAATTGCCACCCACCCACACACTGTGAAAAGGATAAGACCCACGCATATGGAGCACCAATGGTTAGATACCAACTTAAAAATGAAATTCAACAATTTGCGAAGATAAAACTGTGAGGACCCGTAATTAATTCTCCATCAAATTGTTTTCTAATGTGCATTAAGGTATTTTCCTTCTGGTAATGCAACAGATGAACACGCTTAACACTCATCCAAAGCCTCCAGCTACAGATTAGGATTTAGCATGGCACCGCTGGTGAAACCTAAGCACCTATTGTAGGGAGCATTGACACGCGGAGCATCTTTTTTCTGTTTTGTTACCCGAACAACACGTGTCATTATGTAACACTCAGCTAGAGAGATATTACACAGAGTCCCTTGTTATGGAGTTTCTTTTTCTCATTATCAGTGGAGGGCTGGTTGACACTCTCCCCCCACGTTATTTTGTCAATATATCCAAATAATTATGATTTTCTAATAATTCTAATCCTGAAATATCTTGTTACATGGTGGGGCATATACAATAAATTCATACATACTGGATATCTTGTTTTTTAAAACTTATACTGACAAAGAATGGACAGAGGGGTTTTGAAACTGTTGTCATTATGTAACCAGCAAATGGACATGCAGCAGGAAGTGGCAAGGCGGGGGCGATGGCTGCACTTTCAACCATCAGGGGCTGAGCCCAGATTCTTCCATCAAAAAGCTTTTAAAAATATACCTGACTATTTCCATGTGTTTTTCTTGCGTGTGATGGCGACACAGTGCTTAAAAATGTGAAAATTGGAGAAGGAAGAGTTGGGAGTGATATAACCTGCATATGAATATTTCAGCAAATTGAATGTCTCAAACCATAATGAGCATCATTTCAGATACCAACCAACTTTATTATTCAACTTACATGATATTGGAAAGTCCTCAAAGCGCAGAATATAATGAGATTTCACGAATGAGTGTCAAAAAGTACCACTCACTCACTGCTTCTCTCATTCTTCTGACAGTTCAGTCAGTTGCTCGTCATTACTTCAGCTTGAAGATTTGGTGTTAAAGACTACCTCAGGTGCTAAGATAACTCATCTGAGACCAGTTGCAATATAATTAATTATTTGAACCCTCTGGTACGCGTTACTGACCAATAATTGCACAACAATTTAATCCTGATTCTAACAAAGCTAGAACCCTATACAGCAGGTGATGATGGATGAGCCTTCAACATATACTCCACCAAACGCCTACACAGAAACAAAGTGCCAAGGTTAAACTAAGACCACTGGACTTATCCCCGGGAGGACGGACATTAATTAAAGCATGTAAGCTACTGGTAGTCCAATTTGTTTTGTTTTCCTCCGTTTCCTCTGTGTGTTTTACTTCCTGACAGACTGAACTGAGCTGCTGCAGGCATTATATATTTAACTTCACCCCGAGAGGTTTCAAATTTGAATACACCCACAGCCTTCCGTGTCCGCTGTGCACAATAATTGAGTTTTTGTTTATTTTTATGGACACAAACTTGAACAAAAGAATTTCAGTGAGTGAAATCAGGCTGATTGGAAAAAATCAGATTTAAACTGAAAGCCTGGTGTGTTAAGTTTTCACATCTATCATTTTTATTATATTCAGAAACACTGATTTCATGCCCCAGAGAAATATTTGAGAATGGACTTCAAACTTGACTATGAATCATTTAATGATTTGAGAAACTTCAAAGGTAAAATGAAGATCGGTCTCTGGAGAAGTCTTGATACCATTAGGAGTTGCACAAAATCATGGCTGAATAGCTTCACTCCTTTATAATGTCAAAGTTTCATTCTTGCGAAGGGGTGTGCAGAGTCATTCTCTGATCATAATGCCATAATGGCCACAGTGAGAAATGGATTGTTAAATAGAGATGATAGAGGTACTGTGATAAATCCTGGGCCACTATTCAGCTGGGAAACTTTCACCTCTATGTAACCTGTACCTAAGTGGAGAACATTGATTTGCTATAAAAGGATCACATACTCTTTCCAGTCCTTTTTTTCCTGCTGACCAGACTGCAACATGTGTAAGAGATTCTTTTTTCAGGTTCACTGGACACATTCACAGATGTTTGATGGAGTCAGTGTGCTCCACTTTTCTAGAAGGACAGAAGGAGTCCTTTTTCCTCTGCTAATGGCTGGGTGCATGAAAGGGATGTCCGGGCCAAGACGTCTTGACATCTGCTGGGCAGACACTCTTGAGCTTTGGTATAGATATTAACCCTCTGGGGTCCTATCAATGGTCCTATCAGTTGCTTTTGCAATCGTGGGCAATTGCTCAGATCCCAGGGGGTTAATGGCCACCACAAAAAGACTGTAAATGATTTAGATGAACCCTTCAACATCTCAACAACAGCTTCAACATCTGGCAAAACATTTCCCTTAACTAACGATTTGATGAATAACAAGGTATTTTCAAAACCTAAGGCTAGATTTCCATGAAATCTGATGTGCATATCCATGGTGTTTGGAAGATACATCCAAACGTAGTGATAAACCCCTAACCCTCCTATGCCTGGACCCCACTGAGCTCTGAGCTCTGTCACGTCATAGCCACAATGGAGTTTTGGTCTGTTATCCATGTGGTTTCATACCCCATGAGTATGGAGGACTAAAAGTGCCAAAATTAAATAAATAAATACACTATTAAATAATGACTTAAATGTGTCATTTTTAATTAAAATTGGAATTAAATACATAAATGTGTTATTGAATGTGTTATTAAAATAACGATTTATTTTATTTAAAAACGCATATATAATTATTTCACTATTTACATTTACATTTTATGATTTACATTTACACTTCATGATCCTGTGTTGCAGTGCTTCACATAAGCGCCGCGGAACGGCTGCGCCGTGGTCACCGTTGCTGATCGCTGCCACTATAATCAATGAAAGCACTCATACCGGGTGTGCCGCAGAACGTCTCAGCAGCGTCTCTCCGCTCCACAGTGCTATCTTTCCATAGCACTTCTATTTTTGACGCAAGCCGTTGCTAAACCGCGTCAATTTGAACAGAACAGATTGATCTTGCGTGAATGCGGCTGGTTCACTACGCTGCCGTTACGCTGCCAGTATGCGCCCGGTCTGAGTTGACGCCGGGCAGAGGACGGAGGTGTGAGTCCCGTGTCACAGTTGGTTAGCGGATCCTAACGCCTGATTGGTTACCCTGTGTAAGTCAATGCAAGATAATGGACTGATGCAGAGCTAGTGAATTCTAATACACTGGATGGCACTATTCACCGTTACGTTGGTTTAGATACTCAAACAAAACTGTACTGCCAAATCAAGGGGACCACTCAGCCCTGCTAACCCCAAATGTTGAGAGTGTGTTCAGGACAAAATGTCTAAAAGTTTCCCAGAGCTGCTGAGAGACAGTTAATTTGATTGAGGAAGCTCTGAGAAGTTCCTCCGGCTCCTTCCTCCAACACATGCCACTCTATCACACCTGTCCAAGGTAAGCTAAGTAGTTTCATGTTAGCCAGGTGTACTATTAATCACAGCCAACGCTGGCTTCATGAATATGCTCCATTTTTACAATCCAGGCACTCTACTTCAGAACAAAGCAATGGATCAGACTAGATTAGTGTTGGCCCCGCTCACTGTGTTGACTGACTGATGGGTGAGTTTGACAGTTTGACAATTCATGAAGCACTGAAACACAGGATCATGAAATGTAAATGTAAATCATGTAATGGAAATGTAAATGGATTTTTTTTTTCCATAAAATAATCATGTATTACATAATAATCTGTATTTTAATGAATTAATGACACATTTAAGTAATATTTAATGGTGTATTTAATTTATTTAATTTTGGCACTTTTAGCCCTCCATATATGGGAAGTGTTTCAAAGATTTGGGCAATTTTCTTAGTTGCTGTGCTTCTAGCATGAGGAAATCTGCTACAGTTAAACTATAGTATGTCCCCTTTGGCTGCTATTAAAATCAGAAGTTTGCACAGTGTTTTATTTTGATTATTAACCACATTGTCTATGCTGTTTCTGTGTCTGACTTCCAGCCAGCTTGATCTGCATTGTGCTCATTGACGTGGATGGTTGCAGCGTTCTAGTAGATGTGTCAGTTGTGAACGAGCTGGTTAAAAGAACTGACTCTTTTAAATGAACAATGGGACCCAGCTCGGGTACGTGAGCCAATGAGTGATGGTACAAAAAGAAACAGCAATTTGGGCACATTTTAAAAATTTTGCAAAGCAAAGCTGTTGTATTGAGCAGGGTCCACGAACAACCTTCACAGGCACATGAGAACTGTGCACCCAACAGTCAATAGCTGTCCTTTAAAAAAAAAGTTTGAGGCCATGATTTCTCCTTCTCATGCACAGATTTATTCTCCTTGTGCTTGTTTTCTTTCAAAATGTTTTGCTCACACTCACACTCTTATGGATTTCACCCTGAATTCACAATGGCTTTCTCAAAGCCAAGAAAAATCCCTTCCAGTTACCATAAATGATACCAACAGAATATAATGAGGAAAAATCTGCAACATCTGCATTGAGAAAATGGGACCCTCCCAGTTTCATTTCACTTTTGCTGCAGCCTCAGGGGCCTCCGAGTGAAATCAGGCATCAGTAAAAGAAATTACTTTCAAACACAAAAATGTGAAAGTGATTTGTTGCAATGCCCCCCCCCCCCCAGTTACAAATTTGTGCAGATATGGTCTTAAAAATCTTGGGTTCCTAGGCATAAAGGGTAGCATCTAAAACAGCTCTGTTTGCTTTAAAGATGTCCAATATATTGTGCGCAATCAAATTTGAGTATTTAATTGTATCTTAAATAATGCAGTTAAACTGCAGCCTGCTCTTGTGCCAACTAATATAACCCTCCACTGTGGATAAAATGATTTGTTCAATTCTTTATGAGCGATGGGAGGGAAAGCGGAGACTACTGGAGACTATAGGCTTATGATAAATGAAATAAACTGAATGCATTTCCATTTTGAGCAGACAGAGATTCAAAGAGACAATTCAATAAAACTGACCCTTAGAGACTGGTCTCAATGAGACTGGAGGCACCATTAACAGAGGAGGTTAACATTCTTGAAGCAATTATAAGGAAACACAATTGCAATGGTCACACCTGCGCATCAAAATCTGATAAGGAGATGCGGAATATGCTGATATGTTGGAATATACATTTTCAAGGTTACGAGACAACATTGGTCAAAAGCCTGGCTGGAGAATGAAAGTACATAACCGAGTGGACTTCTTGGATTATTAAGGTGAGTCCCAGTGTAGGCAGCGGGATGTAATAGCTTGTCATTAAAATTTGCATCACAGCCAAGAAATAAGCAAGCTCCGTTGATAACTGAACTCCATTTGTGTGTGGCCCTGTTTAATGGATCTTGTGGCAGTGATAAAAATGTGTGTAGTTCATGAAGAATTAATTACCACCCACAGCTGAGAAGGCCATGTTTGAAAAGAGAGCTACCAAACAACTGTGTCTTTTGTCGGTAGGAGTGTTTATAGGGCTTTAAAAGAGTTGCACTTCTAACAGCCGCTGCCCTTATATAGAGTTTGTCACTTCATTACCAGCTGCAGAAAAAGAAAGATTCCTCCAGGGTACTCAAGTTGTGACACCGGCCTGTACTGAGCAACAGTCATTTAAAGAATATGGACAATTTATATGAAGTATCCTCGTAGTTTTCTTTTTAAAATATCACTTGTGTTATGTAGTGCTGAGAGTTTGCAGCTTGCTCTTTTTCAGATGAAGCCACCTGCCATCATTTTGGATCAGAGCCATGACAGAGAAATGTGTCAAAATACAACAAATGCCTCAAAAACACTCCTGCAAGATAATCCACGACTGAGCTGTCCATGAGATAACGTGGACAAGGTCGATAGACAGAAACAAAATGCCAGACACAAACACGAGAGATCACAGTTCATTTCCAACCATTCAGTGCTGTTTTAAAAAGAAATTATGCCCATGTTTTCCCATAATTACACTAACCACATGGTTGTTACTGTAACCATGACGACAAAGGTCTCCTAACATTTAAATATTTTGAAATGGGTGGTGTATGAGCCACTTATCCATCTGTCAATGTATTACCTACAATAGACAGCAGTCAGCGTGCCCCCCAGTTTGGAGAAACAGACGGAGCGGTATGCACTGCTGTGGATGGTGTCAGTAGAAAAACATACTTGAGCCACATAAAATATCAATCTCTGTCTACTTCATGCTGACCACTGTCTAAAGTACACCAACTGTGGATGTCATACGACCTTACTATAATACCTGAACCATCATTTTAATAGACATTTTTAAACCAAACTGTGATTTGTTGATGTTCCAGTTCACCATAAAGATGTTGACTGGAGTTTATTTCAGCACTTTGTGCAGGCCGGTTAGGTTCTTCCACACTAAACTGGGATAACAATTTTTATGGACCTGGCTTAGTGTACATGGAGCATTGCCATCTTGGAAAAGGAGTGGACTTTCCCCAAACTGTTTTTATGCCTCAAAGTTGGAAGCACACTAAAATATCATTGTATGCTGTAGCATTAAGATTTCCCTCAATGGGTACCAGGGCATGAAGCCAACATCATAAAAAAAAAGAAAAAAAGAAGTACACTAAAACTACACTAAAATATAGCGACTGCCTTTTGGCATAGTGTAGCGCCGGACCTTTGCCAGCAGTGGCAAAACTCGTTAGTTTACCGTTGAAGCATTGATTCTTTAGAGCACACCGAGCATGCGGATGGACAGCAGAGAGGTGGATTGTGCAACATGAGTAGCTTCTTGGGGCATTTTGATAAGTTATGACACCTTTTTTTTTTTTTCCAGGAGTAACTGTGGATCAATTGTAATCCAGTGTAACTGATGTGAATCCAAGCTGACTACTGCTGCCATCCCTCAAGAAGGAGCAAGCTACAAACTTTTCACAGCCACCTCTCCAGCTTACAGGGAGGACGTATTTGATATATTTTTGGGGCAAGGTGACTTTAATACTGATGGTTATTTGATGCACCCTGAAAGTGCCCCTTTCCAGCTGCAGAAAAAAAAACATCATAAATCACAGAAAACATATATAATAAATAATTTCAATGTCATTGCTGGCCAAATAGACCAGAGTGAATATGGAGCATTGACCCCCATTTGCTAAGATTAGCTGTGCATGAAGAGATTTTAGCAGTTGAATTGTGTGAGATAATAATGCTTATACATTTTCTAAGTGGCAAGTTGCAGAATGCCACTTTGAGAACCGCCACTATAATCATCTATTTCTGTAGAGTGTGTATGATGCCAAAGTGGTTCATTTTCCTCCAACTTACATGCAGCTGAATTGGATGTGATATATAGTGCATTATGTACACTGCGCTCGCGTCCAGCCGAGACAGGCGCCAGAGCAGCTGAAAACAAGGACACCACAGCACGGAGGGCAAATTCCTCCACAGTTGGCTGTTCCATGGCTCAGGGCTCAGGCAAACATCTGTTGAATGTGTTAAGGACTCAAACCGAGCCAATTACCAGAGAGAAACACAGCCCCTGGTCAGTCTGTCTGTCCTCGGCCCATTTCTGGTCAGCTGTTGATGATTCCGGCTTGCTTCCATCTTCCTCCCTCTTTGCAGGGGTGATTGGCTGAGTCTAGTCCAAGGACGGGGATGTGGAGAGCTACAGTGGCAATAAAAAGCCAAACTGACTGAGTCATGTTGTTTATAAAGGAATCCATGCTGGAGTGGGTGTGAGGGGGTGGACCTCTTTGTTTATGTGTGTGTGTGCTTTGTGTCTAATCTCTGGCAGCTATTTAACGTCAGTATATTAAAATTCAGATATTTGCTTCCAACCGCTGGGGTGTTTTAAGATTCCTCTCTCTATAGGTGGCTTGACATGGAAGGAGGAGGCAATTATTTTTGATTGGACACAGATAACAGGCTTCTCTAAGTGGGTATGTGCCAGGTCTGTTCTGCACTGTAGCTGGTGGTGCAGTGACATCAACCCTGGATTATAGTGACAGCAGGTGAGAGATCATTTATAGGTGTTAAATACGTAAATGTCACATATGTGAGAGATGGATCAATCAGGTTGCTAAATGCTGGCACTGAGAAAATCACACTGAAATGACAGATGTCTGTCTGCGTAAATTTAGTTTTTTTAAGAAAGTATTGACGTTAAACCACAGTCATGTTTAGGTGTTAAAGACAATCATATTCAGCTGTGATCGGTACTATTTGCTCATTCTGGCATAGCCCTTTTTGAGGTAGGTAATGTCTGAGCAGCACTTAGATCCAGAAAAAAAAAAGCAAACTACTGGCCAGTTTGCCATGAAATTGATGGTCTGAAGAGGATGATTCCTAAACATTTAGCTGACATGTTGACATTTTGCATAGCGCAACTCTTAGGTCATAATTCCCTGTCACCCAACACTTTGGTCCATGTAAGCTTTGTCGAAAAGGAGGGATGAGGTATCCCATTCTTGATGTTCATGGTCCCTAAACAGTGGTTATTTTCTTTCCACCACTGAAATGTCAATAAATCTAGTTTTACTGGGTAAATTCCTGCAGCTCAGAGGATGGACCTCAATCTTGGGTATACCCTAGGCTTTCCTGTTTAATGCTCAGGCCAAACACTCAAATTACACACAGACAATCTCCTAGCATTGCAATGGGACTTGCTGAGTACTCCAACATGGAAGAACAGACTGATTGCCTTCTGGTTAAGGCATGAACCAGGAACCACAATTCCACAACACAACTTGATAGAAAAGATAAAGAGTCTAGAGTGTCAAATTTAGGGGGAGTGTATGTACAGAACATGACAGAAATGTAATCTAGTATTCATAACTATGACCATAACTAATGTTTTCATTAGTGTATAATCGCCTACAAAAATTATTTTTGTTTTGTACCCTTGGAGCAGTGCAATTTATTACTCATTACTTCTATTGATACTTCTGTTACGCTACTCATTATATTACTTTTCTGTTACTCCCCACAAAATTGGTGATTGCTTCCTCTTCCCTCAAACCTGTCAATGTTTTTCTGCAGTTTATGAATCCATAAAAGTTACAGGCTGAATAAAAAGCACATCTGGTCATCAAACTGATGATAAGATTCAATCTTTTAAACAACTTCTGTTATTGCAAATTATTTTTTACCTGGGGGTAACTTCTGTTCCCTGCAATCTGGATTTTCCCAAAGATCTGTCATTTCATCTAGCACACATCCAGCCATGAGCTCCGTTTGTTCTTTGCTCCTTGTAACCTGCTGTTCACAATTAAAAGTTTTGCTTGCTCAACTGTCGGAAGGCTACAGCCAACCTCCACCTCCTCTTCCCTTATGTTATTGTTTTGTCATAAATCATAGCAGGGGTATCAGATGGTTTGAGGTCGTATTTCTTTAACCACTATTTGAACACACTTTAAATTGACAACAGTGTTCATTCCAGAGACGTGATTTTGTTGTCGGTTATGCTTTAGTTCTAAAATGTGAACCTAAATGGAGACCTGAGGGTTGAGTGAACAAAAGGAAACTTTAATAACTTACTGTAGAGGATGGTAAACACAGAATAACAAAAGGTGGCTGGTGAGTTCAGACAAGAACAATCCAAGAAAACTCCATAAACAGTTGTCCAAAAAAAAAAGTCCTCTTCCATGATGTTGCAAGTGAAACGAGAGGGTTGCAAACAGCTTGCAGCTACATTGCTAGATGCCACTAAATCCTACACGCTGCTCCTTTAAAAGGCATTAACCCCACTGTGAAAACGACACATAACTAATATGTTCAGGTAAAAGCCTGTGAAGGAGTACTCTGGTGTGTTACACTACAACTTGTGCTATTTAAAGGTGTGAAAGGAAATGCAGGATTGTAAATGTAACCTACATTTGGCCACCTGGACTGGGTGTTTGATTAGCGACTTGGTGTTTTCTCCTCTAGTTGGTGTTGTGATATGCAGCCGCAGTGTTTCTCTTCATACAAGTCCCGCAGACCTCCAGGTGGCTTTCTTTGATTCCTCGCTCTATTTCAGTCTCCACAGGCCACTCTATTATACTGACAGCAAAAATCTATGCTAACGTCATCATGGGGATACATTGGCTGACTTTCTGTTTTTGATATGAAAACACTGTCTCAATTTTATGTTTTACAATTTGAAAAAAAAAAATGAAAAAAAAATTCTCAAATCTTCTAATCTCAATGAACATGAAAGATGTGCTTGTAGCGTTTTGAAGAGCTTTACAAGGCCTCTTTTTTTCTTTTTTCCACAAAAATATGAGCCTGAGAGTCTTTGAAAGCCAGGAATGTCAACACCTTGTGGTAAAGTGACTTCTGCTTTAGAAAGAATTTAGTATACTTTCTTGTACAAAGGAATTTTGCTTATTTTGTTATTGCTGCTGAAGGAACTACACTCCACTACACCTCCAAACTCTCAGTCTGAATGATTTCATATTCACTGAGAGGACGGTGTGAGGAGACAGCACCCTGTCAAACAAGTGTTCAGCCTGATTCAGTACTGTGGGTCAAGCACCTCCTATAATCCAGTGAGAATAAATTGACGCATGCTAAAGCCCAATTCAAGTCAAATTGGGCTCATGCACAGCTGAGTACATGTGCAGTGAATAGCCTTTTTCTCTTGTATTCATTGCTAACAGAAGACATCCATCTTTAGACGTCTTACTATTGAAAGGCCAGATTTCTCATGAAGTCTCAGTAACACTTACACTTACAGATGAATCAAAGCAATCCATCTTTTCTCATTCAGCAAGACATGGTATTGCACACAAAAGGTGAACATGTAATAAAATATTTATGGCTGCCCCCGTCTGGCCTATTACCTACACATGTAATGGAACACATTGGGATGTGACTGCCCATCTGAGCGAGCAACAATCTCCTCCTTTCCTCACGGAACCTCTGCTGGAATCCACTGACATTTCTTTGTTTATGTCGGGCCGACGGCGCTATCAAACTGCGCACAACTTTCATGGGGGTGTCTGTCAACCATATCAAACTCAATTATTCCCAGCGAAGTCAGATACTTAGGCCTCCACCAAAAAAGTAATTTCACACCAATTAAAAGCTGCAACAACAGAATCTGCAATCCAGCATTGCAGACCCTGCCTGCAGCCCCGACAATATGATACAATGAGGTCAGCTGCAAACCGAGCATGATGATCATAATGGTAAGTGTCTGTTTTTTCATAGGATGAAGTAATAAAACGGGAAGGAATCCACACTACATGATAGGGGGGTGTCTATAGGGAAAAAGAGTTTGGGGAGGGGAGGTTTCAAGAGAACAGGGCGCATTCCTTTAAGTGTGAAGAGAAATAAACACACAGCATCTGTTGAGGGCTATCGTGAGATAATTAAAACCTGCAGAATACCTGTCTGGCCCATTGGGTTTTATAGCGAATGTTAAACTGCAAGATTATATTTAATGGAAATTGGGTTGTCACTGTGAACTGGAGAGGTGAGGAAAAAATTAGCACGGGTTACCGAATCACCTCATTGGTGCTCTGTTGTCATTAAAAGATCATTAGAAAACGCGCATGTCCAGAGAAAGAAGTGTTAGCTCCGCTGCATCCATCATGGACTCGAACATCTATGACACCAAACCCGTCGGGTTCCAATGATCCTTTTATTGTATTGTGCCAGCAGGATGGGGCCTCTTATCAAATCTCTCATCCCATTGGACCTGTTATGGGGGATTTTCTCTGTGGGAATCTTATTATTGACGGTTTACTCATTTGAATAATTTTGCAATAACAAGAAAATGAATTTCCTGTGTCCCTTGCCTGGTAGCATTCGTGCAGCTAAAAAGTGTATCACTGTTTTAATAGCTCGCCTGTGGTTGTTTTTGCATCACTTTGAACACAGTCTGGGAAACTATTGGATGTTGTCTGCTTGAAGATAATCTTCAGCTAATAAGGGCATTTATATTCCTGTGTCACTATGGTTTTATTTGGTCATTATTAAATGCATAGTTTAAACATATGCCCCGTTTGCTGGTACAAAGCCTGAACTGTTTGTTTGGTGGGATTTAATGCAGAAAAAATATTAGCAGCTGTTCAAACAACAAAACATAACATACATCTGTTGGCGTGCAATGAAATAATACACACTGCTGGATTTAACC
This sequence comes from Nibea coibor, assembly GCA_023373845.1. Lineage (NCBI taxonomy): Eukaryota > Metazoa > Chordata > Actinopteri > Sciaenidae > Nibea > Nibea coibor. The sequence continues at coordinate 7,661,742 of CM041717.1, forward strand.
TAACAACTGAAATACAGAGAGGCAGATTCATAACTATATTTTCATTGTTATATAACTGCCTGAAAATTTAAATAGTTTTGTTTTTCTTACCTTAGAAATAACCTTATATCTACAGACACTGAATCCTCTAACGGGAGTGATGAGTCCACCATGTCGAGCTTCTATTTCTACAGTAGCCCAGTGAAGACAAACTAAACTGAGTACATTTCTCTACAATGCTAGGAAGGACAGAAAAAAAGTGTCATTTAAATTTCAGGGGAAGCAGTTAACTACAACTCCCAATGTGTATTTCTGCAAGAAACAATTATTTGTCGAACTTGAAATACTAGTGGGGAATTTAAGATTATCACGTTTAGAGAACAGATCTACCCCTACGCTGTGTTTTGTTCACAAGAGTGACAAAAAAGTGTTTTGATCTTGCTACAACTGATTCATGCCTCTGACAGGCCTCTTGACATGACATCACAGAAGAGCGTGGTGGCGCAGAGAAAAGGGTAAAGTACAAACGTGAAGTTTTGACTTCAGCCAAGTTTAAAAACATTTTTCAACTTTAACAAATTTCTGAATAACATGAGATACAGCCCAATTGGAATCACCAATTACTGTTGTAGCAAAATCCCTGTCTGAAGTCTGTGCCTTTGTATTACTGTGTCAACTGATCTTGGTAGTTGAGATTATTTGAACAGACAACACATTTCCCTAATTAACCAGTCAGGAATGTGGGCTTCAGAGCGCCGGTGCTGTCTGTGTTTGATCACTCTTGTTCTCTTAGAAGCAGGTAGCACTAACTACAAAAAGTACACTTGCTGCATATTTGTATTGGCTAATTAGATTTTATCCCCTCCATCCAAACACAGGCAAGTTGTTAGCACACGTACAGGGCGTCCTCTAGCTCCTTTGTAATTCCTCCCAGACATTCTATCACTGATTCCTGTTTTTTGTGATAACAAAAGAGAAACCATCTAAACAAGAAGAAAGTGGCCACAAACTGGACAAAAGTAATTTCAGGGCCTGTCAACATGCTGACTTGTTCGAGACATCGCTGCAAACAATGGGTATCAAGTCAGCAGAAAATGAGGGATAAGACTTGGGGCATATTATCATGACCTTGTGTTTGGTCTCTTTTCAGCGCTCAGCTGGCAGGGAAAACAGAATGTACACAAAGATTTGTTGTCTGAGTGTTTACGTGGACTATTGACAAAGCCGCGGATGAAGAAGGTGTCCATTAAAACACCTCGGGCCTTGCTTGTGCCATTGTTGAAATAGTCAAATAATTTATCTGTCTGATGTGAAAAGAGGGAAAAATCAATGAGGACAGAACAGCCAACACCAACAATCCCGTGAAATTACTATTGTGTAAGCTGTATGATATGTGGGGAGGACGGAATAGAAATGTGATGTCAACAGAGTGAAGGAAGTCTTGTTTCAGAAAATTTCTGACCAGCAGGCAAACACAAAGGTAGCAGCACTTAGGAGCTCTCTTTAACTTAACTACGTTTTTCTGCATTACACATCAGTGTTGCATAAGTGGTTTCAGAATATGAGTACAGACTTGCATCTGTTCTACAGAAGAGGCCAATTTCATCTTCTTAAGTATACAACAAGTCTGACGTAAAGCTGATCTGATGCCATGGTTACTGGTGTGGCTGTTCTACAATAAAATGACGATGATACACTGACTTGTAATCATTTGAATGGTCTTTCTGCACTACGTAACTTTCTGGTCTGGATACGATTACTTGCGAGAAGTGTCACACCGGTGTGTCAAGTTTGAGTTTTTGTCTTGTCTCCATGTTTGTATTGTGACTTCCTGTTTTATTTTGGGAATTAACTCTCCTCTCATTTCAGGTCACTTACCCTTCCTCATGTGTCACCAGTCTGATTGTCGGCCCTGATTCCTGATTGTGTCCACCTGTTCCCCATTACCCCCCATGTGTTCATATAGTCTGCGTTTCCCTTTGTCCTGTTCCAGTGTGTCATGTCTTGTCACGTCGTGTGTTGGTCTTGCTTCAAGTTATTACTAAGCCTCAGTAGCTGTCTCAGTTTTCGCCTCGCTAAGAGAGTTTTTTGTTGACCTTTTGTCATTTAATTTTTCATAGCTTTAGTTTAGTTTAGACTTCTTCCCCTTTTCTGTTTTTTCCCTCTTCGGAGGTGTTTTTTGTTCTCTTTGATTTGTAGTTCATCTTATGCTAGAAGATAGGTTTTCTGTTCATAATTTTCCTAGCCATCCCTCCTGTGCGAGGCGTTTTCTGTTACGTAATCTGATTCTTTAAGTCCTAAATAAAGAATCATCGTCAGCTCTGCATCCGAGTCCGATCTCTGTGTCCTGGTCCTTGTCAAGAAGTACATAACACTTTACGGCATTAAGTCACACACCAACAAATATTTAATTTCTTTTCATTTCAACAACTGTATTTATTTTGGTGACACCAGATAATCTTTATGGAGAAAAATATATGGGGTGTCTGCTCTACCAACCGAGCTAAGCGCTGCCCCCATCCTAAGCACTTTGACCCAACCTTGGGTCAAAGTGCTTGGGTCAATTCCTTTGATTTGCATAAAACTTTGATTGATTACATTTTTAACAAAATGTAACCAAGGCTAGATTTACTCAAACAGGTGAAATGCTAATTTTATCCTTTTCCAATAAAAGCTTTGTTGAAAGAAATCACTCATGTTGTGACCATGTGTCACGGTTTGTTGTTTATAATATAAATATATATGTTTTTCATAGGATGTATAGAACAAAGTGAAGTTAAGGTTTGAAGCTATATTTAGATTAAAAACATTTATTTTATCCTATATTTCACTTAATGAAACATGTAGCAGGTTTCTTAACTGAGCTACAATACACACATTTTCAAACATCATAATTGAGACATGAAAATAATAATTATTATTATTTTTGGTTTATCAGATGAGATATCTGGTGAAATGTTAACCATTAGTAGCACTATGGAGCCATGTTTTTAGAAGCAGTTCCATTTTGTGTGTTGTGCATGTGCACAGGAACCCATTCCTGTCAATGGTTTCACACCTTTTCACTGATCAACAGTCAACTGGACTAATGTGTGATGAAAGGAAGAAGCAGCTTGCCAGCTCTCAAACATGGATACGTGATTTTAAATAATTTAAAATTGGCTTTGCAAATCTTTTGAGGAGAAATGCATTCAACATATTTATTAGACCTCAACTTGACAAGAAATCACTACATTGATGGTGTTTTTAACTCATAGTACTTATAAGTCTTGCTAAAGACAACCATACCAAACTGAGATGGAACAAATGCCATGTCAATGATTTTAAGATTTTTTAAGATCATCCTCTGGGGACAATGAACAATACAGCAAAACTCGTAGCAGCCTGCTACATTTTAGTGTCTGATGGATGGATGGAAAGGCAAACATCACAGGTCTTCATCCTCACTGTTGGCACACCAAAACATTCACTTAAGAGTGAAAATATAAAGGAGTGATGTCAAACTCATTTATGTAAGTTTTTATTAGGATCATAGAGGCTATTAGAGGTATTTTATGTGAGGGTTTTGTTTAGCTTTCACTCCATTTCAGCCCATTTAACGAATGAGTGAAGGAATTACCTCCACACTCGTGAATATTCCAGCGGGGTTAGGTAGAGGTTTTGAAACAATCTCATCCCAGATCTGACTGTTCTCATCAGCTAAACCCTGTGCAAACATTATCCACAATATCACTTGCTCAGGATCAAAGAAGATGTAGACAGAAATATAAGATCAGAGCGACTTGCCTGGGATAACAACAGCAATGTATGGTAATATGTTTGAAAGCTTTCTCTATTTGATTTGCTTTCCTAAATGCAAAGACATCTTCATTGTAGCAACACAGAACAAGCTGGAGACACTTCAGACAGACATGGAGAGAGGCAGGCTGAAGAGTGTCTGAAAAAATTGCCATCTTCTGTTGGTTCAAATGCATCTTAACATCTCAATTTTCAGAAGCTGCAGATACATAATATAACCTAAAGGAACTTGTCATAAAGTATCATCAAATAATAATATGCATCACAGACCATAAATAAATGGCACTTAGATCAATGTATCAATGACAAAAAAAAACATGGTGATGTGAAGTACAGTAAGTAGTAGTTTTAAGTCCAGTCGTGGCAGGCAGCTTTTTGAGATGAAAATGTACATGCTTCGTATGTTACTTACCCAGCACCAGTTGACAGACAGAGAACGTTGGCATGTTGACTGGTCACGTAACAGCTAAAGTGACAGACATTGACCTTACATTCATTAGATGGACACCACCACAAATCCACAAATGTATCTGCTGGATATGTACCACTGCCTTTAAGTGGCCAAAAAGTCAGTTAATGGAGGTTAAAGGATGCCTTCAAATGCAGGTGTAACCGGTAAACTGGGAACATAAGGTTCAATTGTTTACTGAAAATGACTACCAATAGTTCTATATGGGGAATTGGTGACAGGGATGGGAGTCAACAGGCTTTTTGTGTGCTGCAAAACCAAAACAATAACTGCAGACTTTGGTGTGAATTTTCATTGTGCTCAGGGCTACGAGTCACTGTTTTGCAGAAGACAAAGTAATTTGATTCATGGTTAATACAAAAAAAAAAAAACAACCAAAAAAAACATTGCATGGTTAAAATATGGTCATAATGACAATTTATTTTGGTTTTATTGAAATACTATGGAGCTGTTATATATTTTGAGTCTTAAAAATATTGGATTGCTCCAAAATGACTTCTCTTATGCTACCAATCTCATAGGTTTGAGACAAGTAGTTAAACATTTTAGGATGATTTTAAAGTGTCTTTCGTTTGGGCCCACAATTTATACTTAACTGAATAACAGAATTATTTTTGATAGATTGAGAGAAGATTTTGGTAGTGCTTGTTTATGACAGGCATTGCTTGAACAATCAACAGTTCCTCAATGTGTGGAAATATTCGCCGTCCCTGAATAGAAACCTGCTATTCCAGTGAGGCTGAACGTTTCCTTCCAAGCTGAGCTCTATACCACACTTGTTTATACAGCCAACATACAGAGAGCTTGCCAACTAATTCCATCCGAGACAAATGCGTCTCTTACTTTGATAACACGGGAGATTGATTATTGAACCAAGCTCGTGCAACAGACCTCATGCTATGGAGGGTCGTACATTTCCAGCTGATGGCTTTAACCTCAGTGTCGATGAAGAGGTGAGAAAATGAGATAGAGTTAAATAAAGACATGGTGTGAAGGGTGGAAGAGGCAAGTGATTACTGTATATGGATGAGACTTGAGTTAACTATGCAGTGGTAGTGACAGTGAAAGTGGGGCTTCCCTCTTACTGTTAGATAAGGTGTGAATCGTACAGCAGGTGATAAATCTAATGACCTCTTGTCATAATGAAATATCTGGTGTCGCCTCTACAACCTCCACACACATGATTTGTGGCACCACAAGGTCATGGTGGTGATATATCTGTCACAGCTTCACTCGTTTACTGCCAACAGATTCTTGTCCACAACATCATTCAGAGGTTGAACTGCAAAGCAGCTGTAAGACAGATAGGGCGATAAACCTGATGTTCTCTGTCTTTGTGCTTCAAATGAGAGCGACGTCCACTTTGATAGCTTAGCTGGCATGTGAAGAAGGACAAATGTATAGATAAAAAACTAGCGTGCCCTCCCTCTTGAGAGCAGAATCTGATACTAGATGTTGATATTTCATAGTAAGTGTGAGTTTTGATTTGATGGGATCACTCAATAAAAGGTCAGGGGATCACCAAAAATCATTTGTAATCATCCACTGGGGACCACAACCACATTTCATGTCGATCTCGTCAGGGGTTGTTGAGATTGTTTTCTTTGGCACAGTGCTGCACCAACACACTTTGCCAAGAATAAAGAATAAATCAATCTTATGAGAACTTGAATGAGAATTTTGTTATTGGTAATCGCAGTTTACAGATTTCCTGGTTCAACTTTGACCAACTGTACTTAATGTACTTACAGGTACGTAAGTGCAATGGACAAACTAAACACTCACTCTGGCTATATTTGGCTATCTGGCCATATATATATATATAATTCATCTCGTGGTTTCTATAAATTTTCACAATTCCAAGATCCCCACTTCACAACACGACTGGCCAGGCAGGTTGACCAGCTGTTCTCATTTAAGTGCTTTTTTTAATTTCATAATGTGTGAGTTCAACTGGAACTGAACTGAAATATGCTTTTTCTTAAAACATTTTTTTTTTAGTCCAGTTAATTGACACCCCAAAGACAGTTCTAGCTCAGTTTCACAATTAAATCCAGTCACAGCTATGGATGATAATTATTTCCTCTTTTACCCAAAGCTGAGATAGTGGAAAGTTCACTTCTGCAATCTATGTTCATCTCATGGTGTAACGAAAGAAGCATATCCAATTAAAGCCAAACATAGATGACAAGTGCATCAGTATGCCCCTGTGAAACTCAATAAACTAACATCCATAAAAAACAGCTGGTACGCCTAACTGTGGTCCAGTATCATCCCCGTTGAGCCCAGCAGCAGGCTTCCTTAAAAATCTTGGACATTGCTTAAAAGGTTGGCACTGGCAGAGTGTTCTCTTAATACGCTTTTGATCCTTTGCCCCTCAAGAAAGTCTTTACAATTCTAAAAGTGGGCAAATGGTGATGTCTGTCCTCCCCTTAATGAGCGCACCCCAGATATTATTCTCTTATGGATATTGCTCTCAGGCTGCCTGACCTGTGCAAAATAACGCTGTGCTACTCAGTCATAGAGTGATGGTAATGAGTGAATTTAATCACAGCTCTTGGCCTTTCATGAAACACGTGATGCAAATTTTAATATTAGCTGTTGCCCTAGCCTTGGAGGAGACATGAAGACTTTAAGTGGAATACCACAAAACTGAAATAAACAGAATTCTGATGGCCTCTAGATGCCCAATCAGTATTTGTAAGCATGAGTCTAACACCAGAGCCAATTTTGGTTTTAGTTGCCAATTTATGCAAATGTAACCCCACATTCTCGAAGGTTAACTCACTCTAGTCAGTCTGATCTGTGGGTAATAAGCAGGGGCCAGTTTCTCTTTGGGTAATCATCTCAGATCAATCACCTACACAGAAAAACATGCCCTACTTCTCCCTAAACAACGACGCACATTTTGGACACTTAATTTCAATCATCTTCTTGTGGCATGCATGGTTTATGGCTCAATGGTAATGCTCGCATCTATAAAATGTGATGCATTGTGGGACTGTCAGCAGAAATGCACGTTTATGCAATGGACTGAGATATGTTCATACTATAGAATGTACATTTCACATTCTGAATTTGGACATTGATGGGCATTTCTACAGTAGCCCACAATAGACAAACTAAACACTGGCTCTACATAGCGTGTTTCGCAAGTATTCCAGTGACCAGAGTTTCTTCTTCATGCTCGGAACAGGGAGATGAATTCCCAGGTCAGAGACAAAATCAGAAAATAAATTATTACCCAAACTGTTGGTACATTCCATTTATTTTTTTTCTTCCATATTTATGATATCTTTTCTTTTCTTTATGATGTCTTATTTTTTGTTGGGTAATTATTTCATCAGTGTCAGGTTTTCAGGTGAACATAACTACTAACAGTCAACAGAACTGTGTCAGAAACACATATTTTCATGTCAAGTCAATTTTATTCCAGTAATTATTGTAGAAATACATTTTACTTCTTCAGATGCATTGCAGCCGCTAAAGAAAAAGACCTTATCACATACGATTTTCTACTAGATACAGATCCTGTAATTATGAAATCAGTAGCCTATCTAATTATGAGTTTTCCACATAATTATGATATCTTTTTTTCAATCAGTTCATAGTTTTACATGTATTTATGAGATGATAAGTTTAAATGGCACAATGCAGAAGGCATAATTATCAGATAAGGTCTCTAATTGGTTCTTGGTCCAATTAACAGAATGCAATGTGCTCCTGTGTTATAAACACTATGAGGTACAATAAAAATCCTATGGAGCCTAAAGTCAATACGTCATAGATGCACAGAGTTATAAACAAGCAACTGTGGTGCTTTTTTGTTAATTGGGCTTTAAATCAAAGGCCTTACAGTGAATAAAGCCACATATCTAGAGGGTGGATAAGTGAAACGATTCAACAGCCAACAATAAATAGACACCATAAAAGTGGCAGAAAACCACGAGGCTCTAGCCAATTTGAATGATGGGAGTAACATGAGAACAGGGACTCTTGGAGCGAGCCGTGACAGTTCACACTTATTTTGCTTCAGAGTGTTGTGTTTCAAGATCATTTCCACCTCGCTCCCTTCAGCTCATCAGCACATTTGCATATTCTATTGCAAAAGTTTGGCAGCCGCTGACACCCTTCTAATTCTGTTGTGAAACATCTCAGTCTGAATCAAATGTGTGTTTTCTCCGTGCTGAGTCCTGGCACAATGCACAGTAAGTGGGAGACTGACTCTTATATCACCAAATAACACTGCCATTGACTCATAAGTACAATAATCAATACCAGTCAAGCATTCTGAAGATTGAAACAGAATGTATTGAAAGTGGTGTCTTGCAGAAAGAGAGCGGTGTGCAAGTGGTCGATAGATGAGCTTGTCCTCATTAAGGGAGCAGATTAGGATAAAAGAGGCTGGATTTTCGGTTCTGACACACAAAAACGCTGACCCAATAATTATTGGTACAATTATTAAAGATGCAATTAATAACATTTTACTGGCTCTTTGCACGAAATGGACATAATTTATCTGCGGCTGCTCCTGTAAGTCCTGCTAATGAAGTGATTTTGATTACCTTAATTGCTCCGAAGATTTAAAACTGTCTAAAGAGGCAGTGCTGGCCTGTGATTTCTGGAACTGGTCCTCAGTGAGAACCTTACTCTAGAGTAGAGTGAATTTACCACATTTAAATTGCACTAATACTCACAGTAGTTACCTGGAATTAATCATTTTTCTCATTTTATTGTTAAAAATAAATATGCATAGCTATTACAGATTTTATTTTTATTTTTTTTTAGAAGTTATTACAGATACACTAACGCCATTTAATATCCATAACATACCTGAGGATGGAGACACAGTGTTGTTTCCTCATTAAGAGAATATCAGATTGAGAACACTTCGTAGATTGCAAGTTATTACAATTACAGTAAATAAGGTAAATAGTGTTCTAACTATCCTTATAAAGGTGACAGATTTTAATAATGTTATGTGTGTGTGTACAATATTCATTTTTTATTTCTTTTTCATCTATATCATTTAAGCCTTTTCAAGGATGGAGAGAGCTTCAGACCTCTTGTGACAAGGTAACCAACCATAGTATACAGTATGAAACATGGATGCCGTTTCTGAAGCGCAGTCTTGTGGTGGGTCTGGCTGAAATCTTGGCAGTCCCGCCTCTGCCACCACCCGGCTAATTTAAAAATGGACAAAGACGTGGCTAATTGGTGGAGCTGAGGCGGCCTAAGTGAAGCCTGGGTACTCAAGCAAGCCACTGGAATGACACAAGCCTGTCAATTGAAGTACCCATACTGTTGAATATGCATTTGAGCAGCTGAGTTATGTATATAAAATGTCACCACCAGTACAATTGTCATAAACGGGAAAATTAGCCATAGAGACCAAGGTTGTAAACATGTTTATTTCTGCAGTGAAGTTGGATATTTTAATATAGGGGCTTATGGAGATTGACTCATTCTGTAGCCAGACTCATGTGGCCATTCAAGGAACTGCTTGGCACTTTGGTATTAGCTTCACTTCACAGCCATAGAGGTTGCCGCTTGTAACCAACTAATGGAGCTAGTAGCTCCAAAGTAGCTCACATTAACTAGCTTGCTAAAGTTGCTGTTGACACTGAAACACCAATTTGACATGATTTCGCAAACATTCAGTGCAATTCTCATTGTTATAAATAAATAAATAAATGCTAACATGCTAACATCAACTTCGACTCCTGGCTCTTGACCACCCTACTAGTCAATCACTTCGCACCTGGAGGAGATCCTGGGCAGTGCAAAATACAGGGCGAGCATAAAATTTGTTGCTAAGGAGACAGATGTTGTCTTGTGTTTTCAAAACATTGTGTGATTTTAAGCCATTAAGCCAAGTCATTTTATTCCCCTGTGGGGCTATTAAACTTTATAGAATTGAATTGAAGTAATTAATGGTCTGCATTGTGTTACTTAAATGATACTGCCTCCTGTAAATAATCAGTCCACTGTAAATGTGTCAAATCTTAATATGAAGAAACACTGAAAAATGGTTTCGTGGCGCGTATTGGAATATTTTTGCTCAGCTGAAAGGCTTGCGCTGGATGTGCCTGTCTGCTGTTGACTAATTATGTAAATAAAATTTTTAGTTCATCAGAAGTTCAGGGAGACTCGGCAGGGGAGAATGAGATAATTTGAAAAAAAATCTTTCATTTTATCATCCATTTGCATTTTCATTTAAGGTCTCCAACATGACACATTCACATGATTCATTCATGATTCCAGGATAAATTCCCCTCCTGTCAGATGAGTCTTGTATCCATTAATCTTCCCATTTGTTTGGTTTTGGTTTGTCATTTGCTATATTACAGACATTTTGAGAAAAAAAGTGCATCTGTTCTGTAAAGGTCATATAGAGGACCCTTTTACTAAATGTGAAAATGTGTCGCACAATCACATTTAGTGAGGGAAAATGCAGATTTACCAAACTCAAAATTGTCATCACGACAAAAATACATTTACTACATATGAGTGAAACATATACTGTATTTTATAATATCGCAAGTTATTGCCGTTTGACAATTTTGATTGATTTTCCCAAATAGTAAGCGCATCATTCACAGCAAGTGACATGTTTATTGTTGCTTTGTTTCAGGCTGCAGAGTCACAATTCATTCATAAACTACATGTCTGTGCCATGACGGTTGACTCTAAATTTAGGTTCAATACAGCTGTGTAATTCAAACAAATGGTACAGAGTACCATCAATTGAACATTATGGAGGCTGAAAAGTCATGTATTTTACTCTAATATTTCACTTTTCTTCTGCACTCAATCAACCCTCTCCCAGCGCTGTGGGAGAAAGACTGAGTGAGGAAATTGAAGGCAAAGGCTGTTATATGTAAGAATCCCCACACCGTGCTTACTGATTTATTTTGTTTGCTCTCCCTCGACTCTTTTCTCTCGCTTACCTCTCCTTTCTCGCTCACTCATTCTCCCTTTCTCAATGTCTTCCTCGCTCTCCCTTCACAATTATCTCTTATAGCCTGTGAGGTGATTAATGGGTTTCATTTGACGTCCTCTCCTACCCTTCGCCGAGCACCAACAAATAAAACCAGGGCCCAACACACAAATTGTCCCTCAGAAGAGCCGTAAAACTCGGGGAAATACGGGGGCTGCAAAGACAATGAAGCAGAGAGATCTGGCCTTTGGAAAGAAAAACATTTGCAGAGGAACAGCCTGGAACAATTTCCTCTGTAGCCTCTCTCCCCAGAGAAATCCCCCTACTGCTAATCTACAGTTATTGCTACTGCCGACGGCAGTCTCCAAATTAAAGAGGGGAGGGGGATAAAAAAACACTTAGACCTCGTCGTTCCACTACTCGTTACAAACACTTTTCTTTTTCTGTGTTTCAAAGAGGCTGTGCAGGTGTCGTTAGATTAGGCTTGTCATTGGCCTAAGATGTCTGAACGAGGAAAGGTGGCGGTTACTGACTCAGTCAAAGTCAAAGAAAAATCAGAAAATGGGCAAAGAGATGGTCTCAGTTTCGCATGTCCACCCGCCGGACTTGCAGACTTGTCCCTTGCAGAGTTTAGTTGTTCATACTGTGATGTGTCTGCAGTCTGGAAGAGCACTGTGCCTTGAGGGGATTGAATGTGTTATAAGCACATAAGCAGACCTGAGTTGTTGGCAAGGCTGTAACTAAGATGTTGACCCTGTAATCCATCTAAGAACAATATATTTTTTATACAGATCTGAATGAAGTTGGTACATTATGAATATGCACCACCACAGAGATAGATATAAAACATAAAAAAGTATGAATAAATGTGGTACATTTGTATTACTGTGTCTGAAAAGCCAGTAAATTGACCTTGGTTAAGGTTTTTATCTATCTTTATGCTATGCCAGCAGCATGACACTATGGATGGCAATGTCAGGGTCTTGGATGGTTGGTTCATTTTAGTATAGAATCCAAAAGATATCCCTTGGATGGATTGTGCTGGATGAAACTTGGTATAAACATTCATGGTCCCCTTTGACTTTCCCTCTAACGGCACTAGCAGGTCACAGTTGCAATAATCATGAAATTTGGTCACATCCCACTTTGGACGAATACCATTTGTGTTGGTGATCCTTTGAGTTTTCCTGTACTGCCAAATACGTCGACCAATACCAATGACTTTCCCATCAGTGTCAGCTGTACTTTGTGTTTAGTGCTTGTGTTGTGCTATGTTTGTTTGGCTGCCCGGACTATGAGCTCAGAGCCCGAGAGGGAGTGTCAGGGTTTACACTGGTACCACAGGCATTTTTGACCACTGGATGAGATTTTTTAGGGCCGTAGAGGGGAGGGATGCAAACAGGGAATCAGAATGGGCAACGTAACTGGGCTAAGCAGAGGTAGAGGTATTTAGACCCAAGAAAGCTAAAAAGAAAAAGAGACTGACCAAGCGAAAAGCTGCAGGATCTTGGACTGACTGTTAGTCATTGAGCTTTGTGAAGTAAAAAGACAGATGGCGAGCTGGTCTACTTGCTGATGGACTAGTACGTAGATTAGCTGCCTGCTATATCTTGTGTTGTCGCACTTGCTTGATGTTTGGCTGCGATAAATCTCCAAAATCCTAATTTCTATGTAATATTGCTTTAACATCAGCATGTCGATGTTGTCATTGTAGCCATCTAGTGTTAGCAACTAAAGCATCAACCTCAGAGAACCAATAGTTTGGCTGTAGACCCTTAGTCTTCATTGACTGCTACATTGTTACAGCCATACATATATAACTTACGGGTGGCCTTTCCTTCCTGATAAAATGTGATGTGTGCTCTGAGTTCAGACTTTGGAGAAAGTTTGCACGGAGTCTGCATGAGGTCACTTAGAAACAGCCATTAGTACTATGTACTCCACTGTGACAAGCATAAAACACAGCACGTGGCCATTACCCACACTTGTACTTTTTTATTTTTTGTAATTTATAGTTGTATTAAATATGTATGCTTACAGTATAAGCAATCTTCTCCAACTTTATTCCAACAGCTTTACAGTTCAGTAGAAATGCGTGATCAGTGTAATGTAATTTACAACAGTCAAACATCTGATCACAAACTGCAATTCTTTCCCTGTACATTATTAGACAAGGAGGGGCTCCTTCTAGCTTTAGGCCTTTTTCAGCAGTCTTATCCATGAGGCATGGTAGGAAATGCCATCCAATGACATTCAGCTCGGTAAAGGGTACATCAGTCCATCTGCTTTGCAGTTTGCAGCTGTCTGACCACTTACCAAGCCCTGTCTGGGCATCATTACCGTATGTTCACCATCCTTCCGACAAGTAGACCCTATGTGAGGCAAATACAAAGGCAGCCCTGAGGTCATCCAGCAGTTGAAGTACCAGAGAGGAAAAGGACAATACTAATGTTACCGTGTGCCACACACACTGCTGCTGCACTACTGTGGTGATGTAAGTGTCCTAACATGCCATAACATTGGTATATAACGACAACAGCGACATTTAAGTCATAACCAAAGGCTTTTCATAATTCCATGTCTTGTTTTTTTTCCCCTGTATGGATGATAAAATGTTTTATAATACAAGCAGGACTCCAGCAGAGTCACACAGCCTCCTTAAACTTTGCAGATATTCAGTTGCCAATTAGCAAATGGTAAAATATAACCCACACACAGAGCCACAGCAAAGGTATTCAGCAGAAGTGGATCTCCAATCAGCAAAGTGCCAGGGCACACCATGGCGTTTTACATTAACAAGGAAACTAAAGCAATGTGTAAGTATGGAGGGTTATAAATCATTCAAATCACTTGACTTGAAACCTTGAAGGAATTTATCACCAAGAGTGGAATGGGATGGTGGCGGTGGTGTGGTAGTGGTAGCAGGGGTGTCTTGAGTAAGCTTTACAAGCCTTTCAATAAACATATGAATAATTTTGAGAGAGTCGTTAGTCGTTGGCTGCACTGTTCGTCTTAAATCGATGCATTGAGGATAAATTAAATGCCACAAAGAGGGAAAGGAGCAAGCAGAGAACAGAGGCTATATTACAAGGTGATTAAAACAGTGTCTCTGTGAATTGCTATGCTGGGAGGCTGGCTCACAATGAGGAACAGGGGTGTAAAAGAAAAAGGCAGGGGGCTATCTTTTAGTCCTGATTTGTTGAGGAAGTCTTTTTTTCCCCACAAAGTGCAGATTTCAGCTTTTACATTTTAGGATTTGTAAAGTCTCCGGCAAAAAAAAAAAAAAAGTGTTTGACATGCCGGTGGACTCGTGCGTCAGCACAATGATAACTCTAACTGGTTCCTTTTAACATAATACTTGAACATTTTTAAAGCTCTTTGACAAGCGGTACAAATAGCTTAGTGATGAGTGCAGTGAGTATTAATGCTAAATGGTGCCTAAAAACAGAACATATTGCTATATACTGTACATATATGCAGCTAATATTGCAGTCCAGCCATGACAAGATGTTACTAAGTGCTGTCATTGTTCCGTCAGGATTCTGATGCTCTGTATTGGGATGAAGTACATTTGGCTTCTGCTTTACAATGGATTAAACTAATCTGATTTGAGCCTATGATGAATCTTATTGGATTTGTGGCCCTCCTTTCACTAGCAATTGCATAAACCACAGAGGTAGGGGAGTACTAAAGAGGAAAATAGGTGTGGAGATGAGGGGCAAGAAGAGATCAAACAAATAAGACAACCTTAAATGCTCCCCCTTGAAATACGGAATGACTGAATGTGCACTAAATCTGCGTTCACCCACGAGACAGAAAAAGCAAATTATTATGTCCGCACAGCAAATTCCTTTGAATTGCAGATGAAAGCTAGTAAAACCTATTAAATGTCTCATAATACGCTGGTGGCAAACATGCGCTTATCAAGACACACTATTATTCAGCCCCTGGCAGACAATAGTAGTGGTATGGCGTGGCCGATATGTTACAAGGATGATTGCTGCTTTTGCTTCAAGGGTCCTGTTCTTTCCAAATGTCATATTTGCGTAGGTTGAGAAGAGAAAAGAAAAGTTCATAGCCAGAGTGTCTTTAATCCATTGGCTGACATTTTTTTATTGCTCAGCACCAAAATGATTTACACCATCCCAGTAGTGCAGCCTGAGGAGTAATATCATCAATTTGCCCTAATTCAGTTTCAGTGACAAGCCTCTCGCACTGGGTAAACCCATTCCCTCTGATCACCTCACTGTTTAAGTGGCCACCAGTTAAGAGTGTGGGTTTATATAGAAAAGTCTGGTGTCCCAAAGTGGCATCATAACAACAAAAAGTCAGATTACTGTCAAAACATGAGCCATCAAGCAGAGAAAGAAATCCTGTGCTAAGTCAACTTTTACAGAGGAGACTAAACTTCATTTCTGACCTCGGAAACAGCAAGCAACCTCAGCACAAGGTCAATTTAGTCACTGTTCAGGAGCTTTCGATCATATCACATGAAATAGATGAGTTAGAAATGGATGAGAAATCCTTAAAATTAGACTTTAATGGAAATTTGAACGCCTCACATTCCATGACAAATGGCCAAAACTCAGAACAAGATCACATGATATGATCTGAAACAGCTACTATGTAGACTTTGTGTTGAGATTGCTCTTTCAACTGATGTTTCCTGAGGTCAAGAATGAATTTGATGAACCTTAGTTTTTATGGAAACAAATTCAGTTTATTGGTGTCAAACTAGAAGATTTCATAGAGATACCATGGCACCAAATATTGTTTTATCTGCTTCTTGTTGGATGGATGGTTCAGATATTGACAGCAGTTTAAACCAGTTAAACTAGTTCTGAAGATCTTTCAATAGTCAAAAAGTCAAAGGTCAAAGTTGTTGTCTCTAAGTTGCTATTAGAGAGTGACAAAAACACTAGATAGTGACACTACATTGTGTCTGCCTGTCTTTAAGCAAGTACCTTTTTACATTCAAATTGTTCCCAGTGTGGCTTTAAAGATCCATTTCTAAGATATGTAACTACTCCCTTCAATAACTTCTTAACTTCTAAGTTTTAGTAGCCGCACATGTATTTCCGTTAATGTTGGTAATATCTCTCTATAGTCTGGACTGTGTTCTATAAGTTAAAGCCAGTTCTTTATCGGCTTTCTTCCAAGAAAGCCAACAACTGGCACTCTGTGGTCTGTCCACTTTTGCTCCCTCCCTCTCTCTCCATAGATATCTCATCCTACTTAATACCAAAGCCAACCAACTGTGATATTGGCTGTGCTGGCTTTTCCAATGGATCCACCCACTGCACTCCAGCAGTATTTTTGCTCCGCCAATAGTCAGGAAACCGTGGTTTATTCTAGCTCAAATTTTCATACAAGAGGACAGCATTTTTCTCTAGGTGACAGGTACACAGTAGTGACTTGAAATAAATCAAATTACCCTCATGGCCATGGTGGTCATCACGCTCTGTTTCCCAAGATGGAGGTGAGGATCTTGTCTTCCTGACCCATATTCTGCCTCACCAAATTCTGATGAAAAACCTGTGTCGTCTGTGGGTCCTGCTGAGCTCTATTAAAGGAGAAAGATATGTCTTTTGAAGATTTTGTTTGGTGTGTGAGGTGCAATGAAGAATTCAAGTTCAAGTTCACACTAAAGGAAGACATTATATGCCTAGAAGTTTGTTAAATTCCTCTAGGTAACATAACAGGATCAATCAATTAACAGGCTCTGGTCTGAATTTTCTCTGAACATCCAGACTCCACTTTGAATCCACTGTGCAGACGCTGCTCCTCCCTTCAGGCTTTCATCCTTTGTCTCGGTACAAGAGTGTTGCCATTTGTTACAACTTTTTTTCTGCCTAGACATGAGGAAAAATGTGCTGCACACGTGTGACCTGGGAAAATGGAACAAGGTATTTCTTTGCACCACCCTCAGCATTATCGACCAATCAATTATAACATTCTTTCCTCCGCGGTGCAGTTTCTGCTTTAAGTTCTGCCCCGTGTATGCCTCTTTTCTGTCAGTGTTATGCTTGTTTCCATAGCAATGACACCCATGCTCCCACACTCCGTACTTCCAGGTAGGCACTGCCGGGTTGACAATGCTTCACTGAAGAATTTCTCATCATTACAGCTCTTCTGCTAGACTAAAGAGAGATATTCTAGCAGTACATCGATTGTCCTTGAGTGTGCTCCAATAAATTTTCATTGATATCTCGTTGGAAGGCTGAGGCATTAACATTCAACTTACCAGAGTGGCGTTATACTTATGTCTCTGTGATTTAAGATGAATAAAAAGGGTCAATGTAGAAAGAAGTGTAGGATTACTTTTATACTCTAAACATGATAAATAGATGAAAGGTGAAAGTGAAATGAGAAATGGAGCGTTACATTTGTATACATAGCATACCATTTTACATTGTGCTTAACTACTGGATATGTTAGCATCCCCTGGCCTGCATAAAATACACTGTTTAGCCCAAATTTTATCCCCACTGCTACCACAAATTGACCATTTTTTCAAGGTCAGCTCCCCACATTTCACATCACTGCACGCCCTTCCACCGGCTCTGCTGACGTTGCTGAAATCCTAACTGATTTATCTGGCTTCCTGTGTATGATTCAACAAAATATAAGAGGCAGGAGAGATGTGCTGCAACATATAACAGCCTCCAAAGCCGTGCATTACAGCACTATGCCTTTCATCACATTTATGGGATGAAGGCTGATTTTGTTTGGCAATGTGCTTCAGCTTTTTTGGAAAATTATTTTCATTTATGCACGGAGAATGCTCAAGCCAGAATGCACAGGGATAAGGGTCTTGCAGCTAGTCAATTAGCAAATCGAGCTTGATTTAATGTTCCCTCCACCATCTAATCATGCAAAACACTCAAGCGCTGTGGTGATTTATCACGTGCCAATCTTTCCCACTTCCAGCGAGGACCGCACAGTGTGTGAAATGGATCGAGCCACTTTGTTGTTTCGTTTCTTCGCTTATTCCAGGCATATGTCTGTGGCTATCCATAGATGCCAAATGAAAAAAGCCCAGTCTGTTTTCTTTGGAAAACATGTGCTAGTGGCTTAAAGACAAAAATTGTTTGTCATTGTATACTCAATTTTATAGTCTCCTCAACTTTTTTTTAATACACTAAAATTAGTTTAATTCCATCTGAAGAACTGCCTTGCTGAAAAATCTGACTTGCAGCATCAGTGTTACCAGTCAAGGGTGTCAGTCTGAACCTTGCAGGTTGACATGTGAAAAAACTGCATGACTTCACAACAGCTGTGTGAAAGCAGATGAAATAGTTGAAAGCAGTGTATCGAGATATTGGCTGTTAGAGTCGGAGCAAGGAATTCAAGCTCAGGTTCCCAACAAAGGCTGTATGTCATGCACATGTGCAGAGCCTCATATCTTCCTTCGGCAGTCATCTATGAGCTATCTGAGACATATACTGCCAGCATAATAAAATTACATTTTGTTTTCCATTCTGCAACAAATACTACATGTAAATGAAGGTGAATAGATGAAGCTTTAAAAAAAGAAAAGAAAATGTTACTTGTCATTGAAATGAGAGAATATTACATTTTCCTGACAACCCTTCCCTTGCCAACAGCCCAGTGTGCTGACAGGGTGCTTTTGTCTGTTTCGGTGTGTGTGTAATACAAATAAGTGCATGTCCATTCTGACGCCAGAGTCTGGGGGAAGTGTTGAGTATCACAGCCCTGGATGGCAAGAGATCGCTGGAGGTGGCTCATCCACTCACTCTAACAACCACCACCACCAGCTCAAACTTGTTCCTCACTCACACCCCCTGTATGCAAAGAGTTAATGTCAAGAAAATCATAATCAAAGTAAGATAGCTAATAAGATTTTGTGAGGTAGAAGCATTCAATAATGTTTTAAATGAAAGTTAGAAATTGATGACATAGACAGAAAACTAGGTCTACTACTTTTTTCCTAAGAATATCTGTCATCTTTTCTTCATTATGACTGTGTAAAATGGACTGTGTGGGCACATTCTGTACATTAAAAGGCTACTCTAGCAATTTACTATCACACTTACAGTTAGAAGAGACAAGTTAATAAATAATGGTTAAAATCAATGCACCAGAGGCCAAGACATCCTGTCTTTTACTTCTCGGGGTGAGAGGAAAAAAAAAAACACTGGATCATTTCCTTCCCATTATGCAACTATCATTCTTCAAGCTACTACAAACTTGGACTATGGGCTGTGAGGCCATTTTGGTGTAGTTGCGAAAGTTGCATGATTAGTAAAATAACATTTTAAAACACATTAACTAAATGAAATTTAACTAAATGAAATTCAGTTAATGTGTGCCAGGAGCACATGTATCATGCTCTAAGGACACAATAATGTGGAAGCCAAAGGAAGCTTAAAACACTTTTTTCATGTATGTACCGAGTGAGCATTTTTCATTGCAATTAGTTTACTGTGCACGATCTTGGAACACAACATCCAGTTCTCTTAATACATCCATGCATTTGTTAGCCCACAGTAACACAGATTTTCTGTTGAGAACCACGGCTACTCATATATCCTGACGGTATCGTTTCTCACACATTTTTGTTATACACCCAAAACTGGCTGATTATTGGAAGGGCTAACAATCAAACCTTCCCTAATGATCGCCACGGGGAAGGCAACGTTGTTAACGGTGAAAACGGGCACGTTATTTCATTTCCTGCTAACCCAGAGATGAAAATAGCAAACACCACCATCTAGTACCTCTTGGTACAGTAACACGATACAATGTCTTTCTTAAACTTGGAGAAGATCGAGTTCTTACTGCCGGGTTCAACTGTAGTCTTTTTTTTAAATCACTGGAAGTCAGTATTTCTTACTTCAAAAATATATCTGTATGTTTTCTCCTCTGACTAGCTATCACTTAGAGGGTGAATATATCTTGTATAACATGGCATGTCATGCCTTTTGCCATTAGTGGATCTTTATTTTATTATTTGTTTGCTTTCTATTTGTAGATATGTACAGTATGTGTGTGTGTGTGTGTGTGTTTATATCTATAGAATGTATTTCCTTTCCTATTATTAACTGTGGAGAGGCAGCTCATAGGGGTGGCATGGGATTTGTTAAGGTCTAATGTTTCAGTATGTAAAATACTTTTCCTTGTTATATGAATATCTTTGTTACTGCTCTACTGCAATTAAATCTTTCCAGAAAAAAAACTGCAGCTACTGAAGACATTTTTACAAGAGGCTGAGTATTCCTCCCCCTGATGAGTAAATATACATTTTAACTTAGAATTTCACGATGAAGCCTGGATCTTCTCCCTTTTCTCACTCATCAGGTTCTTCACTCTCTTTTCCTCATCACTGTGTTTTGCGCTATGTTTTCCAGACCCTGCTGTACCACACCTGTCCACTTACAGATTCACCTGACTGCTCTTGCCATAAGCCAACTCCCCACACAGCTGTTCCTCATTTGCTTGTTAGCTCCTCAGTAGATCCAGAGACAGTATCCCACACGCAGTGGCCTGATTGTGTATGTTATGTAACCATTGTAGAGCTATTCCTGTTTATCATATCAGACTTACTGCCCACCTATCATCCTGCACCTTGTTTGACATCCCATTATAACCCATAAGACCAACAAGTGCAGAGCTGTTTATGTAACTTGACCTGTTCAGTCTGTTGAGTCTGCCAAACATCCAACCTCCAGCGTTCAGTAACCCCCAAACAACACAGCTGTAGCTAATTGTCCATTATTTCAATAAAGCAAAAGATTGTCCTTGGATATGCTGTCAGTATCACAACACAGTATCAGTCTGCTTAATGTTCTTGAAGGCCAAGCTGGATTGTATGTAAATCACAATCAGCTCATGGAGCGAGAGTCATGGTGCACAACCATTATAATCAACATGAATCATGAAATACGGGAGGTTAGATTGCTGAAATTATGTCTGATTTACTCTGCCACAGTTACAGTTGAATTTTAATATTTTTATGATATAATGTCCTTATAAAACGCAAAGGGGAACAACATGCATTTTTGTTTCGGACAGTTATTAATTCAACTTAATTTTATTTTGGGCCTAACTGGTGGTGTGATTGTACTAAATAGTGAATATATATTTTGTCCCTCCCAAATGCACTTTATACAGTGTATTAGCAGGGGTTCACAAATATGGGAGGTTTAAAATGTCTAAAACAAATCAAAGAAGAAATAAAGTCAACTGCAATATACATTATTACATGTATTTCCTGTTTTATGTCCACAGCTTGAGGGCAGCCTACAGGAAACTGTTTGTAATGTGAAAGGCCTTGTGTTATTGCTGACATTAGCCCATGTCAGCGATTATAAACATGCCCCCGAGCTGTGATTGGACAGTTTATTGTTTTTCATTTTGGCATCAATGATGCTAAGGGCGTAGGTATGATCTGAACACTGGTAGCTGACTAGGCGCTGGGGAGCAATGGAATAAATCTCTTTCAGTGAGAGAGAAAATCTCAGCAGGGGTAGAGGCATGTAGAGCTCTGAGCTCTTCATTCCAAAGATAATGTAAATGAGTTTTCTCAAATATTGGTGAGAGCATGTTCTTACCGTCTATATACAAACCTATGCTTTTTTATTTTGTATTGCTGGGCAACACTGTAATGCAATACACCTCTTCATCTACAGTAGTAAAGAAATATTCATTTATTAAAGAGAAAATGCTAAATCATTGTCTTTTTAGTGTGTTTTTATTGAAATAAATGTATACATGGAAAGGAAACCATAAAAATACAAAGGAAATGCAAAAAACAAAACAACAACAACAACAACAAAAACATACAATGTCTGTTGTATATGCCTTTATTTTTTGTTTGGGCATTTTGAATCTTCCATACTCGGAGAAAACACTGATTAGTACAATTGTGGCTGTGCAGAAAAGACGGGAGCAGTTGAGTTGGATTTGATTTGTTGGTGTTAACCGAGAGGGAGCTGCCTCTTGAATTGTACTCTGACAAGACTGTAGAAGTAAATGAAAATATATGAATGAATCAGAGCCAAGAGGCCTTGCTTTGTGAGAGTATTAGAAAAAAAAAAATTCAACATGAGGTAGCCTCCCTGACTAGAATGCCAGTAAGCTCCATTTAGCCTCTCTCACAGAGCATTGAGCGGGCAGCAGACGATTCAGGTAATGCTTGCTGACATTTGATGTAAAGGTAGAAGTCCTGCCTTCATGTTTAAGCAGTTGGAAGCTGCTTTTACATTAAATATCCTCACAGACAACATAGTGGGTGAAAAGGTGGAGTAGATCCCTTTAGCTGAAGCTCTCCACTCATTAACACCCAAGAGATGAAGACCTACAGAACAGGGACTCTATAAATACCTCAACCATTTTCCTGTCCATTCATACAGTGACAGTCTAATCTAATTAAACTACCAACCCAACATGTGAAATTACAGTTTTATTCATTTTCTTGCCAAAAAAGATCCCTTGAATTTCTACTGTTCATCCCAGCTGCCACTAAAACATTCATCCAAATAATGTTGCCATAGTAACACATCAGCTTTCTCAGTCTCATGCTCCACATTTTTTGGCACATGAGATACAGTGATTATGTCAGATTTCCATGACATGCTGTATGGTTGCCATGGTAAATGACTGTATCAAGAGCGTAGAAGTGGGAATATATTACCAGTCTATCAGTCTAAATTAAGGGCTCTTTTATCCAAACATGCCCTGTGTAATATGGCTGGAGCGCTGCTTATCCTTCTCCTTAAACATTGAAGGTGTGCGACTCAACACAAATCAATAAGTGGCAATTATTTAGCGTGACACCTCCCACAAAATGATATAGTAAATCAAATTAAATGGAAACCCTGAAAGATCATCTGTTACACTTGCACCAACTTTTTCTCTTGATGTATTTGTTTTCATCAGCACTTTAGAGAAATCAAGCGCTAAGCATAAATTTCGAAGGACTTATAAGTCCATTTATAAGACATCCTCCACGTGAACCATAGCAACGGATAATAGACTGGCAACAATGTTCTTCTACCCTTACAGCAGCTGTAGAATAGGTCCTTACACAGATTACATTTACCAACAAAAGCAATGCATTTAGTCTTGATCTGATTCTAGGGTCATACTTAGTTTGTTCATTTGTAATTCTCCCCTGAGAGGTCCCTGATTTGTGTTTACCTGTGTCTCGTTGTCATGCCTTCCTTTGTGTATTTAGTTTCTGTGTTTCTTGGTTTCCCTGGTCAGGCCGACTGTGTATGAGTCATCAGTCCTGTTTAACTTCCTTGGTTCTGTATTCTGTCCATTGTTCTGTGTCTGTGCTTCTCCCTCTGTTCCTGCTCCTGGTGTCGCTGTTCTGAATTTTCATTAAGTCAATGAAACTTTAAAGTTACAGTAAATCTACCTGAGTAAGACATTTTTTTGTCTTCCAACCTCAGGTCCTACAATACATTCTGTGATGTTAAAAGTTGCTTGCAAAAAATGCACAGACTCCCATGACAATAACTCTTTCCCTTACATTATTTTTAGGCTTCAGGGAGACCTGTCTGCCAGCCAACTCTGATTGGCAGCACTTTTTCCCACTCGTAGTATGAAGTGGGAACTAACAAATGCCCATATTGCAGCCTTTGCAATATATTTTATCCGTGCTTGTGATTACAGTTTAAATTTCACTATAAGGACTGACTTTGAAAGCTGGAAAGCTGAAAATAAATTCTCAGTGCTTCCAAACTTTTGGCAGGGGATCCATCACATCACATCACGGGGTATAATACTTTAGGTGTACAGAGTTGCTTCAGTTAACATTTAAATATAATCAAAAATATAGTTTGTAATGTTGTTTTGAGTTAAATGTTCAGAAAGACAGACTAATCTGTCCAATAGAAGATGCTGATTTCTCCTTCAAAACATGAAACATGACAGAATGGAAAGCACCGAACTAAACCATGTATTAATAGCTGGTTAAATGGGTCTTTGCATAGACAAACAGTGTAGATAGCTCCTGTGTAATCAAGCACAGGCAAAACTGAAAAGCTGCCAAAACACTGGATTAAGTGATTTTTATAATGGAAGCATATGGACAGACCCATTATAGTGCTATCACTTGACAAGAATTAACACAATTACAATGAAATTCTGAGTGTGCTCAATTAACCCAGTGATGCCCAGTGCTAGATTGGATAGTCTAGCATGAAATTTGCTTCTTCCCGTTCAGTCTTTGTAAAATCAGTTTTACAGTAAAATCCAAAAATGATGTAATAAAAACCTAATATACCTGTGAAAATGGACCCCGTTTCAACACATAATATTCAACTGACAGTTTTAAATTAAAACATCCGCTCAGTCCAGTTTCAGTCACATGTGGTCAGTCGGATCAACACGGTGTATGTTTAAATTTTAATGACATTAAACAGTATAATACTGCTGCAGGAGCCCCATAACCGCAGAGGAGAAAAATGAGAACTGGTGTGTGAGCGTAATTACATTTTAAACATTTAGACATTTTCTAATGTATCTGTCAGTAATGGAGCTGTTTGAAAAAAAGTTCCAATAACATTGTCCAGATGTTCTATGTATGTCTATGCGAAATAGGCAACAGTGTCTCCACTGGTGTCTCCAATTAGATTTTTATTTTATTGGAGTTACACTAAGTTGACTAAATAAGTAAAAGGTGTCTTGTTAGCACAGCTAGTAAGAACAACACAGGTTTTGTTGTTTTAAAGGTGCACTGATCAATATTTTTATATTAACAGTGAATTAAATGACTATGTGGAATGTGATAGACGACGCTCATGGTGACAAACCCAAAGGTAATTATCGCCTCAACTTTTGATTTTCCTTTTTGGTCATTGTTTTGATTTTAAGACCCACAGTCACAGCTGCCATCAACCTCATTTCCATCCACATCATACCACTAATAAACACAATACCTGCCTGCCACCGAACATACCAACTAGCCAGTTCACATATGATGCATTTAGTGCCAATGTGCGAAGTCTTAGTAGTTAGCCAAAAGAAAGGGAAAAAATATGCTGCATTAAAGCTGCCAGTGTGTCTGTTCATTTTGTCTAAAGATCCTGCAAGACAGTGAAGGCCCACACAGTATGCATACTAATGACAATGACTGACAATGGATTAACCTCATAGATGATAATTAACATTTTTGCCAAATTCTTACACATGTACATCACACTGATCTTAATGCTCGCTGCCTCAGTCCTACAGTCTCATTTGGCACATGAACAAAGCTTTCTGATTTTGTCCTGTTGATCAGATTCAAGTGTCAGCATCTCTATCTGTTCTTATGAATTTTAAACAAAAGATGTGAAGGATATTTCCATGACTACATTTGCTGTCAAAATAACAGATTGAACTGTTGCCCAGTGAGAATCATCTAAAGTCGCTATATTCTCTGTCTATAACCTAAGCACGGCCACAGCCATAAACCCCCTACACACTTAAACTGTACCCACAACTGCCATTCAGAATGACTCAATCCAGCTTAGCAGATACACAGCAATACTCAAATCCCTCTTCCTTTTAATTCGCACTCTCGTGGCATGGTGTTAATGGCTTACACAACAGATGTTTAGTATGCTGCGTTTAGGTCCATGTGAGCTGAAGCCACCCACGGTCTTAGACATGCATGACAACCTGTGACTGTGTCTCTGAGGCAAAATAAGCCTGTTCACACTTTATCACACTTACGTTGCTCGCATGAAGCGACGGAAACAAGCATGTGCGAGTACAACTACGTACACAAACATGTGACACGGGAAGACAACATGCAAAACAGTGAGTGTGGGAGAAAGAAGCGTGAATCTGAAGGGAAGAGATGGGGGTAAGTGACAGAGAGAAGGAGAGCGATGACAGCCTCCATCTGCTGGGGAGCTAGTGACGAGCTCCTCAGACAGAGGAATCCACTTGGATCCGTATTTATGTATACACACTAATGCAGTAATGAGTGTATTTGACAGAAGTGTGCTTTATAGCAACAATTAGTCAGGGAGGAAAGTTGCCTCATCATGTATGGAGCAGTCAAATTATATAAACAGCTGCAATTCTTGAGACTGGGAGGGAAGTGTT
The DNA here is from genome assembly GCA_023373845.1 of Nibea coibor. NCBI lineage: Eukaryota > Metazoa > Chordata > Actinopteri > Sciaenidae > Nibea > Nibea coibor. Next base: position 7,687,994 of record CM041717.1, read on the forward strand.
TATTGCTTCAGTATATATCAAGGCGGTCCTAAAGCGTGTGAGCAAAAAGCCTTACAGATCTACAGCACCACACCTGAGGTGAAGGGAAGACCATTTTACAGGATAAAAATATGAATGTGTCTAGTGCACATTGAGAACTCGTGTACAGAACAAGTCCAAATACAGCAAGCATAAACAATTCACCCCTGTAATATATATATATATATATATATATATATATATATATATATATATATATATATATATATATATATATATATATATATATATATATATATATATATATATATATTTTTTTTTTTTTTTTTTTTTTTTTTTTTCAGGAAAGGCTAGAGCAGTCGTTAAAAACAGGTGTGATGTGTTCATCGGTTTGACAATTTGACCTCGAGGTGTACAAGGAGGGCCTCCACATTCTCTATTTTTCTCACGCAAGAGTTGATCTTGTCATAGGTAATGTTTTCACCTATCTTACCATGCGGTCACATCAGCACGTTGATTCTAATGTAATGGGATTTTGCCTCCCGCTGACATCTTGTAGTACAGGTGTCTAAAAAGCCTCCGGGATGACAGTTTAATGCTCCATTCATGTCATATGGGAAAGATGGTAGATATAAGCCAGCACCACCCATATCCCACTACAAAGTACATTTCACTTCAGCATTCAGCTGGTAAATATTATGAGAAAACACATTAACCACAGCTTAGGGAGTTATCACTACTCTGAAGCTCAGGGTGATGCGATGGATCCTGACATCTAAGACATCCTGAATTCTGACATCATTACACATCCATCTATACCATGTCTATATGTACAGCATATGCAGTCTTCTCTTTTTTCCTTTAGAAAGAAAATCTTCTGTTCATTCTGTTCACAACAGCCTCCTTTTGACAGGTTTTGTAAATTAGTGATTGGCTACAAACACTGAACACGGTGCGTCTGACGCTTCTGCATAATTGTATGTTGCAATTTTAATGTTATAACCACATCCATATTAAATACATTAAACTTTAGTGAACTCTTTGCAGGACTTGACATTTTTGGATAAGAAGCAGCCAAAGTAAAGATCAAAATCTGCAAACTTATAAATATAAATATATTTTTTAGGCACCCTGGTTTGGGACTAGGGATGGTGATAATGGTCCTCTGGTCCTGAAAGAAATATCTAAATAACTATCAGATGGATTGGCATCAGAGTTGATGTAAAAATACATGGCCCCCCGAGGATAAATCTTAATGACTTAAATGACTTAACTGACAATGCCTCTAGTGCTGCTGTAAAAAAATGTTTTGCTTTTGAGTGAAGTTTTGTAGTCATTGATCCATCCTTCCATAACCATTATTGCTTGTCCTTTTCCCATCAGGGTCATGGGTGGTTGGAGCCAATCCCAACATTAGGGGAGAGGTAGGGTACACCCTGGGCAAGTCACCAGTTCGTCACAGGGCTCTTGTTGATATTTAGTCAACAATAAATTTCAAACAAAAAAATGTATGAATTGCTATAAATTTGATACCAGCCTTCATATTTCCGTCAGGATCCCTTAACTTTATATCTAATAGCACAGCTAGGTAAAAATCTGTCTGTTGCTAGCAAGGCAAGTCCTGTTTCTGCTTTTTATGACAAAAGCAGCCATCTTAACCATTCACATTCATTTACAATAGAGTCTCTGCTTGGGCGCAGAGACAAAATTTCTGCAATGAAAATGGGGTGGGAGATGCATTTTCCAATGAAAGTGAATATTAATAATACAGTAATATTAAAGACTTAATTAATGCTTTGTAAATAAGCTTTAGCTATCTTACAACATCTAAAATATTTAATGCCACTATAATAAGATTATTCTTATCTTATCTACTAATATTGCTGCTTCCTGAAACTAAATGGTTTTGCAATATATCAATCATTTCATGACAATGAAATGATTCCAGTTACATATTTTAGTAAAGGTGTCCTGATTAGGATTCTTGGGTCAAATCATGAATCACTTGAAAGTGTGTCACGCCCATGTAATCACAGGGTCTTTGAAGCCTTCGATTTATGCTGTAGGATTACTCATTTATGTAGCTATTCTTAACAACATTCTACATTAAGTTTTAAAATTCAGAGATCTGACAGTATCATTAATTGACAACTGTTCATTGATGGGCTGGCAACCTATTCCTTTCTCTCTCTTAGAGACACAACTTAAAACCAGAGCAGCCTACGCTTGGTTATTGGGAGCAGCTGAGAGCTTAGCAAATATACAGAATGACTTTGTAACTGTGGAGGAGAAGGGGGGCGGGATCTATTTCTAGTAGGTTATTTCTTATTTCACCAATATAATTCTGCTGGATTGTGCAACTTATTTTTGTATTTTTGTGTTTACTCACAGACTATGAGTATGTTTTATAAAATCAACCAAAAAACATTTTCATGACATAATTTTGCCATAATCCTCCATTGGTGGACGAGGCTTATAATGTAGCCTATTAAAATGACAATGCGCTTTTTAACATAATACTAGATAATCTCTCTCTCTGCAAAATGCTAAAATGGTTCACAAGCTGTTGACGTACCTAGGTGGCCCCCCCAAGTACACTGATATAGCTTAAAATAAATGCACCATTGGGTCGGCTCTTCTGATCTGTTTCAAACTCTTTAGAGTGAATATCGTCTGATAGTCATCAGTGGCCGATCTATGGGAGCACCCTTATAAAAACCAGCTGAATGACTCTTTAGCTAAACGGTAACATTCCCCAAGCTTTGTAATAGGCAGAGCGAATAATCACATTAAATGGCTATTCACACTACTTGGCCAACAAGCAAAAACCAAACAGGTAAACTATGGTTTGTCACATTATAAATGCTGTCAAAGCATGTTTAACTTTGGCACCCCCTGGTGGCTGCATCAAAAACACATCGTTGCATACAGCAAGGAACTCCTGAGTGAAAGGCATGCATAGACTGTACCAATTCAAATCACAGGCACTGGAGTTTTTCTGGAAACAAAGCCATATGCCAGCAGAAGCCTTTAAAATATCATTTAATTATTTTTGAAAAATAACTCATTGCAGCTTTAATTTATTTTGTTTCTTCCAGTAATCCAAACTGATTTTTATTCCGCACGTTTCCATTCATTTCCTAAAGTAGCAATCTATTTAAAGTTGCTTTCATACTGGTTTGCTTTGTCACCCACAAATGCCAGAGGTATTATCTTTCAAGATCAATTATAATAGTAATTAGAATAATAATTAAGTTGTTTCCACTTACTTTTTGTAGTGGTACTGTGGTACAGGTAAGGGAGGGCTGAAATCATGCTCAAATTGTCAGGAACCCTGAATGCCAGAAACAAAAGGTTACATCATACATCATTAGACTGCTGGACTCCATCAGCTGATGCGACTGTACATATTTGACACGATGATGAATGTTTTTCTGATTTATTTCCAGCTATTTCTCTGCAGGTTTCACTCCACTCAAATGGTTCAATCCGACACTCTGCGGCTCTGTGCTGAACTGGACGGTGCTGCCCCTTGTCATACCCAATCTGACACTCATGAGTGTGCACCCACATGACGTGAGACACTCACTCACATGACATATTCGGCTTTAAAGTGACGTCACGGCAGCGTGGTTCTCAGCAGGCAGGTCGTTCGTCAGTCTGAGAGAAGAGGAGCAGCAGGAGACGGACCAGCCTCCTTCTCCCCTCTGATGACAAGCTCTCATTCCCCCTCTCTCCAACTCCTCTGAAACAACTCTCAACCTCCAGGATTCTCATTCGTCGCTCCCCCTCTTTCTTTTTTCAGTTGCACCTATTCTTTTTTATTGTTATTTATTTATTTTTTTTGTTTTACTTTGCCTAACCCCTCTCCGCACCCCCCCAACCCCAAACACCTCCAGAGATGTGAATAGATAATGAGGACCCCCTGCCAGCGGTGACTTGTCTCCTCCGTGCTCCAGAGAACCGAGCATCCTCATCTTCCAACCCCCCCCCCTCCTAATTTTTTTTTTTTTTTTTTTTTTGGACGCTCATCTGCCTTTTCAACAATGTAGGAGAAGCTACGCTGTCATTTCAGCGACGAGGATGCCAACTACATGCCTTTGTTTTTGCTCTCCGCAGCTTTACATCTCTGTCTTTCCATCTCTGGGGGTGGGGGGAATGAAAGATTTGCGTGAAGGCAAAGTTTGAGGGTACCTCTTCTGGTTTCCCGCTCACCTGTCCGCCTGCACGCGGGCACCCCTCTCCTTTTTAACTGATAACGAGGAAGATTATCTCCGAAAGAACATTTGACGAGCAACTTAAAAGACACCTGACTATTTGTCCTGTTTTTCTTCTTCTTCTTCTTCTTTTTTTTTTAGTGGGATTTCACAGCGCTGTTGGAGGAATTTCATGTGCGCAACGTTGGAGGATATGCCTTAAATAATGGTTGCGTTACTGACAGCTGGAGTAAGGTCCGTCACTTGAGTGTGTTTTTTTTTTTATCAGCTATTGTCGACTTTGGTGGAAACCCATCTAAATGGGAGGATACCTGGAGGACTGAGTCGGATTCGGCAGAAGAGAAAAATGTGGATAAAACGGAGTGTTGCGCGCAGGTAAGACACGAACAATTTAATATCATGCACTTGTATTCTAATCATTAAATGCTTGGGAGAAGCGACACATGCGGATATTGCTTCATGTTTCACGTTTGACGACGTTGCTGGACAACATGTTGTCTCTGTATTTCTTTTTTAATCTACGCCACTGCTAAGTTATGAGAGTCTGCTGGAATTGATGATTAGCTTACATGCATCAATATGTCTCTCAAAAACACGCAAATGTTGCTCCTTTTCTACCAAAGTTCTTCACATACACCGACTGTCTCCGGTTAGAGTGCTGTCACCGAGCGTAGCTAAGGCGGAGGCTTTATGTTGATAATGTTTTGTGATGTTTTAAGGGAAGAATATGATCGAATATTTCACGGCCCGTACGCTAGGGGTCGCCAACAGTACGGCGCAAGCGACACACACACACACATACACACTCGCAGACGCGCGCGCGAGCTCAAATCACACGTGTACGGCCGCACGCGCATACACAGCCTCAAGGTTAGGTCTGTCAGCTCCTCCACACTTTGTGAGACACGCGCGCGCGCTGGTACAGAAACATGCAGTTAATATGTAAATTTAGAAATTATGGGTGGAATTAATTCAAGGCTAGATAATACATTTATAGATTGATTTCTTTGTGCGGTTATGATTAAATTAAATTTGGAGTGCCTTAGTGTAGATTTTTCCCTCTCCCAGAAAATATGGGTGTATGTACTGAACAGTGCTTAGAGGAGAGGATGTCATGTAGACAGCCTGGATGGAGAGGTAAGCTTTACCTCGTTCCTCCCAGCAACATCCACACTCACTTTGGTTCTCATCTCACTCTGTTCTTGCCTCAGCGGAACATTTTCCAGTCGTGGAACAAACATAATAAATACATACTTTCTCTGCTTTCATGATGAAATGGTTTCCCTAGACTAAAGCAGTATGGGGACCAATCTACTGACTTAGTTAGGAAGTCTGCAAACAAAAGCTAAAATTGAGCTCATTCATTTGCCGTAAAATAGGTTTAGAGCTAATGACATGCTGTGAAATGAGACCGAACCTGCCAGCGGTGAGATTCTCTTGCCACCTGCTGGATCTCATTCCCACCGGTAGCTCTAATTCCTGCCCATTTGCTGCCGTTCATTTATTATGCATGACACACACTGTACATCTCAGGGCTGACCTCGCAGGGTAGCGGCAGTACACGACATAAAGACAGAACAGTTGTATAAGATGGTGAAATGAAATGCATTTAGGTCCCTGAATCTCTGGATGGATCGGTCACAGGCACAGAGAAACCAATTTCCATCTTCAAGAATTTCCCTGTCACTCGCTGACATGACGTGGAACATTAAAATAGGACATAAGAAAAACGGCAACTTCTGTTATGGACTGAAGCCGTTCACTATTTGTAATTATTCACCATGTTCCCAGATAAATTCCTCTATTTGTATACAGTATTGTTTGTTATTGTCAGTGATGGCAATATTTGGTTTCGTGAACATTCAGTGTGTGGGAAAAAGCCCTGCTTTCCAGTACAGGTTGTGTATAAGATTCTTTTTTTTGGAATAACAAGCAGAAGAAAAGAAACAGTGAGCCTGTGCAGAGAACGCTCCTGTACCTGTTGGAACAGACAAAGAACAGACCACCTACAGACACTTGATACGTGGGCGTAAACACAACAGCAATGACTAGCAAATCTGGAGAGAAGAATGGATGGATATATACATGGATATATTATAAAGTATAATATGTAGTTAGAATTAAATGTATTATATTCTGTACAAGGATTTTGAAAACAACCTCTGTGCCTACTCCTCGTGTAATCCGGGCAAACTGTCTCATTAAAACAACTGTGGATTAAAGCTGGCAGATAATTCATCGTTTATAGACTTAATGTAGTGGCATGATGATAGGGTTATGATCATGTCAGGTTGTCATTCTGCAAACTTATGCCATTCAAACAGTCACCCATTCTACACTTAAGCACATTAGAATGAAAAAATAACAATACATTATTTTTTTACAGAATCTGATGCTCAACAGTGGAACTTAACTTTAGATCAATTAGATCAATTCATTTGCCATATATGCCATAGTGTAATAACTATTTTAACTATATTGTCCTGCCCGCCTGTCAGGAGCAAGAGCAGGAGGCTCTTCTACTGTAACTGAGTTAAAAAGACCCGAAGGGCTGCAAGTTAAGCTCGAACAATCAATTAATGGTTTAGTTTTTAAATGTTAATAGATAGTAAAACAAACAAACAAACAAGAAATGCCAATTTTAACGTCCCACGGCCCAAGTTGACGGCTTCAAATTGTTTCCTTTGTCCAAGCAGCAGTCGAAAAGAGGACATTAAGTTTGATGAAAAAAAAAGGTGCCAACCCTCACAATTGTGAAGAAGGACCAAATTATATTACACCTTTTGTGTAATAAATTAATGATGAAAACTGGGGTTGGTTCTAAATATATATAGATATATACCTGTAAGGTTTCAGCACTAATTGTATTAAATAAGTTAGTTGCTTAATGTGGTGTAGAAATACTCACTGTGGAACACATTTGCTTATTGAAAACTTTGGAGCGTTTTAGGTAAAGTAAAAATCTTGCTCTCAGTAACATTGGAAAGGTGCTTAATCATAATCAAACCACCCAAAACTGAAACTTTGGCAATGGCAAGAGGTTTGTTCTTTGGCTTGAATCGTGTGTATAATTAAATTCTCCCTATAGCATTAACTAAGCACAACACAATTACTCAGGATGTAAATGGAAAGAAAAACAAAACTGTGCCAGTAGGACGATAAAGTACCCAACATGTCCTGTTAGCTTGAATAAAAGCACATGCAATGCTGCTGATTTTCAGTCAAAGTAATGGTTTTCTGTATATCATCTGTATATGTATCTCAAAGAAGACTAATTTAGTTTTGATTCAAGGTACAAGGGCCTGTAATGGTACAGAATTATAACAAGCTCGTGCCAGAGAGTCTCTCACTTGTGGGTAAACCAGCAGGGAATTATGATCTCTCCCAGGCTCAGGATCTCCGGTCTCAATCTTTCCTGGACGTGAAGTTAGGATCCCCACGGTGAGCTCATACCGCTGAGGCACTGGGGATACTATCAAGCCTTGGCACACTGCAGCTGCGAAATATTATTGGCAGAGGCACCGGTTGCCTTTCAGGAGAGCTTCATTTCTCTATTTTCACTTGTTAGGTACAGGTGACTGATCCTGCACGTGTCTAGATTTTTCTGGCCTGGATAAATTCATGTAATGAATGGGGATAGGGTAACTAGGAGTGAGTCAAGTGTTTGGAGTATTAGTTCAAAGGGACTCTTAGAAATACAATAAGAAAAAGAGCAGAGGTGGTTTGAATGAATCTTGAGCTACAAGAGCTCAGGAATTATATCCTTGTATTGATATTCCCAGTGATCATGTGCTTACTATTCAGTGTCTTACCCAGGCTTATACAAGAAAACTGTTTTGCACAGAAATAGTCTAATTTTGATGAATATCACTGGCTTAATGAACCAGAGTTCCTAATATATTATACTGTACTCCACACTTACTGTAGGTGTTTTCTCTTATAAGGAGTCAGCATCCACACAGCTAGCTCTACCACAAACTCCAGGGCTCAGCGTGGCATTGCTGTGTGAGAGGCCATCTGATATTCAGATATTCCTGTGATTTAGGTGCCATCTTAATAGCCTCTATGAGGGTTATTAGCTGGGCCTCTCTGGAGCATGATTAACCTAATTTGCAGTGAAATAGGCTGTATTGCTTCTCTGAGATCCTATCCTCTAGAGATTTGTGTGTGTGTGCTATGTGTGTGTGCGTGCGTGCATGTCGTAAACACCCTGTGCTCGGCAGTCTGTTAAATCCAGAAGGACCAGAACAGGTTGTCCCTGTGAAAGAGACAAAACAGAAGTGAATGCTGGTTCATCTGACCATGCTGGGGAGACGACCAAGACAGCAAGACAAGACTAAAGGAGAGAGAAAGCAAAAGAGAGAGAGACAGAGAGAGAGAGAGAGAGAGAGAGAGAGGGAGAGAGAGAGAGAGAGAGAGAGAGAGAGAGAGAGAGAGAGAGACTTTGTTGTTGCTAAGGACGTGACACGTCATTGACTGGCATAGCAATTTGTAGAGGAGAGACATAATTGGACCATAACTGCATAGTGGATGCTTGAAATGAGTGGACTGGAGTTTAGCTCATGTAGTGTTTGGAAAATGAATAAATTAAGCTCTGTTGTCCAAATATTCAATAACAAAGATTATAACTATAACTCACTTTTGGTTTTGCACTTGAATACCCTGAAAAACAGGATTTAGACCTTCATGGGACAGTAAAACTCTCAATGGTAAAACATAACACATTGTTGCACAGGAGTGGGCTAACTCCTTCTTCTTCTCTTATGAGCTATTTGGGCTAACAGTGATGCTGATCCTTTCCCAAACTAAAAATCCCACATTCAGACCTCATGAAATTCTGGTCCAAGTTCCCACCACAGTGCCAGCAGTCCTCAGCCTGATTGGGTTTAATGACCAGCTCGTCCAATTCGGGCTACATGTGAAAGTGTGTGTTTCCATTGCACTGAAGCACATCCATCCCACAGAGTGAAGGAACTAACAGCACAGAGCTCATACTTGATTCATGTAGTGAGCTTTTGCTGGATCAATACTGCCTCTACAAAGGATCAGATTTATCCGTCATGGCCCTTCACACTAACTGGTCGTCTCCAGACTTGGGGGGCGACTCTCAGTGGACCACTTTCCACCGTAATAGTTCATAAATGAACAAAAGAGAGCCTCCCACATCATCTCCTTCTATATCCCAGCTACTCTGGTAATTAACATGGATTCAGGCTTTGGCTGAAATAAAAACGTTGACAGTGAGGGGCTGTTTTGATTGGAATGTTCTCCTATTTGTCTGATCCTTTTTTCCCCCTTTTCCCCTCTTCCCATGCTCTTTACAGCCCTGCTTATCTTTCTGAGCATGTGGGTCATGTACTCTGAAGTGGAGGACATTGTGCAGTAGGGTAATTAATGGGATGATGCAACACCCTTGGCTGTTGCATCTTAGACCCCCTCCAAACCACACACATACACACTCTCCACCCAGCCCAGCCCAGCCTTTTTCTTCTTCATTTGTTTTCCTTTATGAATTATGTTCCGACATCAGCAATGCAACAGTATTTCTTAAACTACAACCATAGTAGCAGCTGCTGCAGCTCAGGCTTACAGGCACGGATGCAGTCCGTTTGTGTGTGTTGCGCACTACCAAAACATGTGGACAATTTCATAGAATATTTGCCTCCCAGAGGCGTGCTACACAGAGGCAATCCATAAATCTCTAGAACTCTTTGGAGAGCCAACTGTGGTATTTATCTCTCTAATACAGGATATCTACGGAGGAGAGCTTAACTCCTACACCTCAGAGCCTGCATTTTTCAAAGTCTCACGGCCACATCCTAGCTGATATTCTAAAAAACACAACAAACATGGAGAGATAATTTCAAACAGTGCATTTTGATTAATGATGAAAAGATTCAATGAAGTAAAATGTATTATAGAAGTCCACGGTAACACTGTACTGTGCAGCACACTGGAATGTCAAAACAGAAGATTATGCATCTACAAAGATTCTCAGCATCCCTCCACCGCTGCTTTCGATCTTTTCAGAAGTTTACATGTTCAAAGTAACCTTGATAATCGCTCATGTCCTTGAATAATAAGATATGCTGCTTATGGAAAGAAGAAAATGTTGCATTTTGATTCCTGAAAATAAGATGTTAAAAGTGTTTATATGAGCCAATGTGAAACAGAATACCTGAGTGACATGTTTCTCTTGTGTTTTGTCATTAATCTGTGGGAGGTGAGAGCAGCCGTTGTGAACACCTGTCCAGTCTCGATACTTATCACACTCAGCTGACATCAGTGGCGTGTCACTTAGTTTGAACAGGATCTAGGAGGATTTAGCCACCATAATCAACAAATTAGAAACACAACATAGAGGGAATAAGCGATTTGGTTCCTGTGTATTTTGGCGATAGAGCTTGCCACCACAGAGCCATTTGCATGTGTATATGTGTGTGTGTGTGTGTGTGTGTATGCATGCTGGGTTATATTTGCCCTGTCGCTTAGTCTGAGAGCTTAGAGCACACAGCCCTCTTCAGTTCCAACAAAGGCATGATTGCATATTCAACAGGCTGCAAATAGAGACTCAGAGGTATTACAGCTCCTCCTTTCAGCGGACGGAGGATGAACCCCCTCAGCTGTACTGCATGGAACACACAATACTTTCACAACTGCAATGGAAATATAAATGACAACTAGGACCATTTGCTTAAGTGTCTTTGATCAGAAAATATGGAGCACTTAAAATGTTCATCATAAAACCACAAATTACCAAGGTGTTATAATCGCAGGATATATTATAATTAAACCAGATAATGTCATGAGCTTTATTTTGTGTGTTGTAGAAGGTATGACATATTAAGATGTATTATTACATGATCCTACAATAAACTATATAATAAAAAGCTCAGTAGCATAAGTTTCCATTAATCCATTAATTTCCATAGCATAATCGATCAATCAAGGCACTATAAGATTATTACTGTATCAATTTTATTATTAAAACAAACAACTAGTTATATTCATATATTTTATATAAACAACCCTTAAACAACCCTTATAAAAGACCAAAACCAACAATAAATTGATCCTACTAACAAGTATTGGCTGTGCAGTTGAAGCCTGATATAGATTATCCCTGTTATCGTGCCATTTTTGTCCAAAAACTATGATAAAGATATTAATAAGCCTGAGTTTCTCTGGTTAGACATTTTCCTTGAACATACTGACATCCTGCTGCTGTAAATACTAGTGTATCAAATGTGTATCAGTCTACATCAGAGAATAGTCCCCTACAAATTCACTATTTTTTTGCAGTTTAAGTAATGTCAGTGCCCAGCTATTTTTGGAAATGATCTGGCCCATTTATAAATGAAACTCGTCATTATGAGAGAGGTGGAAATAAACCAAAATACTCAAGTTGTGGACCAGAAAACCAAACAACAAAATTAAATCTCATCTTAAACCCAGGGGAGTTGCAGACTGAGGTGACCATAACACATTTTAAGCCGTGCATGGCATGCTACCATCTTCACCTCTGTTTCTAAAAAATATGCGCAGAAAACACAAGGTTTATCAGCTGTGAAGATGAAAAATCATCGGCAGCCTCCAGACATCAGGACTTTAAGCCTCAGAATCTGCCATCTCCTTGATCTTCCCTCAGAAATAAAAGGCTGTTGGAGCCAAATCTCTGAAAAGTACTCTGCAGAATGGGAAAAGAGAGAGTGGGAAAAAGTGCCAAGCAAAGGCAAAAAAATGAGCAGAACGGGATTAAAATAACAATAGCGCATTTTGCTAATGGTTCATTTTGAGCTGCTGCCACAATATGATACTGTCTGTGTAAGAATTATGGCGGATAAGAAATGTGCTGATCATCATGTCTCTAGATGAGTCCTAAGCTTTGCATGCTGTACTGTGTGAAAATGTAAAAGCAGAAGTATGCTGACTGTCATTCTTTCTTTCAAACTCGTTACCTTATTAACACACATTAAGGCCTGCAGACGATTTTGATAAATGAGGCTTTGCTTTGCTTTAGTGAAGAATTTAACTTGGAGTCTGACAGAATGTGAAGCACTACTTCAACAATGTGCTAAAGTTTGTCTTCAGTGTCATAACAGGTTCTATTGTGTCCAGGACTGTGGGCCGAGTGCCAGTTAAAATGAGTTTTAAACGGAATAATGGAACGAGCCATGTAGCCTCATAATTCATGAATATCCAATATGCAGCACCATTCATCAAGGTTGGAGAGAATTCCTTTCAGCATTTTGTATACCTTCTGACATTTTCAATTTGCTTTATCATTAACAGTTTATTGAGTTTATTGGACTGGAAAGGCAGCCCTGCCATATTTTTCATATGAATAACACATTTGTCTGAGAAGTTCAGCCATTGTAATGGCCATATATCTTCCTAAATGACAGTTGGGCGTTTCTTTCCAACTGTACGCATGATTACACTCCCTTGTGTGGATTTTATTTCTTTGTGCAAGTGGAGATGATTCCAGTCAATTTAGGTGTTATCTCTCAAGAGACACTTAGATTACTCTGTACCGTAGCTGTCATCCCTCTGTCAGGTTCCAGCGATCAATGTATTAGAGGATGGAAGGGTAATGAGGTGAGATCAGGATGACTTCATGTGATACTGGAGCATAAGTGCATTATGAATAACAATTGTAAGATAGATATTTAAGTGCTAGAGACATTCATCTGCACAATTTCTTTAGTGTAGTGTAATGTAATGTAAATGATCCTAAAGTGCTGTTCACCTTATTGCCTTTGCTCGCAATTGGTCCATTTTTTATTTTTTGTCTGGAGTATGTGGTGGGTTTGACATACAAAGTAGTGCTTTATGAACTTTGTGAGGCAGCTGGAAATTCAGGAGAACACATGAGCGATCTTGCCAGGGTTCAAGCAAATGTGGAATTAGTTCCAATTAGAGTCCTATGAGAAACTACTTGGATGTAGTTTAATGCTCAGTGTGTCAAACAGCGTAAGTGAGAAGTGACCACTTGAAAATAACAATGGCGACTACTGAAGAGGTTAGTGTAGATACTACTAACATCACTTATCAGCACTGGAAAGTTTCCTTACAGCCATTATCTTCTGGTCCAATACATTCAATTTAATGACAATCTATGCAGTGGTTGTCCAGACACTTCAATCTGGATGGACCAAAAAAACAGTGATACAATTGTGACCAATTTCCTTATTTTTTCTGGGTGAAATAACAAATACGAGATACAAATTCAAATGCAGTGATCAGGTTGGTTCCAAAAAGCAGTTTGAGTCTCTGAGTGATCCAAGAACATTTGCAAAGAAACAATAGGGGTGTAGATTACACCGCAGGTCTTGGCAGAAGTCGCTTCACTAGATAAACAGACAAGAGAATGACTTGCAAACAGCTAGTAAAAAAAAAAAAAAAATTAGTATCACATTTATGCTGTAAATAACCAGCCAAGACGGTTATTCTTTGAATAATGCAGAGTTTTCTTGTCTCAGTCCAGGATTTCATTAGTATGTTGTCCCCAGTGTGTGGAAAACAATGTAGAAGAAGGAAGAACACCTGAGAGACAGGTGTATTAAGGGGAGCTGAATGGTCAGGGAGTGTGTATGAGTAAGTGAGTTTCTCTTGAAGCTCCCACATACTCCTTCACTCCCCCTGAGAGTTTTGCACTCTGCAACAAAAGAGTCTCACTTTTGCTCTATAATCTAAATGTCCCAAACGTCCCCAGCCCAATTCTCTGCTTTACCCCACACATGCACACAGAAGAAATATAAACCGTAATATATGAATAAATTGAGCCTGCTGCAAGGAAAGAAGGAATTTATTGTATGCTTTAAAAGACCTCCAGTGTATTTGCCAAACATACAGTATAACAATAATAAAATAACAATAATAATATAATTATATAGAAGTATTTGCGCCTCGGACACTGCACAAATTAGTTGTAAGAGCATTCAGAATTTGCATTAGACTTGATAGACAAGGTTGTAAAAATTCCATCATAGTCCATTACTACGCATCACTTTATTTGATGGTAATTGGTAATTCTTCCCTCCTTGCAACCACTTACTTCCTACAACATTAGTTATGCTTTCTAAAAACATTATTGTATTAGTATTACTTTCTGTCATCAGTCCTTCTTCTTGTCACCTTGTTTATCAACAGCATCACAATTATTGTGCTTTCTTAATAAATTTCAGACACTCACCTGCTGTGACATTTTGCTAAACCTAGGCTTTGTAGCAGTATAGCTGACTAATGTGGTGGCTAAAGCCAGCTAGATAATGAGGCCTGCATATGGGATCAAAAACAAAGCCGCAAGACAATTAATATGGACACTCACCACCGACTGGACAGGGGGTCTACTATGGGTGGGCCACGTGTCGCATGTGAATTTCTTAACGTTACGAACGATCACCCTCAGTGTTAATCTGTCAAAGTGATAGACACATTCAAATTCCCCATTATTGCTGGAAATATTCAGTCAATGACAAAAAATATGCAATGTATTTATGATTAGAGTACTGATGAAAAGTTGTATTACTGATGCCTGAACATTTCCATTGATCTTGTAAGACATGATAATCCATGTTAAACTTGTTTAGCTGTTAAAATAAATTCATTCTCTGATTGTTTTCTGTTTTTTTTTTTTTTTTTTTTTTTTTTGCTTTTAGAAGCTGCACCATCAGTAAATGTCAGTATATACCGCAGCTAAAGGTTGAAATCTTTCAGCAGTCTGTCAGTGGCACTACCGATTTATTACACCTAAAGTCAGTCACCATCTTAAGACATGTTATTCACTAGCAGCTCAAGACAACACATGGTTCAGGAAGGCAAGCCTTACAGATGGTTTCCTAGTATGCAATAACTAAATAACAACATGGCAGAAATTTCAAATGTTGATCAATTCTCAAATTAAAATTGTGTAAGATATTCCACAGTGTCTTCATGTGTAAATTAAATTGTCTGCACCTGACTGTCACTCCATGCTGCCTGTTTTAACAGTGCTGTCATGGCAGTTCCAATTTCGATGCAATAATTTGATTCTCAGAATGTAAACACCTGTTCTAATGCTCACCTGACTCTAAATTGAATGTTATATTTCCAGAGATTGCATAATTTCACACCAAACGCACCTCACAGATGGGATTTAAAAGTCGGGGTTAACATTTGGGTTAAGAATTGAGGTAAGCAGTGCAACTCACCACTCTTCTGTTTCCTGAACACCAGGTTAGAGCTTCATACCTCCCTCTGTTGAGGTGGATGCATTAGACGTGTAACATGGCACCGTTGTGACAATTCTTTCCTTGTAATTCCTGCTCACTAAAACTGACAGTCACTCTTTGAAAGTTTTAAAGAAGCAAAGAGTTTGGAAGAGAAGTCTGTCTCGAAAAGAACATGCATGCAACCTGTCTTTGTTTTTCTTTTGCTCTTCAGCGAGGGATTACAGCCCTGCTCAGTGTGTGGGGAAGCTTGATCTAGTGAAATAGCACATAGAAATAAGACAAAGAAGGAAAATGTCCCAAGTAAAATATGATGTGCGTATGTATGTATAAAATGTCTTATGCTGGGTTTTCTGACAGAATGATTAGCTTTGTTTCTCTCTGTGTAAACCAATGAATCACTCATACAATAAATGACCAAAACAATGGCCAGATTGAGTATTTTGATGCGTAATGCCTTTGCTTGTACTGCTCCTCTTTTTCAGAGAGAGCAGTAGTTAAGTTCAATTGTTTAGAGCTTCCCTACTTGAGGCTGTCTCAGCTTTACAGTACATCTCTGCTGACCTCCTCTTGAAAACAGTGATTATTCTGGGTCAGACTCTCTTAAAGCTACACACTGGAATTAATGGAACAGGGAAGGGCAGAGAAGGACTGTTATCGTGCCCTCATTTTCTCAATATGCTGCAGTTGAGGCAAAAAAAAATGTTTTCCCTCACTAATCCCAGAGGGGTCAGAGTCATTTCCATAAATGTAAATTTGCGTTTTCTATAAGAAAGCAAGGCAATTACCAGTATATTAAAAGTGTTTCCAATAAATGCGAGCGATGATATTATTTACTGTGCGTCAGCGTTGTGGTTCATGTTTCTTTTTTCGAGGTCACTTTAGTCTTTAGGGAGATTAAGCAGCATTTTCAGCTCCCTAAGGCTTCATGCACTTGTGAATTTAGTGTGATGCTAATATGGCTTGAACCCTCCTCTATTATTAAAAGCTTAGGACTGTTATCATAGTGTGACAGCGCGTGATGTCATTTATGTAGGGTACAATCATCAGTCTCAGCTGACCAAGCAGTGATCTGTGGAGCAGAAGATGGATGTGTTTCCTGGACAGTGGAGAGGCGCGCTCACTGTAGACATGGAGAGTTCACTCTGACATGGATATGATTTTCAAGGCTCAGCAATAATATTATGTCAGGTAAACTTTTCTGAGCTGCTGATGCACCGAAACAACACCACCCTATTACCATAGCCACATGTGGAGTGATTGGGTGAACTGGGCCATACACTGTTGTGGTGACATGCACAATAGCACTAATATAGGGTTAAAAATAGTTAATTGTCAATGTAAAAATATCACTTTTAATGGAATCCTATGATGGTAATGATATGACCCTCATGGCATTGGTTTATTCAATTTTGTTGCCCAAATGAATAATTCTGAGATAATTTCTTTTTTTTTTTTAAAGATAATTTTTTTGGCCTTTCATGCCTTTAATGATAGAACAGCCAAAGATAGACAGGAAGAAGGGTGCAGAGAGAGGGGGAGTGACACGCAGTAAATAGCCGTGCGAAGCGGGAGTCGAACCGGGGCCAGCTGCAGCGAGGACTGTAGCCTCCGCAAATGGGGCGGCCGCTTAACCCACTACGCCACCAACCACCCCTCTGAGCTAATTTCAATTCATAATTTTTGTGTTTGACAGTCCAGTGTGTGGGATTTAGTGGTGAAGTGTGGACATTTCAGATGAGTTACTGGAGTAATAATAGTGGCTATTGAGTTGACATCAAGAGCCCATTATAAGTTAATATGCATATTTTTGACATCTGAAAAAATACAGTATGTATGTATATACCTCTCTCTCTCTCTCTCTCACTCTCTCTCTCTCTCACACACACACACACACACACACATACACACACACACAAGGGGCCATTGTTGTAATTTGATGAAGCAGTCAAATGCAGCTTGCTTTGCCAGTGGGGTCCAATCTGCACTCCTGTGTGTGGTGCCCTCACAGTGACTCATCTGAAAGGAGAAGTGTCCTTGTTCTATGGCCTGGATGTTATCAGAGTTTTCACCCCCCCGAGGGGTAAGACTGCCATGCAGCTCCTTCCCTGTTCTCTCTTTTCTTTCTCCATCTCTGTCGCTCTCTTAGGGTAATGCAAATGCATACTCCATATCCCCCCATCTCTATTTTAAGAGTCTTCTCCCCAGTGTGAACGGGCTGTGCTCGGGGCTGGCAGAATCAGGGAAGGTGGAATGAATGGAAACACATTGTATGAGCTCTCACCAACATCCCACTGTCTTAAGTGTATTCTTAATCCATAATCCTTTAAAGTAGCTCAATCTAGCAGCATAGCTAGTGGCGTTGCTTAATAGTATGCCTCGCGATTCTAAAAGAAGTCATACCCACACCCCTGGAGGCATTTGAGGAAAGCCATGACTGTGTAACATTTTTGGTTATAAATAACATCTAATTCAATGATCCACACAGGCACTGAATGTTAGAATGGATTTTTCCAGCTGGAAAGATATCTGACACAGAGTGCAGACCCATAGGCGTAAGAAACAGGTTACCGTGGCATGGCAACATGTTACTTCTTTCAGATATTTCATTGCGTTTTTGCTCTATTAAAACAAACTGTTCAGCAAGAGAGGAATCTTCTTTTAAATTGTTTATTTAATATCAAAAGGAAGCCCACATCTAAATCTGAATAAGACTTTAAACAAGACTAACACCAGTGTAAACATGAGTCCACAGAGTCCACACACTGGAGATGCTGACTAGGTAATCCTGATGGCGCTGAAACCAGCTGCAGGATCTGTTTTGCTCAGTTCAAGTGTTTGGTTAAGCCTAGAGGCGTCAGTGTTTGAAAGTGGGATACAACAGATCAACACAGAAACATGAATCACAGGCAGAGCAGTTCCTTTCTAGTTTGTTCTTGAAAGTTTTTTTTTTGGGGGGGGGGGGGGGGGGGGGGGGTACCTTGTAGCTTCCTTTTCCTCGAAGAGAAATATGAACTATTAACCACTTGCATGTCCATACTAATGTTATTTAAAGTGCATCTGGACTGACAGCTGCAACTTATTGCTGTATTTTTTTTACACTCACCTTTGTGCCTATTTTCAGTGCCTGAATTATTGCATGAGAGGGATAACCAGGTAACATTTATAGCAGTTCTCTGATGCAGAATGATCCCTTAATAAAAACATTTCATGCGGTAACTAGGCAGGGATATTAGCATTTTCTATTTTGCATATTTTCTCTCCTGAATGAGGTAAAACAAGTCCAGGGGGGTAGAAAGATTCATCGCAACATACTGACAATTGGTTTCTGTCTTCATATATATTACCCAACTTACAAACACCCCTATTGGGATCAAACTAAGCAATGGATTAATGTTTAATGGATGTTTACATCCTCATCATTTAAAAAAGGAATAAGAATGTCTTCATGCAGCTAAGGAGCACCTTAACTAGGACACTTCCAGTGTCTGTAAAAGCATAAGATTGGCTGTGATGAAAAAACAGGTCAGCTGTAGAGATTGGGCAGTAACATTTTGTGACAAATTCATGAAATATTTATTGTATATATTTTATTGCAAGAATTGTAGAAGAAATCTTCCTGGAGTCAACGCACCACTAACCAAATGCAATGTCCAAAAGTAAAAGTCAAGTTAGTGAAAATAAGTTCGCTGTTGAGAGTTCTGCTGTATATGCTGACAAAGGTTCATTTTAACCTCTAGCTGTGTCTGTTTGGACCCACCAGAGAAAACCACCCACTTCAGCTCGAAACTTCATGAACTGTAGCTGGTGAACCTTTTCCCCAGTGGATCTTTTTTTTTCTTTTCCAAGTGCTGTTTTTAGAAGTGTGTGGGAGAGACATAGATACCATAGTTCAGCCTGTAAATGCTCCATCAATTGCTAGTGTTACCCTGAATAAAAACACTGGTTATTTTTTATACTCTGGAATTGTTAACACAGGAAAAACCCCACAGAGAGGTTAAAAAAAAAAAGCAAACCACTGATTCAGCCTAAATTCCTGCCTGGAAGATAGCGTCTCCTATCACACCCGCCTTTTCATCGGAGGTGCAGTCACCTTCAACAAGGCGCCTTTCAATGGCTGTGTTGGCTAGAAAATGATGTGTACTCAGTGGCAGGGCTGTCGAGACCATGGTGATAAAATTTCTGGTGATGGCAGCCTGGGGACGTAGGGCGGGAGGATTGAGCGAGGCATGCCTTTTTCACCTCCCTCAGGTGGGACGCCCATCTGCTGAGGCCTCACTTCTACAAACTCCCAAGAAGTTCTAATTAAGACCTACTTCGCACAAGTGATCACACTGTGACGATGACACTAGATGTGGGCCAGGGATACAGTGCAGGAGACAATAATTAGGTGCAATATCTGATTAGCTGCAGAGATAATAGTTTTGTTTTACTGGGTCTGACAAGACGCAAAGGATGAGTTCAAAGAGTCAGATTAATCCTTCATTAGCTCCTTGTACTCCCGTGATAATTTATACACACATTTTGGCTCTAAATTTAGGCTTTTTTAATAGTCCCTATGTGTAGTGCTTCTTTAATGTATTCTTAACTGTTTTGCCACATTTTGTTAAGCTTGACTTCCAATGATTACTAAAACATCGCAGCTCTGTGAAGCATTTTAAGAAGTCTTCAGAAGAGCCTTCAAAGTTGGCCTCATTCACAGAGACTATATCCTGCCTTTTGTTTCTTTGCTTATTTGTGCCCCACTGGCATATGGTTTGCAGAATTGCTGTGCATAATAGCCTACACAGCACTCAACTGCTTTGATCTTTTCTAGGGGAAGAGCAGATTCATCAGGCACTCAGCATTGCTTGCCTTTTTCAAAATGCTTGACATGTTGAAAGCCTTGAGTATGTGATGAGCTATCTTTTCTTGGAGATTAATTGAGACTGTAACTGGCTAAAAACTGGTCACACACTGTCTGATTACACGGCATGTTAACAAAAGCTGTAAAATATATATATATATATATATATATATATATATATATATATATATATATATATATATATATATATATATATATATATATGACCAAAATTTATATTGGTTTATCTTTTCTCCCATTTCTCCCATTTGCATTCATTATGGAGAAGACATTATATCTGAAAAGTTAACTGAAGTATTGTGTTGACATTGCATAATGCCTCTACATCTGTTCAAGGTAATCCCTTATACATTATAAATATACATACATTTGCATTAACTTAGAGCCATATATATAAATAGGAAAAAAATAAACATAACAAGAAAACAAACCTCAAAATTCCAAAGATAAACACATTGATGGAAAACATGTGTGATAAACTAATCCCCTGAACTCCCCTGAATAGCTTTTTTGAGCATGCTCGGTGAGCACCATCCTAAAACTGCTCACTACATTGAGCTGGAGTGTGTGGACAGCTGTGGACAGTCAGTGGACAGCTGGACAAATAAAAAAAACAGTGTTTTGTGTGTGTATACCTACATTGTGTTGCATATGTCCAACTGTCCTAGTCCATCCACTAAACAGACCACAAAACATTAACCCCTCTATATGTGTGACTTAATTTTCCGTTTGCACACTTTGCATTATGTCACTGCTGACTTCATACATACACAATATATGAGTCACACAGTAGACTTAATACACAAAGAATACACTTATTAGTACAAAGTGATACACAGAAAACAGTGTTGAGTGTGAACTATGACTAAGATGATGAATAATGCCTGGGTCATCATGGGATTTTCATAGCAGCAAGGTTGTAACTCTTGACCCAGCCTGATGACAACATCTAACATTCACATAAAGCCAGCCTTCCTCCAAGGCACAGTATAACAAGCCTGTTGCTGTCACCGGGGGAAACATTCATGTTTCAGCATCGCCATATAAAACCCTTGAGCCCACGCTACATATGAAGTAGGGAGAGGAGAAATGCAATTACTATATCTAGAGTGCTGTAGTCATTGTGCTGTAGAGAACCCTCAAACTCTGTTACGGCTGGATTTACAGATCATGAAAGAGTGAAAGCCAGTGATCATAAAACAGTGCAAACCACAATAGAGCACTTCACATACCAACAATCTGAAATGAGGAATGTCGACAACATCCTCTTATTTAAAGCAACCTGTATCCATCTTCAAGGCACAGCAGTCTGTATGGCCTTTTTTAATAACCGCTCTCACCCTTTTCTCGAGAATTTGATTCAGGATTATGCGGAAAATCTTTAGTGCAGACTTCAAAGGCTTCTCCTCATTCATCCTGGTCTTTTGATGGCATTATGTTGGTTATGTGAGGCTTCCAGTTTCAAGAGCAGGTAAATTGTATTAAGTACTGTGCACAATTGATTACTCAGTCTAATGTTTTCCCTGTTTGTGTAGAAGCGCACTGTGGGTTTTGAAGAGGAAAGTGACAGGAACTCATAAAAATGTCCACTTTGGTTCCAGCATTAGTGAGACAGACAGCGTGTGCTGTAACTCTGCTGGCAAAGATTTCAGTTCTACTTTGTGAACCTTATTTTCTAAGGTTTTTGGCCATAGGCATGCTGCAAACATAGTCACAGAATGTTATTTATTTATGACAAACTCTATAACACAATTTAGAGCTTGAGTCATATGTCAATGACATTTTAATGAAACGGGAAACCCTAATTATGTGCTGCTGACTGTGGTTCTCAAGCGTGAAGATCACGTGTTTAATTTGTGAGTGCCTGTCAAGGCCTAATCCTAACCCCCATGACAGTGGCATTTGTAGGAGGCTGCAGAATAAGTTGGAAGTAGATTTACTGAATATAGTACAGCTTAAACTGGCACCGAGGAGGGAGAGAAGTCAAGCTTGGTGAGCACTCCTCCAGCGCTTTTTCATTTTTGGTCTGAGAAGCATAATCCACATATATTGCTCTGAAATATCACATCTTACATATACTGTTACATCACTGACTTTCTGTTAAAATTCTACATTGCTTGAGAATGTTGAAGGACAGCAGAGGCTGGGATAATCTACATGCACAAATACACGCACACACTCACACACACCCAAGCACTAGCTATCCGTTATAATTGGACGTGTGGCAGGTATCATGGTTGCTGGATCAATAGGTACGAGAAACAACGAGGGATAACGGAAGGCATGTCATATTTTTTTTTTACCTGGTGTGTCTGTGAACCAAAGCCCAGGCTGTTCGCTTTCATCTGCTGTCTGTCAAGTCCTGGTTAAAATCATCATTCCAGCAAGTCTTAAGCTGACCTTCAAACCCAGGTCCTCCAGGCCAACAGGCACGCTAATTAACGGTTCACTCTATAACTTCACAAAGTCATTTCATTCCCTGTATGTCTAGCTTTAGAATGGACTTGGCATACAGAAATCCAGGTTGCGAAACGGCCCTGAATAATGCATATAAAGTAGCTCGCAGTCAACTTTAACCTCCCCCAGCCGCTTATAAACATGTTTATAGGAATGTACCTCCTTCACCAACATTCCAATTTTTCAATTTTTCCACTGAATGTGTTTTTTTCCATGAAAATCCATCTGTCTGCATGCCCCACAGCGAATGTACAATCTCAGTGCTTTGTGACAGTACCAGCTCAAAATCAGGAGACGTCACAATCCCCACTAAAGGGATTTCCTGCCATATTGTTGAGGCTTAACTATATACTGAAGTTCGTAATGATGGTACGATGGAGCATGTGCTCATAAAATAGGACACCAGACACACATTCCTAACAGAAAGCAATCTGGTATGTTGACGCTGTGAATGCTGCACTTTATCTGCCATCTGTGCAGTACACTTCCAAATGATTATGTGGGGTGTCAAAGAATATTAGAGAGTCCTTCTTGAATAATGAAAGTCTTAGAAAATATTATTTCCAGTACATTTTATCTGTTGTATGTGCTGTTCTTGCTGGAATTACATTAGTCGCATTGGTGTTTATAATAATACTCCATGTAAGTACAAAGACCAAGACAATACTTTACCATGTAGACTGGCAACTACAAGGGAAAATATATGTGTTACCTTGTTACTTTAATTATTCTGCCCTGTACTGGCATATTTTATTTACTTTAGAAACAATAGCAGCAATTTAATTGCTAAACCAATGATTTATAGCTACGTATAACAAAAACTGGAAAGTCTACTTTCTGCTTCAGTCTCTAATTAAATCAATTAATCATTTACTTAAATTACACAACAACTACAAAAAATCATTTCATACTGTAATACATTGTTTATGGCTCACATTGATCATCTTCCTGCAAAGCAATTAAGAGCAATGGAGTAAATCTGCTGGACACTATGTGTTAGGGGGCAAACCTTTTAGACCCAGTGTTAACTTAACCACAGTACACTTAACGGGTGGATAGCGAAGGTTTCTTTCTTGATGATGCAGATTCATAGTGAATGGGAAAATACATCAATACATGACACAAAAAAGAAAGTTTTCTGTCTTTATGCAACACTCAAAGACATGATGTTGAAACTAAATTGTTGACTGAATCATTTTAATGACAAATACACCATCTGGTTTATTAAGTTATAATTGCATAATTTAAACATCTTGCTAATTAATCACCTTGGCCTGTTTTAATTTTGATTAATTAACGAATAATTCATCTCAAAGCAAGGCTTTAGCAATTAGAAGGCACACTACAGCTGGCATAAAAATATATAATATATATAATATATATAAGTTCATTCATTGTATAGTAAATAGAAAAGAATGATTGGTCAGATTTCATAAAACTGATGACGTAAAGACCTAAACAGCCACCATTTTATTTCCAAACTAGAAGATTAAATGCCTTCATCAGAAAACACTTGGACACGTTCTGCCATCTATTGATGGTAGGCAAGTTAAGAAAGTTCAACAATTCATATCACTTCTTACTGTTGGGAACTTACCTGTTTAATTAGACTTCTTTAGCATCTGATGCAGTCAAACAACGCTGAAACGTACCCAACTTGATTTCAGTGTCAGTAATCTTTCTTTCAGTGAAGCAGCTTCCACTTCTGTTGTACCTCACCTGACATCACAGCAGTCACCTTCAGCTGTTCTGTAATATTATGGGCTTTCTCTCTGGTCAGCTAACTTGTGTAACATTTGCTACCATCTGGCCTGTGGCTGCTCTTCCAGGCTGCTCTTCTTTATTGATCTGGCCATGTTTGAGCCCAGCAGGGTTAAAAGCAAGGCGCTTAACAAACATGGTCATTAAACATTTTACAGCCTTTTTTCCCCTGTCCTGCTCCAGACCACATTATTCATGATAAGTAACACCACTCTCTTTATCAGATATAGCTTTAATTTGGCCTGGAGAGTTAAATGGAGTGGCCTGGAGTGTGTTGATTGGGGATGTGCCAGGATCTCAGTCTGAGGTCAGAACCAAAACACTCAAAAGACAAATTATTATACATATCTATAACTGACAATAATGCACTGACCTTGTCACTGCCCTTTAATGAACACATCAGTCATCATTTATGGCTCACTTAAAATGCCATTGTAGCTTACTTATCAGTCAGTGGTTTGCCTGTTCCTCACAATATAAACAAAAGCGTTCACAATCACTCCACATAGATGGTTTAAGTGTCTACACACTTACACACATATATATGATATTTTGTAATAACTTACTACACTATGCTGCGATAGTAGCATAAAAATGTAAGTTAAATTGTAACTTGCAATTCTAATACTAAACCATGTTTTACAACTAGGTTTCAGCCACCTTACATTAGCTGTAACGCAATGGTCATTATCGTTGTCATTGATGGGAAACTATGGCATGCAAGGGGTTAAAATTGGCATCCTTGTTAAGCGAAGTTGACAAAAATATGTTAAATCAATAGCATAGTAGTTATCATCCATCAAATCACGAAATCACACGATCACAAATGATGTATGCTTCCACTGGCTGTAGTCTGTACTGTCTTTGTCCCATTTGCTGGATTTATACTTACGGTGTGACGCAGCTTGGTGTGAACCTGTTTGTGGAGGACTTGGAATGGACATACATTTTCATGCAAAAGTCTCACACTTCAGCTAAATTTGATAAACACAATAACATAGATGAACATGTGAGAAGAATACTCAACAGCTAGCAATTGTAACCAACATTCCCAACAGAAATCCAGTTTTCCCCGTCAAATGTGACTACAGCGTAGCTAGATCGCTGGAGATTTGTAAACATAACTCTACAACACTAATTATGGGATCAACACACATATTCTTGTTGCCTCTGACCGTTGATGAACCCATTCACACTCTTCCATCTATCATCACCTCTGTGATGCTTCCAAAATGAGTCCTCTGTGTGGGCTTAAATTGGCCAAGGACAGCAGAGATGAAAGATAACCCATAATGAGGTTTCTCCCTTAGGAATCAATGTGTAGCTTTGTCCCATGGGCCATTGAAGGTTGTCTTCAAAATCACTCTACTTGGGGGCCCTAGCCTGAACACACAGCCTATCTGTCACGTTGTCATCACGTTGATAAGCAGAAGTGAGGTATATGGAGTAACGACATTAGACATTTTGGGTTGGACTTTAATATTGAGCCTTATGGGTGAAGATTTCTGCGACACACTTGTCATGCTGTGTCTTCTGCCGGCATTCGTGTTACCTTCCTGATCATTGCACTGCATAATCAAATTGCCCTTTGGGAATCAGATGACTTTGTGTCTGCGGGAGATAATGCAGAATATGATGATCAGCTAAACCAGGTCTGACCTTGTGTGTCAGTGTAATCATCCCTGGATTGATATGAATCTTTAACATCAAGGCTAAGTCTTTACTTTGTCCGACAGCTGAGAGCAAAGAGTGCAAATCTATAATCTTTCACATGTTGTACAACATTTACTTTGTGTCTGACCTTTATACTGTAATTCAAGAGGCGCTGCAAAGCTAATTATTATTGAATCTTAATTGAGTAGAATTCAAAGAAGTTGTGGAGTAGAACTTTGCCAAGAGTGAAAATGAAGGGTGAATACAGATGTGAAACTTTACAGTAGGTCACTAGCTCAAAGGAGGGAGACAAATGGAAGCTGATTTGTATGGACATTTGAACATATAGTGAACGCTGCCTGAATCTGAAACAATGTATCTTATTTACTTTCTCCCTTCTCTGCAGTCCGTCTGCTTTGAGGCCAGGCAGCTGTGTGGGGCACCGGGTGTGGATCCTGCTGGCCATGACCCACCTCACCCTGGACTTCTCTGTGTGCAGCCCCCTCAGTCAGAGTCTGGGTATCAAACTCACGCCTAAATCGGTGCCTCGCTCACAACCTCGCTGGCAGCCAGTCTGGGACACACCCAACAAGCTTCACTGGAGAACAGTAAGTCCGCTGGCCCACCGGCTTCTAAACCCTATCCCTCCACCCCAAGACAACAGAGCTGGGATAGGCTCAAAAGTCAAGGGTCAACAGCATCGGAAGCCAGTGCATAAAGGACAAGCAGCATGTAAGGAGTGCCAGCTGAGATACTCTCAAAAGGAGACAGGTGATACTTCGGCTGTAATAGCTGAAGCTCCAGCAGCTTTATCCACTGGGAGCAGAGGAGACACAGGGAGGTTGTTACTTAGAGCCAGGAGACAGCTCAAATGGGACAGCTATGACAAATCCCAGGAGGGCCGGACTACGACAGTGGCCGGATTTATCGACTGGGGACCCACAGGGACAGATAGCATAGATGATGATGGCAAACCAGAGCCCAACATAACACTGTCCACCAGGGTCTCAACTACCACAGTGGCCACAACCACTAGCACTACAACCAGGCTCTCCCAAAGGACGTTCACTGTGGTGACCACACCAGAGCCCAAGAGCACCACCAAGGCCACTGTCAACATCGGGGAGACTGTCAAACCACCAAAGCCATATGGGGAACCACCTGGTAAGACATTTAATGGCTAATTATATAGTATGAATGTTATGGTGAATATGAGTAGGCTAAAGAAATCATTTTAGTTGCTTTTTTGTTGCATTTTTGTTTTAGTCACACTTTGCAGACTTATTACGCATTGAAGCCATCTGATGTTCATCACTGTGCCGTAGATATCGTTGGCTGTCATTGTAACAAAAACATAAAACATAACTCAGTTCACTTTTAACCAGAGGAACTGACAGGAAACATGCATGGCACAGAAACACACACATTGGACAAAGTGGTGTATAGTAACCATATAGATATGCTTTCCTTCTGCAAAGTTCATATGATGTCAGTTTGTCATGTTAGGGCTATGTTGACAACCATAGACAAATCTTTGTAATCTGTGTATGTAAATATGCATGTAAATATGGATCCCATATGGATTTGTAGAGCAATGTACACTCACCGTGACAAGCTCAAAACACTGAATCAGAAACAGACAAAGTAGTCCATGGGGGTAGTGATGGTTCAGGGCAAAATCCTGATCCATCCTTACCCTCATGGAAACCCAGGATTTGATTACCAGTGTTGGTACCTCCACTCTGGTTGTGCATTCCAACAAACGCCGTTGGGATCACATTTAACATTACACCATATACCCTTACTGGGGTGTCCGCATGTGGGTGGGATCCCATAGGAGAAAAATTACACAACCCCCGTTCCCAGGGGACCTTTCTAGGTCAACAGGGATACGGGCGACAATGCATACACTAAAGAACTGGGCGTTTGAAATTGGTGAGAAAAATTACTTAGAATAAATAAAACAAAAAAGCAAATAATTTGAACTCCTGTCATACCTGTTTTCTTTAATGATATTACAAGGCAAACACTCCTCACCTTTTCACAGTAACACATGACTAATGATCCAGAGTAATGATCTACTTTTCATTAATATGATATTACAGCTGGGAAAAGCTGCTTCAGGGTGAATGTCCTTGACCATACTGTGGCTCTCATGCCTGAAATACAGTACACGGGCATATGTGATTTTTATGGACGGTCCCACTGAGCTGGAGACACACAAACCTCCCAGCCAGGCATATTAGATTTACCATTTCATTAAGTCCATGAGGAACACAGCGTTTTAAATGGACCATACAGGTAGTCATAAAGCATAAGTCATGTTTAACAACTTGAACAAGCACTATGCTAATTGGAGCTTTCCCATTTGGTGCATTAATATAAATGTCATAAAATTAGGCAGTAAGGGTGATCAAAAGTCCTTGGCCACCTCCTACTCAATTACAATGAAAAATGTTTTAAGACACAGAGGAATGTGTAAATGTGTACAGTAGACATACTGCAGATAGAACTTAACTTTCACAAAATATCTGTTTTGGCTCATTTATTAAGTTGATTCATAAAATAAGCAATTCATACAATTGGAGGAAGGTGATGAATAGTTTTTGGTTTTTGTGGAGCTGTACTGAAATGACAACCACTGCATCCACAGGACAAGCTGCGCCTTTGGTGGACTTACAGGCCTAACTGGAGCTGCCATAATGCTCTTAATAATTGTGTTAATCCAGTATTCAGATAATAAACAGAAACAGCACCAGGCACTGAACTGGGACCACATGCAAACCTGGATGTCATAGATGATTACCGTACCTGTTCAGTACTGTGTATATTAAAACTCAGGTAAAGACAAACACTCAGGTCTTATGATAGAGCACAAGTGACTATAAAAGTCTGGTTTAATGTTTGTGGTATAAATGTATGTACTATTTGTACTATGGTGACTGACGTGAGTAATGAAGGTATAGTGAGTATGAAATTAAATGGCAGTATGTAATTGTCTCGTCAGCGTTGTTGTGATCTCTTCATTTTCTCTTGATTGGGAGGTGAGCGTGAGACCACCTGTGATTCAAAATGATGGCTTGATATTGTATCCTGGAGGAAATCAGTCGCCACCGTTAACTGAAAGCTGATGAGAAAAAAGAAAAAAAGCTCTGATTTTTCCGACTGACTGCGCATTACTGTATCAATAAGCAGACTGTCTCTTCAGAACAGATGAATAGAATCATATTTCAAAGCAAAGCCCGGGTGTGTAACTGCTGCTGAAAACTTTCCTTTTGCCTTCACAACACATTAACCCGTGTCTGCCTCACATTGGCCTCAAGGCAAGATATAATTACCACCACAGCACAGTGTTGGATTGCTGATGAAATTAAACTATTAACAAAGAAGAAGTGCTTCACTCTGTCTCTATCTCTGGCTCTTATTCTTATCTTTTGTGCTTTGTCTTTGAGGATGTTTATGGATAAGTTCCATTCAGTCTAAGGCTAATTAGTGCGAACTCAGATAGGAGAAAACTATGTAAGTTTGCTATATACTGTAGCTAAGGGAAGTGGTTTGGTACACAACTGAGAAAAGGGGAGACATGGGGTGTTGTTAAGCTCAGTTGGTAGAGCAGCCGCCCCATGTACGAAGGCTCAGTCCTTGCCGCGGTGGCCCAGGGTTTGAATCTGACCTGTGGCTCTTTCCCGCATGTCATTCCCCATCTCTCTCTCTCTCTCTCCACATTCCTGTCACTCTTCAGCTGTCTCTATCAGAAATAAAGCTTGAAAAGCCCCCCCCCCAAAAAGAAATAAAAACAGAAGAAAAGGGAACACATACACATTGTACACAACTAATATATATTTGTTACATACTATAGATAAAGATTTATGATCATGTGCAGATCTAAATGTGTTTTACTGTACTGGTGTACATTTGTTAAAGGATTACTTTGGTTTATTACAACTTGGGTCTCATTTTTCCAGCTTTGGCCATCACTTCTATTGGTAAAGACAGCTTTGTACTCACCAAAGTCATTTCTGGGAACATGGCTGCATTGTGGTTTGAGTAATGGGATTTTAATCTGCCTCTAATGCTTCTTGGTTGCATTTTTACATACTATAGCTTTTCTGTTATCTGTCCGGTGCATCTAAGTTTAAAGTGTAAGCAAAATGTTATCCTGAACCAGTTTCTTCAGGATAACATTGAATGTTAGCTGCATGTTAAAATGTAATCATTTTAATGAAAAGTCATTCTGGTGTTAATGAGGAAAGGAGTTGACAGAGTCATCCCACTTATTCAGTAAATTCCAACATAAAATAGCTGCTTCTGTCATCAGTCAGTAAGGCTGCTGCATTACAGCATGACATGTCAGTGCCTCACACAAAGGGCTTCTTTGGCACTGCTGAAAGAAGTTTTCTGGTTCATGCTCAAACAGACTTACACAGGCGTGTCAACTTCCATTTAAGGCTAATTTTGAGAGTAGGAGTTTGGCTTGTGCGCCCGCACACGTCATGATAATTGAGATGTATTACACTGAAAAATGCATAACCGGTTCAAAGACTGTGTATGCATTATGTATATTTGCTTTCATGCATGCACATTGTTTTAGTCCTAAATAAACAGTGTGTTGAGATATAAACTCTGTGCTTTTGGCATCCAGCTGTTGGGTGGCTAGTGTATGTGGCTGTCTTCCCATTGCTGTGTCTTGTCATCCTCCAGGCTTACACTCGCTGTGCCAAGTTAACCGTGACAACTGTCTCAGGTGAATGCCATGTGATCTACTTATTTTCATGTCGTTGTTCAAAAACATACAAGGACAGAAAACATGCACCTCCATGAATATCAGGTGTGCCCAATGTACAGAGAAAGTCATCAAGTTCATGCTAAAAAAAAAAAAAAACTCTTCTCACAATTTGATTACTCCAGTAATCAGGGAATCAGTGTGCATGTAAGCCGCTCTGTGTCTCGCTCCGTTTTTCTCTGTGTCTTTCTCATCCAGCATCTCAAACAGACGTACCTCAGCACAGAGTAAACCTCTGGGAGAAACGATCACAGCCGCCCTGACATCACAGCTAATTGTAATCTAAAAGCACTGATGTAGAAATGACAAGTGGCTCATGACATGTCTGTATTATCTCTAGAACAGTGACCAACAGTTACTATTCATAGACGCTATGAATAAACCATTTGAGCGGTAATTTTTTTTTTCTTTTAAATGTCAAATATAATGGACCAGAAGTTACAAAAAATCTTTTTTATAATGAGCTGAGAAATCTAAAGAAATGGAACAATGTTTGACTGTACTCAGAAAATGTGGGGTATTTTGTACTAAATCAATTATTAACTAATCAAATATTTGTTTGCTCATGTTCGGTATCCACATATTCTGTTCAGAAAAGTGAGGACACAGCCTTATAGACTAACTATTTGTGTATCCTAATATAATACATAATATAATATTATGTATTATATATAATACATTTTTTTAGAAAAAAAACAAGCTTATATATTTATATTTTCATGCTTTCATGCTGAATCTTAAAAAATATATACATAATTGTGTGAGTACTGTATGTGCATTCACCCGTGCAATAAACAGGCTGCACGGACTAAGTCACTATGAGTCATCAATACTCTGAGCAACCAGCACAACTGCAAGCCATTAGTCTACTTTATCCTCGCTACATAAGGCATGTGCGTATCATGACCATAATCATCTCACACTGTGTGTGCGAGGGTGTGTGCACATCACTGTCAAACATGGATGCAAGTGCTTGTTTGTGGACGGAGGTAGGGAGATGGGGGAGGCAATCATTCCAAGATGCCTCTTGCACATAGAAGCACTGTGCATATTGAACTATAGTCTGGATCTTCTGTCTCTATCTCTCTAGTCTCTATCTCGACTGTGGTCCATTGTAATCATTAATACATCAAGTGATGATGCACCTTTGACAGTCTGTTCCAACTGTTTCACTGTGAAGGTAGAAAAGAAACTCAGAACGGCAAGCTCCAGAGCACACTGGAAAAGTTGTCAAAGTTTCCTGCCTCTTTAAATGAAATGTCTCCTGACATTAAGTCAGATGTGCTCGCTGCATGATAAACACAGACACACACACTTTGGATCAACAGGCAGAAACTCCTCATTAAATTTTCTGTGCAGGGGAATCTTAATTTCATCCTTTTATTCATAATATCGCCATGCATCTGGTACCAGCCCGGTCCAGCAAATGTCTGGACCTGATTCAGTCAGGTCAAGGTCAGTGGTCCGAAAGGACTGGAGATAGTAAAATAACATTTAATCATGACAAAGTCTGTTTTTTGAAATTATGTACAAGAGGAAACAAGATGCTTTCTGTATCTGCTTTCTAGCAGTTAATGTTGCCATGACAACGATGTCAGTGATGAGGAAATAAGCCACATTAAAACCACATTAATCTGGAGACTGGCTGTAATTTAGGGCTGGATCTGAATATTCAATTATTCAGCTCTTTGTTGCAAAAAACATTTTTATTTTCAGGTGATTTTGGAGGTGAATGTACTTACCTAAATATTAGTATTCCTTTTCTGCCATTTTCTGCAAAGAGTATATTCTGTAGAGCAAACTAAATCTTACACATGGGCCTTTTAAATGAATGAAATGAAAATGTCACTTTATCAATTGTTACTCTCTTTTTTTTTCTTATCAGTCTGAATAAGGTTAGTCAGTGTGTTTTGGGAATAAGGGAAAATCTTTTGACATTTCTTGGAATAATGTTTCATAGAATATTTTATTCATATATTATTATTCATAATGAACATTAGGCGCTGCACGCTGCACACATTAAAAAATGAAAATGACCTGATGAAGATCCAGCTATGATTGAAACAAATGTGCCGTCGGTCACTGTGCAGAAATGAGCCATAGACTTTACATCCACATGCCTGAGCAACTTCAGTGCCTGTTTCATTAGTTTCATCTCGTGTGACATTTTGCCAGCCGGCTTGCTTTGGTTTGAAACCAGCAACATTAATGACACAGAGAAAAAACACAACAGCTCTCCACAGCTTGTGTGTGATGCACTTTTTGACTGCAGGCTATGTGTCTTTACTCCCACTCACTGTTGGCATTGCTGGTGCAGGATAACAAAAGGGACAACTCTTTCTGTCATTGCAGAAAATCCAACAAGTTCACACCCTCTCCTAAGATAAAGAAGTTATTGTTGCTTGTTTGCTTTAGCAAATCCCCTTTCCAGGCTTTCTGTCTCATTAAACTAGTTTGAATTTCTTCTTTTATACTATTTTCATGCAGAGCTATCCAGTTGCCAGTGTCAGCTGTCAGTACATGGGTCTCAGTTGAAGTTTAATGCTTGCTGCTTGCTGTAGGTAGCTATAAATCTGTTATCAGCTCCTGCCCTAAATTAAAATAGTAGTAGTACAGTAGCATAGTAGTAGGTAGCCACAGACAATCCAGCCTTGGTGGTTAATAACTTCAATGTGTGTTTTCCTGTGTTGACACAGTGTACCACCAGTGTGCATACTCACCATCAGAATTGATCATTGTGCATTATCTCAGTCAGGTTGGATAGGACTGAGACAGGACGCCGCAGCTCTCAGTGGTTGGCTCCTGTTGATCTCACTCTCACAGCGATGTGGCCGTCATACAGGCGGTGGGAGGAGAAGGGGGAGGTGAGGGGTGACGGCTGGGAGGGTTATATCTGTGGTGCCTCCAGATGCTCACTGATTGTTCCTGGTGATTGTGCTGCTAGTAATGGCGACCCCCCTCTACTCTACGCAGATGGAGCTGTCAGCTCCATTATGGGTATGAGATGATTAAAACTGCAGTCAGTAAAGCCACCACTGATAACTCGGGTCTTGTCAGACGATCTTGGAGTAGCAAGGTTAAATGTTACAGGGTTGTGTGGAGTAAACAAAAGGAACCATGTGTTTCTGCAAGATACAGTAGAACTGCACGGCCGTGCTTCCTGAAACAGACATGTTTAGCGACGGGAATAAAAGACGACACCCAGTGTAGCAGTCAGAAGCTATTTAAAAAGAAATAGATCCATCTGGCAACAATTCACGTCACCTCATCAAGTACGTGAAGGGAGTGGAGGGATAGGTGAATGGAGTAAATAAGTAAGTTTGTAGAGCAAAGTGAGCGCATGTAAAATGTATGTTAAGTGTCTCAGGAATCTATTTTTAAAGGAGTGAGCTCAGTGAACATTGTAATGCAGCATTTTGACCTGTGCTAGACCTGTAGAGGCGTACAATACAGCCTCTTCAACAATGAGAGACACACAGAGTCGGTGAGAAACCACTTTTCCCAACAGTTACCATGGCAATCCAATAAATTTGCCATTACTCTCTGTATTGACTCCCAATAAACTGGGTAAAAATGAATCTCCTTTTCTCAAGCGTTAAATCTGGCCTTAAACGCTGATGCCTGGTGACAGGCGTGCAGAGTCAAACCCCCTTTCCCTGATTTACAGAAAACTCAGCCAAGAGGAGATGAAGGGGGCAGACCGAGCAGATGCTGTTTCACTTTCTGTCTCTCCACTGCTCGACTCTTTCTCCATGGCTTGACACACCTGCCTGAAGGAAGAGAAGTGCAGATGTTGACTGAGACACTATTTTGGATACGGGAGACTGCTCTGCCAATCAGAAAGATAAGGGCAGGATTTTAATATGACCCCCTTTTTTCAAACTCATTTATTTATTTCAGTCTGTGAGAGATTTCCAGTTGAGAATGACAGCAAAGACAGAGAGGATAGAGTAGGCAGACGAATTGGACTCCAATCCATTGCAGGTGCCCGATATGTTCCCCAGCTCATTCGCCCGATGAACAATTAAGCTAAGCTTTGTTTGATGAAAAATACCTCCTGTCACCAACATGACATTACAAAGACTTCAGGATGGTTGATTGAAGCTGCTTTAGTAGAAATGCCATTTTACACCCACCTGAAAATTGCCATCATTTCCATTTGTCTGCTGTTAACAGGATGAGCCACTGTGTGTTCCTTACTCTGCCTGTTACAGTTTGGCACACAAGACAAGTGTATCCACCTGTAAGCCATATACTTTGATAACCTCCTTTTTTTTGGGGCTGCTCTAGTATTTGCCATCCAGCCTGACTGAATTATACAGCGATGCCTTTGACATTGTGAGAAAAGACATGTAGAGTAATTGTTTCTGATCTCGCTCTTCAACTTTCCCCTTCTCTCCCTCCTTCCCATTCTTCTTCTTCTCTCTCTCTCTCTCTCTCTCTCTCTCTCTCTCTCTCTCTCTCCCTCTCTCATCACCCTTTTCTTCAATAAGTGTTTTAGATTGCTTGGTGGCTCAGTGGAAATCAGCCTAGATTGACACTTTGACTCCAACGTTAATTGGCAATTCCTAACTATCAGTAGGCCGCCTTTGATAGACATCTTCCCCCAACCTGCCCTGCTCAGGTGCCCAGTAGTAAGAGAGGCGATCTTGGAGGGGTCATACAGTGAATTAGCATGTATTGAATATGCCTGTGCAAATGTGCATTGTAGTGTGCCTCAACCTCTGTAAGATGCACTCTGCTTTACAAATGAGGGGCCTCTCCCGCATTTTTAACCTTTTTAGCCAGCACAGCGTGGGTGTAGGCACCATTAGCCCTAAATGGTTCTTTGCATTGGATGGTTGATAGGGCTTACCACTAAACTCAATAACTCATATATACATACATAGTAATTAAATAGTCATTCTCTTTCCCTCATCATTTGCCCAGGATGGCCTTGTTATAGCATTGTTACTCAGAGGACAAACTGCCTGCTGTTTAGCTGCTGTCAGATAATTCACTGTGTAAATTGCAGATTAACAATTCGGGAAGTCAGCAAGGTCAAAAACTGCCAATTGTCTTTGGTTACTGTAACAATTTGCACTTATTTGTTATTTTTAATATAGAACACATTTCCATGATTACATTTACATACATACATATATATTACATATATACATTATTTTTTAACTAGACTGGTCTGTGTTCTTCACATTGAAATCTTGTCTCAGCAGCCACAATCAGGACTTTCTGTTGTTGTCAGCTTAATTTTGATGCTTCCACATGACCAACATTAGCAAATAACAACTTTGAGACTTGCAACTGCTGTTTACATGTGGTTGGATTCCTGCCTGAACACTGGATGATTATTTCAATCACTAGCACAAGCAGAAATTAAATGAACCAAATTTAGAGCTAAATACAGCAACAAAGCACTAATTACTAGTTCACAAATCAAGAACCGAGCCGAGTTGTAAATATATTGCACATTTCTCTAGTAGCATTATCATATATATTATATACACACAACAGGGACATTTTATCACCCAAAGATTGTTATAAAAAACATTTCAAATATGTTCTCTTTTCACACATCCATCAGACTCCAAGTTCAATATTCATTCTCCTTTTAGCACTTTTTTCATTTCCACAAAGTCTTAGGGGAAATATCAGTACCTTTAGCTACTAAAAGCTCCACTACATTCACCATCTAGTTGCTAACTTTGTCTTTGCCTTGGTTCTCTTCAGGTAACTACAAGTGCAGTAGATCAATCAAAGCTTTTCTTTTTACTGAAAACAGCTGCCTGTCTCATCTGGAAACAAGGCTGATGAGAGCAGCGAGACATCCGTATGTTCTTACAAGGTTGAGGGTCTTAAAACTAAAGCAATTAGCTCAAAAGCTTCTGTATAGCTGAGGGATACTGCAGAGTCTGGTTATAAGTCTGGATTTATCATCTCTCACATTAGACAGTCATTTGTTCCATTGCTACATTCTGCTGAGTTGTTGGGCTGTGTTTTAAAACAGGTATTTCACATTTATAACGTCCTACAGGCAAGGTTGTATTTTAAGCTGACATCTTGACCTTTTTGCTGAGTGTTGGCCATTTAAATGTTTTAAAGTGAGGCAAACATTGCATTACTAATGATTCACAACACTGCTTTAATGTATTCAGCCTGAAAATGCCAAGATAATGTGATGTGCCAATGGTAGGAACCATACTGAGGAGTTTTCAAAGGTGCTACAAACCTATTACCTGCTATGCACATTTATTGACCGCCCACTGTGTTTTTGCTTCTAAGCTGGGGATCTTTTATTAAAAGTGGGTAGCACAGAGAGATTTCATTTAACCACGATGCTTTTCTTTGACATTTTCATCAAACTGTCATGGCCAAGAAGGCCCAAAATCTCATTTATTTCTTGCTGGGAGCATTGAGGGGGGCTCAAATCCTGCTGCCACAGGTCACAAGCTAGCTGTCCCCTCCCCTCTGTATCCCTTAGTCCCTTCCTTTTTTTGTCTCTGTTTCTTTCTCTCTGTATCTATCTCCCACTCACTCCCTTTGTTTGGTAGTGATTTGACCAAACAAAACCTAACCGGGTATCTCTAAAGCAAGGTGACTGCCAAAGGTGATTTTTCAACCTGACTGCCAGAACACAATGAGTTTTAGCTAGCCAGGCCAAATTTCCATCCCTCTAACTGGCAGTTTTGGATGAAAATAGAACTGGCCTCTGCACTCGCATTTGTCACCCATGTCATTATCTGCTCTATTATCTCTGCACACCTAAACATACTACCCTGAAAATAAGTTCTGATGGACTTGAATTTTGGTGTTTGTGTTGCTGGACCTCGCAGTCCTGGGTTCATTTGTTTCATTAAAGACTTGTACTGAAGTATGCATATTTTTGGCTCCAAAAAGCAGCCTGAAGTAACTCCTAATGAGCTATGTGGACTTAAATACCCTGAAAATATGTAGCATAAAACGAGTAATCTACACACAGCATAAATGCATGTTTACCAGCTGGGCTAAATGGATTCCTCCAGTATTAAATCACTGCTCAGTATGGATGTCTTGTGTTCAGTAGTTGTTTTTACTCTATGACAGCAGCGTGCAAAGTTCAGCTTTTGATTTGAAATCTCCTGAATGGCCCGTGCCTCTCTTCACCCTGACATCAATATAAAATGAAATAATTCTCAGTAGAGACTTAAGCTATTGATCAAGGTCGGGGGGCAAGCTCCATTATGCCTGCACTTAGACAGATGTTAATTTATAACTGAATACATCCAATTTAACAGCATTGACGTCAGCCAGAGACAGGCAGACCAGGAGAGGAGGGAAGATAGAGATGGGATATGAGGGAAATGCAAATGACTTTCTAGATAAGTTATGTGCCTTTGCCGTGTCAAGGGACTTTGATTGCGCTTGGTAAGGTAAGGTATCCCTGAGCCAGCCTGAGATATCATTAATCCAACATTGACCCGGCCTGCCTTTTGCACGGCCCTGCCTTTTGCATGGCCCAGCCCATAGAAGTTTATTATGGAGGCGGTCCAGGCAGCAGACAGGCAGACGAGAGGGGGTGCGCCTTTCCAAAATGACCGACCAGCACTTCCTTTTGAGCCCTCTGAAGACAAATTGGCTTAGATCAGCAGCTAGGCAGCTGGCTGACGGAGGGGTGAGATGTATAAGGCCCACGTGAGCATTTTCATCACGGCGGCTTTTCTTTTTAGTTTTTTTTTTCCTCCGCCTCCTGCTGTATGTCACCTGCTGCCGTGTGTCATTGTGTCCGAGTCCCTCTCATGCTCTATCACTCACCCACACACATACACAACACACTTACCATACAGTGCAGATGAATAGGCTCACACTAATCCTCACTTTAGACATGTATTTTGCCTGTGGATTACTGTCCTCTGGCAAAAGTGAGAGATCAGCATACACAGGAATCTTAAGGGTTTAGGTAAGAACAATGATGTTGTACTTTAGTCATATAGAACAAAGGAAGCAAACAGAGAACCTGTGGTTTACATTCAAGCTGGTCACATTGTAAAGCTGGATGCAATGCATACTGTTAGAGAAAGGCTGCATACCCCCTCACTTAAAGAATGGTCATAATTTTATGGATTGCATTGTCCAGACAGTTTAGCAAAAGAGTCTCTAATCTAACATCATCAGTGAAATTCACCAACCACCATTTTTCTCATCCAGTATCCTGCTGTCTTTTTAATAGCACTGTATTAAGATTTTAATTTTGTTCAAACAATGATTTTCTATAATGGGGGGCAGGTGAGTGCAAGTAGATCTTAAACAGCCCAGTTTATCATGAGAAGTAACAGTTTGTGCTTAAAGAGAAAGCTTGTGACCTGTGGAGAAGTTCTGCCGTGAATTACTACCTCATGATGTCACATATTATCTGTGGTTCAGATATTTAGTACAGAGCAGAGTTCCTTACAGCAGCACTATTCTTTTTTTAATTTTTTGCATTGGATCAAACAACTGTCTAATGAAAAGGTTGCTTGTAGTGACAACTTATCACAACCTTTGCAGTTCCCATCGGCACTACAGACCATTTTAGCCTCTTAACTCTTGATTAGAGGTGCATCTGATGAGAAAGCTGCTAATGAAGCTAATGAAGTCACTGTATCTTATCTTCCGAGGACCAAACAGCAAGCACACATAGTGATTAGTACTTGAAGATAGAGGATGTAGCAGTTAAAGAGCCAGATAATTTTCTCCACAACTGGTCGAGACCAAAACAGAGCAAATGAGAGAGTAAATATTACATTCAGTCCAATATGTTATGTAATTTCACTATATTGAAGCTCATAGTACTTTTCAGATAAAACTGAATCAATGCAACTTTAAGTAGCCTGCATGTCTTGAGATCTGTCGAAAGACAATTTCTTGATTCTGTGCCTTTAAAATATTAATTTCATTCCAATGAAGTTTATCAGGTTGTCTGTAATGTTATTAAAGAGGGTATAAAGCAACTGCTGTGTATGATGTGAGTTGTGCTAGCAGGGCTCACATAAAATATTTAACTTGATATTGTTTTAAATGTCTTATTGCACATGTCTAGTGTCTCTTTTATTAGTTGTTCATTCACAAAACACATTCAAACTGTTTTAAATTCAACAAGTGTCTTTTGCGTGCCTCTGCGAAGCTCACAACACCTAATTTATTGCTCTATCAAACCAGCTGCGGT
The DNA here is from genome assembly GCA_023373845.1 of Nibea coibor. Taxonomy (NCBI): domain Eukaryota; kingdom Metazoa; phylum Chordata; class Actinopteri; family Sciaenidae; genus Nibea; species Nibea coibor. The sequence goes on from CM041717.1 coordinate 7,728,099, forward strand.
GCTTGTGTGTGTGTGTATCCTCATCCGTCTACCCTGCATTAACATACCGTTTTCAAAGCATTCAGACTATGCACCAGGATCTCCTTTTGATCAAATATTTTATTTGATGTAGCATATCAAGTAATTTGTTCTCCCTTAATGTTTAAATAAAAGCCTGAGGGTGAAATCTACTGAGGTACTTTTTAGTTTGAAAAATAAAACTGGAAAGCCAACAGGGAAGTTCTTACTTTAGAAGTTAGGACCAGTGTACAGAGCCATAACACAGTCAAACAATAACTTAACTCATTTTCTCATTTTAATGACAAAGAATAATAAGTTGTCTAAGTACTTTAGTACATTACAATCAACTGTACTGTAATGGAATAATTAATATTACTCTTAAATTAGTGTCATCAATATTTACTGAAGAGCAAAACTGTTCTGGGTTGTTATCCTCCACTTTTCTAGTGAGCTGCCCTCAATCCTTGAGTGCAGTGGGTTTATACAGTACAGGAAACAAAAGAGAAGTGAAGTGCTGGGCTCTCTGATGTGAACAACAGGAGTGAAAGCATTTCCTCCTCGAATGATTGTAATCCTCTGCTCTTTTGTTTATTTCTGTCTTTCTGCAGGTTTGGCAGTTCACCAGATAATCACAATCACTGTGTCTCTCATTATGGTTATCGCAGCCTTGATCACAACACTCGTCCTTAAAAACTGGTAGGAAAGATTCCTTTACTTTTTCCACTCATAAATACATTAAGTGTAATATAAAGAATTCATCACGAAGCCTTGTAGATGACCAAAGGTACAAGGTATGATTTTATGTTTGTTTCTTGTCTTTGGTGCGTGTTTTTGTAGCTGTGCGCAGTCGGGAAATGGCCGCCACAATAGCCATCAGCGCAAGATCCACCAGCAGGAAGAAAGCTGCCAAAACCTGACAGACTTCACCCCAGCCCGGGTGCCCAGCAAGGTGGATATATTCACTGCCTACAATGACAGCCTGCAGTGCTCACATGAGTGCGTTCGGACTGCCGTGCCCATCTACACTGATGAGATGATCCAGCAGACGCCTGTCTACAAGACTGCTTACAATGGAAACAGGTACTCTGGCCCAGGACTCTTTATCGCATAAAAGGTGGTTGCGCACTGGAACATTTCTTCAGCCAGCCAGCAGTGGATATCCACAGTCTGTTTATGCTTTTTCCAAAGTGATGTCTCTGTCCACTACAGTTATTATCGCTAATGTTCTAATGGACTGAAACCCCATGCTGAATAGCAGAGCTAGATCAATTTAAATTGGGTTAAGAAATCAATGTCTATTCCCTTCTAATAATAATGTTTTTATGAGTGGATAAATGTCCTGAAAACTTACATATTAAATTATAAAGTATTAAAAAAGACAAACAGATGAGAAAGAGCACGCTGAAATAACAATCATAGTGAATATTTTTATGCATTCATGAAATGCTTGGACCCCTCCCGCTCTTCTCCTTGCGTGTGCTGTTAAGTTTGAACCACAATCAGCTCACGTCAGACCGAATCAGCACATAAATTGTTTGCTTTTAATGCTGTTGTCCGTTGTCTTTTCCCTCATCCATCTGCCCCTGACACCTGGCTGAGCGTTGGGCTTCAGCGTGCTTGAGCTGCACGCAAAATTCTAATCGCTGATTTTTGCTGCTGTGCAATGAATCAATTTAAAGATGTAGGCCAACAGGACGTGAAGTCTTTACACTGCCATTTTCTATCTCACTGATCTTCCTGACAGTGTTTTAAATGGTAGACAGGGAGATATATATATACACACTTTAAAAAAAGTGAACTTCAATACCCAAAATCTATATATTGTGCTATCAGCACACTGCACACATCTATGTTTACCAACCCAGCTAATCTGTGCTGCTTTATACCAAAAAAATAGGCAAGAGATTTAACAATGGCGAGTCACTGGCATGTTTGCATTTCATTCTGAGCTTAAATCATTCTTCTCTGTGGGCGAAGATGGGTCTCTTTGTGATATAAACTGGCAAGGCAGGTGTGTTTGACACACATAGAATTCTGGACAATTGTGGTATTATACCTGAAACTATCATTTGTATGTAGTGTGACAATGAGCTCGGTGGAGTTTTGACTGAGTGTTTACTGTCTGAGTGGATTAACAGTAACAGTCATCTAAGCTGCAGGGCCAGCAAAGATGGTCACACTTACTGTGTGTGTCCAAACCCTGTAACAGATTCATTATGCCGGCAGTGAGGGTAGGATCATTCATCTGGTGTAAATAGTCCAAAATGTCTGGATTTATTTCTTTATTTAACGTCGTGGAATGATGGACACATTTTTATTAGTGGAATTTCTCAACATTGTTGATTAATCTATGATCAGAATGTGTTTTTTTATCTGTTACATTATCTGTTTGTGTTTGTCTGTGCTCAGCAGTACATTGTTGACAGTGGCACTAAAGGATAACTAGGGAGATTATTACAGTAAGCTTTGGAGGATCTATGAAGTCTGTTGAAACAAATGTTCTCATTTGGTTATCAGCTATCAATACACCTGTTCAAATCACTTCAGGTTAAAAGCTGACTACCAACCGATACCGACAACGTATACAGCACTGATTAGATATAATAAAAATGTTACTGCATCACATTCACCAATATGAGTTCCCAATGTTCTCACCTCTCATATTTTATCCTACAGGCCCTCCCCCACTGAAAGACAACTGATCCCTGTGGCCTTTGTGTCAGAGAAGTGGTTTGAGATCTCGTGTTGACGAGCTGAAGACCTTGTTCACTTCCTGTGAGTGGAAGAGACTTCCTGAAATCACGCTCTGGTGGGTACTGTGCCACTTTGTCCCCTTGCAAATCATCGTCTGAGTCTTAGCCACCACCTCAGTCACTGTGGTGATGCTGCCCCACTTTGGGAATAGAAGGGAACTTGGCATATGTTTGTTATTTGTGACATGATTATTCTTCCGTCTTGTGCGCAGTGATGAAAAAGGGCTGAGAAATCCAGTTCACTGCAGCATCAGAGTTCTTAGTAGTTCTGATAAGAGACTAATTATGTATATATCAGTATTAATAAGCTATAGGCTCATAGTTAATCATTTCACTCTCCATATCTGAAACATTTTCATTAATATTTATGTTGCCACTCTCATTCCTACACCAATAGCATTTGTTTTAAACATCACTAGGAGTAAAGAGGCACTTTCACTTGACTTGTGACATATTTTTATGCATGGCTAATGTATGCCAAAATAGCCTGCATTTGAAATTCAAAGCGTGAAAGTTAAACACATGCTTTGGCCCCACAGTGTTGCTGGAAGCCCGGGGGGAAGTGTAACGTCTGCTATTGACCCAGATTTTAAAAGGAATAGATCGCCTGCAGGTAGCGTAGTGAGAGGACAGCGCCTCGCCGTTGTCTGGACACACATTAGTCTCAGTCAGCTCAGCTCTACACAGCGTACTCCCATTGCTGCAGTCTTAAAGACATAAGATACTTATTATTAAACTGCAATTTTAATGTGTTTCCTAGCCCTAAGAGCATGTGACAGCAAGCATTAAGAGTTCTGCTTTTTAATACAGAACTGCCCTTTCATCTGGTTTGGGAAAGGCACTGAGTAGCACCTTTTTTAGGCGAGAGCTGAATTCCAGTTCCCCTTAACAGAAGTGTAAAGTAGGGCAGTCTTGAGAACCCTATCTGTTCTGCAGTGATTGTTTCATTCTGCGCTGGGCTCATAATGAGGTAGTAATTGCGATTTTTGTTCTCTGCATCTCCACAGGATCCAGTTGGAAACAAGAAAACACACAAAAAACAGCTTCTTTTGTAAAATAGTGTGATCACTCTTTGGACACTGGTGAAGATATTTATTTTTCTAGAGATGACAAGCAGAGCAGCCACAGCGCTGCCACTCCATATTTCCAGGAACGTACAGTCATTTAGATATAGAATATATATAGGTATATTTACAGGATGTGTGGGACAAAGACTGTGGACGTCGAGGATGTTCTCAAGAAAAACACTTGACATTTGATAAAGGAACCCACGGAGCTGTTGTGGGTGGAAGATGAACTGTATTTCTGAACAATGTGCCAATAATGCCACTATGTGCCACAACCTGGATAGAAGGAAGTTTCAACAACTGATGGACTAAACAAAGAGCGCTATATTAACCCTGTATCGACTCCAATTGCATTGTTTTTTTGTTTTTGTTTTGTTTTTTAAAGAAACATGAAAGATAAAAAATGCTACAATGTATTTGAACATGTTTTGAAATAGTTTTAAGAAAAGTGTTACAAAGAGTCTAAAAGATATTTATATGAAGCACTATTCTAGAAAGAGAAGAGAGAAGAACAAGAAATGGTATATGCTTTATTGAACAGTTGATTTTAAAACATCCTTTCTATCAGTCCCATTTAAAAAAAAAAAAAAAAACTGAATACTTACGTCTATTTTTTTACACAGCCCTAACAGTGGAGGTCCGAAGCATTTGGGATTCAGCCCTGTTAATTAAGTACTCCCGCCTGAGCTGAGATTATTACAAAGAAAACAATCTGAATACAGCCAGTGCAAGCCAATCCAACGCTCCCTCCAACTGCTTATTATCTAAGATTTGTACCTGAATTGGCCAAATGGAAAAACAAACTAAAGGTTTCTGTCGTGCAATGAATCCCTAAGCAGCAAGTTCATGCATAGATTGAGCAAGTATAGCCACAGGAGACTGCATGGAGCTGGACAGGACATTCATACTGCCTCAGGTCTGTCTAGCTCTCTTGCACACTTAATGTTGGTCTCAGTTTCAGCAGCTGTTTGAGGAAAATTCTAATGATTGGTTATGATTTATGCTAAAATAGTGGACATGATTCAATTTGGGCGTCAAATAAGTGAAGTCATAATTATTATAAATAGGTAAGAGATTGAAAAATGAATCCCTCCACAGATAGTAAATGAATATCCCCACCCAACTACCAGATTGGCTCACTTTTCATTAATTACAACCTGAAATTGAGAAAGTCAAGAAGACCGTGAAACAATCTGTTGAAGGTGGAGCAAAATTATCCTCAGTTTTTCAACTAAGAGCGAAGACGAAGCCGTGGATGAGGCACTGCTAAGTGGTGTCCCTCGGGATCGAAATGATCTGCATCATTTGTTTTAAATGCAAGATGCAAACAGGGAGGGCTTCCCTCATCAAATGTATAATAAGAATTAGTCAGCTCTCTCCAGAGCCAGATCCACTCAATACTTGATGACAATATTTTAAGAATTTTAACTATCAGAGACAGGAAGTTGGCAGTTGTGCACAGTTAGACTGTTTTCATTTGTGCCAAAGGAAGTGGAGATTCGATCCGGGCTTTAATTTTGTTCTTTTAAAAACCTAAAATACTCTGTCACTGTATTGTTGAAGTAGGGGGATTATGACAAGCCAATCAGCCGCTGCCAGATTGGTTTAAACGATCTCTTCTGACAAGGTGAGGGAACTCGTGGTGAGGAAGGACAGTATAGCTCTCCTGAGAGCTTTCTAGCACCAATAATTTTATTATCAACCTCAAACTCTGAAAGACAAATTGTGCTACAAAGCTTTTGAGGATGCCACCTATGAATCTACCTTTCATTGTGCTGTGGGTTTGTACAAAGCACAAATACAACTCTGTAATTGTAAACGTTTTTGGCTGCAGACAGCAATATGTACAGATTTAAAAGGTTGGTTGCGCGTCGACAGTGAATCTTAGGTGGTTTTTAGGTTTGTACTCACTTCCTTAAAGAATTCAAGAAAACAGGTTGTCCCAGTGAGATCAGTATCTGTAAATGTGAGCCATTCAGGAGGTGCCGAAAGGGCCTGGGATAAAACACTGTGGTGCAAAACTCCTGCTTTTGCCCATTCACAACATGAAAACCGCTCTCATGAATGACCCATACCAATTCAGCCTCACATGTGTGTCAGGCTGCGGAGTTGCTTCTTTGACATAACATATATTTTTTTGAATGAAGAGTGTTATCTTAATAGTCAGAGGGTTATGAAAAACTTACTGTATATTATACACGTGTAAATGTATTTTCTATATATTTGCTTCTATTTGTGTACAGGTGTGTTCTATTTTTCAAGACCTCTCCAGTTTTTGGGAAGGTTTCAGCTAGGTCGGGGATAGTGTCTTTGTTTACATGTGTAACTACAGTATTTCTTTTAAAACACAAAACTAACCTTGTGCCAAGCTTCCTACCTGCACTTTCAAGCAGTACTTGTATTATATCTTTAGCTAACCAGTATAATACTTCACTAGACGCTGCAATAGTTCAGAGTCTGGAGGGTGATTTCCAGGTGGAACGTCTCAAAGTAACTGAGTGCTGAGTGGTTCGAAGACGTGTTGTGATCATATCTTGGGTTCTGCTGTATTCATGGTTGGCTGGGAAACCAATAACTCTCTCTTCTTTAACATCATTTATACATGAATTCAAATACAGTGTTTCATCATATGAATATAAAAAAAACAACAACAGTGTAAATCCAACAGTAGCTGCCAAGAAACTAACTCAACTTGATCTAGACTGGTTTGCATTCATTTGTCACAAGTTCTCATTTTGTAATTGTATGTACATATTAGCCTACAACGACCACCCCAGAAAATGTACTATTTGCCACATACTTTAATGTAATGACTGCAAAAACTAACTAATATTAGCATCTATGAGTGTGAAAAACAACATGGGAATGACATCTAAAGACAGAATTGGGAAAGAGTGTTAACTACTGTTTTGATTCTAAATTAACCCGGTTAATAAATGCCACACAGAGTTACACACAGGAAGCCATTCAATTTTTTTCTTTATTTTTTAAAGGATAATTCTGGTTTATTTTAACCTGGGCCTTATTTTTAGCCATGCTAGCTGTAAGTCAGACAGTCCACCACTTGGGGTGTAGACTGATGGATTGGAAAGTTGGTAGAGATATCCACGGTGCCCACGGCATAAATCCTAATGACAAATAGGTCACAATGTGGTAATCTTTGAAGTCTGTACACTGTGGCTAACCTGAGGGTTTGTTTACAACCTGTCTGATCTTTTGACTGTTCTCACCCTGTCTGACTTTTTGTCACTGAGTTCCAAGATCTCAGTATTGAACTTGGTTGAGTACAGTGTTATTATTACTGACAGCAATGACGGCCAAAAATATGGAAATGAGACCCAGCTGTACTAAACCCGAATTATCCTCTAAGTGTACATACCGAAGATTGTTTGAGAGCTGTGGTGAAGTGTCATAAAGTAGTTTCCCTGTTAGACCCACAACTTTTAGAAATTTGGGCTGTTGACCTTTTGTGACCACGCTAGTTTTTTGAATTGCTGCAAAGTGTTTCACCAAAAGAAGGTACTTGTGGTTGGTTGCCAAGTTTCTGTTCTACTAACACTGTCTCGGATAAGTATAAAAATATGACCCCTCTGAAAATGGTTTAAATGTTCTACCAAGCTAATGATGATTGGGTGAGACTAATCTCTCATTCTTTGAAAGCTACACAATTAGGTTATTGAAGTAAGCGAAACTTCGACATTTTGAATTTCTTTGTCTTTCATACTGTAGGGAAAAGGGTTTATAGGCTTTTAATTCAATTTGCGTTGAAAGGCTTGTTTGCATTGTCAGCATCCCTCATTAAAACCACGCTGCCAGCTAAAAGCAATTTGCCTTGTATTCCTGAAGGACATTAAGACAAAGAAAAATGTAACTTGCAGCATATATATATATATATATATATATATATATATATATTAAAAAGGCACAAATATCTGGAGACATCGACATCCATCACCCTTTTTCCTTTTAGCGCTGTCTGGAATCAAACTGATATGTAGGGAAATGCCTTACTGCTTTCTTGCCTTTTCAGTTTATATTTCAGGACAGCTGATGAGTGTGGTGTGTATCATGGCTAAGAGGGAGGGAAATGATTCCACCTCGCTGGTCCAATGTGATTCAGGAAATATCTGAGAGCAGAGCAGGCAAAGGCAGAGGGAACAGGGAGGGGGTCTTGTATTAAAGTCTTAAACAAACACCAAAGACTTGACATGCCTTTTTCACAACGAATGAATATTTTGAGGCTCCAGTTTCTCTACAAACCTCCCTTCAGCACAAACAAGCTATCAATCAGCAAGTGTTCCTGTCAAGATGAAGGATGTCCTGCACACTCATTTGCAGGGACTGTGATTCCCGTTTGCATGTCAGACATACGGAGTGGAACTTATTGACATATATGCTGTTTGAATTAAATGTTGGCTGAACATCCACAAAGCCAAGGTTTGTTTTTCCCATATCATTGGCAGCACAAGAAGAGAGGAATCAATGTATTGACTCTGTTTAATCACAGCCTTTGGGTGTCTAATTAGTATGGAAACATGATTCACAGCTGGTGGTGATTTCAATTTTTTAAAAAGTCAATGGCAGGTTGCTCAAACAGCAAGGTGAGACTCAGCAGAGAGAAGACTGACATGTAAACTGAATCCATTATTTTATTTATTTTTTTTTTAGCTGTCAGAAAACTGTAGCTCCTCACTTCGTTTCTCCTCATCATTTGACAAAATCACGTACTGTGCGCTTACTGTATCTAAAGCGGAGGGCTCTGACTCTCCTCTCGGGTCATGTTTTTACTTTTTTTAAATGTACAAGAGCTAAGGCACTGTCACTGTCAGTGCTTATCAATACAGTCAACGACTTGAAAAGAGGAAAACAACACCTACTTTGCAACATCTCAATATTCCCCTAAACCCTCTGCCAGATAGAGACTAGCTGTGTGACCCATATCTGCCACTGATTTGCACAGAGGGCCTCAGATGCTGTAAAATGCCTCCAGAACAAAGCGTACGTCTGGAAAAATGACATGGCAAGGAAATATAGATTCATAGCTGCTTGTTCCCTGAGACTTGATCAAAAACAGAGTGAACAGAGGTGTCAAAAAAAAAAAACATAAATATCATACGTACAGTTTTTATTTTGAGGGGTGAGGAAGTTGTATAGTCGTGTTTTTTTGGGGGGTGGGGGGGGGTTGATCTGGGAGGGGGAGGGAAGGGCTTTCACATGTGGGCACACAGTGGTTTGTTCATCGAAACTGACTTACAATCACAATCCAAATCCACCACGAAGGAACTTGACTCGAGTTGTGTTGTCGCCATAAAAATGAAGAGTTTGTACTTTGTGACTCTTAAACTTTTTATATTTGTGTTTAATATATCAATGAGTACCTCTGTTAACTTTTGTATAAGACTATAGTATATACAAACACACATACACACACAACACACCTCCACAAAAAGGGACTCCAGTCTGTCTCTGTGACGGCTAAATGTTGTATAACTTTTATTTTGTGTCTTATGAACCACATCTCTTCCTTTTGTAGTTATTGGTAAACGTTTCGATTTCCAGGTGACTTTGATTTGGTTACTCTTGTACTACTAAGCTCTGTATTTGCAAGCACTGTAAATGCGATTCTCATTGGATTCGTCCTCTGTACATTTAGTACTCTGATGTTGCTATTAATAAAATGTAAAACAACATGGGCTTGTGATCTAGGGAATTTCTTGGAATGAGTCCCGGGGAGGGCATTGATCAGGGCAAACAGCACAAAATAAAAGATTTGAATTTGAATTCAAGCTGGGTTCTGTATGCATTTTTCAAATCAAATGGCATGCTAATTTTCAAGTTGCTATGCTTAGTTAGCATTTTAATCAATAGTTCATTATCTTACTAAATTAATTACATTAGTAAGAACAAATGAGACCTGTACTGAGGAGAGCGCCATCGTCCAACACCAACAGAGTGAGGACATATTCATCACAATATAGTTTATGTAATAACAAAGCTAATAAATACAGGACACCAAGGACAAGATAAAACTTAAACACAACACAACATGTTAATTAATGTTATCACGATATCTAAAAAGTTTCTTTCTTCTCTGCATGAAGAAAAAATGATGCCCAGGAGAGAACAACGCAATGCTAGCTACATAGTCAGCTAGCAGATAATCATTTGTATTGGAGTTAGTTGGCCACAAGATAATGAAACTATCTAGATATATATACAGTTCAAATGTATAGGGGCCTTTTACAATGTTATTATTATCTAAATAAAACCTGCTAATTACGGTCATTTTCTTGAGAAAACATTATTGTAAAGTCTGTGTAAAGGAAATTGGAGAGCTCTTTTGGAGCACATTATATATGAGAGAAGACTGTGAACTATGTAGTGCTCAAATGTGGAGCAAGAGACCAGCTAAACCAGCAGAAATGATGACTATGAAAACCTGGGCTATCGCTTATTCACCCGATCCCCCCGTCTACAGTTCGCTTTTAATGAATCCTGGCTTAAACATGAGTCCTCTAGTAGTGCTTATGATAGCCATGGCTCATTTTGACGTTTCAATTGATACAGCAGCTTTAAAGAATTAGAATGGTCTGCATATTCCCAATTTTACGTACGTGTATGTGTGGACTAGTGCGGCTTATAAAACATTTGAGGATAATAATCAAATTATTCAATAAATCTTATCAAAGGTATACGCTGCTGTGCTTCTATGCCTGCATCATATAATGTGTAACATGACTATAGTTGAAACTGTACTGTTTGACAGCATTTGTGATGGTGTTTTAATGTGGGATTACCTCTTCATGGGTCTAAATGTGACCCAGAATCTAAATCCACTGGCACTGGAGCATTTGTTGGTGTTTGAAAAGATAATTGCGCAAAACATCTAATAATATACTATCGCATTATGTTATTGTCAATATTATTATTGGCATTATGATCCATAGTCACTGGCTTCAGTGCTCTATTGGTTTATTAACTGACGAAAATAAGTCTGGCACCATGGCCCGTCTGGATAAAAAGCTCTGAAATGAGCTGTGGCATATTTGTAGGGAGACCCATAAGTGCTGCAATAGCTATTTTTCTACCTGATTAAGGTGTGAAATGTCTTCTCAGCCGGCTTTTCTTCCTATCTAGAGCAGTCAACCATTAATAATAGCATTGATTAAAGCTTTGGGAGCGCAGCCCCTGTTTGTTTAGCATTCGCTTCAAAATGGTTTTGCAAGCTGGGTGGAGAATCCTGTTTAACATTCGCCCTCGAGTTACAACTGGATTCCACCAGCTCAAATGGAAAGGCCACCAATATCAGTTGTAGTGGCAATTGTCAGATTTGTTTCATGTTCATTAGTCTCTGATTTTTCTTTTTGCCACAGTTTTTTTCACTATTTTGATCCTGATCGAAATCTCTCAAGGACTTGCCATTTATTTTTTGCACGTTCACGATCTGAACGAGGATAAATCCTCCTGACTTCTCGACATTTTGACTTTTCATCTGATGCCATTGTTTCTTTCCAGTAATGTGAATTATTACTTAAATAACTACAAAGATAGTGACTTTCCCCATCAACCTCAACTGTGCATTGTATTTAGTGCTAATTAAAGTATGAATCGTTAGCATGTTTAGCTCATTTAGCTCAGGGCACTGCTCAAGGGATGCTGTTTGGTCTTTCCGACTTGTTAATGCCCTAATGTATTCTCATATCCTAAAGCTGTCCGAACACCATTGCTAATGAGTTATATTAAAGGTTTAAGAATAACAGATGAGCTATAAACAGTATCAAATTTGGTTTGATTGTTAATATCTGAAATTATCTGAATCAAGTAATTGCAGTTTGTTACAACTTGCATCACATATATCTGTAATAATGACATTTTATTTACCACAAGCAAATAAAGACCTGGGAAGAGGGCAACATTGCCTAAATAAGTGAGGGGGCAAGAAAACTCCAGGAGAGACAATATGACAATAAGCCAAACAATAAAAAATAAGACCCAATAAGTTGTAATAAAGAAGAATTATAGTGTTTTATAATTCACTTTAATGTGACATACAATCCATTACAGTACAAATGGGGGTTATAGCAAAAACGCTGGTGGTCAAAACGAGCAAGTCAAGTTATGAATTAAACTTGACTTTCATTCTGAGCTTCAGTTTCATGTGACAATATAATGTAAAAAAGATGGAGTGGTTTCCAGTTGACAGCCTCAAGTCAATAATTCTTGTTCTTTATGAATGATGCAGTCACTTTGTTTTACTTGCTTTGACGTGGAATTCTAACAACGCGTTTTACTGGAGTTCATCTATATTCCTGTAATTTAGAAATGCTGGAACAAGGCTAGTCCCCCATGTTTCCTCACAGTGCTATCAGTGGTGTCTGACGTAGAGACAAAAAAAAAAAAAGAAATGGGCAGAGACAGCTCCTTACACACACACACACACACACGCACATGCACACACTCAGCTGATTCCATCGATGAGACAATAAATGTTAATTTCCCCAAGCAGCCAGTTAGTGTTTTTCCATTTAACAACCTATCTTCTGATCAGAGGCATCTCTCTCATCCTCTCGAGTCCTCTCTCTCTGTCTCTGGCTTGTCGTTTTCGCCCTCGCTTTCTCCCTCCTGCTGTCTGGCTGTTTTTGGGATCACCTGGAGATACAGTTCTCTTCTCCTGTTTGACGAATCGACATGGGCAGAATGAGTCCTCCTCTGTGCTCCCTAAAGCCAGGCTCTTTCCTAGGGGTGGCCTGGCAGGCCGCATTAGCATAAGGCCAGTTGGATGGGTCCGACCTGACTGTGACAGGCCTGGAGCCCCCCTCTTGCTCCTCATACATTAAATAGAATTATTCACAGACGGGCCCGATCAATGGGGTGGACGGCTGATGCCAACAGCTGCCAGGGAGATACTTTAGTACGGTGAGATTAATCCCTGCTGTAGACCTGCACCCGTCAAAGACTCTGCCACCACCAAGCCCAGACAGCGCAGTCAATGTTGATTAGCTCGTTGGTTGTCTGGTGTGGAGTGGAGTGGAGGGACCAGGCCACCTCTGACTGGCAGATGAGACAGCGAGGGCACGGCTGACAAGACTACCTAACTAACTAACTATCCTGCTCAAAGTTTATGTTTTTCTACAGACATGATGGAGGTGATCGGTGGTCTCTATCCAATAAAAGAGCATGTTCAAGACTTTTCCTGCTTTGTGTCTTAAAGTAGTCTTCGTTACAAAGGAACAAAAGCCTAACCACCAGTCTAACCACCAAATGTCTTGACCGACTGCTTACGCTTCTTCCTCTGATCACAGCTGATCAGGATTCCCTTCACAGAAAGCTTGATCAACCCAAACAGTTCAACAACATGATAAATAAATGTGCCTCAGCCAGTTTAGTAAGCTGTAACCACGGGTGACGTTAGACTGTCGATGTCTTGGTCATGCCTTCACCTATAGTAATAGCTGGAGATAGCGGATAATAGAGGATGAAATTGGCCGTACTGCGAGCCTCATCCCATGTCCTGTTGTGATTGTTACTCTCTAACGGAGCATCATCCGGCAGGTCCCAAAGTGTCTCTGCCGGGTAAGTTTTCAGAATACATACAATCCAGGCCCAGGAATTGGGTTAGCAGCGGGAAAAATGGGTTTGCTCTCCAGTAAGAAGTCAAAAGACCGACAGTCTGTGTCTAGCAGCTGTGAGTTGTTGCAGTGGGGAATAATTCCTTGCCAGTCTGGTTTGCACTTCTTGACGTGGCGTGGGCCACGGCATCTTTAGACGCTTGACCGCATCCCTGCACAGAACAAATAAGGGCTGGGTTTTGCCAAATCCAGCCTTAGTTGGTAAATCCACAGAATTCTTTCAACAGCTCTTTGTTCTTCCTTGTCCAACATCTCCTACAGAGAAGTCCATCAAATACGCTGTGCACTGTTAATGGCGATGGCAAAGTTGGTAAGGACCACTTTCATACCCTCTTTGTTTTTTCACCGTGTGACAGCACTTTTCAAACATTGTTATTCTAGGCTTAGTCCATGACAGACTCCAAAATTGCCCATAAGTGTGACTGGTTGTCTGTCTATATGTGTGAGCCTTTTCTGTCTGTGAATGTGAACCTGAAATCACATTTTCTACTTTACTAGCAATAAAAAAACAGAGTAGGGCATCAGTAACCAGCTGTTCTGCTAGGGTGAGAGCTGAACAAGGTTACATTGGCTTCAAGGCTGCACTTCTCCTCCATCTTACTGTTAACAGATTTCACAACACGACTGATGTGGAGGTGGTTCTGAAGGTCATTGGGTTAACACTAACAGATAAAACTACCAACAAATCTGCCTTAGTAAAGCTCATAGGGTCAAAATGGTACAAGAGTCTTCCCATGAAATGACAAAGGACAAGCCATCAGGTAACCTTAACACAGTTGTTATTATTATCGTGACATCATAGTTGTTACTTCTAAAATCTGTGTTTAGAACTTAATCCTCCAACTTAGTCCAAAAAGACATTTATAGTCCTGACATGGAGCTAAAAGGACAGCACAAGAAGCACTAGAAAATTACACAGTGCTTATGGTCAAATGCCATGCTGTAAAAACACACTCATCCTTAGCGCCACCAATAAAACATTAAGCCCGCAAATGGCAAAACATTTTTGGGTGACAGACTAACTTAATGTCTGTCACTTAGAGGAGCTGTGAGATGCCAAAGGATGAGAGACGCCAGAGAGGAAGAGAGAGGGAGAGCCTTGCACAGACTGAAGTTTTTACCATCCGTTCAACAAACTTGAAAACCAGAGGAGGCCTCGGGAAAGCATAAAAATGACAATTTAATTCCTCTTGCAAGAAGAACAGACACTCCAAAACAGGTTAAAACCCGGAGCCCAGAGTCGCCAGAGGTGATTTGTGGTGATGTCATCCAGCTAAAATAGCTCCTCATTAGCACCTCTGAAGCAGGTCGTATGATTAATCGTCAGCAAAGATTTACAATCCAATTAGAGAGTGTCTGGGTGTGGAACAAATGACTCACCTTTGAGGGAAACACATCAATGAAAGGAACCAAATGGACTTTTTTCTGGCAAATTTTTTGCCTCTGGCTGATTGATGCTGAGGTGGATGGGCGATGACTCTGGGGATGTTTGTCAGATCCTGAGGCTATCACTCACCATGCTGTGTGGTCTGTCATCGAAACATGGCAAGTCAGTAGACTCGCAGTTTATTCTTGACATCAGACACTTTGTTGAAGGGATTTTACATTACAGTCTGCCAGGGACCAGCAACACAAAATTGGGTCTTAGTTAGAGCACATTTGTGAGTGTACGTGCACACACGTGCCTGCGAAGGCATTTCTCTGAGAATGACTAATTTAGCAGCGAGCGCTTCTCTGCTCTCCAGCCTAGCCTGAAGTTTTAATCCCCACATTTGCATGGCTAAACATAGATCAGCCTGCACACAGCCACACTGGATATCAACTCGAGGAATATGAATGCTTGTTTTGACTGCACGTTTGGAAATGTTGATTAAACATGCATGAGCTCACTTCTTCTGTCTCTGTGGCGGCCTCTTAAACACTACCTGTATATGATACAATGAGATACCACATGCCCAAGTTCCCAACTGAAGTGAAACAACTTTAGTTTTTGGTGGCGGTGGGGGGTTGGGGTTATCTTTGTTGGGACCAAGCCACTCTGTGTTCCAAAGAGTGATTCAATTCCTTGCAAATGGGCTTCTCCAAGAGCTTCTTTGCTGAGTTTAAGGAGAGCGCTCACGGATGCGGAACGGATGCAATAACCGCCGACTCGCTGGCTGATAGAATAGCTTTATCACACACTACTTGCACTGTTGAGCTGTGGTATTCTATCTTTCTGGTATTTTCACACATACAGAAATGTACAAACACACACGAAAAAGGGGCTAAATAAAAGAGTGATATACATGACAATGAGGATGCTGTTACTTTTGTAGTCACCGTCCTGCATATAATCAAAATATATTGACTTCCATTTAATTAAGCAGAAATAAAACCGTGGATTTGTGTGTGCGTGTGGCTGCTAATAGAAGCTGACTCGGAGCACATCTTAACAGCTGCCGTATGCTCGGTTTTAAATGTGTCTAAAGCTTCTGGAGAGAAAAAAACGAGGCGTTTGTTGTTACAAATGAATGGATGTATGGATCACATAATGTATGAATCAGTGAAAATACCTAGTGGTTGAGCATACAAGGTGTGATTCAACAAAATAAAAGGGTCTCAGACAAACTGATTATGTTCAGCCTGTATTTAAAATGAATGTGTGCACATGTACAATAGTCTCAGAGTCATGATCATGGTTTGAAAATGAGAAACTGGCATTTAAACACATTGTGCACATTTTGACTCAAGTTCCACAGTGGTTGGTCAGTTTAACAACACAAAAAAAAAAAAAAAAAAACATGGTGATAAATGACGATGTTATGAATGCTGATTAACATTTTTTCACACTGTTTTCCATTACCGGTAATCAAACAGAGAGGCTGAATCCAGCAGAGTTCAGACAGACGGAAACCAAACAGGGTTCATCTGCAACTGTTAAGATAATTCAAAGAAGTGATGGCTCAGAGTTTGACTGAAGACACACCTGCACACTGATGTGCAGAGATAATAACCTGCAGGGTCAATAGCCACTGCTTCAAAAAGATATTGTTCAACTGGTTTTGAGGCCTTGGTTTGTGGTGCTGTTGGATTACACCATATTGCATAGTGCTCCTCAGTGGTGTAGAGCTGCCTGGAGAAGTGGGTTTATTCCATTGATATGCCCCCTTTTTTTTTTTTTTTTTTTAAAGCAGCCCATCCAGCAAAGAATAAACGCCCTGTTCTAAAAAATGACATGTAAGACTACTCTTGCATATTTAGCTCATCCTAAAATGGGCCAGTAGCAATTTCACATTAACACTTAACTTCTGCCTCTTGTCTTCAGGGAGTGCGGATCATTATGAAATTAACATTAGCCACAGAAGAGGTGCAGATTTTACGATAAATACTGTCCTGCAGATGGGTGAGATGACTACATAATTATGCAATCTTCATTCCTTACTCCATTCGCTAATGAAAATTAGAGAACTAAGTCATGCTGTTGTCACTGAAGGAGAAGGGGGTGTATGTGTCTAAAGTATATAAGTTGAGCCTGTTGCTATGGATGACATCATGTTTTTACTTTTACTGGAGGTTTGAGAAGTGACCACTGCTAGTGAACGTGAAAAAAAACAAAAACAAACATGAAACAATACACAGGAGTACAGGAGCTAGCTAGCTAGCTAGCTAACATATAGATAGACAGATTAATGTTATGATCTGTTTATCGGGATTCTATTGGATTCATGAATTTAGTTTGGTTTTGCCTGGACTTCCCAGCCACCTGCTGTTATTTTGTGTACATACAGTATATATGATTTCCAAGCCCCTTGGTGTGAAATTGAGATGTGAAATTCAGATTTGAAGGCTGAAAATATCTGCAGTCTGTAGCCGTCAAAAATGTCATACACAAACTTTAAACTGAAGAAGAGCTGCAGCTTGACTCAAAATTGCACTGAGTCCTTGATTGTCCCAGACACCCCCACCCCCTGCTGTGCCTGTTGTCCCACCACAGTCAGCTTTAGTCACGTTCACGGTGAGTCACCAAAAGAGCACAGGCAAGAAAGAAAGTGAGATCTTGTCAGGGTGCACTTGATAAGAATGCCACGTTTTTTTTCCCACTTCCCAAGTGCAAAGCCCCAATGTGCATCATGCATACAGAAATAGACCCTTTTATGTCCTCATGTGTACACACTGTAGTTACACGAAATCCGTCAGATGAGATGGTGCTGAAATGATCAGTCTTTAGTCATCAAGACTGAAAGTTTGAAACCTGTGCTACTGACCCCTACAGGCTACAAGGTTCACTACAACAGATGATAGGGACAAATGGGGTGGAAATAATATTAACAATGTGATTAAAACACTTTCTGGAGGTCCACAAGAAATTCATACATAAATAAACAAATATATATAACATATGTTTCAAACAAATTGTAAATGATTGAATTTTATAGAACTATAGAAATAAATTCTAGTATAATGTTAATTTAATTAAAGGTAAGCTTATTAAACATTAAGGATGCACAGTACATGCATATCTTTCATAGTCTATCCCTCCATTTCATTGTTATCCATCAAACAGTTGTACGAGTCAATGGAGCTGCCCCGTGCTGGCCATTACAAAGAAGGCAGGCGTAAGATACTTCTGTATTGGCTTCTCAGAAGCTCTGTCCACTAATTCTATTGTCAAATAGCAACACTGAGAATATTGTTGAAGGAAAAAATTAACACAGTATGGGGGGAAAACATTTGCAGAACCAGTCCCTCTTACTTCACAGGTCTTTAACCATGTCATGTCATGTGACGTGCTAATGTTGTCCTCAAGCACTAAAAGTTCGGGAATAAACCCTGTCTAGTTCAACGTGGTGCTTTACACACAGACAGCGCGTCTGATCTGAGTCTAAATAGATAGTAGACAGTACAACATACAGATTTCTTCCTTCAGCACACGGAAGGCACTAAAGTGTGAATAAATTACAATAAATTTGCCCTATGTATGATCTCAAGAATCTGCATTCCTTTGTCAATCTAAGATTCCCATACTGCTGACTGTCAGACATCTTAGCAGCTAGCAGCAACTTATGGGAACACAGGGAAGTCACCTCCTGGCTATTGATTTTTCTCCCTGTGAATGTTAAATGTTTATTAAGAGAGTTCAGCAGCAGCAGGAGAGGTGGGGTGGCCTAAGGCGATATCCTCTTCTCTCAATGATTATGTTCCCCTACTCTCTAGCCGACTCTCTCCCCCACCACCACATCACACCATTCTCTCCCTTTGAGTGAACACAGATTGACTTCAGGACAGCCCAGATCTGCCTTTTCCCATCTATCTCCGGGGCACGGCCCCCTTTCCTCATCGCCCCCCGATGTCCCTCTCCTCGCGTCCGCAAAGAACTTTGATTACCTTCTCTCAGCTCAGTGGCTCTGAATGGCAGGACAGGCGGGTCAGGAGTCCAGCTAACAATACGAGGAGTGGGGAAGAATAGGGCAGACTGAGAGAGCTCCTGCTAGATTCACTGCCCGGCATCTGAGGCTTGTTTTCGTTCCGCTGATGGAAGATGACTTCTTTCTCTTTGTCTGAGCTCTCTTTCAACCAGGCGGGAGAAGATCAAAGAGGCAGAAGTGACAGCGGGACTGAAGCTCATTTTTGGATTTGACTTAGAGTAGTTTTTACAGTTCTGAACCTCCTTTATACATGTTTCCTTGTTTGTCCTCTATGTCATTACTTAAGCAGACAGGTTAGGGAAGCAGATTGATCTCTAAGCATGTGTCAGTGCACAGTTATTGTACATCTAACATTTTAAAATCCACAAAACCTAATCCTTCACTAAAAAACTTTACCGGTCATGCATTTTTTAAAGTACAGAGCTGACCCCAGTTTCAACTTGAGGGGGTTAAATGAGATCAAAGCTGGTAGTGATGTTAATATTTTAGAGAGAGCGAGGAAGAGAAATTGCAAGAAGTCAAAAGCTTTCCTGTCATTTCTGTTCATTGTATCGCTTGCGCCTGTTGAGAAACAGCCACGAGAGGATAATAGAATTAAGCAACTCTACTTATGCACTTTGATGCAACTAATCCTTAACATTGCGTGTGTGTGTAAGCATTTGGAGACTCTGGAAGAAATTAAGTGGATGATTGCAAATACTGATGCAAGCGTCTACAGAGAATCAGATCAAATTAAACATTACGGTTCAATTTAGGAGGGTGTTTATGATCAATAATGCTGATGTTTCTATCTTCTATATCTTTACATGCATGGGTTTAACGTGATGCACATGTCAGTCAACTGCACTATTTCACTATGTATCATGTTCCATTATGACATTAATTTGTTCCATCCGACATATTCCCATCCAGATGCTAATTGCCTGCAGGCAACAGATGAGGTGGCACACTGTGATTATAATCACAGATAAGTTGGAGATTTTCATATTTCGCAGACAGCATCCCGCCGTCTTGACCTTTCAGCTGTTTTCATGGGACTGTCCTGTTTATGATCAATACACCAGCTGCCCTGCTGAGGATTGGGCCATGTGCTCAGAATCCTTGCTTTCTTTCAGCGCCTCCGAGTTCTCGCCATCATAGTGAGACTGAGATATACAGACAGATTTGCTGTGTGTTACAAGGCTCTGTGTTTTTGGAATTCATTTGTCAGAGCACTGCTTCTAATTAATTTGAATTGAAGCTATGTCTGGACTGATTAGTTATATTGATCCTGTTCACTAAAATGCTATTAACACTAAAATGTATTGAATTTACTGTGCAGCATGTTTTAAACAAACATTTGATAAATGGTTTCTAACACAATATAGTTGCGTGCAGAAAAGGACATTCTGAAGCATTTCTCTGTGCACACATCTGCTTATATGAAAACACAATTTGTATTATTACAACTATGTTTTAAAATATTGTCATTCATATCTGAGATTACAAGATAACTTGACCCACAAGATCATGAAATGACGTGAGAATTCTTCTTGCCAGGCTTCAAGCTACATGCTTGTGCTAGTGTCCTATCAGGGGCTATTAGCAACTACAGCATGAGCTACTGCTCTATTTTCATGCTAGGTGTGTGTCACTAAGTGGCAACCTCTATGTCTGTGAAAGCTAATTCAGCTAATGCAGAATGCAAGGCCAAAAACTGCAGTTCGGTCACTTGAGTCTGGCTACAGAACGGATTAGTCTCCATAAGTCCCCATATCAGAATGTCCAACAGAAATAAACATGTTTACAGCCTGGTACAACAAAACAGTTTTGCTCTCTATAGCTAATTTTCCTGGTCAACTATACTGAGACTGAATTTCTGTATAACTCACCCTTTCAAATTATATTAAGGCTTAAAGTTATGCAGCATTAACAGTGTGGCCACTTGGTAACTGACTGACTGTATAGTTCATCGATCTGACTGATTGATGTTTACCTGTGATAGGCGTTGATCGATGATGATTTTCCAAACGGTTTAAATGATGACTTCATAGATGGTTCTGTGTAACGAATCATCTGGCACAATTTTTTTCTTATAGGAGTAGTTATTAACGTTGACAAATATGTTAATTCATGGTCATACATGCAAGCCCATGTGTATACTGCGTATGAATGTTAAACAGGGCGACTAGAAGTGAAGTGTTGCCTTTCCTCACATGTAGAACACATTGTACACATTGTGTCACCTCATCGTTTCTCATACTAAAGTGACTACATACCAAATTTACCAAGCCTTTATGACATATTGAAGTGTTATGTTGTCCAATTTTGATTTTGATTAACGATTCACATAGGTTTGGTGTTGTGTGCGTTAATGTGAAGGCCAATCAGTGCAGCAGTACACAATATGGTTGTTTTACACTGACATGCACATAAAATAACTATGAACTCTAAACTCTGAGATTGCTTGAATTGTTATGGAAGACTCTTCTTGGTAATGTTACAGCTTCTGAGTCAACTGCAAATGAGTTTGTCAGAATGGATGCACAACTCTCATGTTCACCCCCTGGTTGTGCTCTCATTCATCCTGACAACCTTGTTTATTGCAAACAGTGTAAACCAATGTTTTAAAATCAGAGCCACGACTTCTTTGCAATTGGTATTTTATACAGGTTTGCAACTTCAGAACCCGCAGACCCCGACAGGATTCAAAAGGCTCCAACAAGAGAGTTTCAAGTTTGTGGGTACAAGGACAAAATCTGGATGTTAAAAATAGAAGAAGCTGTAATGACTCACAACTCTCAATGAAATCTCTGTGAAAATCTTCTTTTCTGAATGAGAATGTCCAACTTGCAACACTAAGACATGACAGAAACATACTGAACTTGAAACTGAACTAAAAATTGTGGAAGAATAAGGAACCAATCAGTGACGTATATGTGACTGGACTGCTGATTTAAAACGACGACGTTAAGGATGAAACATGCATACACGCAACCATCCATGTGCCAGAGATACAGAGAGCTCCAGTGTCAGTGTTGTTGGAAAGTTTTAGCTTTCAAAGTCATTTCAGCAGGTTTCATCAGTGGCAGCTGGTGAGAACATTAATTGCCAATCAGTATATCGTAGCAGTTTTCAGGGGTTAAGACCATCTCATCTACTTAATATCATCCACTGTCTCTCCCCTCTCACATTGATCGAATGTTGTTTAATTACCAGCCAACTGTAGAGACTCAATGAACTATTAAATAACTTAATGATTTGGCACTTTCCCCCCAATAGCTCGTACCCAGTGAGGCAGCTCCCTGCACATATTATACAAATGACTACCGGCGGAGGCGTATCAGCCTTGTGCTCCTGTACTCACAACAAACACATTGTAATTTAGTTGCTATGAACCACAGAGGCCATGTAAGCACCTCCGAGATCATAAACACTACAGAGAAAATTGTTATCCTAGATTTGCTCTTTAAAAACACATATAAGACATTTATTCCTTCAGCTGACTCCATCCCCCGAGTGTGTAATACTCTAATCCTTTCAAATTCACCTGCATTGCTTGCCGCCACCACCTATCCCAAACACCCCCACCCCCTGGAGGTGCTGTATCACCAAATTGAACAGGAACCTTTGCAGGCTTTATGGATCGGTGAGATGCCTGCCGTCGAGCCGCCATGACCGGCTTGACACAGCGGGACTCATTTTTTACGCCGTTGCTACCTGGCTTTTTCTAACAGCTTAAGTGGAAAAATGAAAGTTGTGGATTATTAAAGGCGGCTAAAAGGCAGCTGTAGTAAGTTGGTGCCACTTGAGAGATGTCAACTCGATCCACACAGTGGCCGATGGCAGCTTTCATCTTACTAAGGGTTCTTTTTAGCGCTTATCAGCCTGGAACTCAGAGCTCACGCTGTATACAGTACATATCCTGCCTCCCTGCATCACCAGTAACAGTCACTCAATGCAAATGCACGAACATCTTGCCATAAATCATTAAAACATCTCTCTGATCTTACCCTGGACTGAAAGGGAATGCATAATGCACACACTTACTTAAAGACCATACTGGTGGTTTTCCATATTTCAGGCACATAACTACAAATTGTGCATAACACCACTACCGACCACTTCCTCAAACTACTAAATTTTACCGACATCGAAGCATATCAGGTTTTTCTTTGTTTGTTTTTAGTAAAGTTATTCTATTGTTATTGTGTGCTAATGCCGTGGTTAATCCAGGGTATGCCTCATTTAACACTACCCTTTTCACAAAGGTCACATTTGCGTATCATTTGCTTCCTGGGTTGACTTTTCCAGAGGCAGAGGCAGTAAAAGCAATGCTTTGCTTGCTTTCACAAAGTGGATGAAAGTGTTGAATACACCAGTGAATACAGTTTTTCAAAAGAGAGACTCTTGTCGATCCTTTCATCTATTTCTCAGCAAGAAAGCAAATAAGAGTATTTCCCATAATATTGAACTTTACCTTAAGGTGTACAAATCTGACTCTATTTTATAACCCATTTTATCATTTCTTTTTTTTAATTTATTTTTATGGTGGGCCTGAGGGTCAAAACTAAGCAACATATGAGAAAACATTTCAAAAAACATTTCTGAAGACCAACAGTTCACAAAAAAGACATTTTAGAAAACACAACAGAGGAAGGGGTGGGGCAACACTTTATGACTGGACAGAACCCAAGTCAGTTCAGAGTTCATCCAATAGATGTGTTAAGATGGGTTGGTGCTAGACTGGATCAATGCTCTTAACTCAACATTGCTGCTATAACTGCTTTGCTTTATGACGAAAGACACATGACAGCTGCTATAGTTTTCCCAGTAAACATACCAACCTTTTCGGCTGTCAGTCTCTTCCTGTCCAGCCTGCTGCTGGACAGAGAGGACCGGTCAGGTGCTCTGTGGCACTCCCGCTAATCCAGTTCATCAAAAAAAACAAAACAACAAAAAACAGAAGCATTGTATCATCCTACCCATAATCTTAAAATGTGTTGTATAAAATTTTGTTGTGTTTTGTAAAGTGTGTTTTTACCCTCAGGGCCACTGTACTGAGATATTGATGATTTTTTCATAAATGTATTTTAATCTATAATCATAATTGTTTCAGCGTTTCTGTATTCATGACATATCAGAAGTTAGTTCACAGGAGTTCACCTGGAAAATTCATCATGATCCAGCTAGCTATGTGTCATCTTACATCACACTTTCTTTACAGTAAGAATACCTTGCTGACTTTGCTTTCTTTGTCTTTTTTTGTGCACCCCGGTAATGAGCAGATACAAAAGGACATAATGTCATTTTTGAGCAGCTGACTGGCAACAGAGTGCTAAAAAGACTACACATGGCTACAGGTTACAAGCTTTGGTTTAAAATAGTCGTCACCTCTTGCCTGTGTGTCCAGAGGTGATAGGTGGCAGTTTTTTTTTTTGGAAGCTATTCAAATTTATTTGTCCTGTCTGTCCTAAAGTCCACAAAGACAGAGGAGGTGAGTCATCCATCCTCGGCCCTCTTCTTGATGCTGTGGCACAGTCTGACCATCCATCCCTTTTCTCTGCGCCGCGGAAAAGCTATCCATTCATCCTCACTATGCTTCAGCATGACCATCCATCCATCTTTAGCAGGTTAGAACAAAACATTAGCATCAACGCACCATACATCTTTGATGGGTGTGGAATACAAAGTAGCGTACAGTTTTCAAGTTAGTTGAGGGGAATTTTATTAAGTTTCTGTTTAGTGTCAAGACCCAAATGTGATTGAGATTGATAATAAAGTTGCTCTGTTGAATTTCTGGAAATCTGCAGCAAAGATTTAAGTATAAGTATGTAAAGGAAAACATATCCCCCAGATGTCAGGAAATTTTTACACGCATTAGTGACAGAGATGGATAACTGTCTCAAGGTTGGACATTTTGAAACTCATGCTCTTGGCACTATTTTCTGGTCGTCCGCCCCCAGCCTGCTGCTGCTGCTGCTGTATATTTCAAATGTCAGCATCTCCGGTTTGATTTGTCACCTCTGGTGTTTCCAGAATATTTGTGGCTAAATGTGCAAATCTACAGTGTCTAATTTAGTGGGTGTTGAATGTTCCAGCATCATTTTTTAATTATGCTGACATGATGAATGTGATTTAAGATGTGCAGAAGTATCTGAGTTCAAAGCCATTAATCCACAGTTGCTTGGCGAACAGGTCCAGAATTGTTGTGTATCTAGGTCTACATGAATGTGTTTGTCGGTATTTACATATACTTGTATGTAGAGCCACCCATCCCATCACATGCTGCAGCTGTGTTGTCTCATCCTCAGCTTTGTAATGACATACTTTGCATCTGTAAAGACTAGAGCAGATGTAGTTATTACACACTCACACAGCATATTTGGCGTTCTGTGAGATAATGCTAAGAAACTGGAGAATGAAACATGTTACCCTAAATGTTGGGTTTTTAGCAGCCCTTTAACATCCAAAATAGAAGCTGCACCCTCAGTACTAAAATAAAGGTAGTGGAGGTCACCACTCAAGCCATTTAAATCAAAATCTACTCAGTCTGAGAGAGTCTGCTGAAGACTAGTTCAATCTTCCAGACTCCGCCAGATCTTTCAGTCATCTTCATTCTAGGTACATACAGGCCAGCCTTGAATACTCTGAATACTCATTTGTGAATCCTGTTTAACCTTCCCTGTGTTTTACTAACTCCCACCGTTCCCTCATCGAGCTCAGTCTCGTCCTAACACTTGCTCCTGAAATCCTCTGCCACCACAAGCCCTGCAATGTTCTGGATCTCCTCCCCTCAAGACCGCATCCAGTCACCCTGCTCCTGACTTGCAGTGAGTTCAATAGACTGTTTCAACTGATTCTGATCTCGAGGTGGTGTTGGCATTTTGCCACAGCAACCACTTCAGGCTACATGATGTAACGACTTCAGTGATCCCTTGACTTAGATCCTAAGAAGCAGCCTCAGCTGTATATATTTTTGTGTTAATTAGCAAATATTAGTATGCTGATATGTAGTAGTAGTATGGTCATTTTGTGCATAGCAAGCGGGTGTGCTGCCTATAGGTCTCCAAACAGCAATAGCATGGCTACAGACAGTCTTGTTTCCTAACCTGACAGGTTGCTAAGACTTTTTGCCTAAAATGCAGTGAATTCATATTTCTACATTTTTACCTGTAACAAATACCTGTGATAGCGCCACAGGAATAAATCCTGCTGGATCATGCTGTTTGCTACTGCTGAAGGGAAATATTACTATGATGGAGACTTTGGCGGTTAAATCTGGATGTCTTATTAAAGCTCTATTTCCTGTCCTAAAATGTAGCCTTCGTGTGTCAGGGTATTATATTGGACTTTCAAGATGCTGCAATGAAAGAAGTTTGATTGAGACATATGAGAGAGAGATCAACAACAGGTCAAGAGAATCAGAAACCACCGTAGTGTGTGTGGGCAGTCAAGGCGGCCATCCACGTCTGTTGCTCTCTCTGTAATTTTGCATGTGAAAAAGGAGTCGGTGCATTCGACTGACCCGCAGCAGTGTGGCCTTTCTTGCTGTTGAAAAGGGGTGTTCTTCTATTGTGTATGTATTCACATTGAAATTCTGACATTGATTTGAGCCTTGCTCAAACTGCATAGATTAGCCCCGCCATAGTTTATCAAAAAAAAAAAAAAACCTGAACCACAACTATTGATTTCTTACCGTATTTTAGTTGATTAAAGCTGCAGGCTGGGCTGAGATTGAAAGAAAGTAGACATGAAAAATTTTACTACCCAATAACGTCATCCAAAGCTGAATGCCCCACCCCACCTCAGAACTCACTCTGGCTCTGCTGAGATTTTGTGGTCAACAGCAGTGTTGAATGAAAACCCTCTGCTTTTTCTCTCAAGAGATATGTTTGAACTAGGTCACTCATAGTGTGCAGAACGGGCACAAAATGGCCTTGCAGCTTGATGAAGAACGCTTGAAATCACCCCAGAGGGAATGAGATATGTTCATTGAAAAGAAAAGAACCACCAGGTCCATTTACTGAGGATTTATCCTATGGTTTTGTTTACTAGCCTGCAGAGAAAAAGGCAAAGAGCCAATAACATGCAGTTTTGTGCATCAACGAAGTGAACAAATTGCTCGAAGGAAGACAAGCAACTTTGTCTTTGTCCTACATTACAGAAATGTGTCTCCTCTGAATAACCTCATTCTTAGTTATCAAGTCATCTTCACTTTGAGTTCTACTTTTGCAGCCAGTGCTGCCAATTTGCCAGACAAGACCAGGCAAGACCTTTCGCCCCTGAGTGACACAAGCACATACAAGTAATGTGAAACTTGCATCAGGTTCCGTGGTGCATAAAGTTCGGGCTTACCAAAGCAGCATTTTCCCCCAACATTATTCCCTAAAGATGTCCTAGTAGTTCCTGCACACACACCCTCATCCTCCTCTCCTCTCTCCTCTCAGCCTTTTGCTATTGTAATGCAGGGAGGGAGAGTAGAAAGTATTGAAAGCCTTGTTTTCAGCAGCTGCTGTGTGTGTCTCTGTTGAGTTTTTCCTAATTACCTCCCAAAGGAGCCCTACTGCTGTCAGACAGAAAGAGAGGAGGGTGAGAGGGAGCGAGATGGAAGAGGGGAGACGTAAAGGATGGGAAGAAAGACAAGAACGTCGGCGGGAAGAGGAAGACGGCGGTACAAAGCGAAAAACAGGGAGGGTGGAGGGGAAATAAAGCAGAGGCAAAAAGAACAAGCTCGGATGAGGTCTTCCATTTAGCCTCGGTCTGCCATGTTGACTGTCACTTCAGCTCTGGAAAACAGGTAGAACGCCTCCGTCTTCAGTGCAGGATTTTTTAAAAATGCATGGAGCCACTGTGGCCCACTGTCCCAAAAACAATCCATCTAAAAGGGTTATGACATGAATGTAGAGTAATTGTTTTATCATGTGTTGTACAGCGGGTCATGGTAGTGAAGGTCTGGTGTGAGGTGTATATACTGTGTGTGTGTGTGTGTGTATAATATACAACTACAAGAACCAAGAATAGCAGCACCCAGGTCCATGTTGGTCATATTAAAGCAGAAATATCCACAGGCTAAATGCTAAAAAGATGTAGTAAGGACTATATGAGGCCTTTATCTGCACTGACAGTGCTGCTTTCACATATTTACAGTACACTCACTCCAAATAAGACTATGTACATTTTGATCAGCAGCTGCTGCTGTGGCCACAAGGGGCAGCTACAGTTTAGCTGCACTATGAGGTAGTAAACAGCCACTGTTCAGGCTGTAAAGGTCTAGGACCTAGCTTGTAACGTACACATTGATCAAGTATGTAGGGTTGCACTTTTGCTTTTATTAGTGTATAAACACCTGAAATATGTGTAATTGTAATTATGTCATCCAGTAGGGGCTGTACAGATAACCTCCTGGCTGTCACCCTGTTTGGTGGACTCTCTTCTGGGAATTTAAGGGATTTCCTTGTTCTTACGTGCAACAACATGGTGTTTGTCTGGTTAGGGCTCGATGTCCACGTAATAACCGGCTGTCCAGTCAGTTGGGCTGTTGGTATTCTTGGTCCACTTCAGCGGCATCTTCACCTGCCTCTTCATCATTTGTATCAGCGTCGTCTCCCTTGAAGAGATCTGCCAATATTTCTGAGTGAATGCGCTCTCAGGTCGCTCTCTGGACGAACTGTGTGTAGGGAAGAGCAGCAGCAGCAGGTTCAGTCAACCAATCGGGAGTCAGACCGAATGGTGAATGAGCTGTGACTGAGCGTAATCACTAATTAGTGGTTGGAGAGCTTCTTTAAACTTAATTTTGTTCTAAACGATTTAATTTTTTTAAAATCATAAAATACAGTTTTGAGTGGGTTTGTCTGCATCCTCTGTAGTCATGACACTTCAGCTCCACAGTCTATGCAACAGCCTTCATAAACAGATTTCTAAATTAAAAATAGATTAGGGTTGGGGTTAGTTTGATTTGTTTCATTGCTTAGACATAAATGAATGTGGTGACGTGGTGATGTCACGAACCTGTCCATTGAAAATAGGTGTCAACGCTCTGTGTGTGTGTGTGTGTGTGTTTGTGTTCAACTCAGCCTCTGACTCATCAGGAACTGGAGTTATTTTTGTTTATTTTCCTCTCATCTCTGTACATTTATGATGCAGAGCCATACAGCTGCAAATTTCTAAATCAAGCTGTAAGACCTTCAACTTGCGCAGACACATCTTTGCATCAATTAGTGCCAAGATCATAGAGCTTAAATTTGGAAAGATGTCATCAGAAGAGAGCGTTGGTGGAAATCATGACTAAAGGGGAAACTTACTACGAGATATTGTGACGGGTGGTGCACTCGTAGATGTTAATGTGAGCTGTAGTTCTGCAGAATGAATCGTTGTTTAATTGTGTCACAATCAAAGGTTTTGATTTTTAATTAGCAAGTGTTGTAATAAATATTTATTTATTCATGTTAGAATAAGGATACCAAAAGAACATGTCTCACTTCTTCACAATGACAGATGAAAGAAAGAGACGCTAATGGAACAGCAGCTCAAGGCGCTGCAAAGACTTAATTGTCTCTCCTGGTAAATTGCGGTGCATTACTTTCTTGTTTTAATTTCTTTTGTGACATATTGAATAGCCATAAAGTTGGCAAACACAGCAACATATAACAGCTAACATAAGCAACTGAGCTAATTCCAAATATTACAGACGGAAGTGTTTTACTGATGATGAATTTTGCTACTTGTATGAGGGAGTTTGTGTTATTTCTTCTTTTCAAAAGTCAATGAATAATAACAGCCAACATTTTAAACAGGTGTATTACACATGTTACTTTTATGTTGTGACATAGTAGGCTACAGCGCGGCACACGGGCACAGAGAGGGCCGATAAAGAGGCAAACACCGTAAAAACTTTATGGATATTTTGATGGTGCTCCGGCCCGCTCATGCAGCAGACCGCAGGGATTTGTCCCAATATGCCAGATGGCTACTACACCACTGGGTGCAGCTTTAACCGAATGAGACCTCTTTGATTTTACAATAAATACACAACATACACAAGAAGAGAGAATGCTAACAACATAGTTCTTAAAAAGGAGGATGATCTAATGTCCAGTGGATTGTTTCATTTTGACTTTTGGCACATGTAATATTCAGAGAGTCTGGCGTAATAAAATACAAATGTAAACACTGTCTCTGTGCCACGGTGAAAAATTTAATAAGTGTTTGTCATGATCAGAGGGTGAATATACCCAGGTTATTCTAACCCACTTATTCTTTCATGCATTCACACAAAACCAGGTTACTGGAGTAACCAGGTCAAGAATGTAGCTCTCTGTGAATGGAATTGAGGCCACTTAAGAGACTTCACACTACAGACAAAGAGATGTGTTTTGGGTTATTTTATGGTAATACAGATACATTTTTCTTTCCACTTCAATTACTTATCATTGGAGCAGCTCCAGCTTTTCAATTTCATTACCAACTTTCAAAAACAACAGACTAAAAGTCATATATCAAAACATTTTCCAACATTTTTTGCATATTGTGAGCAGCTCTTACTTCCTGATAACAACACAGAATAATGGTGCTGGATTTTAGGTACACACTGCAGACTCACACACAGGATTAACATCACAAAGCCTCTCCCGTTATCACAAATCAGGGGGTAGCCCAGGCAACACCAGTCCTGTGTAAATAGGGCCTCAGAGGGCCATATTAAAACACATTCCCTCTGTGATAGACTTACATGGTGGCTATGAAAGTGAAGTGCTAAGACTAAAGGGAGTAACGTGTAAATTATATTTGAGGAGGGATTTCTTTGCTTAAAAGTCAGCGATAAGTTCTGCTGACCACGGCTGAGTTATGCAATCGCTCTCATGTATTGACAATGTATTGGAAATGTAGAATAAAGCTATTAAAGACACACTGATGTGGAATGAAGCTGTCCATGGTGCTGAGAAGGCGCAGTAAGTAACAACGTGAGCATTGTATCTGGTTAATTATCATACTGAGTACATGCTGAAAATATAGCCTACAGACAGCGCTTCCAGCTTGCTATCCTGTGTATAATACATTGTTATTAAATCTAGCCGTGATGGTTCTTGTAAGCTTCCCCAAGGAGACGTATTGTCAGTGAATGCAGGTGTTGTCACTTTGTCATCAAATTAACATTCCCATATGCAGCCTCTGTTGGGAGCCAGGAGAAAATAAAGTGCATACGCACAGCTGAACAAAGAAGGAAAAGGTAAAGAAAGGATCAAATTAAAGTTTCTTTAAAGACACTTTTTTTTTTGCTTTAACTTGTCACGATGAAGTGTGTACAGTGTCATCGCCATATAGCCAATAGCCATGATTAGATGGGTTTCCTATAAGGGAAGACTTTAATGCTGCAATTCTGTCAGCCACCTGGCATGATATTTCTCGGGGAAAATGAAAGCTTGTGTTGTTACTTCCCCCTCCACCTGGATGCCAGCCACCGCTTTTGTGTGAATAATGTTACTCATAGTATGTTTTTACTATGCAATGCACATCATTACAGTAGTTTTTGCCTGTTCCCAAATTCAATATAAAATTGTGACAATCTCAATTTACCTCTTCAGTGAGCATGCTTCTTTCTTCTCTCTTGTTGATCATTTCGTCACGGAGCTAAACTCTGAGGAAAATGGAAAGCGAGCCGGTCTTTGCGACAGCAATTCCACTTGGAAATGGCAAGAAATATCTTCTCTGCCCGTGTTTTTCTTTCTTAGCAGTAAGCAGTCAAACTGTGCTGGACTCAATAGGCCATTTCTCAGCAGATACTTTGACTTGTCATAGAAGAAAAAGCAAGTGATGCAATAACAATGCCTTCATTCTATTCAAGTGACCCAGCAAGTCATGACAGTGTGACACATACACAATACCAGAACTCTGAAACTGAAGCTGCTTTTCCTACTGTGATGTGTCAAAACTTTTTTATTCTAACTTTAACTTTTGTATAAAAAAAAAAAACAAACAAACAAAAAAAAAAAAAAAAAAAAAATGTTATCGGGTCCATGTGTGTGAAACTGTAAATGATTGCAAAGCTATCACGATGTTTGGCTTTTAAACACTAAGTTATCAAGAAGCAACCAAGTGGAATAATGGAACACATGTTGTGCAACCTGTAAATAGTCCTACTTGTTGTATCAATAACCTGCATAGCATCTGCTGAAACATAACCCTGCGTATGACTAATAGTACATCCAGCTGTTGTATATTCAGAATATATATTCTGTATATTTGGGTGCTGTTAATGTGGATGAGAAGGAACTGACTCGATTGGCAGTGAATGAAATCCTGCCAACCTTTTGACATCCATCCAGTTCCAGTCTCTCTTCCATGTTTGCACCAAGAGACACCAGAGCCTGTACTTATCAAGCATCTCAGTCACTCCTTTGGAATTCGCTGAAAGTCAACCTTACACTGTCAACACTCCTATCTTAGAAGGACTTGAGAGTGATTAATAAAGCGTCTACACTTACTTTAAACAAAGAGAAAGATTAGTTCCTGAAGAGAGTGATGTTGCTGTTTTAACGACCTTCTCTGCTGCAAAGTAGACATGAATGGTTTGCAGGTTTTTGTTTTGAGTTTGAAACTGGATCAATTCAAAATGCAAATAATCCCAACAGGTTAATAATTTGTTCGGTTAGTATGCATGTATATTGTATGTATGTATTCCAAGAGTATTGGCAAATAATCTAAGTAACTAAGTCCATCCATCCATTATCAGTAACTTATGAGGGGCTATGAGGGGCCAGCTTGTTGCAGGACACATAGCGACAAATAACCATTCACACTCACATCCATACCTATGGCCAGTTTAAACTCACCAATTAACCCATTACGTGCATGTATTTAAATGTTTCTTTGTTTGGACTGTGGGAGGAGTACCAAAGAAAAGCCACACAGTTTGAACCAGGAACCTTCTTCCTGTGAGACAACAGTGCTTACTACTGCACCACCGCAAGTCACCAGTAAGTCATCTGGATTATTTGCATAGTAGGCTGTAGGTAAACATCACATGTCTTAATTAAATGGATATACAATTCAGAATTCAGAATCAGTGATTTGACATACCTGTATGACATATCCTAGTCAGCCCTATCCAATCACACAATTTTACAGCTCATATTAGCACTACATGTTGTGTGTATTGTGCATATTGCAATGTTGACACAGTCCACATCTCAAATATTATAAAGCCATTGCAAACTGTATGAATATTGTTTATTTATATTGTTTATTTTTTTGTTTACTCATGAATGAATGTATGGAGTAAAGATGCCAGTATGCTTCTCATCTTCATAAATAAATGTAGGATCCTTACAATGGGCTATGAATAGACTAATTGAGTGTCTGACTGCTGAAATCACAGATGGGTTCATCTGATCAGTGTAGAAAGCACATACTGTGTCAAAGCCAAAATCCTCGTTGCTGACAAAGCATACCTTACAATTTGGAAATACTTCAATTTTGGAATTAAATCCACCATGAAATCAAGGAAATCTGTAGCACAAGACAGATTTGCAAAAGTGTTGACTAGTTGCTAGTGTGGCTTTCTGCTGCAGGTAAAATCAGTTATTGTATGGAATAATCCAAGGTGGATTTTTCCTTTGTAAATTTACTCATGGAAATGAAATGGGATCAGGCAGAGATACTTATTTATTAATATATCAAGAGAGGGGTATTACCTCAGTGGCATATTATTTTCTATTCTCCCAGTGCCCCCCTCCCTCGACAGGCAGCATTAGTAAATGTGTGCTGACAGCAGAGGTTACCTTGAGCAGGCCGCTGGACCTGGGGGCTGTATGTCTTCATTTACCCCAGTATCTGCAGATGCCAGGGAAAAGGGAAAGTTATTTTCTGTGTCTGGCCCGCGGGGAAAACTGAGGCTAACGATCTTGGCCATGTTGATTGTTACCTTGCTCCTAGAATAGCACTTTGCTTTTAGGAGCGAACGGCAGGGAGCGTAAGCAGGAAGGATGAGAAGAGATGGGTGGGGTGTGTCTACGTGTGTGTGTGAATATAGCAGAGGTGAGGGTTGGGGATGGAGGCGTGCGGGTCACTCACTAGAGACGCACACACACACATACGCAGTGGGAGAGCTATGAACCCAAGCGCCCAGACAAGTCAGGTGTGCTGTGTGATTATACTGAACCGGTGTGTCCACCTATTAATCATCTGGATTATTTAGGTCAACCCTGATGCAACCACCTTCCATGGGGTTATACTCTATACAGTGCCCCATATTATCCATAGGTTAGTATGGCACAAGGTGTAAGCATGTCTGATGATATCACTTAAAGGAACAGTCCTTCTAAAATCAAAATCATAGGAGAAATAGTGCTTATATATTCTAAAGACGGCTATAATTATTACTATACTAATGGAGCTAACTAATGTAAACCTGCTGTGATGTCACCCATTGGTTTGTGGAGAACTGTTTTAAGGCCTCAAGTTTGGTATACCATGTTGGTTTTTTGGAGCCATGAACGACCACGTCTGTCACGTTTGGTCACGGGACGTACCATGTTTTGGGCTGGGCCCCCCAAAGAAAGAGATAAAATATAGATAGATAGATAATACATGTTTCAAATATACACACAGTCTGTATATGAGCATGTTTAGTCTTTGCTGCATGGCCTGCCCTTCAGCAGGTTCAGAGTATCGTATCAAAACGTGTCAATAGCCTGATCACAGATCAGTCTGGTCACTGATAAAACAGAACCATGATAAATGACCTCCCGAGTTCACAATAAAGTGATGAATAACAAGGACCAATGGATACATTTATATGAGGACATGCTCAGACTGGTTTATTCATCATCTGACAAAAAACATCACAAGTATTCTTTCTTATAATAAAAACATATTGTAGCCAAGGCTATCCACTTTACCATGGCCTAATAATTGGATCATTTCCAGTTCATCTAAAGCTTTTTATCATGTTCCAGTTATGTGATTATATTCTTTACATTTTACATCTTTGTTGAGTACCACTTTTAATTGTTCACCAATCCTAGCTTTAGTGAAGCGAGTAACGTAAAGAGAGACAGAGACCTCAGAGGAACAGCTGCTGATGTTTGGCCGCTGACCAACTTCTACAAACTGTTTTTATTCTCGTCCCAGACAAACTCTGAAATAATGAACTTCAATACAACGTGACATTCTGCAGCGAGTAATACCAAACGTCTCGGTCCTAACCTCGAACCTGCATCTCATCAGTCCGCCTTCTGTCTGCCTCTTTTTACTGACAGGTGTGTGCGCACATACAGTACACGCACACATGCACAAAGTGTCTTCTTCTATTGTTTCTTTTTGGGGTATGTCGCTGTGCTTAATATAAATGCTGCCTCCACCTGACAGTAAGTAAACAAAAAAATATCAGCTTGAACTTGAAACGATCATGGCATTAATTCTTTGGGGCTGCTTCAATCAACCCCTGTCTGGATAAAGGGCTCATTGTTTCAAAAGTTATTCAAATGTCAAGTGGTTAATCTGCCATCATTATCTCTGCAAACTGCATTATGTGCCATGCGAGGATGGAAAGTTTGTGCAACAGATCAGGGCTCGATAGCTTGCCATAAAGACTAAAAGCAGAAGGAGCAGAGGGATCTCTGGCGCTACTCAAAGTTTAAAAAAACTTTTCACCAAAATTTTTCTGCTCTTACACACAGTTTACTTTGTCCTCTGTTACGCAATCACACGTTTTAAAAGCATCACCTTTTAGAGGTTTTAAATACTTGCAAAAGTAACACTTTGTGTACAATAGAAAGATGTATTAATAAGACCAGCTCCTAATCAAATCCTTGACATTGTACCTTGTTTGATGTTGACACATTGTCCTTATCTGCTTTGAACAGAGCTGTGCCCTCTAGCTCTTTCTTTTTCATTATAATGGAATAGATAAAGAGCATGTGTGGACGGCAGAGAGCAGGAGTCTCAGCCACAGAGCCAAAATGAAGGGTTATTACAGTTAAATACAGGCTGACACTCTGCTGGCTAATCCTCAGGGCGGCCATTACAGAGAAAACTAATAGGCACATCAGTAATCAGGGCCAAATTCATTGTCTTATCTCGGCCCGAAAAGCACCTCTAAATAGCCCTATAACAATCACCGTAAGAGATTCTCACCCAATATTTAGTAAGAAGTACAGAGTGTCCAATTGATTGGTTAATAAACTCACCTTGAACAGTGAGTGCTCAGATTTTCATTCCTTATTATTTTTTCTCATCCTTGCTATGAGTTTATATCTAACTGACCACAAGACAGGAAGTAGACTGACCCCAAAAACACACACTGCTTCATTAAAGCTGCACTGATCAATACTTCAGACTGACAATGGCACTGCACAATGTGAAAGGGGTTGCTCTTGGTGATAAACCTACACAGAATTACCACACTACTCCAAAGTTCTCCTAAACTCTACAGAGCTTTTTTTTTTGCCTTTTAGCGTATTGTTTTGGTTTTATGGTCTACATTTTTACTCTTGATTTGATCTCACCAGAGCAGCAGACTGCTGCAGCCCACGCGTATGTAGAGCTGTCAAAGGTATTATAAATAAAATAACCACCCCTATCATTCTCAGAAATACCAGAGAGCTTTAATGTGAAACATATCAGGATATATTTTTCATCTTTGGCATACAGATATAGACTGTTGAAACTGTAGTGAAAGGTGTATGTGTTACTAGTATGATCTTTATGAGTCTGACAGGATAATTTTTCACCGAAAGGCTTTTACTCTTTAGTGAAGCATCGGCAAAGCTGTACGTGACCCGTGCTGCTCAGTCGGCCTGTAAGGCTCCTCTAACCTGTTAATAAAGGCGGCACAATAAAAAAGCAAGAGGTTCAGCGATGCACACATGCTGCACACACCAGGGAGTAAACAGCTGACATTTAAATGTAGTGATGAGCTAGTGAACGCTGAGTATTAGTAGTATTAGTAGTATTTAACAGATAATTAACTGGACTTTCTTCGCAGGAGTTATGAGGTGAATATTGAACTAGTTGTACAACATGTATTGCATGCTTGTCAGTCATGAAAGAGGGACCCCTCCTCTGTGGTTTAAGGGTCTTTTGAGAGTTTCTCCTTATCAGTGTTTGAGGCATCGAGGGTGTCATATTTCAAGCCATGCAAATAAAACTGACAACCTAATTTACACCTGTGAGGTGGCCACAAACAAAACTAGTGTCAACTAGTGTCTGCAAAGTGCAAGCAACTATTTATGGTTTGCCATAACAACTTTACAAGGTAATAATATGGCACTCTGGTGTTTACACCTTTCTCTGCTGCCCCAAAGTGTCCACAACCTCGATTAGTGCAGCTTAAAAGTACAAAAGTGAAAACTATTAAATATTAAAGGTAT
This sequence comes from Nibea coibor, assembly GCA_023373845.1. Classification (NCBI taxonomy): domain Eukaryota; kingdom Metazoa; phylum Chordata; class Actinopteri; family Sciaenidae; genus Nibea; species Nibea coibor. The sequence continues at coordinate 7,765,303 of CM041717.1, forward strand.
TGTGAATTATTGAAATACCACTATTCTCTGTCAAAACGGGTGAAATCTTGTAATTTTTTCACTTACTGTAAGCATAAACCACAGAGCAGTATTATATTGTTTTAGAGCATAGCCCCTGCCTATTGCAACATGTTCTTCTTAGTGTGGAACAACTTGGCCTGGCTGACCTGCTCAGAGTGCTGTCTTCAACACTTTGAGGAACTGGAACTGCCACTCAGTCAGTGCCTGACCTCGCTAATGCTCTGACTCGGAGTAAATCTCTGCAGCCAGCTTCCAAACTCTTGTGGAAAGTCTTTCCAGATGTGTGGTGGCTTTTAAATCAGATGTACGTGCAAGGTGTTCAGGTGTCCACATACCTTTGGCCATGTAATGTACTTCTAACATGTTCACACTCCTAAGTTGTAGGAGCAACAGCAGCTTGGTCAGTGGTCCTGTGGTTTGGTGTAGAACTCTGGCAGAGGTTTTTTTTTTTTTTGTAAATGAGCTGCTTTACAAATTACTGTGCCTCGAGTGGAGGAGTTTGTTGCTGTCGGCCTGGGGTGTCACCCTTTGTTAATGATTTTTTGTGATTATCATTCACTTAATAAGCTGGCTCTCCACCATCTTGTTTCCCCTCTCTCTCCAGTGGTGTGCTGATATAACAGTCCTCCAAAAAATACACAAGGAAACAATGTCAGGCAAGAATTAGGGTTCACTTTCACTCCTTTTCTTTCTTTTTTTCTGGTTTTAATTGAGTTATAACTCAACTGTGTGTGAGCATTGTTGTCATCGTGGGAGTTAAGAAGACTCACTTCCACGTTCATTAGTGGCAAATGGATACATTCAGTTCACAGTTTACTAAAAATATGAGTATGTTGAATGAACAATCTTTTAGTGCAGCACTAACTGAGTTTATGAATGATTAACATTAACTGCACTAGCTAGTAGTTTTAATTTGTTTGAACTGGTTGGTTAAGTATTGTAAGTTATGTGTTTAGTTATATTTTTGACTTGTCTAGCTCTAGTACATTATGTTTGTTTCTGGGCTTCTTGTTCAAATAATTTGTTTTGTTCTACCAACGGTGTAAACCCATAAAATATTGACTTTGAGATGATATAAAATAGATAAATGCAACACGTGGGAAATCTTTGTCTAACAAAGCACTACTTATCTACAAAATTTAGTTGGTCATGACAAGGCAATAGTATTGAACTAACTGTATTGATAAAATGTAAACGGTGTAAACAAGAGGCATATTCACTAAATGCACACAGAGCTGAAAAGCATACATCATTCAAATGTACCCTGATGCTCTGCTGTTCATGTGCTCAATATATTGAATTAAGTTTAGTTTTAATTTGCATCCTAATTTGACCGGGGCACCTCTGACTAAAGCTCAGGCCGCTTTTATTGCTCCCTACTTTGTAATCAGTCAGTTATTCATGAATACTCGGAATACCAATGGTCTTACTCCTCCAGCTGCTGAGAGGTGGGAACATTTCAGACATTCATATTGTTCACAAGCATGTGGGTGTTGAAATTTTGTAAACCAGCTACAAGAACCAAAGATAAATCTGCGAGAATTTTTTTCCACTGTGCTGACAGATGCACTGTCGCCCCTCAAGTGTCGAAATGCAAAATGTGATGACTGGATAACAGGTCGAAAAAATACGTCAAATCCAAAGTCAAGCTTTCGATTTATTTCCTGAACACCACACATTAAAACCGTTATGTGTGATATCTCAGTTCTATTTGCACATTTTTCATATTTTCATATTTTAACAAGTTACATTTTGTGTATTTTCACTCAACTTTAACATACACTGACCTACATTCAATAAAATGCCCTTTGGCAAACCCCAGAGAGTGTACCTGGATGAATAATTTAATGTACTATAGGTGGGGAAATGCAACAGTGCTGCTTGAGTTTTTCCGGTCGAAAAAGCAAGAGGCACCCTTCCTGATCAATATGCATCTTGACACTCTGGTCTATTTTGGCTACAGTTGGTTGGTTAATATTCATGTTCCCCACAGGATGAATTGTGGCCATTTTGGTGACCCCTTCACTTTTTAAATTGAGTACCAAACTTGAGTCAGTTTTCATTTGTCCAATATTTACTACTGATTTATAACCAAATACCTCCAAAGCTAATGACATTCCCGTCAGCCTCACTTTCACTTTATCTTTAGAAGTGAGATGGTATTTAGTTCAAAGCATTGCTATGCTTAAGCCTCAAAGAGCTGCTAGCATGGCTGGAGTCTCTGATTGTTGTTGATGCTGAAAGACAAACACCAAACCTGATATCTACTATTCTACAAAAAATGTATGACTTCTGTCTGGGCATAAGAATGGTGCTGCTGCTGTCCATTTTCTTGTCCAATAATGTGGTCCAGTGCAGGATATTTTGAAAACACATGACTGGATTTCCCTGAAATCTTCTGTGGGTGTTGCCAGAAAATAAATGATTATGTTTTTGGTGACTTTCTCACCATGGCCCAATTCCAAAGGCACTGCAGCAGGGGTACAGTAATTATTAATTTGAAGTGAGGTACTGTGTTTAGGCTGTAGGGCATGCCAAGGTAATGAATGACCTGTTGCGGAGAAGTTGAGCCTGAGTGAGCTTGTGGAAAAATGCAAATCAACATCACGTGGCTGATCTCAGATCTGAGATCTCAGACAGGTGAGACTCCTTCACGTTGAGCCTGAAATGTCACTCAGAGTGAGCACTGTCCAGGTTGGAGTGTCCAAACTGTGACACTCCCACTTGTGTTCTGGCTTGGTTTGTTTTATGTATCCAGATTCTACATTTGCTTGCGGTCTATGCTGCAAAATACTTTTATAATACAAAATACCTTTTCTTTATGTCCATTTGAGAGAGGGAGAGAGAGAGAGAATAAGAAACAGCAGTTTTCGACAACACGGGCAGTGAATGAAAGAGAGGGAGCACTGATGGTGACAAAGTCAGCGGATCAGAAAGATAAAGTTATTTTGTGATTGTTTTTTAGTGCTTATACCTTTGGGGCACCCACTCTAGTGGTTATTATCATCACAGATTAACATACCTACCCACACCAACGCGCAGCCCTGCTGTGATCTGCCACAACACCTTGCTGAAATAACCCCAGAGACATCATCAAGACTTCATACTTGACAGAACATACATTATACAACTGTTTTCAAATGCTTGCATGAGACTTTTAGTCTCATTGTTCTGTTGAACAATAACAATAAAGTAGTGACTGTTTTCTTATTATTTGTCCGTTTATTAACAGGTATAAAATCTAAAGTGTTTTTTTTCTTAAACCACATTACTAAAACATGTTGTTTTGGATGCTTCTTTTTTTTATCATTTTTACAGTCAGCTGAGCGTGAATAAGATTTGTAAATGTCTTATTGTAAGGTTGACTGCAGAAGCACCACAGCTGCAAGTGTCTCGGAAGCAAAGTATTTTTATCTTCACATAAATTCCTTTCCATCCTTTCCAGTTTTTTGTTGTAAGAACAGCTTTATCTTTTCTAAAGAGAGGAAAAAACAGCTTTAGAAGCCGAGGTGAAATAGCAATTTATTTAAGTTGTGCGCCACAGATAAATAACTTGGCTCTGTGCATATGGTCCCTGGCTTCTAGAGGATGATGAATGTTTCAGGTCATGGTTCCCTTCTACATATTTCCCACATGCATGTTGTGAGGCCAGGCATTCAATGGCATGATAACTTACTCTGCTCGAATTACTGTCCACAACTCTCTCTCCGGCTTTACTGACCGACTGGAAAACCCAAAGGACGGCCCCTTCTGTTGCCAAAGCCAGGCACACGTTAGGCCCCCATCTATCACCCTTGCCCCCCGCCCCCCTCTCTCTTTTTTTTTCTTTTAGAGATTTTGTCCTTTTTCCCTCTCCATGCCTCCCTCTGTGGTTCTCCATGAGTCCCCTAGGCAGCAGCAGGTGCACTTGGGGGGCTATGGATAGTCTTTGCCAGCAGCTTGAATGAACCCTTTATAGACTGGCTTTCAATGTCCCCCCTGTTTCCCCCTGTGCTATCATAGGAAAACCATTATCATCACTGTTATGATCTACAGCCTGCCGATTGTGACTCTTCCCCGCCAGACGATGAGCTTAGAAAGACCTCCTGGGGGGCTGTGATGCTCCATTTCAATCATGCCCATGAATCAGGCCCTCCGCCCCAATCCCTCCACCTCATGCCACATGCACACACTCAGCACAGAGACAGAAACTGCATGTAACTTCAAGGCAGCCAGGCTACTGTGACAGAGAACAAGATAGACGCAAGAGACTGACACCCCAGCTTTCAGTGAAATTACTGCAGAATTAAGCTGGTGAGCTGAGAGGAGAAAAGGGAGTCAGCACCAGCCTGTCGTCACTAATATAGCCTAAAACCAGGTCTGCTGTAAATCCAGACATGGCAGTTAGCTCTTTAAAAATCTGCCACATTTGATCTAAACATGTTATGAAACTATCGCCGATTGCTATGCAACAGTGATCCAACCAATTTTCAGCTTATGAAAGCCTTTTTTCTTTTCTTTCTTTTTTTTTCTTTTTTTTTTAATTGTTTTATTTTTTTTACATTTGCTGTTAGTGGTAAGTATTTATTGTCTTTACTGGCAAAAGATAATCTGATACACTGGATGAATTCTATATATAGTATGTGGTTTGTGGGATGACCATGGCACCATGACAAACAAAGAAATGAATGTTGGTTACTGGCCAGATTCTACTTGTATTGAAGCAAACACTGTACCTTTTCGATTCAATGTTTGCTCTGCCTACTGGGTGCAGACAAAAATAACCTTTTTTCCAAACTGAACATCAATGGACTGACTAAATATTAGATGATCCGGCTTGTTTTTAACCATGACAGCAGCACGACTGAAAGGATGGCAAAGCCAGTCCGTTGACCCCCAACTTTGATTGTGACTGAATATCCAAAAAACTATTGGATAGACTCCCTAACATATGACTCTTAGTGAAATGTTTCAACACCTACACTACTAGATGGTTTGACATTTTGGTACAGGTACTCATGGCTCCCATAGGAATATCCATTAGGAAATGCTATGTAAATGACTTTGATGCCCTTATTATTCCTCCAGCACTACCATGAGGCCAATATTTATGGTTTTGAATCGATAGATGGATTGCTTTGCAATTAGATATTCCAGGCATGTCCCCCATGGGATAAACTGCAATAAATATTCCACTGGCGTTACTATCAGATCAAAATTTCAATTTCAATGTCCAATTGGTATTGCCTCCTATTAGTTGTACTTTGTTTCATGTAAATGAGCAAGTGTTAGCATGCTACACGCAAAAAAGGCAGGTAAACATCATACATTACAAAACATCATCATTGTGTTAGCATGCTGACGTTAGTGTTTAGCAAAAGCACAATTTCCCTAAGCCTTCACAGAACTGCTGACATAGATATAGCTTCTTAGACTTGTTTTAACATTCTTTCAGAAAGTCAGTACAACAGCTAGATATAGCATATGATGAACAAAAAGTTTTACTTGCTCGCTAAAGTAATTTCACCGCTAAGTTAGTTAGCTCTGTCCGTGGTGATCGGACTGGCAGCGGGAGAGTGATTGTATTTACACTGGTAGTAAAGGAAATTTGAACATTTTCAGGTCCAGGGTGAGGGTGAGCCTGTGGAGAATACTAACTATGAGCTTAGGAGTCTTGTGCAAGTACTAGAGCCTGCCGGGCAATGTTACCGGACAGAGCAGCCTCTGCGGACATGGCAGAGGCTGCTGGGACCCAAGAGGACATTGATGGGGGAAGCTAAGGAGAGAAAAAGGAGAGTGACTGAACAAGAGGCCGCCAGAGAAGAGTAAATCTCAGAGTGGCTTTTAGTCGTTGGCGAGAGCTTTGTGAAAAAAATGCTGCAAGACAGATGCTGAGCTTCTTGCTGTTAGACTAATAAATAATGTTAGCTGGCTATGTCTTGGTGACTATGGGTATGGCTATGTGTTGCACTTGCTTGATACCTGTTGCCAAAGTTGTCAACTTGCTATTTTTTGATCACAAGTAATGTAATAATAATAAATGTTCATCTAGAGCTCTCCATATGTACGATAGTGGTGTATAGTTGAATTGCATTGCGGTGCCAAGTATTGTTTACTCAACTCTGCTTACTTACTCATTTATTCAATTCTGTGACACTTAAAGTAAATGCGGAGTGCTGACTCAGCTTTTCCCCTGCATCTTTGTGTATTAACGACATTATGGTCGCTATTTTGCCTGTTTTGTGACTCCCACTACCAAAACAAACTCTTTTTAAGGAGTTTGTTTATTGGGTTTCAAAGAAACAAACCGATTATTGACAACTGATGACAGGTCATTTGCCTATGCCTATTACTGAACACCATTAAATTGACAAAAGCAAGGACTGAAATGATATGCAAAGCATAATGGCAACATGTTTGTCTTGATCCAATGATGTGCACTAACTAGCAGTCATGGCCAGCTGGGACAGCTTGCATTGATGCATGAGTATTGATTCTTACAATCAATGAGAATCGAATAGATACAACAGTTAAAATCCATTGTCCACTTTTAATACCTGTAATTTCTGTACTACAAAACATAAAAGATGGGCTAAACAACTGATCCCTTTCTTTTACTCAGTTACCACTATCTGATCTCAGTTACCACTATCTCTTTCATGATGAAAATACAAACCAAAAACAATATGTCCTTTTTTCTATACCGAATATGAAACTATGATGAAGTAATAATACATCTTACATGTACATAATAAAAACTTGTATGAAATGTATGTTTTGTTTTTTGTGAAGCGACAGGACTAAAATATAAGTGGGGGATTATCGGACATGGACAAAATTATATATCTCACCAATATGCAAGTGAAAACGAGAGTACAGTGATGATTTTTTCAGAAAGATTTTTATTTAATTATTTAAATATTAATGGATAAAAAACTAACTTATAACCTGGGTTGTCTTTGGGGATAACTTTGTACTTTTACTGACGTTTACAACACACTAGACATTTCCATTGGTTTAACAAAGTGAGAGTAAGAAGTTTCATTAAGTGTCTTTTTACTTGCCACATTTTAGCTACATTTTAGTCATGGTGTATTGACAGGTCTCAGTGGTCAGAGCAAGTTGACCCTCTCTTCATGTATTAATGCTGTGAGAGCACAGTGAGCGATAGGGTTAAATCTGTAAGGTGCTACCAAAGTCACTTCCCCATTTACTTAGAAATGAGAGTTCTCCTTCATCCTTCGTTGTATATTCATGAAGGTCCTTTAACCATATGCAGGGACCACTTCACTTTCCATCCTCATTGCCAATGCCATCATAAAGGAAAAAGCCATTAGAAGGGCAATTTGTTAATTATTAATTGACCCATCCACTTATGACCCATGTACTTTGTAGTGATGATGAAGATAGGCTTTTAAGAGCCACCCCCACTCCACTCACACCCACAGCATGCTTTAGATTCAAGACCTTGAAAAAGAAACAATGCAATCTGAAGCCAAATTGCAGAGTTGCCCTTTGCACCAACAGGGGGTAGGGAAATATATTGAGTTGAACTTTCTCGGAACAAATGCCCCTCACCCACCCACAGTGATTCACAATAATCTTTTATCAAACAACGCAGCGACATTGCCCTCTATCAAATTGGTTACCCATCAGCCATCACTCCAATCCAGGGGTTTTTAGCGTCTGGTTCTGGCACTCAGTCACTGGTGCCTCGGTGGATTTTCCAAATGTACTGATACTGCCAAAGACTCCATTGTCTTATTAAAGTGCAGTCACAGAGGCAGTGCTGTCGCGATCAGGATGCAGCAGCCTATGGGAGAATGAGGAGGCCGTGACAAGCGAATTCATTACACCACTTTTGTTTATGGTGTCGTAAAATAGAGTGTGAGATGCTGCACAAAGGTCATCTGCCCGCACGTTTTTTGTTGTTGGCGAAGGATCTGAATTACTGAGTAAGCTAGCGGTGACATCTCGACCTTTCACTTGCACATGGCAATCTTACTGATTTTCTCAGAGATAGACAGTTACTCATTTACTGTTTTCCTGATTGTGTTTCAAAAGTCTGCTTTAACTTTTGTATTATATTATTCATTATTTTTATAACAAGCACCCACAGACTCACTGAATAGTTTAATGAAAATAATAGGAACCATATGCTGTGGCCTATTGCAGTCACCTGATCTCAACCCAACTAAACACCTGGGAGATTTTGGACCAGAGCTGGATCCAACCATGCGTTCAATATGTGCCATAGAACTACCGTAGCCTATGAACACTTTCCCTCTACTCCATCTACTCTGACCAAATCTGAGCAAGTTAATAAAGTCTGGTGGGAAAAATTCTCTGTTTCTGAAATGCTCCTGGTGGGGAAAAAAAAAAAAAAACCTGTGCCCTGTGGGCTCCAGGTGTTAGACAGCACTCTCTACCACCATCAGTGGGGCTGCCGATGTTGGGCCCCCACTTGCATTACATTTGCATGGGCTGATTTGTGGTGTTTTATTCAACGCAGTGTTATTGATGTGTTTCACATGATGTCCATCCTGTCTGTCTGATCTGAATCAGGATCTGCCACTGCACAGAGCTTTTGTTCTGTCGGTAGCAGGTTCCTTGCTGCTCTGTGTCAGATTCTGTTTAAACAAAAAAATCAAACCAAAGATTGCAGCAGAGTGTATGTATGAATTCTGCATAAATGTGCCCAGGGATACACAAATAACAGATGTAGCCTTGCTCTCACTACCGGACGTGGTGTCCTGTTTTCCTATGTGTACTTTTTTTTTTTTTTTTTTTTTTTTTTTTATCTATCTAAAGTGAATAAATATGCCATGTTTTTTCTACACCATTACTTTAGTATGGCCCAATTATGTTTGTGCCTGCTTAGCAGCTCCCTTAAACTTTTAGTTGAGGTGAACTTGTAGATCAAGTATTGTTGCTCATATTGTACACAATGCATCCTCAAGCACTTACTCATAAACTATTAAAATGTGTTTTGTTGCTTGCTTTGTTTTTTTATCAGGGATTATTTAAAAAAGTAAAACGTTGATTTCCCTTGTGTTACGCTCTGGCCAGGACAAGGGGCTGATAACGTTTAATAGTCAGGCAAAAACACATTTTATGTAAAGTTAAAAAAAAAAAAATCTTTTCTGTTGTATACCTACTTTCTAAGCTGAACTGCCAACAGACCAGTTGTATTTCTCTCGAACATTAAATATTCATGACTAAGCAAATGGATGAAGCAACATGACTATGAGTAAGCAACAATCCAAGTTAAAGTTTAGAACCTGTGTGGGTGTGTTTCATAAGATTTGTTACCAAACTGTCTTCAGATCCACGTGTTGCTAATTCAGATGTAGCTCCAACCAGCTTAAAACCCGTGAGCAGAGCTCAGTAATGTTCTAATAATAATAATAATAATAATAATAATAATAATAATGATGACAGCCTATTTACTGGAGTGTCTATATACTGTATGTACTTCTGCAGACCTGGTACATGTCGAGCATGGAAATAATCACTTAAAAAAGTTGTTTATTCGTGACATTGCTGAGTTGCCGTCAGTAAACATGGCATCCATCAGAGTACCCGATTTTTTTTTTCTTTGGTGAGTAAACTGTCGTCATGTTGTGTCATTAAATGCATCAGTGCTGTCCTACACTTTAGGAAGATTGCAATAAAATTTCACAAGATTGCACAGAAAGCAGCCTGCATGCTGATAATTCAGTTAGGAATTAGGGTTAAATAAAATTCTTAATTAAAAGCTCGACACAAATGGCTGTTTGAAGTTTAAATACAGTGCCTCTGCAATTGTAATTTGAATGGTTTTGTAGAAAGTACACTACAGTATGTGGTACAGTATGTTGCCATATTCAATCTGCAATGGATTAAACAATCTGCAAAGGATTAAACTGCTGCTGCTCGGGCCCAAACCTCTCATTATAAAACAAACAAATGGTGACATTTTGAACACACAGCAAAATATATATAACCAAGGGACTCATTATCCAAGTTAAGGTACTTAATTGATCCCAGAGTGATGAAAGTGATTGGTTGTACTGCTTTAACTTCTTGCACATAAACTGCAAGCAGAGCAAAATGAAGTAATTGCCAGCTAGCTGCAATGCAATAAATGCCTAATTGGCCTATTCGCACAGTTACATAGAGCATCGCATGTGACATTCTGCACAATGGTGCCATTTTGCCAGAAGCCCAAAGCACAGCAAGGTGAGAAAAGAAACTATCCACCAATCATGGTGTGAACTCTTGTGCGGGCTCTTAGCATAATTAATCGACCTTCACAGTATTGGGGTCACGGAGAGGTTACAGTCATCACAAAAATATTGAAAGAAGCTTAAAAATGAAAAGCGACCAAGTGACTATCTGTCAGCCACCCATGACCTTTCCCCCTACATACCTTTAAACTCTGTAATTATACAATCCTGTAAAGAAACTCATTTGTAAAATAAATTGCCTTCACACTATAGGCTTAGCTTTATGTCACCTTTCAGCTGATAATGTCATTTATTCGCACAGTTTTTATGGTAGCGAATATGTCAGCTTTGCAGGACGCTCCATCTGTGTCTTACAAATAGAAAGAGGTGGAGGTGGAGGGGGAGGGGGAGGGGGAAACATCCATGCTTGCCAGCTTCCTGCCAGCGAGTATTAAATAGTAAATGCTCAAAGCGGGCGAAGCATAATGAGAGCTGACACATGTTGATTGGATGAATGTACAGAAAGTCTTTGTCATAGTTTACTATAAGAATTATGATTCATGCTTTTGGTGAGTGGGCTGGAGAAGTGGACCACACAAACAGCAGTACATATCGCAAATAAATGGGAAGTCAGCGAAATGCCAGTGTGTCAAAACTGATATCAAAAGCTGTCTCTCCAGGCTAAACAGTGGATAGTTCTGTTTTGTGAATTAAGGCTGGAAATTAAGCAAACATCTGCATAATAATATGCAATTAAGGAAAGATTAAATGTCCTCTCTGTGGATTTGGGGGGCTTTTAGTAATACCAAAATTATGCCAAAGCAAACCATCTGGCATGTACATTTAACTGCTACACAGACTCTGTCTTTGTAGTGTGGGGTTGCGTGACAGTGCACAAAATAAAGGAACAATACGCTTTAACTCATTTCTTCCTGCTGTCATTGGCCTTTTTAAATTATTCATGTTATCCTTGTATTGCACTTATTGTTATAGTTTGTTTTTGTTTATTCTTCAATAACTGCTTATCCTTATGGGGGTTGCGGTGGGCTGGAACAGATCATATCTGACACTGGGTGAGAGGTGGGTTACGCCCTGGGTAAACTGCTAGATTATCCGAGGGCTAACACATAGGGCAAACCATTCAGGCTTACTTTCACACCTATGGGTAATTTAAGGTGAAAAATTAACATAGTAAGTGCATGCCTTTGGACTGTGGGAGGAAGCTGCAAGTACCCAGAGAGAACCCACACAAGCCGAACATGAATTTACACATGCAGACAGGCCCATGTGGGCTGATGTGGGCACCAGGAACCATGTTGCTGTGAGGTGACAATGCTAACCACTGCATTGCTGTGCACTGCACCTGTTTATTGTTGTCTGGTTATATGGTTGCGTACTGCTGGCTGTACAACAAATTGTCCCTAAGGGATAATAAGGATATATTTTATTCTTGATCCTAGTTATACTTGTAAAGACATAGTACGGTCACTTTAGTCTTTCCTTTAAAGTAAAATAAAAATAAAAAAATCATAAAAATTGAGGCACACTTCCTTCTGCCAATGAGTTGGTGTCTGCTAAACATAAAAGTGAAAATGAGATGCTTTGTTCACTTACATACCGTGTTTTGTCCACCTCAGCTTGCTAATGTTGCAGTGTGCTGCTCTCCCGAAAACAGCCGGCCTCCAGGCCGCAAACACTTGACTCATATTTAGAGAATGAATATGAAAAATGATTTGATGGCACCAGTGACCGTCTCTGTTCTGACACTCAAGCATGGCAAAATACATGAATTCACAAACATCCGATTGTAACAAGCTGCTAAAGGCTCCACTGTGTTCGCAGTTAGCCAAAAGTTTTTATCTGTCCGCTGTTTGGTGATGAGCAGGTAGATTACGTCCATCACAGTTTATCAGAACTTTTTCTTCTGAAAACAGCTAGCGCTGCTGCTGGAGACATCAATGCAGCAGAGACCGTCTGCTGGAAAATCAAAGAGAGCACAGAGGTTAAAATGTCCTGTCGGGTTGGGAGATAATTCTGTGGATCACCACAGGAAACGCTTTTCGCATTGTAGTTATTTGCTCCATTGTTCACATAGAGAAGCTTATTGTGCACATAATCTACCAAGACAAGAAAACCCAAGCACATTTTGTGGTGAGATTTCGCTGTCTACCCTGCAACGTGTCAAATCTTGATTTCCAGACATTTCTGTGCTCTCATAGGTTCGTGATTTATTAAATCTATACAAGTTAAAATCTACACAAGAACTACAGTCTCTTCTTTCTCAAGTTTGCTTCAGCAGGTTTGATCCTTCCATCACTCCTCTGCTGCTCCATTCATAGCTTTTATCTATATTATCCACTCTGTCTCAATTCATTCAAGCAAGATACTAAATTAGTCTGAATGATGCTGAGGCAGGGCACTGAATGGTCGTGAAATAAGTGCTGAGCTATATGTAAACAATGTCGAGAACATTAAGAACAGGTTTCCTCTGATTAAGAGCGTGTTTGCAAAATGTCTGACTTCAACAGGAAAAGAGACTCAGCAGTAAGTCTCTAATCACTGTGTCAAATCTTTTCATACACAAAAGTCCAGCCTGAACCCTTCACACAACAAGCATGATGCAGTTTTACCTTGTGGGTGTTGTTAAGGATTAAAAGCTGTCTTTGTGTTTTACAGCTTCCACTCTGTGCCGACAACAGAGAGAGGAAAAATGACTGCTACTGCCGTCCACAGGGGGAAGCCAAATGAGGATTTATACAGAAGCTCGGGGTATTGAAAGCCTGGGACTCAACTGATCAATATGTTCAAACTTTGAACAAATGCACAGAACTTTCCATCTGCCTTTGTTGAATGAAAAATCATACATGAGCAATTTGTTTGGTTCTTCTAAATTCTGCTTACCTTTGCAGCACGTTTCTGACATTTTCTACACAAAAAGACAGTATTCTCCCCCTACACGCTAAATCCACGCGTAACCTGGCATGCTGACATATCCAGCCGCTTCTTTTCGGTGCTAGTGGTGAGCTTCAGGAGTCATCAGTGCCCTGACAAGACCAAGAACCCTTACACGGCTCCCAGCCTGCGAACACAGCAGGACTTGATCATGAGTTGTTGGAACAGACTCCCTCTGTTCGCTGGCTATTACACCTTCCAACAAATCATAACTCCTGAGCCTCTGTTCATCCCCACTCTGTCCTGGACTTTTTTCGTCCTCCATCACAAACCCACATGAGTGTTCATCTCATTAAAAGACGACATGGCAAAAGACTAATGCTAAAGAATCCCTCGTAACTATGAAATTCATCTTTTTTTTTTCTGATAAAAAAAAAGATGAATTTTATTACGAAAGACAAGAATGGAAAAATGATATAACTGTTGTTTTGATGCAAAATCTTGTTTACCAGTAGCCTGCATTTGCAGAATCACACAGAGTAGCTCCTAATCTGTAAAAACACTAAAAGAGTATCCTTTAAGTTCAGTGTTCAGAAGCCACTTGACCTGTTGCAAATATTTTCCAATAAGACGTTCAAACAATTTATCGGTTCTTAGAAGAAACTAATTTATGGACAAATATGTTCTACAATTCAGTGTGATGATTAGACACAACATGCAGCACAACACGACAGCGAGGACAGACTACGGAAATGTATAGACAGCATGCCATTTATAAAAAGGTAAGCCAACATAATTATTATCATTAAGTGCTGTAGTTGTGGTGTTTACGTTACTTTCAGTCAGCCATCAATCGAAAAGAATGAGCAGTTTCAGGATTAGCACAGAGGTCACAAGTAGCTGCAGCAATGGCTTCTGAGCAGGAACGACAGAAAGTGGACTGCTCTGTTCAGACAGTCATAGTTTGGAGGTAACAACTGGATTTACTAATCCCAAAAAAGTTAAAAGTGCATGACAAATATGAGACTAGAGTTTCATGGACTAAAATTTATTTCATTTTAGTTTACAAAAAATGTATGAAAGCATTTTTGTCTCAAACTAAATCAAAATCTGGTGCCAAAATTGGCACTGCACCTTTGACCCCCACTTTACCTGCAACTAATTTGCTTCCACAAATAATTCACTGATATCTGAATACCCTCACAATATCCTCACAGAGGATAGAGGACTTCCAACTGATGGCCAAGTGTCCAATGTCCTGGACACAACTTTCATTCTGGAACTTTTTTGAAACTTTGTCTTGATGTCTTGATTGGGCGTTTAAACAACGATTATACAACATTTTCTGGGCTCCCAATGTCTGTCTGTTTCGAGCAGCATGGGGTCTTGCACTTAGACAGGCTGACATTTTGGATTCCTTTAAAAGACATGCAGTTGCTTCCGAAGGGTATTTTATAAAGTGCAGATCTCGGAGGTGGTTTGACAGTTCTGCTGAGAGTGGTAGATGACATGGCCTCATTGGAAATGATTCTTGTAGCTGAGTGATAGAAATCCCTGCAGAGGGCCCAAAGAAGAAAGCCTGACCTTCTCTCACTGATTGCTAAGGTAAGTACCAAGGACAGGGTATATTGACGTGTTAACCTTTTTAGCTTTTAACCAGTTGAAACATGAGCCCAACTTGTTTATATGAGGGTATAGAAACACCAGACGTTTTTAACATTTTGTGGCACACTTCTGTGTAGCACCTTATGGTTTAATCCCCTCATAAACAGTTCTCAGAGCATCTGTAATTCATTTTTTCTTCTGTTGTCAAGTGGGCCTGACCTCGACATCAGTGAATTAGCTCTTGCTAATGGGATACTTTGCACTCACATAACATAATGTTTTACATGACTCAGCCTTTATGCTAACTTTCTGCTTACTAAAAGAGTTACTGTGCATCGGTGGGCATGTTTACTGTACCATCCTCCAAACAGAAGATGAAGCTGGTGCAAGCAGGCAGCAAAATATTCGCGGAGTGTTTTCACGTTGGCTGAGCTCAGGCTGTGGAATTTGTTAAGCAGTGATCATTGTAGAATACTATTTACTCTTCATTGGTTACACAAACTTTGTGATTACGTGAGATGGCGTACGAGTGCATACAAATTGCTTTTTGGCTCAGGTGTTATAAACAATGCTGCTGCACTACGTCTGTGCTGCACAAGGGCAGCTGCTTGACAGAAAGTAAATCCTAGTGGTTTAAGGGTGATGAGAAGCCCTGAATGCGAGGCAGACTTCATCTGTCTCTTCAGTCGAGTTTGCTGAGTTGGTGGTTTCTACCTTAATAACTCAATGCCCATACAGAGAACCAGACCTCCCTGACAAGGATCAGCTCCATCTACGACATACGGAGCCAGGGAGGCAGCGGAGAGATGAGAGAAATCGGAGTGGTAAAAACCACAGAATCACTTAAGTGAAGTGGCTACTTGCCATGTGAATTGGCTTTTCAAAGCTGGGCCTGCTTGTGAAGTGACCACAGTGGTGAAGAAAACTCTGGTAACATTCTTGCACTAAGTGCACTAAATCACACTGAGATGTCTGTAGGTCAAGAATAATGACCTGCACACATAGAAACAGCAGAAGACAATATTGAACACATTTAACATTAAAGCATCAGTTGCAAAACAACAATAAAAACCTGAAAATATGAAACCAATAGAGCTGCATTGAGACCGTTTATTAATTCATGTGAACTTTGTCCTTGCATGTATTGCTACAGGAAACACTATTAAAATAGAGTTTATTCCACTGGGGACATGAATGTACTAAAAACATTATATATATATATATATATATATATATATATATATATATATATATATATATTTATTTATTTATTTTTTTTAATGACATATCCTGTATACAAAACTACAAGTTTGTCCTGAGGAGACAGTGCTAGAAGAAAATTCATGAAGTGCCTGGAATAATTAATTTTCGGGAGCATAAATGTCCTCAGTAAATTTTATGGTAATCTGTTTTGTCACCAAAAGGAGAAATCACAGTGAAATGTACCTTCTTACAACAATAATTATTTACAGAATAAATGGAAATAGTGATATTGATATTTGAGAGTTTTAAAAAATCTATTCATAATACTTAATAAGTGCCAGTAAACTGATAAATGATCCTTGCTGATTTATTATTGCAGTTTCAATAAAGTCAGTATAATTTTTTTTTTTTTTTTTGGACCATGAGGAAAGGGATGGGAACCAGAGCTGAGCGAGCTGGCAATGTGATTGGGCTCAGCGACCTCTGTGGAAAGGTGAAAAAACCAAAGGGGACACTGACAGAAGAATCTAAGACAGAAAGAAAGAGTGACCAAAAAGGAAATCACCTGACAAGAGAACATCTGGACAGACTTTTAGGTGTTGGTGAGAGCTTCATGAAATAAAACTCTGAAATACAGAGCTGTCTTTGCTCAGACTTTGCTGAGCTTCTTGCTGTTGAACTAGCACAGTAAGTAATATTAGGTGGCTGCAATGTCTTTTGGCGGTTAGCAAAGTAGTAACACTGGTATTGCACTCTGAAACTGGGGGTGATAAATAGCAAAAATACAAATGTCTACCTAATATTGCTTAAATGTATAAACTTCGAGCAATCTGGCTGATTGTTATGTCACTCAACAGCAACGCACAGGAAGTGGACATATTTAGCATTAACTAAAGTAACCACACATTTTTTTTCTGAAGTTTAGTGTTCACGAACAGACCAGACTATTATACAAAACCATCTAATTACGCTATAAATTGCTTTCGCCACCTTCATGGTAACAAAAATTTTGATCGCACCTTGTATCTCTTAGAGCAGACAGAAATCTGTGGTGCTGACATCTCCACTCCAGCATTTTAGCACCATTGCTCTGTGCCGGGAGGGGGAAAAAAAAGTTGACAGGAGAGTCAAAACAAATTGATGTGCTCCTAATCTGCATATTGATTGGGAACTTCATCAGGCGTTCCTAATGAGTGCACAAAAAAAGACTTTGAAGACGAGATTGGTGATTATGATGAAGTTGCCATTCAGAATCATACTTGGCTCTCCGAAGCAAGAACCACACACATCTAAACATAATCAATTACAATGTTTCTCCTTCAGATCTGCATGAGGGACTGCTCTCTGCAGATGTTTATTAGGTGGATGTTTTGAAGCTGATTTAAACAATAACAACTTCGCATCATGTTGGAAATGCTCTAACTAAAGACTAGGGGTCTTACACCAAGTGCAAAGCGGTATAATATTTCTCATGGTGGCCATCTTGGTTTGCCATAGTAGCATGCTAATACTTGCTGGGACTTAGCTTTACAGGTATTTGGTCATAAATCTTTGACAAATTGACATAATAATTTGGATGGAATGATGAAAAAGCATGGCATAAGTACAGTGCTTAAAATTCATGTTTACTGTAAATCTGAGCCTTAAGTGAAAACCTCGTGGTGGTGCCAGAGTCAGAGGCTAGGATTAATCCTCTAGAGAACACAAAATGTCCGCACAAAATGCCATGCTAATCCACAATATTGTTGTTGAGACATTTCACAAAGTATTGGATGAGACTGACCTACATTGCCATCCCTAGAGCCATGTCCTCAGTGTAGCTAAAAGAGTGACATAGTATCCCTCATTGCATCATAAAATCGAAAAACAAAACAAAAAAAACTCAAAGCAAAACAAACACTGACTGCCCATATCGACAAATCCCACAGCTCTGGGGGATTCCATTGCAGAGATTTCACTTTTTTTTGAGAATTGTAAGGATTTGAGCCATGCAGTGTTTTTAGTGTGTCCTCATCCCCTTGTGGGTTGTAATCCCATACCTAAGAAAGGCTTTTTCTCCCTGGGTATACGTGTTCCCTTGTGTCCCCGAGTCAACCATGGCTGCAGCAAACCAATTAAGTGCTGCTCTGGAGTCCCATCCCCACCTTACTGTCAGCCAGCATTTTCAGTCAGCACACCTTCTCCCAAAACACTGACCCGTTATAAACTGTGGTTACATTAGACACTGAGGACTGTTCTAGTATAACGTTGTCATATTTCTGTCATAGCATCCTGATAATGAACTGCATTATCTAATCTTTTTATATAAATGAATACTGCACATTTCATAAAATAACTTACTTACCTTCCAATTGACCATAACCATATCAACCAGGACACACCATTGAACAAACTATCCATTTTCAGTCAAAAAGGCAATTGACAGAGCAGTGTTGCATTTAAATATATTCGTATGTACTTATTTAGGTGGCATTGAAGGGCAGTGGTGGTGCAATCAAGGGTGTATTCTACTGTTGCCTCACAGCAAGAGGGTTGTGGGTTCGAACCTGCCAACCTGCTGGGGTCTTTCTATGTTCTCTCCGTGCCTGTATGGATTTTCTCTGGTTGCTCCAGCTTCCTCCCACAGTCCAAAGATGTGTGTGTTTGTGGATGGTTGTTTTGTGTGTCAGCCCTGTGATAAACTGACCATCTGTCAAAGGCATGGATACGCCTTTCACCCAATGCCCAATATTTGGTGGGCTACAGATACTTAGGGCTAACATAACATATCATCTCTATTAACAGATATTTGTATACAAATGCAGAATCTGTAGGCAAGGGACAAGGTTTTGGTATCGTAAGTCTTTTGAATTATGTTTGTAGTCTAGTAGTATTGCCTAGTCATGTTTCAGCAGGCTTTATTTGCAAAGTAACTTGCAAAAAGTGCAAAGTGAAAGACTCAGGATATATTGGCTTAAATGTGATCTTGGATCCTACTGGCTTACACAAATTTACCTTTTTTATATACTTTACTTTACAAAAGCTATTTTGCAGTTTGTTCATTAATGGGTTCAGACTATAAAGAGATATAATACAAAGTACTAAAAGACGGACGGGACCACTCATGGCTGCAAAACTGATCACTTCCAGGAACTTTTTAAAGGAACTTTTCAAAATTGTGTACTAAATGGAGCCTAATCAGTTTTGAGTTTTGCAAGGTGAAGAAAGGCTGAGAGGTTTTCCGATCAGGCACTTTTAAATTCCCCACAGAAGCAGTTATAGTAATTGAGCCAAAAACTCTAAAAGAAAGCTCAGAGGTTTGGCAGCCTGGCCATGTATGATGTTATAAATAAGTTTAATGTTTGCAAATGTAATGATTAAGTTAAATGTTCAACTTAAGATATTCAAATGTAACTGATTTCCAGTCCAGACTTTTTATTGCTTGGTTTTGTATTAAGCGGTTTGACAACCTTGATTGTGAAAAGATCACTGGATGTATGAAAACATTCACAGCAAGTTATTTTAAACAGTTTGTAAGAAATGGTAGTTTATGCATGTGCTTTGGATACCATGGTCACAATTTTTACCTCATGTTTTCAAAATTAAAGTGAATATAATATTATATTAACATACTGGGCCTTAGAGACTTGTTATCTGTGTAGAAATTGTGGGAAATACAGTTCACAAAGGTCAGCACATGCATAGAAGCTCAAGGGAAGCTGCAAATAATATGAACAAAACATTCATGTGCTCAGTTTGTGCGCACAATTCAAGAACAAGGAAGAAGCCTAGCAGCTACATGAAGTGTGTTTTCTTGCTGTTTCTCAGCAGCAACTTCAAAAACATCTGTTAATGGGTTGTCCATTGATTTTTAGATTGAGTTCATGTACTTTCCCGAGAAGGCCTTGACCTGGACAAATGTAGGCACTGTTTTCTTATCAGTAAGTGTTTTCAAATCAGTTAAATCTATAGCAGTAGAGAGACGTATTTAAAGTAAAGCTATTCTCTGTCAGCCATTATTGTGTGTCATCGATAACACCCAATAAGGAGTATGCTCCACTAGTGGAAGCATCTCTTACAATTATGGAGCATGCAGTTCAAAGGGCTAAGTGACATTTTTCGTCACTCCCCAATCCCAGCTTTATTGAGCATGGTGCATTATTGAGGAGAGGTGTGAAACTAAATGCCATATATCAGCTCCATACATATTTCTATACAAATCAAGCACAGGTGACTTTTTCAGTGTGATGACTTGAAATTTGAACCTGGTATGGGCTGAGATAAAAGTAGACACGTGGTGGTTTAATCTTGCACTCATCCTTTTAAGGCTTGGCGGAGGTAATAATTAAATTCCCTCATGATTTTTTTCCAGGGCTTCGTTGAATTGCATGTCTGTGTTTTAACCATTTTGCAAAAGAAAATCCATTAACGGGTCTAGAAATAACCAGCTACATTAAAGCTCTTTAGATCGTTTCGCTGAACTATAATACCCACACATTAATTTGAAAGGGCAAATAAACACAAACAACTTTAATAACGGTGGGTTTGAATTCAAATATCAAATGCTGTTGTCATTCACAGAGTATGCATATCTAACCCCATGATCACTTTGCGCTTTTTCAGAAAGATGGCTGCCAGAAATGTAGAAGCTTCTGCAGGACTTCAGCTCTATTCATGAATTGTGGGAGCAAGTATTGTTTATTCCATTCACTGAACTGGTTTCTGAGAGAAACAGTATGTGACACAGGGAAGGAATTTCACGAGGGCCACGAGGGCCATGGCCCTCGTACCCTTGCGATTTGGCCTTGTGCCCTTGAAAAAAATATCTGTCCTAAGGCCACAGTGGCCTTGATGCCCCGCCTTGATGTTGATGGTTTTCTAGTCTGCCTCTTTCCTGTCAACACAGTTTTGACACCTGCGACACCTTGATTGATCAAGCCTACAGTGCATCAAAAACAGTGCATAAAACTTATTAAACCAATCTTCACCCATAGGCTTGATTAAGCCTACGGGTGGAGATCGGTTTAATAAGTTTTACAGTTTTTGAAGTGAGTGATGGACTTCATAGTTTCCTGTGTAGTGTAGTTAATCTATATTCCTGTAATTTTGACGAGAATTTAGCCCAGACCCACTTCCTGAACTCAACAGCTGAGGCCAACACCCAGTCTCCACCCGCCACAAAGCTCAGGTGAAGCTCCGACAGTTTCTGCTTCACAGAGAAGAATGGCTGGCCGTTTGGTGAGACTTTATTATTTTAGTCTTGGTCACTTTTTAGTGATTTTTCAGTAGTTTGCAGGGTTATCCAGCCACTTTGCTGACAATTAGATGATTTTAACACTAACTTAAATGAGTATTTTAATCCCATACAGTCTATGGGATGATTTAAAAACTTAATAACGTTGCTGAAATTAATTTTGTAAAAAAAAAAAAAAAATCAAAATTAATTTATTACAGGTGTTTTAATGTGAAGTACTGCTTGTAATGGTAAATAATAATATTGTTTTATTCATATTAATCAGCGATGTCATTGTGCTGTTGTTTATTAAACTGAAAATCAGCCACAGACTTAATAGGCACACATACACCATGGTCCTGGACAGATCTGGTGATCATTCTCACTGCATTTGATTGTATAAATGAGAAGGCTGTGGACTTCATATGATGATTTTTGATCCATCTGGTCAGTATCACACATATTCAGACATTTACATCTGAAACAGTATTTATATTCTCCATAATGTCCCCTGTACCTGGTCAATCAGATGACCTATGACCCAAATCTGTGCAAAGAACAGAATTTTGGAGCCATTCTAGAAGCAGCATTCTAGAATTCTGCATTCCACTATAAATCAGCAGTGAGCTGAAAGTCTTTCTTCAGACCTCACTCACTCTTCGACCTGAACACACACCGTTCACTTGTGTCTGGAAGATCTGCTCTGTTTGAACACTCTCGAGCCTTTGGATTGAAAAATCATTGTGAGAATTTCGTTGTGGCTTTGCCCTTTGAAACTGTTCGTTGAACCTGTTCTGTATTTTTATGTACAGCAACAAAATGTCCTTTGCTGCGGCAAGCAGGACGGTCTACAAACCCATCAGGGTAAGTGAGAGTGTTTTTAACTGAACTAAGACTGTAAACTTGTTCTGATAGTTAAATATAGTTATAGTTTTCTATTTGTATAAAACATTTTTATTTCTACAGTCACTTCCTACTTTTTATTTAGTTTTTGTATAGATGTATAGGACGGGTTAACTTCTCAATGTTAAAATTAGTTTTATACTGTTTCAAATGTCTTAAATTATGAGATGTGTACAGGAGTTTCCACTCCTCACATGTTATGTTTTTCACTTCTCTAATATGACTATGCTATGGTCGAGTAAGGTAAAGTCCGGGTTCATGTGTAAATAGAGGGGTCAGGGTCAGGTCAGAGTGGCAATATTTCGATTGGGGAAATGCTAACTATTAAAGGAAATAAACTAAAAACTTGCCATCTATATCTTTGGGGAGGTGTCCAAGACAACCTGTTAAACTTTCTGAATGACAAACCAATGAGCAACATGATCTTCTTTCCTTCACAGGTGCTGTTTGGCACACCCATCTATGAGCGGGCTCTGCAAATCTGCTGGCACTCGGCCTCATATAAGTCTACGGTAAGACCCACTATAGTTTTCACGTCTCCACTAAGTTAAAATAGCAGGTAAAGTCTCACACATTTTGTCTTGTACTTTAACATAAAGACATGTGATCCCTTGTTGTTCAGATTGCACTGATGACTCAGTTGATGAGACTTCAGCAGAACAACCAACTACCAGCTGAGGTGACTGCTGCAAATATGAGCGAGCTGCTGGTGGAGAAAAGCAAAGGGACACTGAGAGTACAGTAAGTTACCCACCTACAGCCGACCTCATCTCTGCTCATGTCACACCAATATGTCTGTAATGAGGACGAGGGGAACGGTGAAGATCAAGCTTGTGTTTTCTTTCTATTTGCAGACTCTGGGAGTTTGAATTAGATGGCTATGATGATGACGTGAAGCCTCTGCTTCAGCTGGTAAGACCACAATCCTGAAAAGACTCTACAGTAGTTTGGAGTCACCTGTTACCTGATTTATTGTGTAAATATGTCAAATCTGTTTATCATATGCCATTCCTTGTTTGAGGTGTGGGAGGTGAACAACGCCATGAAGATGAGAGACATTGAGTATGAAGCCAGAAGGCTGCTCATCTCTCCAGAAGCCGTCCCTCCTCACTTTCAGTGAGTCATATTTGACACACATTCATGATCAGTTGAAGTTCAGTGGTTGTGATGTCTCTGTGTTGCTTTGAAGTGTTTTAAAAACTAACTCTGAATGACTGTAACCTGCAGACATCCAAACATCATCAGCCAGGCCCTGAAGTATGCTGTGATCCTGACCGAGCGGCAGGAAAAAGGCCCCAAGTCTGAACTGCTCGGTCCAATGGAGGTGGTGCTCCAGGTGCTTCCAAAAGTCCTGCAAGGGTTCTGGTTGCCCCCTCCAGACACCAACTTCAACATGCCGTCCCAGCAGCTCAGTCCAATGGCTGTTGGGATCACAAAAGCAGTTCAGGACCGGGTGTCCAAAGCTCTGTCCTCCGAGCTACTTCAGGCCACATTCTCTTCCACCATCAGAGACAATATGGCCCTGTCTATCCAGCAAAAAGTTAGGCAGGGTTACTCTCAAGATGTCCTGGAGAAGGGGCTCAACAACTTTGCGGCAGAGGTGCTAAACACCATCACTGATGTTGCAGTGAGAGAAATATGTGCGCTGTTTCAGCCTCCCCCTCTAACCCCCTCTGATGAGCCTCCTACCTGCACTGCCAGTCAAGAACCAGACTCGGCTGTGGTTTCCACTCCACCATGTGCTCTGTCCACCACTGATGAACCTCCTGTCAGCACTGCCAGTCAAGAACAAGACTCGGCTGTGGTTTCCACACCACCATCTCCTCTGACCACCACTGATGAACTTCCTGCCAGCACTGCCAGTCAAGAACAAGACTCGGCTGTGGTTTCCACACCACCATCTCCTCTGACCACCACTGATGAACTTCCTGCCTGCAATGCCAGTCAAGAACAAGACTCGGCTATGGTTTCCACTCCACCATGTGCTCTGTCCTCCACTGATGAACCTCCTGCCTGCACTGCCAGTCAAGAACAAGACTCGGCTGTGGTTTCCACACCACCATCTCCTCTGACCACCACTGATGAACTTCCTGCCAGCACTGCCAGTCAAGAACAAGACTCGGCTGTGGTTTCCACACCACCATCTCCTCTGACCACCACTGATGAACTTCCTGCCAGCACTGCCAGTCAAGAACAAGACTCGGCTGTGGTTTCCACACCACCATCTCCTCTGAACACCACTGATGAACTTCCTGCCTGCACTGCCAGTCAAGAACAAGACTCGGCTGTGGTTTCCACACCACCATCTCCTCTGACCACTACTGATGAACTTCCTGCCTGCACTGCCAGTCAAGAACAAGACTCGGCTGTGGTTTCCACACCACCATCTCCTCTGAACACCACTGATGAACTTCCTGCCAGCACTGCCAGTCAAGAACAAGACTCGGCTGTGGTTTCCACACCACCATCTCCTCTGAACACCACTGATGAACTTCCTGCCAGCACTGCCAGTCAAGAACAAGACTCGGCTGTGGTTTCCACAACACCATGTGCTCTGTCCGCCACTGATGAACTTCCTGCCAGCACTGCCAGTCAAGAACAAGACTCGGCTGTGGTTTCCACACCACCATCTCCTCTGAACACCACTGATGAACTTCCTGCCTGCACTGCCAGTCAAGAACAAGACTCGGCTGTGGTTTCCACACCACCATCTCCTCTGAACACCACTGATGAACTTCCTGCCAGCACTGCCAGTCAAGAACAAGACTCGGCTGTGGTTTCCACAACACCATGTGCTCTGTCCGCCACTGATGAACTTCCTGCCAGCACTGCCAGTCAAGAACAAGACTCGGCTGTGGTTTCCACACCACCATCTCCTCTGAACACCACTGATGAACTTCCTGCCAGCACTGCCAGTCAAGAACAAGACTCGGCTGTGGTTTCCACTCCACCATCTCCTCTGACCACCTCTGATCAAGCTCCTGCACAAACTTCCAGTCAAGAACCAGTCTATTCTTTTGTTAATTATAATTATAAGGACGGTACCAGTGCTACTGAAAATGAGGTGCCTGGTCTGCAGGAGGAGAACAGAGAAATGAAGTCTATTGAGGTTTCTACTTTTACAGCCGTCAGAAAGAGTAAATTCAGATGTTTTGTGAATTGGCTGAAAAAATGCTGCTGCTGCGTCCTGTCTGGCGACCACGAAGTGGACTGAAGTTTCCCTGTGAAAACATTATTTATTGTTCATTTCGCTTGTAAATAATAAAACAAAAAAAAATGCATTCAGAAAAAACATGATACGAGAACTCTGTGTAGTGCACTATATATTGTTTAGTTTATCGGTTGAATTAAGAAAAGTGAATCTGAGGGTGCATTTAAATATCAATACTTCGTATTTTTGTGCTAAAAACAGCACCAGGGAAAACAAACCAGTATTTCAATAATAGTTCTCAATAATAATATATAATTTACATAATAATTGATGATATACATTGCTTGTCCGTGCCCTTTACACACAACACATAAGAGTCTTCTCTGATCCGACACCCAACAGACAAGATAACAAGATGTTTATGCCTTCTAAAACTCTAAAAATATTTTATAATCTTACAACAGTACTTAAAGTTTGGTAAAGTAAGGTTTAGGCCCCACTTGGTAAGAGTTGGGGAAGTATTCTGTTTGGGTTGTACTACTTTGTTAAGATTAGAAGACCTTTGGCCCCACGGTTACATTATTAAACACTTGCCAGCACAGGCCGGCATGAACCGCTCAGACGGGCTATAATGACACTTCATCAAACGCACCCCAACCGTCTTGTGTACGCGTCCGCAAGGCTGTGAAGTTGAATCCGAGACTGACGTGAAGAGAGGAAAAAATCACCAGGACTGAGGTCAGACAGTGTGTTACATTAGTGAACAAATAAGAGGAATTTCAACATAAGTTAGTTCACGTTAAATTGCATGTGAAGTAACGTTATATCACTACAACGGTGACCCAGTTTTAATGTGCCGACCACAGCCTGTAACATTAACCTGAACAGCTTGCTAGCTTGCTGTCCAGTTTTTAATCTGTCGAGCTGCTGGTTCTGGTCGTAATGTGTCATTTTTATGTATTTATGATCTTGGTGTTGCTGATTGGGTAAGTTACAGCTGGTTGTGTGCTGGCTGTTCATAGTCGCTTTACATAATCTGTTATAGTGACGTTCAGTAGAAAAGGGCAGGAAAGTTGGGAAAAAAGATGTAATGATGTAACACAGGTTAATTCTTCATTTCTTTATTTGTGTTCTATATTTTTAAAGTATTGCAGAGCCAGTACATGATGCTGATGGGTTTGGAGGACATAATGCTGCTTGACAGCAACAGCAGCTGATGGAGCAGCTCCAACTTTGGAAAGACAAATGGTGTCAATGCGTTCCAGTGTTTTTTAAACTGACTCACTCTTAACATGACAGATATATAATATTTCAGATCTCTTGACAGAACAGGGCTATTCTTAAAATAAAAAGTCAAATGTTTTCTTTATTGTCTATTTAGTTTATTTTATCTCCTCCATAATTTTCCTTGATGGAGAAATCGGTCTGGGCTCTCATGGGTTAATCAGTAGCCTGTGTGCTAGTATATGTTTACAGTCAAACATTTTGATGCACTGTAGGCTTGATCAATCAGGCCTACGGGTGGAGATTGGTTTAATAAGTTCTACAGTTTTTGAAGTGAGTGATGGACTTCATAGTTTCCTGTGTACTTCAGACCAATTCAGTTGCTTTTATTGTTCCCTGAGGGAAACTTGGCTTGCAGACAAGTTAAAAAGCATATAATAAAAACATAATTGCATTAAATTCATTATAGATGTGGACTTAAAATCATTGTTTTATTTTATGGCTTGGTGCCCCGGGTTTTGGCCTTTGTGCCCTCAAAAAACTGACAACACAAAAGGCCAAGTGGCCTTGCCCCTAAAATGACGAAATTCCAGGCCTGATGTGACAGGTGTCTTCAATTTTCTGAGAGACAGCCTGTCACACCTATGAAGAAACGTTTGATATTTTGGGCAACAAGCCAATTCGCATTCTCCCAAAGAGTTAGATCAGAACATTAATAGCATCCTGATATCCAGTCTACTGCCAGCAGCCAGCTTTGAAACAAACACTGAAAGCAAGGATAAACACCTAGGAAGGAAACAACATCTGGCAGTTGGATCATACCTTGAGAGTGATATAAATTTAGTCTGCAAGAGAGTGATTAAGTCGATTTCCAAAAGTGCTGAACGTTCATTTTATGCCCTCTACTGTTCTATGCTACTGTATATCTACAAGGCCATGTCTTCAGGTCAACTTCACATTGCTTAGTTATAGAAGAGGGTGGTATGATTACATTATCTTTAGACTCAGAATCAGGAACAAGGGTCTTGCCAAGTAGGTTTTTACATACAAGGAATTTGCCTTGGTGTTTTGGTGCAGGACAAATGATAATAACAATATAAGATATAAAACTCTACTAGAAGGAAAATAAGTTCTAGGAGATATAAATATATGCACAATATATTTGTAAAATTAAAATGTTTGTGCAGGAATGTGCAAGTATTCACCAGGTAGTGTGCAGATGTCTACAGTGTGAAACATTACATTTTTTAAGACTCATAATCCAAAAAGATGTTATGGTTATTAATAGGTGTGCATCAATGTCAGGTGTCAGTAGACACTATGTTCATGTCACGCATAGGATCTGGGGATGGAGGGGGAGGGAGAGTCAGGGCCTTGTTGATGAGGCCAGCTGCGGTTAGATAAAACTGTTCTTGTGGTGTGAGGTTTTGGTCCTGATGGACCTCAGCCTCCTGCCAGAGGGAAGTGTCTCAAAAAGTTTGTGTCTGGGGTGTGAAGAGTCAGACACAATCTTTCCTGCATGCCTCAGAGTCCTGGAGGAGTACAAGTCCTGAAGAGATGGAAGACTGCATCCGATCACCTCCTCAGCCGACCGAATGACATGCTGCAGCCTGCCCTTGTCCTTGGCAGTGGCAGTGGCGTACTATATGGTGATGGAGGAAGAGAGGATGGACCGAATGATGGAGGTGTGGCACCATCATTGTCTTTGGCAGGTTGAACTTATTTGGCTCTTGCAGGAAGCACATCTTCCGCTGTGCTTTCTGGTGTTCAGTTCTCATTTGAGGTCCTCAGAGATCATCGTTCCCAGGAAGCGGAAAGGTGTCAACTGGGCCAGGTAAGGCTGGGTTCTTGGTGTGACGGGCTGTCTTTCCACATCATTTGACGCCTATTCAGTGAAAGGAACATGTGGAAGTTGCATCCATAAATCATGCAAAGTACCATGGGCCTATGAATAACATGTATGCTGAACATTAAAGAAATTCTTGGATACATGCCAGACAATCAGAGAAAAGAATTCCCTGTTACTAAAGAATGGATAGAAATTAATATTAGATTACTTTTTGAGATGCAGCTTTCTAGTGGATATCAGAACTAATGTGTAACTGTATTGTCCGTGAAACATTTCCGGGCTTTTCAGAATTTCTGCAGGAAAGAAGAAGCGATGCACTTAAAGGTTACCAGCTGAAACAACTGTCCATGGCCAGCAACCGGGGTGGTCACAGAGTCAGGAGAGTGGAGAATTTTTTATACAGAGATTATTTGCTCACCATGGCAACAACAGTGCTGTGTAGCCCAAGGCCAGCTTACTGATTTGGCTTTACAGTGCCAGTATAGTGGGCAGCCAGTCATTGCATGGGCAGAAATAACTGTCACTGCAGCATCACCACTCAATAGCTCTCTCAGCCCACACTCATTTCCTGCTATTCATATTTGTAAAATGTTGTACTGGCACTTGGCAACTATCGATGGCATTTAAATTCCATGATAGCTACCTACTCAAAATAAATGAAGACTTATCAGAATAAGTTACTGTCATGACATACAGTGATCCATCTAACAGATTAGGATCTATTTTTACTGGGTGTTTTAATCCATTTCCAGTTCAACCCTACTGGCAGTTTTTTTTATTGTATAATCCATGCCTTTGCGGTTTTTGGTCACCATTATTTAGCCTCGAGTGAATGTTGGATTATGAATCATAGTACACCTTGAAATGAAGCCGGAAAATCTCAGGACTCAGTCAAGCTCACCCAGTTAAAATTCCTACCCGGATGACTTCCTCTCCATCTCAAGGGCTCCTTAGTGGGTCACTAAAGGTCAAATGCAGCAAGTCACCTGAACCCAAGCGTTGACATTTACCACTTGCACAGAGCTCAGGGAACTGAGGGAAGCATGGAGGAGATAATACAGCAACAACAAAGAATATTAACCTCCCATGGGAATCCAAAAGCTTTCATTTAATAATAACGCCTTTGTGTTTACCTGGCATGCAAAGACCTACCACTGTAATGTAATGTGGAGTTTACTGCAGCCGGACTGTCAAGATGATGAATTATTGTACAAAAAATAAATCTACTGCATCTATAATCTGCCACATTTGTTAAGTGACAAACTCAGTTCTGACTTAGTCAAACTTTAATCACCCCTCAGGCTTTCACTGTAGGGATATATGTACGCACATGCAGGAACATTAAGTGAATACAACAAACAGATCTGTGAACCATGCAGAAAATAATATGCACCCTGCACAACAACACACATTAGCACTAGATAGAAAGCCTGACAAAATTGATGAAAATAAAGTACACTGAATCTTTCTCACGCTACATTTATATGAACACATGTCTACTTATGAATCTACTATGTACCATAATGACATGTCTGTCATTATGGTACCCTGCATTTGCCACAAATTTCAATTTAGCTGTGGGTAAACACACAGTTTATTTAGTTTAACCCAACTTTTATGCACCTAAGCAACTGCATTATAGTGGTCATTTATTTTGAATGGTATCCATTTGTCCTCTGGTGATCACTGCATATAGATTAAACTTTAACCACCTTTTTAGTTACTGCTACATCGCTTCTTATAATGAGGTTGAATTAACACAATCCACAAAACAGAACGTGTCTTCATCCCAACGCCTCCGTGACAGCTATTGGCTTAATAACAACAATGAACAGGGCTGGGTTGTGCCAAATGCTGCAGTAGGGAGCAGTGAAGAAAAGGGATCTTTTACAGCTACCATTGTTATTAATAGAACCTTATTAATTACTCACTGAGGTATCAAATATAGCACAGACAACAGGCTTCGTCTCAGCTGGAGAGCGCCAGCCATGCAGCGCTGCCGAATGTGAAGCTGGCCCTGGAACAGCTGCTCAGGCCTCAAACACCTGAGTCCACAGTGGGCCAAGCAGACATGGCTCATCCTGCCCTCAATCAGCTGTGTATTAGCACTGGATTTGCCTTCTCCTTGGCTGTGCACGATTCAATGGCACCACCAATCTGCAACCCTCTGAAGATCTATAAAGGACATATATTTGTCTCTCTCTACACCTTGACCATTTAAGATATACTACATCTATCTTTAGACTCTCTGGCCTCGAGGTATGTACATTTACAGTTTTTCAATTTACCCGCTGCATTGTGTACTTATAATTACCTCCCCACACCTTTTGTGACCACAAGATTGTATGGTCTTGTGACTTGTATGGTGTTCTCAAAGTGTCAATATGAGTTTGATGTGGCAAAGCTGCACAGAAACTTTAACGTGTATTAATGTGAATATGGACAGTAAACATCAAGAATACATTTTACTTTTGAACAAGACCAATGAAAAAAACATTCAAAGAGAGATTGCATTGAGTTACAGAAGATAGCCCAGAGGTGATGTAAAGGCTCTCTAGAAAAAATAAGCTTCAGAATTCCACCTGAAGTAGACATACACTGTACACATACATTAAGAAAATGTTGACATCACTATAATACATTGTCACAATAACAATTATTACAATAAAGTCAGACCGTCTGAATTTTTTCTTGTGTTGCAAAGAGGCTGAGTTCTTGGAAAAAGTCTGGTTTTGTTTCAACTGAGAGGGTAAAGACTAAGCTTATATAAACACATACTTAATTTTGATTGATACATGGAAATACCTGACGTCACTTTCTCCCAATGACCTTTTTTCTTTAAAAAGTATAAAGAAATGTTTTCCATGAAAGAATTGCAGAAATGGTCGGTTCATTACAGAAACATGCTTGTACTAAAAGTACCCTCACTCCTACCAGAAGCACTCTTGCATTTGAGTTCATAATTCTTGTATGGCCTGTGTCTATCAAAATGCTGTCAGCAGTGATGGTCACCTAAATTCTGCAACCCTTACGGCAGATGCTATAAATACACTTCTTGCCTTTCAGGTACAGCAAAATGCTTTTATGCTGTGACAGAACTGTATGTACATGTTCCCTTTATCGCAGGGCTAATGTGCCAGACTACATTAGAGCTACTCCGCAATATGCATGTACTGAATATGCATCAGGCAGAGGAGGGCATGTACTGTGTGGATGCAGCATCTGTGTCTTCTTTGTTTCCAATGAGTGGACCATTTTCTGATGCCCTGTGACAAGCACCACGGTTCACATCACAGGCAGGTTTCCAGCCATGTGGCGTACAATAGGAAACACACTCGTTATGCTGTTGAGGAACACAATGCTCGCTATGACAAGAACAAGGAACAGCAAGGCAACGTGTCATACCTGACCTCTGAATTCGACAGTGTTTGTGTTTGGTCTGTGCGCCGCTGTCACTTATCCCATATGGTTATCCCTGTCAGTAGTTTAAAAGCAGAAACAACCATGAAATTCACAAGAAGTCTTCTTAATAGTAAGGTGAAGATGATGTCTGAAAGAATCTACATTAGAATAAACATTTAAAGCATACATTACTTTTTCCTCCACATCAAACGATTACCTTGAAAATGCAATACATTCAGTATAGGAGGTAAACCTGCAGTGCAGTTGTTTGATGTTCTTTACAAAAGATGCTTTGAGAAATGTGAAAATAACAAACGGCACCAACCACTCACAAAAGACTCTCTCCCAGTCATTGAAATTGCTTGTGCGCTGCCTTGCCCGTTGCCTCAGACTCCATTTCTGTAACCTTTTGTGGAATGCGATGGAGGATCAATGAAATTGCAATGGCTCTAGTGCTGCGTATTGATCGCAGGTTGTCTGTGGCTGTAGTCAATAACCTGTAGAAGTAACTGGGGACTAGGGGCGGGACAATCAACACAATCACATAAGGCCTCTACAATGTGCTTTCCACATAGGCTAACCATTAACAGATGATTGCGTGGCTTCTGAAACGCTCAATAACAAATCTAAAGGAGGCTATAATGATAAAAGTTTGTTGCTTTGGTGGGAAGTTTCACAGTGATGAATGCTGCAGTGCCTGTCAAAGGGACATTATGTAATCTAGGAAGTTTACTGACCCGTTACATTTGTTGACCTCTTTTAGCAACCTTGGCTTGAGCATACAGTATCTCATTTTATGACATGAGGGTGAGGTAATATATCGGCAGAATAAAAACTAGGATCATCCTACTTGATCATTTGTTTCTTTTCTCTGGGCTCTACTCACTGGCTTGAAGTGGGCGCATTTGGAAAAAAAAATAAAAGGTGATGCGTCTCAAATTTGGTTTAGCAGCATGTGAGTCTGGTAATGGTTGAGGGCTTTGTTTGCTGTCAAACCTATGCACTTATCATAAAGCAGGTTAGCTTCAAATGTATTATGCTTTTGTTGTTAAAACATAGGGCTGTTTCTTTCTAAACTTAAATTCTGCAGTTGCTGAATTTATTCATGCATATTTAATGTTATGGAGAAATACAGTTTCGAAAGTTTTCTGGGGCTTTAAACTCCATCTTACAAGGAAATAATACTCATGGCAAAACTGGCAAACTTCACTTCAAATCAATTATCAATCAAATGTTAAACTGACAGTAGAGGTGATTTAATTGTCAAATATGGCTGCAGGGTCCTAAATAGTGTACAGGAAAAAATGCAAGCAAATCACTGCAGTGAGCTGCATTTAGCCCCCAGCTGTGGCGTTTCTGGTTTGACCAGCTGCTCCAGCAAACCCAATGAACTCAATTGGTGATTATGGGTAGAAAGCCAGTGGGGAGTCATGTCACTGTCATGTACTGTGCTGTGGCTGGTTAAGTGGTGGTACAGTTAGTTCATGTGCACCCGGGAAGACCCATGGCCACTTATACCCTCCACATGACAATAAAGGGAGCCGGTGGTGCCATGTATGCAGAGCTAGTTATTCAAAATGTGGAGTAATGTGAGGAAATATGGTTGTTGTGGAGTTTTCAAGAAGCTAAGAAAGAAAATCTCTGCCATGTAACCAGCAATCACTAACAAAGTAGACATTTTTTGAGAGAAAATTGTCTCTTATAAAATCTATATATTGTATTTTATTTATGTAGCAGTAATACTTTAGGAATCAATTTTGTCAGTTGGTTGGTTGGTCAGTCAGACTCAAATATCTTAACTATAGTCTGGCTTGCCATGGCATTTTGTACATTCATGGTCACCAGAGGATGAATCCCACAGACTTTAGAGATAAGTTAACTTTTAATCTAGCACATTAATCATGTCAAAATTATAATTTGTTCAGTGTTTTGACTTAAGTCCATATATCTGCCAAAATAATGACGTCCTAATCAAGCTGAGCTGTACTTGGAGCTTTGTGCTAAGTGGCAAATTAACACACTTTCTTGCCAAGTGTACCAAAATAAGATGTGAATATTGAGAACATTATGTCTACTAAATATTACCTTGCTATGTTAGCTTGCTGGTGTGTGCAAACTACTGTGTTGTAGATATTTACCTTGCATTTAAACATTCATACATGCATCCTTTTTAGTGGTACCTATGCTAAGTGTCACTGCAGAGATCATACATAAGCAGACGCGTGGCTGTAGGTCCTACGGTGAGGAAAGCAAGCTTATAAAACCTTTGCCCCACCTTACCAGAATAAGCCTCAATTTACATAACCCCATCCATCTTAGGAAACACATGAGTCACAGGAGGTTAACCATCCTAAGCCCTGTTGATTCAGGCCCATAGAGACTGTCAGCACTTTGAGGTTAATAGTCAATGGATCATCTCAGACTGCTTTAAAGCCATTTCAGTCCCTAAAGACTGTCTGAAGCCCCCTAAATCTGAAATTGGCAACCCCAATCAGTGAGAAATCAATCAATTGTCAGCTAGTAAATCCTCTAAAAGTGGCCTGACAGTAAATCAAACATGCAGCTGACAGCTCTGATGTGGTTCTGATCAGGTTTGATCACGATTGAGCCAAAGAAATCTCTGGCTTTTGTATGACACAGACAACCACCAATCAGATTACGTTTAAGTTAATTAGATTTTTTATTTTTTTAAATCAGATATACAATCTCAGAGTTGTTTATCACCACAGAAGCGACATGTTCCCTCTAATTATTATGTAGTATTGTTTGTGGGAGTCTGTGTTCAACAGTGGGTGCAATTTTTTTTCCTAGGCAATTATCTCTCCAGTGTGTTTATTTATCTCACTGTTTCTCCAAGTTGAGTCTAATAAATATGTATGATTAAAGTAACCAGGTCTTTTGTTACTTCATGTAGAACTAATTAGAATTTAATGACAGCTTTTAATGCTGCTGCATGTGGTTGGCACCCAATTAATCACAATTTTACGAGCAATATATTGCTATGGTTATCATTTAGGTTACGATAATATGAATACATTTGTTCATGATGCTTCAGACAAACCTTTTGCTCTGCTGCTGGCCTGTGACTTGGAAGAATGTTTCTGTCCTGTCCCATTTATCCTGCTGGTTGAGTGAAACTTGAGTGAAACTACAGTAAGTACTAGCTTGTTTTTTTTCTTTTGCCATTCAAGGACAGGCATTCCTTTACCGCTGAAATGTAATGCTTAATGAGTCTTGTTGATTGTTGGGCTGACTCGCTCCAATTTCAGCCTGAAAAAGAAGTCAAATTGCACGCAAATTGAAATTGATCGGACAAACGCTTGACATAGAAAGAAAGGACACATTTAAAGAGTCTCCATTTCATCTGGGGAACACATACTAGATCATAGCAGTGTAGCAGAACACTTGTGTCCATTTCATAGATTTTACACAGCATGTCCAAGCCACTGGGGAATCTGCCTATGTTCACTTCATGAAAACGTGAAATCCGTTCTTGTGTGAAATATTGGTCAATGACCCGATCAATATCACAGCCCTGGCTGCAGATGCATAGATAAACTCTGACTGAGCCACTGTTGTGGGAGTGCATTTACCCCAAGGTTTAGTCAGTCCTGTTTTTCTATGTTTTGGGACATTTGATATGTTTTATGTATTTTTTGCTTGCATTGACAATGGAGATTGATGATATGAGAGGAGAGGAAGGCTAAATCTAAATGCACGGTCTTCATCACAGTTGCAGGTTTCTGTTTGGAAATCAGTCTCTCCTTGTAGCCATAGAACTTTCCTGAGAATCATCATGTTTTTAAGTAAAATAGTTGCCTGTACATCCACGGGTACATTGCGATGACGAGGCACTTATAGTTCATTTGGCGTACGTCTCATGGTGCTAAATGCAGTTGTAACCCACCGCATAACTGTGGCCATGTCAGTGGTAATATTGTACTTCCTGTTTACATCCTCCACAGCCCGCAAATTTACAGAACTGTTGGTTCATAAATTCAGAGTGCAGCTATTACAGGTTTATATAGGGGTGTCTCACAGTGTCAGACATTGAAAGCATTTGGCTGAGAAGATTCAGGCAAGATGTGAAAACGTAAAAATAATAAAAATAAGTGATAAAAAAGCAAAACATCCAATCTGTAGGCTGGAGAACATATTCGATTCCATTTCACTTATGGCCACAATAAAGGTGTCTGGGTTTGTTTTTAAGCCACTGGGTTGCTTATGAGCTTTTTCCAGAGCTTTCAGCATTTTATGATGGCCTTTGGTGTTGGATGTGAATTTCCCTTCCAAACTTTGGTTAAGTGATGACAACTGAGAAGTGTAACTTTTTCTGCTTAGACAGAACATGAAATTTTGTTCAAAAGTTGTCAACCTAGAAGTATGAATTTGACCTTGAAGTTCAAGTGTATTGATTTAGTCTAGTTTGATATTACAGACATACATGCTATTATTGGCCTAAGTTTTGGATTTCTTTAAAATAACTATCAAAACAACAGCCACCACCACCTCATAGGACATCCAATTTTCTCCATCACTAGTGTTTTACAGTACTAATATTTGGCAGCCCAATGTGTACACAATACTGTTACAAGCAATAAAACAACAAACCACACACCAACAGGGTGGATGGTTTGAGATTAGTGCATGTATTAATAATGTGTGTTTGTAGATGTGCTACTTCTCAACTGGAAGTGATTGAAGCAAGACAATCATGTATTCAGTTTGGCTAGACTGATAGCCTTAACATCATGTGGTCTTTGTGGTAATTCCAATAAACATTATAGTGCTAGCTGTGACTTGATTTTACAGTATAATTCAGTAAAATGTTTGTGTTCAGGTCACTCACCTCTTTTGTGTCTCCTCTCCAGGGTGTTAAAACAGTCCACAGGCTACCTGAGCACCATTTTAAATTTCTGGGAGAAACCATGTGCTAATTAGTGTAGGGGGGACTGCACTTGAAGACCCCCCTGAATCCAGTTTGCGTAACATGTAATGTGTCACACAAAGTAAGATTGTTCAAACTAATTTCCAGTAGAATATTATAGATGTTTTTAAAGGTTTTCACTAAAAACTTCACAAAGTTTTTATTTTAGGCAAGGGACAGATTCCCCTATACTTTGGAAGGGATCCAGGTCATTGCCTGTAGCAGACTATATAAGGCTGCCAGTTTCCAGCAAGAGCTGCTGCTGTCAGGACCATGTTTTTCTTGTGAGCCATAGTATCTTATGTGGACAAATGTTGAACTGTTCCCATGTCACCAGCGTGGGTGAAATAAGCACCAACTTGGTCTGCAACTGACCTCTGCCACAAGACAAGTCCTAAAGGTATGTATCCAGAATCAGCCAAAGAGTGTATTGTGGGTGTGTGTGGATATGAACCAATGATGGCAAATGGAGACTTGACAATTTTAGAGGAAATTAAGTGAATTAAAGAGGGCCAAATATCACAGTTCCTCTAAATGCTGTCAGTAGTTGTCATTGTAGGGATGAAATTACTTTTTTTTTTTTCCAATAACAACTGTCATCCAATTATTTCTGTCTTGCGTTTGGAGAAATGTCTAATGGAACAGTGAAGACAGCTGGATTTATGGACAGAGTCAAGCTCCACAGCTATAACCACTACAAGTTCTTTAGTGCTGTGTTGGCATATTTTATACTGAATGATTTAGCATAGTCTGATGGTAGCTGTGCAGTTTCTTAATTGGCTGAAGAGGCTTATGTTGGCTATAGCATTAATGTTTAGGGCAGCGGTGTGTTTTGCTGCACAGTGGTAGTCCGGGTCTGCTCGTGTGTAATAGGCACTGTGTGAAGCAGAGTGTTCCATCATGGTCAGTGATTCCTCTCTGGGTAAAATAAAGATTAATAAAAACTGTAAATCTGTGCATAACGATTTTCTGCACTCCAGTCTCAATCTCGTCAGTGCATTGATTCATGCACTACAGCCTTAATTTTCTGTAGGGATTGTAAGCCCTTGTTTAATGAGCATTTGTTGCAGAGAAAACACAAGATCACACAATAACACAAGCTAAAGGTTTTTTTTCTTCAGTCCAGAACCACACAGCAGTTTGAAGCTAAATAAAGGCATTTAAACAATGCGATTGTTTAAATGTATGCCACCCTCAATCACACAAACCTGGCTACATGTGATAAATTTGGTTCCTTTGTTGTTCAGTCCCACCCGTGACCCAAACAATTAACTGATTCAAGGTGAAGAGCCAATGAGGATGTGCAGCAGCCTGCAGGGACTGTTTAGCTACAGGAAGGTTCATCAACCAA
This sequence comes from Nibea coibor, assembly GCA_023373845.1. Taxonomy (NCBI): domain Eukaryota; kingdom Metazoa; phylum Chordata; class Actinopteri; family Sciaenidae; genus Nibea; species Nibea coibor. The sequence continues at coordinate 7,803,230 of CM041717.1, forward strand.
CCAGTCACTGACATCTATGGAGGATGCAGCCACCTCCACAGTCCTCATGTGCAAACACACTGTGCTGCTGCGGTTTGGAACATACAGACACAGAACTGTACCTTACAATTAGATGGCATATTATGTTAGATTCATATAAAATTGTCCACAACAGTATTATCTACAAAAAGGGTTTGTAACAATGGCTCTCATGTGGAAACTCTGGTCTGAGCTGTTAAGTCAAGCACCCATTTAAGTTGACCTTCCAAGCTATATTTAGCTGTTTCACGTCAATATCATGCAAGCTGAGGGCATAATTCACAGTGACATCCATTACAATAAATGAAGCCAATGTTAAATCCTAAATGGAGTGCTATTTCTTCCCACATACTAGCCACAGGTAGCCATTGTTGGCTGACATACTGTACTTCACTGTCATGGCAATAATATTTGGAGGTTCATCTGATATAAAATATTATGTGATTTGATGTATTGTGCTGAGCTTATCCACAAAACAGGGGTTAAATTTCATACCCCCAGTTGAATCATACCCATGAAAGGAAAATTACTATATTTTTCACTTATTCTGTCCAGGTTTCAAAATTAGTTACATACATAGTGTTCTATACTATGCTATACTATACATGCAATTTGGAGACGTCCAGTTGTACATTTACTCTCCTAATTTTACCGTATGCACTGTGTCACTGCAACAGTAGGAAAAAAGAACTATAATAAAGTTTAATGTATGTTGATATAAGCAGAATATTAGAGGTAAAGAATTGCCGGCCACCAAGGAACAAGTTGCTCTGCTTTATTACAACCGTGGAGCATACAAGGATGTAATTATAGATAGGAGCATATTATTTTGCACAAACAATGGCCACTTGCCAACAATCTGCAATTAGTAATCAAATTTTGAAGATCTGATACAACTGATTATGTATTATCCTTCACTAACAAGAAGGAGTGCCAGTATGACATGATCGGGATATTTGTAGAGCAATCCCAGGACCGGGTGTTTTAAATTAACCAGTTACACACAGCTATGATCCATCCAGGAGAATGACTGAGCCATATACCAGAGGCTTTCATCCTTATCTGAACTGTAGCATGTCCAGGCTGATAATTACCCAGCAGTGACAGTGGTGATAGCCAGATGACCGAACAGGCTGCCTTGTCAATGTAAGCACTTCTTGTACCATGTAAGCACATAACCATGGGCATATAAGATTCTTTCAGCAGTGCGCAGGTCACTTTATGCTGTCACAACTCCAAGACGGACAATGTTCTTTTCATGCTAGAGGACATAACTTCCAGAGGAATTAGTTACCAAAGAGACCTGTGAAGTAATTTATCAGTTATATGATTACAGATCCTGCTCTTCGATTTGAGTCATCCGTGCTGCTGTTTACCTTTTCCCACCCTCCAGGGCACAGTGTGTGGGGAATAGAAGAAAAAGAAAGATCTATTTTTCTCCATCAGATACCACTATTTCAATTTAGGAAGCTTTGTTGCCATTTTAGCTATCTGAAGTGCTTCACTGGCTCAGGGAAAACTTTGCAAATCTTTGTTGATGAGACTTTATTTTTAGTAGCAGACAAAAAATGCGAAGTAAATCCTCTTGATAGCAAAGATTAATTACTATTGTTAGTTTGTATTGTTAGTATTGTTCATCTTTTTGTTCCTTTGGGAAGGAAATATATTATTATGAGAGTATTAGAGTAAATACTACTTGTCATGACTCTGTCATGACCCCCTATAAGCATAGTACTCAGTAAACATTATACACTGACTAAATGTATTAGTTTCTGCAGTTCTATAATTGATTTATTATCATTTTTATTCTGGCACAATAGGTGTTTGCTTGCTAACAAAAGTAATTTCTAGTAATGTTTGTGGTTGTGGTTAACACTAACATTAACACCACTGTTAATGAAATAAGCATTCAGTTAATTAATTATTACATTTCATTTAAATTAGGTTATTGGTTATATTGAACTTCAATTAACCATATGCTTGCTGCTTGAGAGGTCTTGTCCATATTGCTTGCTGATAATGGGACCAAACTACCAGCAGGAAGTGAGAGCATCCAATAGGTAATAAGTACCCTCAACAACCTATTAGTCCATTTACAGAAATGCTGGAAGTTTGGTGTTAGCTGCCCAGTTGTCATTGGCCTAGTCTAGGTTTTGTTGTTCTCATGTTGTTGTTCATGGTGATTTGTGCCCTCAGAAATTATTTGCAGGCTATCATATTGCTTGATAATGGAGCACGTCAGACACTTCATAATGTGCATGATACTATTAAATAAGTCAGTCATAAGTTTTTTTGTGTAGCATTTGAATTGTTTGTCTGTTTATTTGTGTGCTGCTAGTTTCTTTATTGGTAGTTTGAAAAAGTAGAGGTTTTTGAAATGAGTGACCTGAGTGATCTGACTTGGATTTGCCCTCAAAGACTCAGGCCTTGCATTCAAAGGAGAATTGACATGGGCTTGAATCTAAAAGCAGCACTCCCCCAAGTTACCTAAGAATGAATGTAATTAATTAATGCAGCTTTAACTGACTTCTTCATGACAATTTTGGTCAGTTCTTCCTTCTGGACCTCTTTTTGTTTCATTCACTCTGTTTCTACATTTAAACTTCTCACCATTGAGTCTTTGGTTTGAAACCAGTGAGTTTGATGTACAGCTTACAAAATGAAACATTTGATCAAGCAAGTCTGTGAAAGCAACACAGTAAGTCTGAGGAACATGTGTCAAAATCAAAGAAAATATAAGAGCTGCCGCATTACATTTGGATCGATGACATAATCAGCCCCTCCCATTGCATTATTCATACATGTTATAATTCTCACCCATATTGATGCCATTCCCTCTGCCAGTTTTGGCAACGTGGATTTTGCCACTTTCCCATTGTGGCGGGGCTAAGATATTGCACTGATAAATTAAGTGGCTGTGTCATTTGCAGAGTATAAATGGAATGAACCCAGGAATAGAGAGGTCTTTCATCTTTTCTGATAAGACTGTCCTGATTACATCTAAATGTAGAGCAACATTTAGAGGACTATCAATCAAGTGGAACCATGAAAAAAGGGGGTTGGGACTGAAGGAATTATGCCCCCAAATGGCCTCCCTCCCTTTAATTTCCTGTGACAGTATGCATTAGCTCCCATCACCACCTTACTGCCATTAGACTGGCAAATGATTATAGCTACAGCCTCCACTAGCAGTAGAGAGGGAGCTAATGTAGCGTTTTCATGGTGTTTTCGTCTCACATCCTGCCCCTCTGATGCCGCCTTTGCATCTCTGCCTCTTTTAAGTGTCTTTTTAGACTTTTTCCACTCTATCAGATTCCATTCATTTTCACTCTTCTGAGTCCTATCTGCCTCTTGGGCCCTCGGGGCGAGCCTTTAAAAAGCTGTATGTCTTTTTTGTGTTCTCTCCCTGCTAAGTACAGTAACCGGGGTCAGTCAAGCTTCAAACTAACTCAGTGTTTGAGGTTCCTAGCACAAAAGAGAGGACTGCTTGTAAGTGTTGTGACGCGTTTGCTTCAGCTCTGGTCCTTTGCGGCCTTTGAGGGATGATAGAATTTCATTTCTGTAGCAGGATGAGAAGACAGTGTGTTTGTGTGTGTTTTTGAGATAGAAGGACATTTTCTGCATGGCAAAGGAAGATGTGTGATTATGTGAGGTATCTGAAACTGCAGGAGCTATGAATTGCATCAAAGACAATGTTTCCCATCATTGACTGTGGAGGTTTGTCCCAGTTTAAATCCCTGTTGGATGCCTAATTAAGATCTGCAGCTGGTTAGCATTGTCATTTACATTTTCTCCTACAGACTGGCATTTGCAGAATACCGTTGCCTTCTAAGTTCAACATTATGCATGTAAGAGCATTTACACTGCAGATAAGATGTGTTTTTATCACTGAATGTGCAATGTATCACAATTCATCACCAGTGTAACTAATGGCCACAAAGATGAATTGCAGTAATACGGTGTCCATCACTATGTCCTTAAGTCCTCTTACTGTATATTGTGTTGGTAACCCGTCTCATCTATCTTCCCCTTCCCAGTGCCCCGCTGGGTGATACACAGCACATTTTCCATGACCGCCGCCATACACTGTGTCATACTTAATGGGGACTTACTGCTGGTTTTGACAGGAGAAATGCATATAAAGCTGTGTGCTGTGCTGTTTGCTGGGTGACATCAAACACTTCTGCACATGATGTGTGCGTATCCTCAAAGAGTTTCAGTTCTTTTTAATAACATGCTAAGAAGTCCTTGGCTAGTATTCCCCAGCCTCCTGCCTCATGAGCAACATTAAAAGACAGCAGAAAACAGCACCCTCTGAAGGAGAAATTCTTTCAGAAAGCAGTCTTCATCTTCATCAGTCACAGGTTTATACACATATACAATATTTACCCACCTTGAGAAAACATGAGCGAACATCTGAGCGTAGGACTGCAACTTCACCAAATGTTAAGCCAGGATATCAGCCTTTATCCCTCATTAACAACCCTTATACACCAATCAGCCATAACACAACAGCCAATGACAAATAAAGTGAATAATACTCAATCATCTCGTTATCATGGCACCTGTCAGTGGAAGGGACATATTAGGCAGCAAGTGAACATTTTATCCTCAAAGCTGATGTGTTTAGAAGCAGGAAAAATGGATGAACATAAGCATTTGAGGGACTTTGACAAGGGCCAAATTGTGATTGCTAGACGGCTGGGTCAGAGTATCTCCAAAACTGCAGCTCTTGTGCGGCGTTCGGTCTCCAGTGGTTGGTCTATTAAATGGGGTTCAAGGAAGGAAAAGTGCAGAACGACAGGGTTGGGGCACCCAAGGGACAATGATGCACATGGGGAGCGAAGGCTAGCCTGTGTGGTCCAATCAAACAGGCGAGTTATTGCTGGTTCTGATAGCAAGGTGTCAGGACACATGGTGCATTGTTTTGTTTGAGGGTGTGGAGGGAAACCTACACAATAATGTCTGGTGTAGTTTTAGAGACCAAAAAAGTAAATTGTTCCTTTGATTGAAATGTTTTCAAGATTACTTCTATCAAAATGAAGGGTGCTAAATACTTTTTCTACCTCTTTGGCCTCCCTCCTCTCTGAGCTAAAATAAACACCTGTTTCTGAAGAACGTTACATTGAGCAGTATAGTAATATAGCATGAGAGTGGGGCTAAATGTCATAACGTCTGTCACTGAGCGTGTACTGGGGTCCTAATGAAGTTCTTCGCCATGAACTATGGACGGGAGCTCGTGTAAAGTGACAGCTTAATGTCCTCATTACAATAGTGGGGACGGTAGGTCTTCTGATCAGTCAGAACAGGGACTGACAAGGCGAGTGCACTTTGTACTGGTAGAGCATAATCCTGTTGAACTAAAGGTATTATTCACTCTAAATCTAAATATGAAAGTCAGATACATTAAAAAGACAGCCAGAAAAGCAACCAGATCATATTCAAGCCTGCACTAACACAGGATAACAGAATATAGTCTATACTTCAGCTTAAATCTCACAACACCTCAGGCTTTACACAAAAAGACCAAAGTTAATTCACATAAAGTTTCTTGTATCCAAATTGATGGTGCAGGTACAGAAAGTTTGAAGAGCTTAGCTCCAGCTCGGTGGCTTCGGCTTTCACAAAGGCTCGCTCTTGACAAATGGCTCACCACAGCACCCGTCTACTCTGCCCACACAAGGATTAAAAAGTGTTTGGCATAGCATTATATTTCTTAAAATTAAGACCACATTTCACCCGAATCCTGTTGCAACCCTGCAGCAAAACACAATTTTCTCATGTTTTGGATTTCCAGTGAAATCCAACGGCTGCAAACTTTATTTAGACTATATTTAGACCTCCCTGACAGCAGCTAGTGACAAATGTACATGTAGTTATATTACTATACAATGGGGAACAATGTTAATGCCTTTACTCCCAAAGGGATTCCCTGGTGCCATTGCAGACTTACATTTGCACTACTGCTTGTCGAAACTAAATAGTTCCAACAATCATTCCACCAGGACGCTGGAACAAATATATTCAGGCCTAATTACTTCTAACAACTTTTTGGGCAGCTAATAACTTTGTAAATGTTACCAAGTAACTCGTAGTCAAAGCAAAGGAATGGACTTTACTACCTTAAATAAGCCTAAACACTGCTCATACTTTTGAGAGTGACAGACTCATTCACACGTCAGTCTAAAAGTCTACCTTTCATTGCAGCTTGCAGCTCTCTATTTACAAATTACAGATATGTCTTACACTGGCAACTCAGTCCATCAGCTAGATGTTCTGACTATTAACTTCAACCAATCTCATTTTGCCACAACCTCTTCTAGTGTAAACAATCATCTGGTGTCTGTCAGACTATGAAACTGTTGCTTTCTTGGCTGCTTTCAGCTGTCATTTCGACGATGCATTTCCACACCTCAATTTCACTCCTCCGCCTGTTGTGTTCTTCAGTCAAACAAATCCATGAGCCAAATATGTAAGCTTAAAATCCCATGCAAATGCCATTTTCCACATGTTCATGAAAACAGCAGGTGCAATGAGAGTTTGTGCGCCTCACACATACTTAAGATAAGGTATATACAGAGATTAGAGTGGAGATGGAAGGTGAACATGGAAAAATAAGGTAATAGACTAAATCTAATAATAAAATCTGGTTTGTTTAAGTTGTTAGTCAGGTTGACTGTGTTTTTGTTCCTTTATGCTCTAACCTTATACACAAATCAAGTAAAATTTTGATGCACATTTACCCAATTCCACAAAGATTATTGTTTACACAGTGAGACACATTAGCCGTTAATGAAATAAAATTACATGTATGCATTGTTTTCCTATTAATCCCTTCATCCTTAGTCTGTTCAATTCAAATCTAAAGTGAAAGTGGCAGACTCCGCCACTACTGATTAAAAGCTACTATATGAAGAGGAAATTGCTAAATGTAAAAACACTGAATGGCTCTTACAGAAGATACCTTCCATAAGTTATTAAATTCTATCAAAATGTGGTGTGTTTCATGAAAATCTTAAAATTAAGATGTATTCATTATTAAATTACTAAAACTGAGGTAACTAGTTGAGGTAACAAAAACTTGTGTTTATTGTTGAGTCGGTAGTTCAGTAAAATTTGAGGTTAAAGTTAAATGTAAGATGTCATGCAGTCTTCTCATTTAATTAGTCTTTAATGAATTAAATAATTGTATATATTAAAGAATATTTTTTATGTCACCATAAGTGAACCTAACAGCCTTTGTGTTATGCAAATTTTGATCTATAACCTTAAAATTAATGCAGGAAGAGATGGACGGGAGTAATTTATTCTGAATCTTCAAGACACACAGTACGTTTCTGCTTGTAAGTCTCTGTGAGAAGGAACAGAATGAGCGCAGAGATGACCATTGTAAAGTTTTACTGTGCAGGAAGGGAGAATTAACAGGCTGAGTTATTGTACAGAGCAGTTGCTCAGAAGGATTCATGGGAGTCTTTATTTAGATTTAGGTGGATCATTTAGGTTATTAGTCCTTTCACCAAAAAGTTTTATGTAATGGGTTTATTGATGTGTTTACAGGGTTTTGGCAAGGAGGCTCAATGAATTCAAGTCTCTTTCATTATTAATTGGATGACTCATGCAGGCATCTCACATACCTGCATTCTTTCAAAGCACATCCAAATGTTCTGATGTGTTTCTTGCAGGCACCAAGTCGTCTCTGTTATGTATTATGAGACAGTACATCGCTGAACCATTCAGCCATCATCAGGCTGACAGGTAGGGGACATCATTATGACTACCTTTAAAGCGAAGGAGAAAAACAACATGTCTTGCCTTTGAAATACAATTCCATGGGCGGTCAAAGTTAATACCCCTAACACAATTGAACAGACACGCTTTAATCATCATGTCTCCATCTCATATCTCTTGTCATGTATAGGAGATAACATTAATAGAGATGGCCAACAGCTGCCACCCAGGGGTATAATGTCGAGCTTGTGCCCTCAAGCTTGTTGGGAACAGAGGGATAACACACTGTGACAATGAGAGAAATGAAGAGCAATGAATGTGACTTCAAAGCACAAGATAGATGGAATATGAACAACAATGACAATCAGTTATTTTACATAGGAAAAAAAGAAATATATATGACATCATGGTATTAGAGCAGTTTGGACCAAAGCTACCTCTTGGCCAGCAACCGCTGAGGGCATCGACTGCATGCAGCGCCTCCATTATCCTACTTTGAATGGAGATGTTTGCGTTTGATGCTTTTGTGACTAGTATTTTTGCAAACAAGGCAGAAATGATAAATAAAATAGGCTTTTAAAAGTGTATTCGTTCACTTCTTCTGAGTTTAGAGGCTGTAGGTAAAAGCTAAGCCCCCTGAGATTAATATTGATCTCGTCTGACTGGGTTTAATGACAAACAAGCATCCCTGTCAGACTTCCTTCAAACCTGCAGCTCAACGAGCTGTAGGTTAAACACGACACTGGCACATATCACCTTACAGGGTTGAAATGGCGAATGTGTTAGCAAAGAATTTAAGGTTTAGACGAGACACAGAGCAACATTATTACTCTGCTGAAGCTGTATCTTGCCAGGTAGCTGCTTGTGGGTGTCATCTGGTGCTGGGCATGTAACGATCAGGGGCTGTTGGGGAGAATGTTGCCTGCTGTGGGTGGAAATGGCACAGAGAAAGGAAAAGTAAGAGTGAACCAAAACAATAAAATTGTGGACTGTAAAAACAAACAGGGTTAATAATTGTCTGTTTGACACATTAAACTCCTCTTCAACTATTCATTCCATTCATTTATAATGTAAAAAAAAATAATTAGAGCAGCTTTACATTCAGGTGGAAGTTATTTATTAATGTTCAAACCCTATAGAGTACAGCATGTAGCGACTTTAATTTGTTATACACATTTTACAGCTCGTGCCCTGAAGCGGCAGGGACACGTGGACAGAAACGTATACACCACAGGTCAGATCTTTGACCCCGACACTGTAATCATTTATCCACTTGTGAGCAAAAACATCTTAGAGCAACATTTGTCATGTTTTATAGTTGGCTGACAGATTGCCAGTGGCTCAGAAAATCTTCATTTTTAACAGCCAAATAAAATCTCTGGAAAAATGCTGACAGCAAACACATTTAAAGGAAATAGTAAAAAAAACAAAACAAAAACAAAAACAGGGAAGTCAGTCACTAAAGAAGATATTTGTATCATGGCAGTTTCCTCTCCTAGAAAGCAAGTCTCCATCTATTCATTGTAATATATAGAGCTCTGTCAAATATGGTAAATTCAGAGATGGTGTGAAATTATTTTGAGAGCACACGAAAATAACACTTCCAGCCAGCAATTCCTTGACCACCATTTTTCCTTGGGAAAAAAATGTATTTACAGTAAAGAGATTTGCCATGGTATCATTCCTCTTTTTGCAAGTGAACCACCAAACAAAGATTTCCCCTTCATATCTCTTCATTTTATAATGTTTTCAGTACTTTCAGTCAAGGTGCAGCAGTATCTCTTTTGTAGGCTACAATGATGAGAGCATCACTTCTCGTTTCTGCCCCAAACCTCTCTGTTCTCTGGTAATTGTGCCGATGCATCTGTCCTCCCTGTTAATCTCTGGACTCGGTCTCTGACTGTGCCTTAATGGGGATTTTCAACTGTGACCGGGGCAGAGGCCTCTGATTTCACACTTCTGTCAGCCCACATTACAGCATTTCTAATAACTGTCTTATTTGCAACAGACACTCACTATATTTTTTGAGGTGAGATGCCAGCTGTGGAAGCCGGTAACGATTAAATTAACTGTGAGGATTTGACAAGAGCTCAGACTTTCTTTATATACTGTAGCACTTTTCTCTACTAATCAGTGGCATTGGAGTGATTCTGTAGAAATGCAATCTGTTGCTGATTTCTGCTGAAAAATGTCAAATTTAAATCATTCCTGAATCAAAAAATGACTTTTAAATTGCTTTTTGAAAGTCACAAAAAATAGTTTATAGCTAAAGGGACAATGTTCCTTAGCCTGTATGTCTATGTGTGGGCGGGCTGATGTACCTTTTTGATTGGCAGGTGAGTTGACAGGACAAGGAGACAAAATAAAAGATAGCTGTGCTGGTAAACATAGCTTTCAAACCAAGGACAGACTGTGTTTTTTTTTTTTTCTCAGGTGTGCTGAAGAATAAATATCTCACCATTTAACACTGAAACGAACCATTTTTGACATTTCCAAGTCAATTTTTAAGCTGTCATTGTTGTATATCTGTCAGTGCTTTAGCTTTTTTGTTTGCCAACACAGTATTCTGACTGTCATGTGCAGGGCATTTACCGAGCAGATCTGTCTTCAGTGTTCTGCAGCCGTTAAAAATATGCAAATCTGCAATTTGTGTTAGTTAGACACAGCTACACTCTTGTCCCTGCAACGTACAGTATATTTTCCATTATGGCAGTGTGATTAAGACAGCAGTACTCTGCCACCACCCTCACCCCAATGCTATGTTGTCACTTGCTGCCACAGCTGCCGTTCATATAGAAATTCAAAAGCCTCAACCTCCACCCCAGCATCCACCCATAGGGCCATAGTGTATCGTCTGTTATTATCATCCCTCCCCATTTCCTTCTGTGACGAGCTTGGCATGTGGACAGTAAGAGCCTTGAGAGGCCAAATATCAACACTGTACATCTGCATTGACTGTGTTCCATATACAGTATAGAAGCTGAATAAAATAACTTCATAACTCCAGTTTTCTCCCTTTTTTGCAAGAAAGTTTCATAAAAGTAAACATAATGATAAATTAATCAAATTAATCAAACAAAAACGTTTCTATAACCATTGGTATGAACAACGGCAACAATGGCCTTTACACGTCCTCTTAGTGTGACTGACTGCAGGAAAGATTTTGTTTGGAAAAGGAGCACTGCAGTCCTTGACATTATGTATTCTTTTTTTTTTATTATTTTAAGTGCATATGCTTTAACAGAAAAGCAGTCAAGCCTGGTTCATGATCCTCTATTGTTTCAGCTCAGTTACCATGCAAGTTTCTGTTTGATAAATGTTGAACAACCTTTTCTTAGAAAAGGAGAGGAATTATTTTAGAATCCTTCATAAAATCCTTTTTAAGCTGAATCAATATTAACTGAACTTTTGCAGCACATGAGTAATCATGGCTGCAGGCCTCCGAGCTCGAGAGGTCACCTCAGTCATATGCTGGATTATTTCAAGTAGAATAAAAGGGCTTCAGAGATATCAGCCCCAAAACTCTTTAACACCTTTCCATCCTCTGTATCTTCCCGTCCTGATTGCAGCGCAACGTCCTGATGTAATCATCCAGACTGACCGGCTGTCGGCTGGGTATTTGACTTTGTCTCCTCTGTTCCCTGTCAACAGTTTATTTTCTGCCTCGACCCAGCGGCAGCTACTTTGCTCACTGACAAGCATGTGGCAGAAGGCAGAGACTTTCCGTGTCAATATCTCTTAGTCCCAGGCAGATACACATCTAAAGGGCAGCACTGTGAGCTGGGGGGTTAATCAATTTTATCTGACCTTAATTTATACAGAGTAAATAATGAACTGGCCTCCCTGTATTAAACATTAACAGAAAAATCATTCAGCAGAGGGGCGGGGTGGATTCAGGTCAGCCAGGATGGGGCGTTTCTTTGGCTTTTACAAGCTTTTACAAGTGACTTAGAGGAGTGGTGTCCAAAGGCTCCCTGACGGAGTTGCAGGGGCCAACATGAGCGTGTCCCATTCAAAATCACACATGTTCACCATTCCCTAGATAATGAAGAATAATGTGAACTATAACATACACTCTTCAGGCACCTTTTTGTGCCCTCACTGACAGTTCACATCTTTTGAAGTCTTACCTTGATGAATGTTTTGCAAAAATATGTTGGATACACTACTGAGACTGTACATTTTTCATTCCAGTGTGGGATTTTTTGAGGCCATATACAGCAACAGGAGAGTGATGCAGACACAACTTCTGTGTAACATCAGTATTGCCTTTTCTCATGTTGGACCCATTAACCAGCTATAATCAGCGTGCAATCCCAAGGCCATAGATCAGGCACCCCTGAATGGGATGCAATCATCTTTAATCATGTTAATCACACCTATGTTTGCAAGTCAAAATATGTCAGGAGCCTGTTATATAAGTAATTAGAAGTTAGGACAGCCACTGACATGCAGATGTGTATTTCGAGCAGAGATTTCTCCACTGTTGTGGAGTTAAATCAACCCGTGTCTATATGTTCTCTGGCATATTATCAGTTTAATATACAGTATGCACAATTAGTTAAAGCAAGTGTTAATCACTGAACATCACAAGTTACAGAAGGTTTTCACTACTTAATCTTTCAGGATTGTAATTTTTCAGGAAGCATTCAAAGGTATAGCCACAAGGATGAAATATAACGTAATCACAAGACCGGCTTTTGAAGTTGAATGCATTGAAGAGGGGCCATGTTCAATTTGACCACCTCTAATAAAACCACAAAAACGTCTTTATCGCCTGCAAGTAACACCTTAATAAAAGTAGCCACTTGGCCTAAAGTGGTATTCTTTGAGCCCTGGTTGACTTGGTGACACCCGTGGTTACCGTGGTAACAGCAGGTCAGTTTAATACCACAGCAAACACTTCAGCAAGCACAGTCAGACAAACTCACTTCTAATAAAGAAGTAGGTCATAAATAATTGCAGCCACAATCTGATCACATGCTGTGGGCAAAATGATAGCATGGCACAGTGAAGATAGACAACACAACAGATACTAGCCATTCATGTAATGTCACAGATGTATGATGGCTAAAAATAGGTCCCGGGATAAAAAATTCTGTCTACTTTAAGGTAGAAACTCGGGTTTCTTATTTGAAAAGAAAAAAACTGATGATACCAGATCTGATTAGTAACCAAACAGCATGTAAGCCCTTATCCCACTACATGAAATATAGGCTATGTGCTACCCTCGTATTGTTTATTTGTTAATTATGAAAATGAGGGTTTTTAGTGCAGGATCTTTTTCTTGCACACACACACACAAATCTAAATAACCAAGCTAAGACTACAACACATATTCTAGTTGTTCTTAATCCCTTAACCTTTCAGTGTATTTTCACCTCCACATCCACAGCCGTGTTTCCTAAATCTGACTATCAACTACACAATCCACTAGATGTAATATCATTTTGGGAGTGAATTTCTGATGAAAAGCCCATACTTTGTAGAAGAAAAAGTCTTCCAGATAAAGGGTGGCAACATGTAACAATGTGGTTCTGTTGTGCTCTGAAAGAATGATTGTATGTTAAGAGGGTCTTGATTTCTGCTGCATGTATACAAGATGAAAGGGTACAACAAGAGGGGATGAATGTCAGACAGGAGAGAGAGGAATGGGCGGAAGCCATCACAAAAACAATGGAACATATGGGGTGGCAGGACTTCAAATTGGGTGGTTGGGTAGGTTTGACTTATGTGGCCTTGGTCCTCAGTTATAATTTAGCATTTTGACTCTCCTGAAATGGCCAGTGCTCTCTGTGGAATTGGATTTCTCTGTTATATCAGTACAGAGCTTGAAAATGTGTACCTCTGAGTCAACTTGGTTGTGATACTAGAAGTGCATGCGCTCGGAAATGAGGAATTTTCACACAGTGGGCATAGCACCGTGCATAGTATTATTCATATATTGAACTGTGGTTTCACTGATAAGCTAACAGATTGTGGTCCTGGACCCTTTCGTTTTGCGAAAGGATGTATTTTTCTTTTTCCATTTTCATGTAGCTGTTTAAGATTCATGGCAGGATCACGGCATTCACTGATATCAGTCTGAAGGCAACATCCCAGTATTGCTGCCACAGTAGAAATAACAGTGTTCAGTTTAATCACTGAACAATAGTACAAATGCTGTTGGAAGAAGGACAAATACAGGTATTCATGTCTGACTGTTCCTGCAGAGCCTCTCAGTTTCCACCAATTTCATCACTGTGGTTATGTTGGCTGCAGTATTGACGTTATCAGACACACCTCTCCACAAAATACCAACACAGGTAAACTATCAGGTGTTTGCAGGCTATATTTCTAGTGTGATTGCTGATGATTTTCAAAGCAAGCAAACAAAAAGTCAAAAGTTTCCTTATCTTAAGTTTCTGAAATTGGAACTGTCTGGCTTCTATGAGGATTTGGGGAAGAATCATCCAGCCAAAATCTGTTCTTGAGTCGGAGTTCTACTGGGGGCATACCAGAGTCCATGTAGCACAACTAAAAGAGGACAACAGCCTTTGGGAAGTAAAGCATAGCCTGTTTGGGGAAAAACTCAAGTAACTTTTTAATTGGACAATTCATCATAGCTGCAATGCATTCTACATTTTGTCTAGCTCTATAATCCTGAAAGAAACTAACATCAGAACATTTAAGATAAGTTTGTTGAACGTTTTTCAATGCATGCCTAGCCTGAGCAAGGCCCTGACACACTCTGTTGGCCTGCCGCCACTGGCCATCCTTATGCAACGCCAGCCGGATGGCAGCACCAGATAAGCCCTCGATTTTTAAATTTTTTTTTTGTTTGTTTGTTTTACACCCTGAGCCACAATCCTTGGCTGGTGTTACAAGCTTGAACTCAAGTTCTAAATTTACTTGGAAGAGATAGCGAAGAGAGCCAGGCTGCACAAAGACATCTGTAATGTAGATGAAACAGGCCAAACACCCAGATCCCTGACAGCGTTGCTGGCAAGGCAAAGTGCCAAACAGGTCACAACCTGGTGACAACAATGGTGCTCGTCCACGCTTTGGATCCATCTCCTCTCGCTCCGTCTTCCTGAGGAACATTTTCTTGACCTGTCTCATCAGGGATCTGCCACCAGGATGTCAGAGTGATAAATAGGTCTGGTTACATGCCAGAAGAAGCAGTCTGCCTCTGTCACTTGTAAGCAGACCACATCAGATCCAGCTCTGTAGCCAAAGAGGCTTGTAGCTACTTGTGTAACACACAGTACTTTTCCATTTAGGAAGAGAGATTGGTTTTGCAAGATATGTTAGTTTTCATAGTAAGTGGCAGCCTTTTATTAAAAAGTGAAATGTTATCCAGTCAGTGTCCAGATATGAGGTATCAATTGCAGCACTGATCAATAGCATACATGCTGATTTATAGGAAAGAATTGCACCAAATGGGAGAACTTTTAAATTGTAGCTACAGCTCTGCTTTTCATCTGTTAGGCTTCTCAATCTACTTCATATTACAGTAATTATCTTTGTTTTAATGCCAATATAAAAATGGCGAGGCTATTCCCTTCCCCACTATTAATCAGATAATCAGTTATATTAATTAAAGGTTTATGAATTACTTTAACAGTCACAGAGGTGTGGTTATGAATTGACTAGATATATCAATCAGCTACAGCGAGGTGCTGCGGCGCTTTTAATTCACTCATAATAAAAGGAGGAACAATTTCCCTCCAGTCTGCAACTGCTAAGACAAAGGGGACCAAAGTAATTTACATCAATGGAAGAAGATAAAAAAGACAGATGGAAGGAAGACAGAAAAAAAGCAAGGAGTGTTTTGCTTTTGCAGGAATGTTTCTCTCAGGGTACTCTAAGTGAAGCTTGAATTTGAACCTCTTGCTGTTTTGTTCTGAAACAGGAAGGGCGGGGCTGACAACGGGTAGTCTACCCATGATAACAAGAAAACAAGATGAAGACAACGTGCAGACAGAGGAAGGGAGAGATGCAGCGCTCAAATCAAAGCCCACATAAGTTACTGAACTTTGTAGATCTCAAACAGTTTTACATCTCATAACTCAGTAGACTATAAAACATCATACACAAATTTAGTGGAATCTTTCCTTGGTAACTTAACATAAAATGTCTATCTTTAATTTGTTTCAAGTTAATTAAACTTGAATTTATGATTTTTATTTTCAGAAAACTTAAGACCTTCATATGAGTTTTTTTTTTCTGACTTGAAGATGTTGAATTCAAAGTCATTAAATGTATTAATTAATTAAATATTAAGTTTCCATAGAGGCAGACTTCCCAGCATGCATTTTTTGAAAGTTAAAACTCCCCACAGCTTTTGCAGTTTGAAGAAAACACATTTGACGGAGACTTGCTGTGTACATATTAAGATAAGTCATGGTTGTTTCTTTTTATAATTAAGAAAATAATGCAAACCACGATGAAAGTTAGTATGAAAGTTCCCTATCTGAGTATACTCATAATTTAAGAGCCACTGTGAGCAGCCTTGCGTGTTGTCTTTGTATTAATTGTGGTACAAAGGGACCTCTAACAGGAGCTGCTGTAGCTCTTCATGTCAAATAAAGAACCAATGCTTCAAACTCAGAAAATATGAATGGAAAACAGAACAGTCTGTAATGTTTGACTGACCAATTATTGATTCAACTTAACTTCTTACATTTACTGAAAGTTCAATGAACTTAAATGTCCAGTGTATAACATGTGCGGGATTTACAGAAGATGGAAAAAAAATAAAATGAATGTATACAGATGTTTTCGTAAGTATATAATCACCTGAAAATAACTTACTTTAGAATAACACTTCTACAGACACTATAGGTCTTTTTCCCCTGCAATGCCAAACAATCATGTTCATATAGTGGCCCAGGACAGACAAACTGAACACTGGTTGCAGAAAGGGGATTTCATGGTTTTCATGGTAGTTTCTCCTTCACACACCTTCATGGGAGGGGAGGCTAAGCGTGCATTCAGGCAGGATCAGAGGCTGCAGCCAGACATAGCAGGGTTCAGCAGTGGTGGGGGGTCAGGGGAGCTTAAGTGGGTTGCTGGGGGCGTGTCTATGTGCTGTATGTAACCACTGTGAAACAATCAGGAAGGTTTTTGTAACAGTTGGATCTGGGTCAACTTCTCAGCTGCACGTCTGAGCTTTTTTTCGCTGACACCCCTGCTGTGCAGAGCCGAACGGACGGACCCCACCCAGACAAATTAAAAAACCTCTGTTCTCACCGGAGCGCCGGATCCTGTCTAAATCCAGCCTAAGGCGAGCAGGTTGCAATCAGCAACTACACAACTTTATCACTAAATCCTACTTGCGTGTCCTTTAACTGAATAATTGGTTCAAAGTTGTCTTATGAGTTGTGAAAATGTAAAACTAATAATATAAATTCAGTTAACATTTTAGTGCAGCAGGGCAGCTTTTTATAATGAGACCACTTCGAATGATTTACTCTGAGATGCCTGCAAGTGCATAATTGCCAAAATATGAAAAATGATACTTTGTCTGCCCAATATTTGCAATGAACACTCATCTAATGCCTCGAAAAGCTAAAAGAAAGATCATTTTCTCCCGTGAATATTTAGTGTTAAATCAACTCCAAAATACACTGTATGTTTCACTGAGCACCTGCTGTCAAACAGCAACAGTGAACAGAACAGCTGTGCGCACAGCTCCTGAGCACATACCAAAGTTTTTGGCAGTTCTGTATCCTCTGCGTGCCATGCACAGTTGATCACTCGCAGGTCTACTACACAGGTAAAACACAGCCTGTTTAAACCCCAGCATCACCAATGTGTTTCTGTCGTTGACGAACACATCTTGTTAGGCCTAACAGGCTGAAAGATGATCTGCACTGCGCTTTCACTCAATCATTTTTTATTTTATTTTTTTTACACTGGTTGTTGATTTCTCACTGAACTGTCTTACCGTGAGTCTGTCTGTCTGAAAATGTGCACCTTGCACAGCTGTATAAATCATCATTAGGAAGTTGGATTAGAAGGGAGTCACTTCGAAGTACTAGAAAGTTGGAATAGGTCTGTTTTCCAGTGCTTTCTGTTATGCCAGGATCAGACTATGCAATATTTTTTTGAAGATGGTCACTGTGTCACATTACATGACTATAAAATCATACATTTTTCTTGTGACTTTGCCGAGAGACATGGCACACAACACGATGGACCCCGATCAGCCATTCCTTTTCTGTCTTTCCTGACTTGGGTGACATACCTAGATAATGGGGAAGGAAGTGTCAGGCATCGACTTCACTGTTCCATCTGACAGCACTGACATATTTTTGCAGTTGTGTACAGAAAAGTACTCTGGCCACCGTCACATAACTTGTTATTGAAGTTGTCAAGGACAGATGCCCCAGATGCTGTGTTGGTTATTTTCCACTATTAAACACTACAGAGGATTAAAGGAGCAATTGTCAAACCCAGTGCTCATTTTCATACTGAACTCCTCATGTCTGTCAGGTTGGGCTATTATTGGCCTGATATCAAGCAAGTCTTAAATGTGACCTAAAAACCATTAAAATAGTTCTACTGTTCCTCTTCTTAGTTCTTCATTCTTCGTTCTTCATCTAGGAGACTTGGTCCAAGGAAATAGAAGTGTGACCTCTTAAGTTATTTGAAATCCACCCCCTGCCAGGGGAGGTTTGTGGTTAGTGTGACAATCGCATAGCTCTGTAGACGGAAATGTCGGTCTACCATACTGGTCCACACTGAAATATCTTGACTTACAGGCAGAATCTACCCTCTTTGCAACAGGAAGCTGTGGAATTTGTGTGAAATCTGAAGATATTTTTTCTGCTGTCTTGAAGACATTTCATACATTTTTAAACCCTTGTTTACAGCTCCATGAAAAACCTCAAGAATCTGTTCAAAGATTAGCTCTTTATTACCCACAGAAACAAAGTTGCTTCTTTGACCTGAGCAAAACAAGAGCAGAAAATAGGAAGAAAGAAGGTGATTGGACCAGGACAGCAACACTACCCCCAACCCTACCCCCACCTCCCTGAAGTCCTCTCAACCCCTCAAGGCTGCCTGTAACAGACCCAGATGGTCTGTCTCTGCTTAATAGCCCCCCTATTTTTCCATCAGCAGGGAGTGACGGGGACATACAAGGCCAGGTTAACTCAGGTTAACCAGGGAGTATTTCCACTGGGGTTAACTGTTCTGACCCCAGACAATTCCAAACACCTCCCAATTAAGGAATCAACTATAGCTATCTACTTTTTCCCCTTCACAAAGTCTTCCTCCGCCAAAGGTCCGTAGGAATATCAAGTCGTTGGGAGGTAAATAAATCGTATAGTGAGAGGCGGGTCTCTCTCTTTCTCTCGCTCTCTCTCTCTCTTTTTTTTTATCTAACAGCAGCCTCTGTGCTTAAGGGATTGATTATGGCTCCCATCAGACCAGTGTTTGCACACTCGCTGATCCCCTAATAGAAGCGAAGGTAGCTGCAAAAAGAGCACAGCATTTAGCTCTGACTCTTATGTGAGAAGGGAAGGGGATAAAGGCTTTAGTGGAGAAGATGAATAACCCCTTCTGCTCTCTAAGAAGCACCAATCGAGCACCATCCTAACAGTTTAAATGAGGAGATGCTCAGTGTGCCGAATGAGGTCGAAAAATAAACAAAGTCCTTTAAGTTCTTTGTCATTTGGGCCCATACTGTACATTCAAGAGAAAGTGCGTGTTCTTTTCTTCTAATGATATAATTTGAATGAAATCTCTAAATCTCCTTTTCTATTCTTTTTACCATAAATCTCCAACATGTCAACTTGTGGTGCTTAAACTTTTTAAAGAAGATCCTTTTTTTTTTTTTTTTTTTTTTTGTTATACAGACGCTTGGTTGTCATCTGGCTCACTAATTAGCTGTCATGAGTTCTTACTCCCAGAAAATCCATTCATTTCTTTCTTGCATGGATATTGCAGGCTTAAATAATTTAAAGCACTTGCTATGCATTGCTAAATGGTATCTTACCTGCAAAAAAGTGTAACATGCTCCATGGTTGTTGTCTTCAAATGACACTTTATTTATTTTTTTTCTGCTGTGTGAAATACAAATATACTGTATGTACTGTGGAGCAACATGCCATTCAACACACACACTGTTTAGCATTTTGCTGCATCATCATGCTGTCACATACTGTCAACATAAGACAAAAAATCAGCATAGACAGCTATGGGGATGATATGGGGACAGCGTCACATGCCGCTTTATGCTAGCATTCATAGTTTTTAAAGACAAGGAACCCAGTACACCCACAGTAGAGTGAGGAAGGCAGAATGACGTGATCAGGATGTTCAGACTTACGATCATGTGTTCTCACTCCCAGTTTGTCAAGTATTTGGTCAGTGGTCCTACCCTTCAAGTTAGACATTTAAGATAAAGGTTGCATGGTTAATGTTCTGGGTGGCACGGTGGACCAGTGGTTAGCACTCAAAGCAAGAAGGTTCCTGGTTCAAACTTTGCCCTTTCAGTGTTAATTGGTGACTCTAAATTGGCTGTAGTTGTGAATGTGAGTGTGAATGTTTGCCTCTATGTGCCCTGTGACGAGCTGGTGACTTGTCCAGGGCAGATCGCGCCTCAGCTGGGATAGGCTCCAGCCCCACCATGACCTTGAAGAGGATAAGCAGCTACCGATAATGGATGAATGGATGGTTAACACTGTGAAACCGTCACAAACTACTTCATTAGCTTAAGCCACCAAAAGTTTTCGGGTAGGGTTAGAAAATGAATTGTAACTAACTTATCTGGCATAACTAACGTTACATAAGTTGTGTTATGTATGCTAGAAAGGGTACCTACATAATTTTGACGCTTAGACTGGTTGAAGTTCCTACAAGCTGCACTGGAAAATAACTCACTGAAGCTATTTCATATCACAAAACATCTGCTGTTGACTAATATAATAAATACACACAGTCATTTTTTTGAAAAATAGCTGTGTGGTTGTCAGAGTCCAGTGTACTTTATACACATTACATAATCAATATTACACAATTATTAAATATCTTTAAATCAATAGAGTGTACGCATGATGTACTGTGGCTCTTTTAAGCAGTACCTTTATTTTTAGTTCTCTTGGTGTCTGACTACTTGGCTCCACCTGCAGTTGGAGGTCGATATAATGGAGCAGAGAGTCAGGACCGGCACCAGGCCAGGTCCCATCCCGCTGACCGGCTCTTCAGTGCCAGATGTGTCATTAGGGCAGGTCGCCTGGTGGGCCCACTCTCCCCTACCTCTCTCCTGCTTCGTAATGTCAAACCGGACTCCTGGCTTTGACTCTCTCCTGACTCAGGTGTAATTTTGGGTGATTAGGGTGCAGGTGTAGAATCTTATGGTGGTGCAACAGATTGCAGCATGCAGCACAATCAGTCCTAAACCAAGAGCAAATGAAATATGGTGATGTAGGGTTACCTGAGGACATAATTTTCACTGTGGGAGTTCAGGGACATTTTGTCTATTTTCAAATTTCCTATTTTTGCCAGAGTTACATTTTCAGTTTGATTTCTTCACTTTCAAAAATATTATTTTTTTCTTTCTGTGCAGCCACCATAATTCAGATGACATGGGAGAATATAAAAATATTGTGTGCTCATCTCGTCACCTTTATTTATCACTTTGCACTCACCACTTGTATAAAATAATCTTTGCTAGTTACCTTTACTTTTTTTTTCTATTTTATAGACTGTAATTGGGTTTTGCATCTTAGACAACGTGCAAGTTACTGTCTTACCCTGGTGGAGGTTGTACCACGTGAATAGTATGTCCTTCATGTTTACCCTGCACCCCATATACCTATTTTTGCACTATGTAATTGCTGCGTAATTGCTCTGAGTACAAACAACATAGTATATAACTCATTTTGGTGAAACTGGATCATATTTTAAGGGCAAAATATGTCCTGATTACTTTTTTGCTCTGGCTACAGCATATCAGTTCTTGGTGATTTGGAGAGTTTCTTGATGTACAGCATAGTAAACTGCTGCCATAGAGCTGCTGTTAGCCAGTGATACCTCAGTTTATTATCCGGCCTGCACTGTGAGCTCAGAGCACCAGATGTGCTTAGTGTTTATACCACTGGTGTTCTGGACCACTGTGAAGTGGACGTTATCAGGCCTGGGCTGTAAGTAAATGCAGACAGGAAGCAGGGCTAATGTTGTGCCAGAACCGGAGCTTGGCAAGTTGGCAATGTAACCAGACTCAGAAGCCTCTAACATGGGACTCACACCGGGGACATAAGCGCCACGGAAAGGCTGCGCCACGGTTTTGCTCCGTCCTCTGCCCAGCATCAACTCACACCGTGTGCGTACTGGCAACGTAACGGCAGCATAGCGAACCAGCCATATTCACGCGAGATCTCGCGAGAATCCTGAATGTACGTGAGTCCCCGCGACAAACTGTGTATAAAAGAAACAACAACAAACAGCTAACTTTGCTTCTCCGACATGGGAGAGATTATTAAAAGGATCTGTTGTGTCATAAATTATTGTGTGTTGTTCCACTTCAACAATTAGTTTCACGTCGTTCAAGTTGAAACTCTTTGACTGCTGACCTGGTGCCACCGGTTATAACGTAATGTTGACGTGAAGCTGTGACAGGCGACATGGACTGCATATTGTGTTTTATTTTGAAATGAGGGCGGAAGTGTTTACGCTGATTCTGTGTCGGATTTCCTATCTATTCTGTTGAAATTGACGCGGTTTAGCAACAGCTTGCGTCAAAAATAGAAATGCTATGGAAAAATAGCACTGCGGAGTGGAGAGACGCTGCTGGGACGCTGCTGAGACGTTCCGCAGCGCGCCCTGTGAGTGCTTTCATTGATTATAGTGGCGGCGATCAGTAACGGTGACCGCGGCGCAGCCGTCCCGCGGTGCTTACGTGTGAGTTAGGCTTAAGGACATAATGGCAGAAAGAAAAGGCTCAAAGACGGAGGCTTCTTACTGTTGGACTAGTAGAGTAGTACATCTGGTTGCTATGTCTTATGTCATTGTACTTGACTAATGTTTGGCTGTTAGTCAATTTGGTGACTCGCATTTATGACATAGGTATTCCACTCTGAAACTGGGGGCAATAAATCACAAAAGTACCATTCTCACATAATATTGCTTCAAATGTATCTGTAAAATGTTCACTGCCAACATGATCTCAGGAAAGATTGTTTTTTAGTAAAAAATGTCAGCACTGGCCACCGGCATGTAAAAGTGGTACAGGGTTGTTGGAATACAAAAAGCTTAGTTACTTTTACTGTAGCTGCGACATCATTTGTTAGAGACAAGGTCGGTCATCCAGCTCCAAACCCGTTGGGAAGATATCCGAATGAAAACAAATTTTCCACCTTCCAGTTCACTTTTAGCATTACAGGACTCTCTTTATTGAACAGTTTTATTTATTTACTTCTCTGGCAACAATGCACAAGTGTCTAATTAAAATGTACTGTGGCAGGATAATTCAAGTCGAAACCTGCACTCTGGCCAAAACATAATACCTTTTAAGTAACAGGCAGTATCTTTAACATAATGCCTGGAGTGTCTGTTTAAATATGCAGTATGGGTTGCAAATGCTATCAGACGTCTTGTGTCCTAATTAATCCAGCACATATTGTGCACCTGAATGGAATTGGATGAAGAACTGTGGATCCATGACCCAGTTAAGATCACATCCTTGGGTTTTCGTGCTGAAAACAGGAATGGAATGCAATGCAGCTCTATTATGAAGCCACGTTGCTGAGCGACTGTTTCTCACATTTTATCCTTCAACCCATCCCAGCGCGTACAATGCCTGTTCACATAATTCAAGCATAAAGAAAATAATAATTCACAGAATTAATAATTCACAAAAAAAAAAGCCTGACATACAACTAACATGCTGAGCTACCAAAACTGCTCAGTCATTTGCACTATGCTCTTCATTTATCCCCTGTCAGGACTGGCCTTTGTAATTCAAAATAGCTTTAATTACGTTCAGTGGAAGGGTGGTGATGGCTGCTGTGAGCAGAGTTGGGGGGGGGGGGTCTCCGGGCTGAAGAGAAGTAAACCAAACAAGCACAGCAAATTGCTGTCATTCACGTGTGTGTTGTGTGTGTGTGTGTAAATATGTGTTTGTAAATCCATCTGGTCGTGCCACTGTCATTCACTGCACTGAAGGTGCACTGGCTGTGTGTCTTTGTGTGTCTCCTGGGAATGTTGTTCTGGCAAAGTTGTGTGCTGTAACTCGTGTGTGCTCTCATAAATCAGGGATTATACTGCAGAGATGACTGAACATGTCCGTCTACAGGCGTATGATTCAGGTAAACTAGCCACTCTCCCGATGTGTTCACGACGGCCTCGACAAAAAAACTGCGGCTCATTAAACCCCTCCCCGTGACTACCACCCACCCACACATGCACACACACACACACACACCAACATACAATACAAACACACACACCCATTTTGGAGAGAAATTGAGGTTGCTGTGTCAGTGGCTGGGTGGTGAGGAGCCTTGTACCAGGGGAGTAATTGAGATGGCCGGTGAAAAGGGGAGCGAGGCTTAGACAACGATCCACACAAGTTCCTGGCTGCCGTCCAATTATACCCAGCAGCCTCCACTACCTCCTGAACTCCAATTACGGCCGGCAAAAGCTTGGCTGGTCAGAGAGCCTGTCACCCCTCCCTCCCTCTCTCCCACAACTGCCTGCAAGAAATAGCAAAGTCAAAGACGATGCGTGATGTCCTCTGGTGCCTCAGTGTGTCAGAGTGTGTGCATTTGTGTGTGTGTGTGTGTGTGTGAGAGAGAGAGAGCGAGGAGAAAGCAAGAGGGATGATGTTTGGAGCACAACTAAAATACAGCTGAACCCTGACACTAGTTTATTCAGAAATACCAGGTTGCTCCAACTGTACACAATGAATGAGCGTGAAAGCTGCAGAATTTTCCATTTCCATTTTCTCATGTTACGATTCACTAGATTTCACAAAAATACTGTACATTGCTCGTGTCCATTTATCATTTGCCACCTGAAGTTACTCTGAAGATTACGATTTAACATAAAACAGTGATGAGTTTAAAATATATGATGTAACTCTGTATCTCTACTTATCTCTACTTATAGTGCCATTATTTTATTTATATATATGTTGTGGAGACAAGCTGAGAAAACCAGCTGAGAGTGCTGATATAGGGCTTTAACTCAGTGTCACATTTATGTTGATAGACCCTAATGTTTTGTTTTTGTGATTTATGATTCATTCTTACAGTAGATGTATACTTCCAATGAAAAAACTTTACATGTAAATAGACTATATTACAGTTTGTTTGTTTTTCATCTTACACTTTTTGTGTGTATAAATAGCTACACAGTTTTTAACAATCATGAACTGTAATAATATTTTGAGTGATTGTCACCACAGATTTGTTAATTATGACTCGTGCCTGTGTAATATTTCTTTCATTTTGTGTTCCTGGCATCTGTACTGTTAAACTGACTAAATGAGAAGTTATAGCGCAGTTTGTGCTGAAAAAAGTAAGGCATGGGGCTAAGAAAACTTTAAAAGCAGCTGAACAAAGACAAAAATGAATGTGTAGTAAGATGGCTGAATCAAAATGAACTCCAGAGCATTCACTAATGCATTATAGATCAGTTATAAGTTTTCGGGTTATGAAAAATCTCTCAGGCTGGTGTTTATTCTTCTCCAGCAGAATACTGTAATTCACCAGGAAAATCCTTCCAATGGACCATGTGACTACCAAAATACAATTATTCACAGTTAATTAACATCTACAACTATTTATGGACAGTTGAAACTTTTTATTATTCTATTTATTATTATTTTTAGTCATTTTTAAAATCGGATTCACTGAAGGAAAATGATGAAGAGTTGCTTCTTTTTTTTTTTTTTACATTGTTTTGAGGTCCTAAGAGGGGACACTGTGTCATAATCATGTTTATAATGTTAAGCCTCTAAAAAAAAAAAAAAACAGAGAGACAATGAGTTTAAAAGCATTAGCTTAATATGTTTTTGGCTGGTGGAGGAGAAATACCAGCCAAAAGGATTTTTCACAACCTGATGTTCTCATTAATGGGTCCCTTAATGCATGAGCAGTCTCATAATAATCTGATTATATACTAATGTAACACTACTTTTGAATGCAGATTTTTACTTGTAACATATCTGTATACTGAGGTATTTATGTAAACTAACATCAAATTATGGTACAGGACTGACAAGTCGAATTCACTGCACCGGCAGCTTATTGTACTGTATGTCTCCGAGCTTTACTGAGAGGTCGTTTATCACATGTCACATGATGGTAGATAGTGTTTGTGAGATCATTTCTGACATTTTGCTATCTGAAAATTAGATTACATTCCTGACATTTTAAACAGTTAAACAAAAAAAACTGGAATATTTTACTCTAAAGCTATCCCAATATTATTCTTATTCCTTTTGCAGTTAATACCATAGGAAGGTTTCATTTTCAGCCAGCCATCCTCTACATCTACTGGCAACAAGCTCCTGCTTTCCATCTACATTTCTACATTCATACATCTTAAAGCAATTATTGAGGGACAAATTTGCAATTCTTCATGGTCCAGGAAAAGCTGACACGATGGTGCAGCAGCTGCGGCAGCTGGTAAAGTGGATCCTATATGCTGTACTGCTCATGCGGGCTTCTATTTTTCTTGTCACTGTGCAGTGGCAGGCTGCTGTTGCTCCTTGAAGATGTTAGTTATATCGGCTTTATTAGGTAACAGTATGCTCACTGGCCCCACACAGTTAAGAAACTAAAAAAACAAATGCAGTTTTAATCCAAATTAATATCATCACTTACTGGCCTTTTAACGGTCCAGTGTGTAACATTCAGTGGGATCTACTGGCAGAACACAGTAGGAATTGAATAAAATATGCTGTATAAATATGTTAGTGTATAAAGTTATATGAGTATTGTGGTTTTGTTACATTTGGAGAGTCCCTAATATCTACAGTGGGAGTGGGTGTTCCCTCTGTAGTTTTCATGCCCACTGCAGGTTCAGGGTTGGAAGGGGAGAGTTACACAGGACTCACACCAGGCGCGTAACGGCAGCGTCACGGCAGCGCCACGGTTCAGCTCCGTCCTCTGCCCGGCGTCAACTCACACCGGGCGTGTAACGGCAGTGTTACGGCAGCGTAGCGAACTAGCCGTATTCACGCGAGATCGCGCGAGAATCCCGAACATACGCGAGTCCCCGCGATAAACAGTATATAAAAGAAACAACAACAAACAGCTAACTTTGCTTCTCTGGCATGGGAGAGATTATAAAAAGGACCTGTTGTGTCATAAATTATTGTTTGCTGTTCCACTTCAACAATTAGTCTCTCGTTGTTCACGTTGAGACTCTTTGATTGATTGACAGCTGACCTGGTGCCACCGGTCATGACGTAATGTGGACGTGAAGCTGTGACAGGCGACATGAACTGCATATTGTGTTTTATTTAGTTTATTACGCTGATTCTGTGTTGGATTTCCTGTCTGGTGCAATCTGCTCTGTTGAAATTGACGCGGTTTAGCAGCGGCTCGCGTCAGAAATAGAAGTGCTACGGAAAGATAGCGATGCGCTACGGAGAGACGCTTCTGGGACGCTGCTGAGACGTTACGCAGTGCGCCCGGTGTGAGTGGTCTCATTGATTATAATGGCAGCGATCAGCAACGGCTGACGCGACGCAGCCGTAACGCGCTGCTGACGTCCCCAGTGTGAGTTGGGCTTTAGGGGATATTCAGTTGGTTGCAATCTATAACTTCAACATTAGATGCCATTAAATCCGACATAGTGGCCAATATTTAATTTATCTGTAAAGGTTCACCCATTTGTAATCAATGCAAATGAGCACAGTTGTGCAACATTTTTTTTTATCAATAAT